>LR736911.1:0-735596 GCA_902654985.2 Oryctes borbonicus
GGAATTTTAATTTTTCAACTTTGGGACGCCGTAGCGTCCGAACGGTTAGAGCCAGGGAGTTGAGATTTCCCTCGCTTACGACGCTCGTCGAGACCTTTCGAACGAGCCCTAACCTATCGTCGTAGCTCGTCCGGCTGCCGAGATCTCGACACGACGTAAAAATTTGAACCCAAAATGAAATTTTTTCGAGGTCAAAGTTCGGAGTTCCGCCGATCTAATGTTACATAATGTTACACTCTACGAGTAATTATGTACGTTTTCTCCTTTGAAAAACTCTGGGTCCTTGGGTTTTCCTTTTCTCCAGCCCTACTTGCAGAAGATAGAATTGTGTGACATTTTTTGAAGCTTTACCGTCGGTACAATTTTCTTTTTTAAGGCAAAAATTTTCGTAAGTAAAGAGCAAAAAATTAAGCGGATTGTTTGCCGTTAAAAATATTTTCGGGTATTCTTTGATGATCTCGTGCAACTTGTTTTTCCCTACCGCGACATTGTTGGATATATCTAACCATTATTTATAGGCATCTATTGCTTATACATGTGTTCGGTGCGTAGATGGCGCCACTAGTGATAAAGGATGTAAACTTTGTATGTAAACTGACTACGGCAGTAATGCCTTCGTTTTATTTTTTCCAGTGGGTTGGTCAAGTACCGAAGCTGAATGCATGGCTATTTCGGAAGCTTCCAAGGAAGCAATATACTTTATATAACTTGGTATTTGAATTAACGGGTAAAACATTTTGTATTAGTTTATATGATGATAATCCAAGTGCGTTAAGCTTGTCGCACGATTCTGTACATCATGGTAGAACTAAACATATTGACGTTCGTTATCATTTTGTTCCTGAGGCGATTAATAATGAATTTATTAATGTAAAATATATGCCGACAGAATTAATGTTCGCGGACGTTTTAACGAAGGGTTTATGTACAACTAAGCATACTACGTTGTTAAAGAATTTAGATATTGGCCAACATAAATAATGTTTTGATAGTGGGGGTGTTGGATATATCAGACCATTATTTATAGGCATCTATTGCATATACATGTGTTCGGTGCCTAGATGGCGCCACTAGTAATAAAGGATGTAAACTTGGAATAAATGAGCAGAGTAGTGTCGTGTGCTGACTACGGCAGTAATGCGTTCGTTTTATTTTTCCATTGCGTAACGGACATCTTCTTCGTTTACCTGACCTGGCTTCTCCCCAAATGGATTTATTTTATTTGCCATCTTTTCCACAAATTTGCCCCGCTATTCGTTTAAAACTTTAAATATGACAAGTTGTAATTTTTTTGCATCTTCTACGGCTTTTTCTTTTAAAAGTACTCCGGAGATTGATATTTATTTCTTACTTTTCGGAATCGGAAAAAAGCCGGAAACGGACGGAATATCGAGATCGCTCCGGTTTTCGTCGATTATCACCTCGACTATTCGTCCGTGGGTACGCGTTCGATAGAAAATTGAACGGCGGATCGACTGCGCCCAAGCGGAAGCCTCTAACTCTTCGTTTTGGCAGGTTTCTCGGGCTTCGAAGTTGAAAAAAGGAATTTTCATCTTTTAACTTTGAGACGCGGTAGCGTCCGAACGGATGAAATTTTTTAAATGATAAAAAAACAAAAATTCGCGGTTTCGCCGATCTAACGACGCTAATCGAAGGTCCTATTGACGTGTATGTTCCCCCTAAAATTACGGCCCGCTACCTCTGACGGCTTAGCAGATACGGGCGTTTAAAGTTTTCGAAAACTTCGCCGGAAACGGACGGTTTCCGTTGGTTGGATCAACGTTAGGTAGTTTTTATTGCGGAGAGCCGGTGTTATTTTACACGTCGTCGCAGATAATTTGTCCTAAAGTACCTGTATTACGGATGGTGATCGACTACGTAATTAACGTTGTAAGGCTTCGGAGGATATATTGCGATTCTTCGTCCGAGAACGGTACTCGTGTAAGCGGAGGAGTTACGGACGTAGGCCCGCTGTACGTACGATTATAGAAGAGTTTTTATTTAACCGTCCGATACTGCCCCGACACTATAATTAACCGATGTAGTGATGGGTAAATGAAATAATTACACTCGGTATTTATACTATTATATATTCATCTTTTCGTTTTTTGAACTTGAGGGTGTTACATGATGTTAGTAAAAAATTACGTTATAAAATGTTCGGAAATTAGCGAGATTTTATTATAGTTTAATTACGAACTAAAACTATTAATAGTTAATTAAGCTGAAACGAAAGAAAATGGAATCGATGTTAATTTATATTTTAAGGATGTCTCTTTCGAAGCGGTACAATTACAAAGAAGACTACTACGTAGTAGAGTAGAATACCTTTTACATATATCGCGTAACCCAAATTCAAAAAAAAGAAAATAAGTAATATACGCAGATAAAACAATCATGATGCAAAAAAATCGCTAGTTACTTTTTCGTTTGTGGTGACTGACATAATGTGATACGTGAAACAGTATCAGGATGAGATATATCAAATTGCTAAGGAAAACTAGATTAGAACATAATCATCTTAAGTTTTAAATAAACTCGGTCGAAAGTCATTTACGTAACGATAAACGTTCTTTCTTTAAACGTATGCGCAAATCTAAGTAAATAAATAAAAATGATACCAAACATTTCCCCCCGGGGAGTCCCTCGACAAGACTTTACCTTTTACTCATGAAAGACTACGAACAAATACGCCTTATACTTAGGGAAAAATAAAAGTACATGTTATTTATATCCTTGTAAACTATTAAAAATTCTATACTAATATCTAGAAAATTATCACAAATCAGGTTGTGTATCTTCATTTCTCTCGATATAAAAAAAATAAAGTTCCTTACGAGAATTTCGCACATATACAAGATAAGTTTAAACGGTACTTTTGTGACTATATACAAGATAATATACGCTTTTACTTGATCGCACGCATTCCTGATTAGTGAATCCTTAAACTAAATTTTTACAACGTTAAATTAACCATCAAATAAGAGCTTACGATCTAATATTAGAATGTTTCGGAGCAAATAATAAATCTTTTAGCATGCTGTAATATCAACCGGTATGAGCCACGAGCTAGACAAACTTGTTTTGACCTCCAGAAGAAACTGGGATAGTCTTCTCTGGACGTTCGCTCAAGTTGGTCTAGGATTATTTTTCAGGATTTCGTAACGTTCTAGGCCAGTACGATTTCCTTATACGATAGATTAAGATGGCTCGTATGATTTTTTTAACTCACAATAGATGATACTACAACAATAAACCAATAAAGTACTTGCTATTTCCGCCAAAACAAAAATGAATATTAGAAATTGCTTTTACCACAGACAAAATATTTCTGAAAAGAGATTTGTATTTCAATGACTATGTTAGTAATAAGCAAGTTCTAATGGATACCGCCGTATTTTCGGAGATTTTTGTTGTGATTTTAAATCCAGGTATCACGATGACGAAGAGGAGGAAAAAATATAACATAAAAAAACTGAGGTGCGAACATTTTTTGGAATAAAGGAATAGTTGAATAAGTAACCGATGGTGCGAGATAATTCTGAAGACGTCGTCATTATTACCGAAAGGAGTGTGTATACACCGATATACGGGTTGACTGGTACGTTAATGTATATCTTAGAAGGCATGTAAGCGGAACTTAATTGTAACTGATTTGGTCGAATATACCCGCAAGAAGATAATTATTGAGAGTAGGTAGCGGGCTTCTAAAAATCGCTAAGATGAAAATGCCCCAAAAACACTGTCGATTTCTGTACAACTTATCATTTATGTACCGATCCTCCTGTATAGTATAGGTACCAAGTATCCTATGTTTAACATTTTTGTTATTTATCGAGCAAGGATACGCGGAAATATAAATATAAGAATAAGTATGCTAAGTTATTGTACATCCCGTTTCGTTAGTGCAACTTTATAAACTAACAACAACGTTTCGTTTTGAAATCCGAATAGACTTCTTTTTATTTACTTCCAGTGTTCGATAACCATCTCGATGGATATGATGCATTGCGTAGCAGATGAAATGTATTTATTCAGAACGATTTATCAGCGTACGTTCAGGGTTGTTAGCGTTTTCTATAACACCGGTTATGTAAATGGAAGCATTTCATTACAAAGCCCGAATAAATGAATTAGAGCAAAACTAAGGGTGAATAACCTCCCATTTACGAATTTATAAACGTATCTATATTAATGATTGAAATGAATTATTTCTTGGATCTAAAATATCACAACGTGCACTTTGTTCTAGTCGATATCGAGAATAGGATCATTTTTTATTGGTAATGCAATTATTTAT
Organism: Oryctes borbonicus; assembly: GCA_902654985.2. Taxonomy (NCBI): domain Eukaryota; kingdom Metazoa; phylum Arthropoda; class Insecta; order Coleoptera; family Scarabaeidae; genus Oryctes; species Oryctes borbonicus. Next base: position 4,301 of record LR736911.1, read on the forward strand.
TTAATGAAACTTTTTTTGAAGGACCTATTTATGCATTAGTGATAACGTTAATAATAAAGATATTGAATAATGATAGTGCGGACCGTGGAGTAATATGACAGATGACTATGTCTAAAAGTTTTCCTTTATATAGTAAAAAAAATAAACTTTAGACACTCCACAAGAGACTGATATTTATTCTAACAAACGAAGATTATCAAAACATTTTTTTTGTCTACCTTACGCAGAATAAGAAAATGTAGACTTTCAAATATCATCAAAGATCGTATAATTTAAAGCTTTGATATTAAAATATCCATTTCATATTAACATTTTAATAATTGAAGCAGCGTTTAACCAAATAAAATTCTCATTAGAAAAAATTTGGATCTCTCAATAAATAATGGAATAAAATACTTTCTCAATTTACGACATCTGTCGTTTAATTAGTACACATGTAACAAAATAATCGACTTTTGGGGATGGTAGGGAATTATAAAATCAAGGTCTTTCAGTAGGAATGTCGCACCGTCTAACTTTAACGTTAAATGGGAAAGTTTTTTTTTTAAACGGCTTGAATTTTATAAAGTATATACACACTACCGTTCGTATATTTGGGGACGACTAATATTGACCATTGATTGTGTTTTATATGAAAGAGTATACATTTCTATATGCATGAACGTAATTTACAACAGTATTCTCTTCTATCATATCAAATTTATAACGCGTTTATATTCTACCGCAGCCTCGGGCAAAATTCCTCTTAATCCTTTTTATGGGGTTATAAACGTAAACTTGAAAATATTGTCGAATATTTCCACAAAGGAATAATGTGAGATTCATAGAACACTTAGTACAACAAACAAAGCAGATATCGTCTTGTATTTAAAATAAAATCGATCTTGATAGTAGTTTAGTTTAAATTTAACTGTCGTAATAAACGGGAGGTGCTGAAATGGCAAAACGAAAAGAAATTTCCATCGAAACGCGTCTGCTATTATTACCTTACGTAATGAAGGATACTCGATGGCAGTTATTGCGAAAAAATTAAAAATATCGACAAATAGTGCATTTACAACATTAAAACGGGTGGCGGAAACGGGTTCTTTGGCTGATAAGAAACATTCTGGACGCAGAAAGAAGATAACAGCTACTGAGGATCAGTTCATGGTTCTTGTTTCTAAAAGAAACAGATTCCTAACGGCTCTGGAAATAACGCAGCAAGTCAATGTTTCACGAAGAAATCCTATTTCGCATTCGACCGTGAAACGAAGATTAATTGCGGCAGGCTTAAAGGGACGATTAGCTGCCAGAAAACCGCTTTTGAAAGTTCAAAATAAAAGAAAAAGATTGCAGTGGGCACAAGAACACAGACACTGGACATTCTGGACACTGGAATAGTGGTGCAACGTGCTGTGGACAGATGAGTCCAAATTCGAAACATTTGGCTCCAAAACTGTATTTTACCTACAGTGAAGCACGGTGGAGGTAACGTAATGGTTTGGGGCTGTTTTGCGGGAACAGCTGTAGGTGATTTAGTAAGAATACAGGGAATACTTCGTAAAGAGGGCTATCTCAAAATATTACAAGAGAATGCTGTACCAAGTGAGGAACGATTACGAGGTCGAAACTTTACGTTTCAAGAGGATAACGACCCTAAGCCTTCTTCTCGTATATGCAGAAACTATCTAGCATCTCTGGAAGAAGAAGATCGTTTAAAAAGAATGATTTGGCCACCTCGGTCTCCTGACCTGTCGCCTATCGAATTAATATGGGATGAACTGGACAGAAGGATTCTCTACAAAGGAGTGACTAGTTCACAAGATTTATGGAGGAAGCTCCAGCAAGCATGGACCGAGATCCCAGCAACATTTTAAAATCTTTAATTCTAAGAATGCCACGAATATCGACGAACATATCGACGAAAAATCCATATAGACCTAATTATAATTAGTACAACATTTCTTTTTGGAATATTTTTAGTTCTGTATAGTATACTCAATGTACAGAAGTAAATTAAATTACAAATAACTTTTTGTTTTTATTCGAATTAAAAAAAAACTGTATTTTTTAATCGTCCCCAAATATATGAACGGTAGTGTATATATATTTAAAAATGCTGTATAACAATACCATTATTTAGTTGTCAAGGTAATTGATAGAAAATAACATCCTAAGTAAATACTTAAGGTTACGAATACGTAATGGAAATATAATGAAGTTTGATGAAATTTCAAAACTAAATAATTTTTAAATAACATTTCGGTAGTCTAAACCAGTCGCCCTGTTTTACTTAAAAAAAGAGATTATGCGAACGCAGTCTCACATTTTCATTTCTTCGCGTTGCTCTCGCTCGCGCATTTTGCAATCGTCTTGTTAAAAATGTGGTTGCACACCCTTTCCAACCATCTGGTTTTGAAGTAATGCAATTCCAGACGTTTAAATGAAAGATTAACGCCATTTAATTACGACGTTGGATATTTCTGGGAAAAATATTTGGAAAAGACCTCTACGTTATAATTCCGTTATTTGCAAAGGTTTCTCGGTGATTTTAGGTTTTAAACGAGTTTCTGATTTGGGGAGAGAACAAAATAAAAATATAGTTTGTCAATTAGAATACGTAAAAGGCTGTAATTTATTACAATTTTCTGAATATCCGTTAACCTAACACCAGGTTTTGCAATAAACGACAATTCGATACATCGTATACGATGAATTTTGGAAGACTATTCGTCAAATCTGACGCCTTTTAATCGTATACTTTGGTCATTATACGGTATAAATATTACTTACAATTTTGGATTTCGTCGAACTCGAAATATTTTATATCTTTTCTAAACGCCCCTCTAACTCTACATATTTCGTGCTTAATATGTTTTGCCTACATTTTATGCTATCGATAAAACCTTTGAAACTTATTAGTTTCGATTTTAATGTACCACGTCTTGTAATGTAATTGTTTTGAGTCGACGGTACTTACATGTACGAGAAAAATTGACAAGAAATACATAACAAAGAATACGGAAAAAAACGGAGTACTCACCGTTCTAGTTATGAATGTCTTGATTATCTTATATTTTACTGCTAAACACCGACACTGCTGACCGTCCGGCTGGAAGCACCTCTATGTTCGCTATTTTACCTTTACTGTTTACTTTTTGTTTGCAATATATGGACTGTATTTCAATAATAAAACTAGTTTTTTGTAATAATGTGTTTTATTGCAACGAACTCTCTTAAAAAACTCTTCGAACTTCTCTTTTTTTTTTGCTTCCAAATACATTTTTGTTTTTTATATAGATGTGTCTTACGGTACGGCATGCACAAAATTGGTACTGGTTAAAGTTACATAAATAAATCACAACACTAGTAATAGTAATAATAATAATAAAAATAATGATAATTAATAATAATTAGAATGATAATTAATAATCCTAATAATTAATAATAATAATTATTTTCTTCGACGAAAACCAACATTGCTCCGGTTTTCGCCGATTATCTCCTCGGCTATTCTTCCGCGGTATGCGATGTGGGTACACGTTCGATAGAGAATTAAACGGCGGATCGATTGCACCCCATCCGAAGCCTCTAGCTCTTCGTTTTGAATTTTCATTTTTCCAATTGGAGACGCCGTAGCGTCCGAACGGTTAGAGCTAGGGAGTTAAAATTAAACCGCCCCTCGAGGCTTTTCGAACGAGCCCAAACTTGTACTCGTAGCTCGTCCGGTTACCGAGATCTAGACAAGCCGTAAAAATTTGAGCCCAAAGTGATGGAATTTTTAAAAGCAAAAAAAAAAGAAATCGGAATTCCGCCGAACTAACGGCGCTACTCGATAGCCCTGTGGCCGTATATGTTCCAAAAAAGATTTCACCCGGCTACTTCTAATGGCTTAGGAGATGAACATTTGAAGTTTTCGAAAACTCCGCCGGAAACGGTCGAAAACGGACGGGATATCGACATCGCTTCGGTTTTCGTCGATCATCTCCTCAGATATGCATCCGCGGTACGCGAAGTGGGTACGCGTTTGATAGAGAATTGATTGAGATTTGAATCGACTGCGCCTAAGCGGAAGCCCCCGGCTCTTCGTTTTGGTCGGTTTCTAGGGCTCCAAAGTTGAAAAAAACAATTTTCATTTTTCAACTTTGAGGCGCCGTAGCGTCCGAACGGTTAGAGCCAGGGAGTTGAGATTTCCCTCGCTTACGACGCTCGTCGAGGCCTTTCGAACGAGCCCTAACTTATCAATTTTCATTTTTTTTGCCTATATCTCTTGATAAGTTTCATCCTCCTCTTCTCCAATATATCCCAGCTCTCCTCTACCTTAATCTAAGGATTGGGGGTTCGGTCCGACTCTCCCTTCCTCGCCGCCTTTCACCCTCTCTCTGAGTGAATCGTTAGTTAGAGATTAAACTCCTTCATCCTGTTCCTTCTGGGTGAGAATTTATTTCGCCGATCTGTCTCCCTATAATTGCGGCTTACTCAAATTTGTGATTAACCTCTTTGTCTGTTGATAACTAAATGTATAGAGTCTAGAAGAGATCCTTAACGTCCTAAAGGATGGACAGGTAGTGATCGCACCGTCTTCCTATGTACCTGAATTGGACAAAGCGGGAGGGACAATACACACACGTACGATTGACGAATTTTTTTTACTAATAACGAGCACTAACAATACAATGTTTCTTACAAAAGAATAAAAAAAAATAAAGGAAAGTATGGAAGAATATTCGAAGTAAGAAGAGGTTTCGATCGATTATCGAGAAACCACGGCGTCGGTCCGGGGGATGAGGGTCGTCCGTTCAACGACGACGAGAATGATCCGGCATGCTGTCTCCGACGATTTTTCCGCTTCGCGCACGGTACACCTTTTTCGGGGAAGACGTCATCGGCTCCGCTACCGGAAGTACGTACCGAACCGCGAACGTTTGCGCTTACGTTACTTGTAATGACGTCGGGCGTGAGGTCGGTAGTTCGGTCGGGCGTTCGAGGCGAAGATGGAGTTCTCCTCCGGTCAGCGGAAGAACGGATGATTAGAGCGAATCACCTCGCGGAGGGGAGTTTGGACTTACGCTTAATGTTTTTATTGTTGGTAGGGCCTCGCGATTTTCACGCTCATTCGATGCCGTGCGCGAAGATCATGACGAGACCCGGCTCGACCATCATCTCCTCGCTCATGTGCGTATTGTCGCAGGAGAGGACGAGCACGGCCTGCTTGCCGGGCACGCGCTTGCACGCATAGTTCTCGTAGTGGCGCCGGTTGTTCTGACGCGTCTCGAGCGAGCACAAGCCGGGCGGCCACCGCCGCTCGTGGCAGTTCTCCATCAGGTCGTCGATGATGTGCGACGGACAGCCGATCTCCACCAGCGTCCGCTTGATCATCAACTGCAACACAAGACTATACGTTAATGAATTCGTGCGGACGCTACTAAGCGCAATGAACGTCGATATATACGGAAGGCGACCAAATTTTGTTATCTCGTTCCCACTAGGGACGAATTTGTTGTTTTCTATTTATTATATATTCTTGTTATTGTTTTCTAAACACGTTTATTTAACAATACTACAATGATAACACAACATAACCTGAACATCTACGAGGCCAGCTTACTTACTTGCTAACTTCGCGTCTAACATATTTGTATTACACTTACGTTCGATAGTATTGCTCGCATGTCAAATACAAGTACAAATATCAACAGAACAGAGATACTTAAGTATAAGATGATTACGTACATTACATCCTAACGTAATTTAGAATTCTGAATAATTTAGCATTTTCGGGAAACATATCGTTATTGCTGGATGTTCTTCCTGAAACTGATATTAGGTGGTCGACCAAAAGTAAACTTACCAAATAAAAACGCTAAATTTCAAAGACAACAAATCATCGTATAGGACTTCTCTAATAGAACCTATTGAAGTATCGAATAAATGAGGTAGTAACTCGCCGAATGACGTCAACATGCCTACTATTAAATTGTGGTCACCTACGTACATAACTATAGGTTAACATGCTTATGAGTAACAATTACCCTTCAGTCTTAATGCAAAAAAGGGATATTCACTGTGCGTGTAGAGACTGATTGATCGACAGAAAACAATATTAGAATAGAATACTTTATCTTCTAAAATTGATTTTAGAGGACGCTACGTGGTTGAGTACGTGGAATAAAACGATAATTTTGTCAAAATCGTGTAACACATGCGGAGATGAACTCACACCTGAAGAAAAAAGTGATATACGTTCCATTATTGAACGCTATTGCTACACTTACAAATTCTACATATTATTAGGTCAAATCAATGCGTTTTCTTCTTCGTTTGTAAATATAGAGCAAGAGAGCATCGCACTTTTTTAACCATGTTCTAGCGGCACCTATTATTTTCGAACGCACCCCCGGGGTCACACGAGATCGAGATCAACGTTGCCGCTGCGGTGCATTCGTATCTAGTACATTTCTCTCGTTCTAGTCGCTATATCTGCATTCGGGATATTCTAAATATTTGTCCAATTGGAAGATGTTCAGAGAACCTATCGCGCATGTTAGTTGATTCTATTCACAATAAATTGCATAAATTAGAATATATACGTTTTATTACCCTCCATGAAAATATATAAAAACTTGAAATGGGAATCCCAAAGCTTGCGCAAAACTTCCGGATAGAAAAGAGAAGTGGTAAATCGGATAGATAAATGAATATTTTCAGTTCCGGCTGAAAATGAGAACTGTATTTATATTTCACTCTTTAGACGTCATATTAGTGTTCTCTTTTCTCCGCACTTTTTAATTTTTATCGTTTTATCATTGACCTGTACTTTTACTGATTATCGTTTTTAAATTTATCTTGTTTGGTTTTATCACTGTGTCTCGTTTATAATTGTGTTTTCCTTTTTTATTAGGTTTTTGAATTTGCAGCCTAGTTTCAGAATATATGTGCCCGCAACTGTGTCCCTTTACAAATTCTACATTTCAATTGTTCAACAATTTGTTAAAAAAGAAACTCGTTCTTTTTCTATATAAATAGTGGTAAATAATAAATAATTAATGAAGAAAATCTGGGTAACCTTTATTTCGACCAACAGTTTCAAATAAATGTTTCCTGTTTTGACTTAAGCTTCTGAATATACGGTGTGATCCGTTCTTTAAGGCATAAAGTGACTAATTTAAATGGACAACTGTATACGGTTTAGTATATCTAGATACACTTTAGTTCAATTACAAATTTGACTGTGAAAACAGCTACATGTAGTCACTGTACTACGTGTTTTGATTTGAAAGCCCCAAAATGAAACAACAACCATAAGCAGGTGACTAGTTTCGCCATCTATACGAACTGCGATGTTATTATTATTTAATCAAAAGTTGTTTATTATACCCTCATGTGTGCAACCGGAGACGTTTCGATGAAACTATCATCTTTTCCAAGGTTAAACGCATTTTCTTATAGGTAAACGTTGCTTTCTAAAATTTGAAACTATTAACTATCATGACCATTGTACACTATATTGCTCAAGAATTTGACTATTTTTCTTTCATCTCTGAACATCCACCGAAGCATCCACTCCCTTAATTAATAATAAATAATAAGGGAGAACGTCGCCATTCTCTGAGCTCCTCGACGGTACAAATAACCCTTAACATACTTACTTGTAATACTTCGTCTGGTGTGGATATCATCCCGCCCCAACGAGTGACCCTAGCTCTCGTCAACGAATTGCTCCACCTCAACACCTCATCCCTCTCCATGGCATCGGCTATCGCTCTCATCGCGGGATTAGATATCCTCATAGCGCGCATGAAATCCTGTAGGATAGAGGAGGACTATTACTTTCGAATGGTCGGCTACTCAACGTTAACACGCTCGTCTGACTATAGTACCTACCTTCAGTAACTGCAGTTCTCGCTTTTGTTCGTTAATGATAAACCTCTGCTCTGTTAGTTCCTGTTGGAAATCGTTAAATTTCTGTTGCTGCTTGGATATAAGCGTTCGTAATTCCTTAACGCAATTATGATCTTTCAGTTCATCTTTTGGAATAATTAGGCCACAACCTTGTTCGCAGGGCAGAGGACGCTTGGGATTATGTTCGCATTCTTCTAGATGTGATGCCAGGACGTCTAGTTTTAAAGTACGACTACAGCCATATTGAGCATTATCACAATTTATCGATAATCTACGAAAAAGGAACGTACGAACGTTATCAGGGAGATGTTTAACATTTTTACATACCTAGATAACAAATTTCTTAAAATACGAGGAACTTGTCTCAGTTGGGCTGATGTAATGTGCTGCCTATCGACTGGGCATGTTGGTTGGCGAGATATCCATTCGTGTATACAGGTTTTGCAGAATGCGTGTTCGCATACCGGAGCCTAAAGTAATTTATGAACATCAGAAGCATTGTGTCTGAACTGTTACAATTATAACACACAAGTACCTGTAATGGATCTTCCAGTACTCCAGAACAAATAGGGCAGACCAATTCTTCATCGACTTCTCCTTGGAATCGGTTTAATTCGAATCCCATACTTCATACAAGTATTTCTCATCAAAATTTTTTGCGGTTAACGGTTGTTTGGCAATAATATCGTACAAAAAAAGCGATTCTTAATTTACTAGAGCATGATGGTTGTAGTTTACTATGATGTCGAAACGAGGAATGTTATACTCTAACGTTATAGCGTTCCACTCTGCGGCGCTTTCGTGTGTGTAATAATAACTAGTATAGGTGCGCACGCATTAGGCCCGGCGTTAATGAAATCTAGCGCACGGGTTGAAGGCGTCGCGCCTTTTAGAGATTTGTGGCACGTATGGTGTAGACGAGGCTTGTGCTGAATCCATACTTGCGCCTAGCTTAATATAATCGTAGATATATATTCGGTATATTGGTCACTTCCCCTACTATAGATGTTATAAGTTTCAACGCTCCCACACCGTCGTATGGTAAACTAACCTGTATAATAGGTTTGAAACTCTGCTAAGCGAGGATTTTAAGATATTTGTCAGTATATTATTAAAGATTAAATTAAAATATAAATTATATGTTAGAATATTCGTGCGTAATTACATAATATACATACATACGGATGTATTTCGCGGGTTTATATCATGTGTTAAATATTTAAATTTGTAAAACACTATTTACTTCCATAATGTGAACGTATTCAAATATTTATATACGTATTTATATATACATATATAATGAATATATACCAGTACATAATGTTGAGTAGTTTAATTTTTACCCGATATATATTTTTCTAACAATGCAGATATTGTAAATTATGTACTGGAATATTCATGCATAAGTATATATTCATATTAGAAGGATGTATTTAAGGTGGTTACACATTTTATGTTAAATGTTTATATATGAAACACATTAGAGATTTATTTAAATAGGTTCACATTATGGAAGTAGATAGTGTTTTACAAATTTAAATATTTAACACATAATATAAACATGCGAAATACATCCGTATGTACATATATTATATAATTAAGCACGAATATTCTAATATATAATTTACATTTTAATTTAATTTTTAATAATATACTGACGGATATTTTAAAAAATCCGCTTAGCAGAGTTTCAAACCTATTATTACAGGGTAGTTTGCCATACGATGGTGTGGGGTCGTTGAAACATAACATCTCTGATAGCGGAAGTGATCAATCCGCAGAATACATTATCTGTGGTACAATACTAGCTCTGACTTCAACATTCAATATTGACGTTGGTGGTTGGCTAGTTTATTATTTCAAATGATGTCGTTTGAATAAATACATCGTACATATAGGCAGAATGTGGAAGCAGCTGGTGAAATTAGTACAACTTAAGGATTTTCTGTGTTTTTTCTTTTTGTCTTGCTAAAGTATTTTCAGGTTGTCTGGCAAGTCGGGGTTATGGTTTGATTTTGATTTTCGATGTGTCGATGACCAGAATACGTACGGTTAATACTTAACACAAAATTCCATTACCAGTGTAATTTAACGAAATGACGCTTGAACTGATGGAATTGACCCCGAATCGGCAATTTATTGATCCACAGTTTAGCAGTTACAAGCTATCCTTAGATCCCATACCCACGCTAGAAAAGAAACTGGATATCGCTGTCCGTCGAATAGTTCCAGATTCCAGCCAGTATTCGTTTCTTCACGCAAAATTATTTGCGCTTCACAATCATTTGGTAGGCGAAACAATAAATTCCACAGAATTCATCTATTTTGTCGATGAGTCCTGGTGCATCAGAAAGGCGTTTGTGGACGATACCTCGCAACTAATACAAGTGCTTGAAATGATAAAAATCCCTCAAACATATGAAAGAGCGCCCGTATGCTACAATGATTCCTTAAAGCTTGTAAATGACAATTTGGCATTATTTTCTGATGGTGTAGGTCGGATGTACGTATTGGAGACTGGAAATAGATTGCTACATTATCCTTGGAAGCAGTTATCTGTTGTTGAACTTACTGATGCCAATGTTAACGTTGTTATTCAAGATGCTAGATTCCTGAATGCAACAGATGTCGAGGAGATTCATTGCCTTCTATATAGTGTGGAACAAACACCAAACAAGCAAAAGTATGTAAATGTCTTATATTGGATAAAGATAGCTAAGCAAGATAGTATTTGGAAAAAAGCCGAGATGAAAAAGTTCATTAGCACTGTAAACGCCTCGTTTGACTACGTGTACCTGGAACCTTCTTGTGAGGCGCTATATATAATCAGTAGCGGCTCTTTTACTTTCATTGATCAGAATGACGAATCTACAAATACGATATCGTGTGCTGGTACGCATAAAACATACTGTTGGTCACAAACTCACGACGATATAAACATAACAATCAAAGTTCCCCATTCCCATACGATTCAAGTGAATACACAGTTGAAACGAGTCAATATCATGTTTAATGAGCAAAGTGTTCTTAATGGAGAATTATCACATGAGATAGATGAAACTTTAACGAATTGGTACGTGCAAGGGAATCTTTTAGAAGTGCAGTTATATAAAAAGCAGGAAGGGCTTTTCTGGACAGACCTCATCCTTGGCGACGACTCTGGGGATTACATCGTACATCCTACTTTTGCTGCTGATGCCCATCGAAAATTAGCGCACCTTTGCAGCGAGCACGAGGTAGGTAACAAAAAGAGTGTGTAATGTGCAATTTAAATTAGATCTGCTGAAATTAGGTTTTAGCACCTTCTGGGGTCACATTTAATAGCCAGCAAATTGAAGAATGTGATTTTGAGAGAGATAAATATTTAACATTCGAACGATTTTCAAAATCCACTAAGGCAGCAACACATAGGGTGAACATAAATACTCATGCTATGGTGCTTATTGTACAAAGACATGCGAGTCTGCCACCTGCTGTTGCACTTCGACATGATGTAGATGCCTATATTTGGCAGCCGATATTTGAAGATGGAAATTTCATATTACGACACGAGGGTACATTGCATGCTTTCGGATATGTACAGGTGTGTGGTTACATTGTTTAGATGGTCTGCTCGGCATTAGGATGTTGTAAACGGTAGGAGATAGTATGTTGATTAAATGAGATAAAACTACCTTAGTGAATCAGAAGAAGAAATAACCGAGACTATGTGATATATACATATATATATATACGTTTTATAGCGTGTCCCACAATTATGCTTAAACTTTCAAACAGAAAAAGTATCAAAACCTTTTTTATTAATACCTATATGCTTTTTTCCTTTTTTTGTCAATTTGTTCTTACAAAAAAAAAACAAAAAAATATTCATGCAGAAACAGTACATTTTTGCGGCTAAATTTTTCTTTTTACTCCTATTCGATTCTTAGAAAAAAAAGAACTATAATTTTGAACACAGCGAAACATAAGCTTTCTGTTAAAATACTTATAAACCGTCAAATTGATAGGCGCTTTTCTACATACAATATCCCAATTATAGACACACTATATGGAATGGTCTGTACATCCTATTATTCATATGTATATATATATATATATATATGAATAATATATATATATATATATGAATAATATATATATATATATACATACATATAACTTTCAGGCATCAAAACAAGAGCGAAAATTCTCTATATGTGCACCCAATCTTAGTTACTGTGCAATATTGGATACAACCAGACGCATTCTAGTTTACAGACAGCAGAAGACAATTGATAATGGAGAATTACGAAACAGAGCTACAGGAAAAATGGTTAAACACATTGCTCAGCAGCATGTCATCACCTTACCTTACGAAGAAATAGTGGGTAGTTACGCTGCAGATTCCAGACTTTTTATACTTACCGTCGATCATATCTACGTTTCAATATTATAAATATAGAACTCTGTCAATTGAAACAACAGTAATTTTATTAAAGATTAATTTGTATGCAATACATTATTTAGATTCCAAATTATGTAATGCATGGGTAACCTGCATCAGTTAAGTATTTTGTGATAATAGATGCAAGTTAAATTTCTTATATTTAAGATATTCCGGGATAACAGCTATCAAAGCCATGCTCTTTATAATTTCAATCACAATCGTTATTTGGGCACTGTTAAGATCTACTACGTGCTTTTCGTTAAAATCACTAACTAACTTGGCTATCTCCGCAATAACCGCATCTCGCGATATGTTATTGTTGTTATTGTTTCGATGATTGTACGCGATAGAAAAAGTTTTAGCACCTTCTTTAAAATGTTTGTCTAATAGTGTAGCGCAAGCTTTTGTAATATTACCAATATAAGCTTTGCAGGTTATTTCAACAGGTACCAAACGGATCAAATGACGACTTTGTAGCTGCTTCGATTCAAGGATATCTTTCGCTATAGTAGTAGCAAGTGTCACGGGGTCCGCAACGGTCGTTTGTATAAACAGAAAATTCTTTGCACCGGAATCGACTACCTGAAAGCGTTTAAAATCAACGGTGTACTTTTCAGATCTCAACATAGCTATCTCCTCTTGGAGCTGGACTTCTATATCTTCTGATGGTTTACTTGGTAATTGTTCGGAATTATTATCAACGTTCACTTCAGACGGAACACCCGGATACAATTTCTCAGCGTACTTATTCAGTATATTATAACATTCGCTAACGCATTCTCTTTCATGACCGTTGCAGCTGCATAAAAAACCTCTTTCATCGCATCCCATCGTATATCGTTTCGATGTTGTATATTTCTTTTTCACGCCGTATCTTTTCTTCGATTTTGACTCCATAGCAATATGAAACGGACGCTTTTCGCAGAGATAAAATAGGGTATTGTTTGAGGTTAGAATTGCTTTTGAAGTATATATTAGCACCAACTACTTTTCTTTCTTACGATTTATGGACGTACGTGTTAAATGTAAATCAGCGTACCATATACGATATTTAGCAAATAATTTTTTACATTTTATATGCAGACGAGATTACGGATACTTGAATTTTATGCACTCTGATTGAATAATCACTGTATAGGATATGAGGTTATAACAAGTTGTAATTATACGCCCGACTTTTAGATCTCTCTGTATTACGTGCATGGATATTTATCTTGCCTCGACTATATCATGTATTCTTCAACGTATTATTTGGAAATACATATTCGTCTTTATTGGGTTTTTAGTCCACCGTTGATATATTTTGTAATGAATTTATCGAGTCCTACTGGAATCGCTTGATAAATTCATCGATAACGAAACTGTTGAGTAATGCTTAAATGTACATATATACTAGACAATAATGATAGCAAGGACTGTTGCGTGGTATGGTAAACAACACAAAAGTATCGGCAACCCCCGCAGCACACAGGTTTAATTAATCGTATAATAATTAATCCGGGACGGCCGTTTCGGGGACACGAATGGTCCTTAGGTGTTGTTTACAACATATATACTAGGCAGTGGAAACAGTTTAGTTCAAGCGATCAGTTGTTAGATGGCGATAGTAACAAGTCTATATTTTACTACATAACTATGCTGCCTCTATTTAGGGAATTCTTTGAGTTTAGGCAATGGAATCGGGTTCAAACGGAACTGTTTTTCTGAATCATGCATGAGCTTAGGTTATCGGCAAAAGAAGTCGGCTATGTGTATAAAGTACAAAGTGGTTACTCTTAACCCGCAATTTTTCTACGGGTGATACATACGTGAAAACAATGAAACGAAACTATTTTTCTGAAACATTTTTATTTTCACCTATTAAAATATAGATTGGTCAGAATTCAAGGTACGTATGTAAATATGTATTTAATATTTATAAATATTTACATATGTATCATGTAAAAAACTTGTATCCGTATCGGACGATATCAACTTATGTTCTATCAATTTTCGCATAAAACGCTACAAAATATACGGCTACTCAAAGAGTACTGCGTGTCAAGGATCATAGATACTTAATGAGGAGAGAACACATCTGAAGTCGATTCGAACTGCTTAAAAAATATACAAATTAAATGCATCTTTTTTATTTATTTAAATACATGACTGGATTATTATCGCTCTAATATCTGCACTCCGAAAAGAGGATTGCAAATTCAGTTTAGCAATTTCTGCTGGTAACCGTTGTACATACATACTTTACCGTTAAGGGTTGTCATTGTTGTATAGCCGTTGACGCATACACACAACATCGTGACAGATTAGATAATATACAGGTACGAAACTACATTCGTAAAATCGCCATGTTATAAATAGGGCCCAACATTCTCGTACGAAACTATATCAACATTTAAGTTTAGAAACAACGTAGTAAATCAATTTGGATGCTCCGATTTCAAAATTAAGAAATATTGAACAAGATTTCAAGAATGAAAGCAATTGGATTAACAGAAGAGTCTTGCAAAGGGACATCAAACTACTTTCAATTGAATTACTACTTTGAGTAGTTAAAAGTCCATTATTTCACCAATTATGTAAAATATTAATAGTAATTTGTAAATTACAAAAATATTATGTATTCATACAACAATCATAAGTATTTAAATGTTGTCTCAAATTATTCATCTTTTGTATCTTTGTATAACCATTTCGAACATAATCCTTTAGAGTATTATGTTCCTCCTGTTCAGTGTGAAATATAAAACTAAGAAACATTAAGCGACATCAGTTTGATAACCCAATTCACAACATGGCGGCACAAGTACAAGGTCACGAAATTTTGTTGCGTGAGAGTTTCGTATCTGGATTATTATTATTATCTAGTAGTAGTAGTGTAGGTCTGGGAACCAACTTAGACACACAATGTAGTCAATGTACAATAAATAATAGTTCTCAACCAACTAAGTGTTTTGATTATAAATATAACACTTACAACAGTCACATTTTTACTGGAATTTTTCGTTTAAAATCATTTCGGGAATGTGCCTGTCATATTATTTCTGCTGATCTTGCGTGGGATACTGTGTGAATAATTCACTTTTCGAATTCTTACACCAAAATACCTAAATAACAACTTAATAAATATATGTTATGTATTCTCTGTAAACGTAGTGCTCTATATCTACATATAACTACGTATATAGTATCTAAATCTATGTATTTATGTAAATAATAAACGAGGATCCAACTCACAGCTTCGAATGGAACGGGAGTTTTCTACATGTTAATATAACATCGTGCGCACCACCCGATCAAAAAGTCAGTTTAATTCGCTAAATTTTCTAAAACCCTACGAAATCTTTTTCTTCTACTTTTAGGTACCTATTTCATCATAATTGATTTGTCGCGCCCTAGTATTACGTAGTGTAGGTGTATACGATACATTCACCTTATACGAACAAAGCGATTTTTTTATATCCTAACATGTTATACAGTAAAAACTTCTCGTGAAAAGTGGAAGTTTCGAAATTATGTACAGGATAACTCAATGGTTTGCCAAGGACCGTTCATTCTCCGTATGTGTTATGGACGAATATTATAGTAAATATCTGCGCATAAATTAGACACATTTGTAAATTTCTTATTTCTTTTTTCTTTAACCGGAATTATTTAGATTTTAATTTGTTTTCTGTTTGGATTAATTAAAAGACTAGTTACGTTTCGGCATTTAAAGATTCCTTATTTATATTATAAATGTTATTCAAAGAAATGTGGCACATAAAAAAACCACAAAAGCTTAATAAATGATAAAAATAAAAGTTGACAAGAGCAGCAAAAAGCAAAAATAAAAAGAAGAAAACACATGAACAGTGAAGACAGATATTGCAAACATTTTTAGTGTATGTCGTACAAGGGTCGTTCGAGAAATCTTCAGAAAGTCTAAGAGATGGCGCCGGTTGTAACGAAAATGGTTTGTTTATAGTAAGTCTAGACAGCTATCAAAGTTTCGGTTTTATCCATCAAAGCTCTTCTTCTTCTGTTTGTGTTGAACGTACTACCGCCCAATTTGTTAGATGTAAAACTCACATTGTTTGATTTGTTCGTTATCAGAATGGTTGTTCATTTACTTATATGTAATTTCTAATGACATTACGTACGAGTTAATCTGGTGTTTTATTCCAATTTGCGGATGAAGTTAAAAATTTAGAGTACAAATGAAGATTGACAAACAGTTGACTCGCCTTATACCGTGCATATGCAGATTCGGCAGATGAAATTTACGACAGCCGTAACCTGTGGGTACAATAAACAGACTTGGCTGTTGTTTAGAATTGCTCATGAGCTCGCTTTTTATTTTGATTTATGTTACGTCGAGATATATATAAAAAATGTAATTGTGAAACTTTCTGTTTTGTGACTCGAGAAAGAAATAGATTTCGTAAAAATGTGAAAGAATCTTCTCCTAAATCGTCGATAATATTAACTGGTCGTGACTCTTCGTGAAACGGAGCTGTCTACCATTTAATACCAAGTTAATGAGCAATGACTTTGTTTAAATGGTAGTTTCATTTCACAAAAGGTTTTTGATATCAGTCGAGATACATTCCAGTGTACATGTTCCTTATTGTCTTCACTAATTTCATTCTGTTCAAATAAAATTCATAATTTATTTGTAAACAATTATTATATCGTGCAGTACATAGAAACAAGTCAAAGTAACGTTAGACCAAACGCATTTGATGGGAATTCCGCATTATTTCTGCAAAGTATGCATACGTCATTCGATTTTCCTCTTTGATATCTAGTTTTACAACTACTTAACAGCTACGGATAATTTCTGCCGATTGATCCTAAAGTTATTGTATCTGATTTCATTTGACCAACTTGTATATTTATTTCATTATTTTTTTGGATTCTTAAATGTACTTAGTGCTGTCGAAGTATGCGCATTTAAAATACAGGGTGCAGCAATAGTCCGACTTTTATTGCTCAAGTTATAAGCTAGCTAGCAGATATTTTAGGGATGTAATATAATCTTTCGAAAATATATTCCGATTTGCTGAAAGTGGCTTAGTAAAATTCACTTTTTTAAACGGAATATCCTGCATATTTTTTGAGGATCCCTACTTATACTCTGTTCATTCCCAGATTATAAAAGTAACCTGCTTTTGTGGTTTTCAAGTTGCAACTGTTTCCGTTAAAAATTGAAAAACCACATAGGTATCCTGAAGAAAGTACGTCCAAACGCTTTCAAATTTAGCAATAAAATTGTCGTGTAGACTAGTTGAGATTGAGTGTTGATATCAGTAACTTATTTTTATTAACGGATATGCCATCCTCATCAAGAAAGTGTTGCCTGCGACTGCAGCTTGACGGAGCACTTTCGCACTCCCTTGCGTTGAAAACAGAGGAATATAATTAGGGATCTTTAATAACGTACAATTATACAGAGTGTTCCATTTAAAAAGGATATTTTTACCGTGCCACCTTTCTTTTTATAAAACACTCGGTATATCGGAATATATTTCCTAAAGACGCACAGTCAACATTATACTACAAAATTTCCAACTTGCTCCGTATCGTACAACCCGAATAATAAGTCGAACGTACTATTGCTGCACCCTGTAGAATATGCGTTTCTTTTTGATTGATGAATATATCTAGAAATGTATGTAGTACAAAAACATTGTCGCAATGATTTGTATGTGCCATTATTAATTAATATTTGCAAAATACATAATAAACCGTGTCTAACATATCCTCGAAAATTACTGGGTTAATACTTTATAACATTTTGTGGCGATTAAAGCTGCAATACGTTCGCATTCGTTTAATTCTATGGTATTCCATACCTTTTGAATTTTTCACCGCCGTTTAGGGACTGTCCTTTGTGGACGCGAACAAACTCGTCTTTTCATGATTCCCCACAAGCTCTCTATTGGATTAATATCCGGGCTTCCAGAAGGCCATTTCGTGGTGTTTATCGCTTGATGATTAACCAAGCATCGGTCGCTTTGGCCATGTGACATGCTACCTCATCGTGCTGAATGATAGAAGCATTTCTGTCTTCTAGCAAATCGCCAACCGATGAATGTAAATTAACTTCTAAAATTTGAATATATTTTTGCGCATTAACAGTCCCATCTACGAACTGTTAAAAACCCCTTTCCATTGGAAACGATTCTTTTTCTGTTTTGTCGTTAACAGTGTTTTCTCTTTAGCCTGTGTCAAAAGAAAATCTGTGACTCAAAAAGGAAAATTCGCCATAACTTATAACATTTATATCCCTTTTTCAGTAAGTATTTTCTTGTTGTTTCGATGCTCATACTTGTTCCTAAATGTTCAGCCCACGCCGTACTTATTTCTCTTTGAATACTTCTGCGGTTTCTTTTAACAATTTTAATTAAAATACGAATATGCTACGACCAGGTCAACAACTGTGGAAGAATTACGTAACTTAACGATCGTCTTCCTATACGGCTGTACCACGCTCTATAGTTTTATGAAGTGTAGATGCAGTCTCGAATAATACCTGTATTTGACATGTTACAACGTGTTTACGCGTTAACGAGTTAGTCGAATACGGAAAACCAAAATTTTCTACGTGTCACAAATATGAATTAATTATTGCACATATAAATGTCTCATAGCGACAATATTTTTGTACAATATACATTTCTAGGGCATGATGATATATAAAATACTTATTTGTTTATTGCGTAGATATATTAATTTTCAATAAACGGAATGGCGATTATTAAGTATTAAAATATGTTGGCAGTTACACGACGGATGGATGAAATACAGGCTGCCTCACTGTGAACTGCATCGATCGGCATTGGAACATTCTGAAAACTTAGCCAGTACACTAAAGTTAATGAATGTTCTTGAACTAAAATATTTTTAATAATCCAGCGCTTCCGATTATAGCGGCAATAACATATTTTATCGCCCTATATATCACCATATTTTTGAACTCCTAATTCAAATGTTTATGTGTGTTTGATGAAACGATCGTGTTGCTATTTGTAACCATATTTCAAATATTCGTATTTTTGGAAAATTTTTAACAGATGAAAATTGAAATTTCGCAGAACTGTATGGGCTAGTATTAGAATATATTTTTCGGAAATATTATACAACCTGTCCGATGATTACGCTTAAACTTTCAAATGCAGAACGTATCGCCACTCAATTTTCTTCACAACTACTTATCTTCGGTTGGTCGCTTTGTCTCCCTCTTTAGCCATTTTTTTTAAACCATTTTGAAAATGAAATCAAATCTTCTACATCCCGGTTACCTAAATTGTGCTTTCGACAAACAACAACAAATGAGTCAATTAAATTTACTTTTGAGTGGGATTTGATAGTTATTTCCGTGATAACTGGAAGCCTCAGATTATTAAATGATACGCGCCGGTTTTAGTGTACTGCTACGTTTTCAGAATTTCTGTCATGTATCGATACGCAGTTCGCGACGAGACAGTCCTGTATAGGAGCATGAGCGTATATAGAACCGGATGATTACAAGATGTTAATCGAAATAACCGAGACTATAGGATGTGCATGTTACTCACTGTATGTAAAACGAATGGTATTTCGCAAAACGTTAATGCGCCGATCTGATTAAATAAGTAAGATCTGTAGCGTGAGGCCAAATAAGAATGGCAATTAATAATCACAGAGCTTTCGAGTACCATCATTTTTAATAAATGCGATCAATAGAAAATATTGGAAACGATTTTGCAGTTTGTAAGATGACCAATTGGAGATTAAAATTTCCATCGTGTTAATGAAAATGTAAGTTTTTCTTTCTCATCCCAAATCCCCATCTTTTGTACATTTTGTCGTATCTTCTAAACCAAAGTGGTGGAAAGACTAAGTTACTCCTGTTAGGCTTAACCGATCCTAATAATCCTGGCCTCGTTTAAAAGAGCATTACTTGCGCTATCAAATGCGGTTCTTGAAAATAGAGGACTTTATCTGACTTTATAACAAGTAATGCGACTTTTCCCAAAAATTACATAAGAACATATGTCGAAAAGAAAAGAAAAGGAAATAGATTTTCGATCTCTTAATTAGACACAACAAGATGAAAAGTTTAATTTTATAGTTTAGTCGTACCGTCTACCGGTTATTTTATAAACTGCAAAATAATTTCCAGTATTTCCGGCATATAGCCAGCTGCCGTTCTTATTTGACCATCCTATTTTAAATGTCGTCATATTTAACTCGGTAACAGCTACGAGGGGATCATTTCATTTATCCAAGAACACATCCTGATGCAGATGTTTTCTCCATTATGATGATACGTATTTTCGAAGGTTTTGCGGTAATGATAGCCGACTTAACGATGTCGAAGACGTATTAGTAAAAATTTCCTATTTGGCAGTGGTACACAAGTATACATGTCAAGAGTAAACTGACGAACACAGCGTCCGTATGGGCGGATGGTGCTCTTCGATCGGCCGGACGGCGGCCAGCTTCCACTGGTCGCGTACCTCCTCCACCTTAGCGAACACCCTCAGGACGTTCCGTCCGGCCAGCAGCGCAATATTGTCCTCAGTCCAGTCGGGATCCTCGAGTAACTCGGCCAGCAGATGCGGATAGCGGGAGACGTCTTCGAGACCGGCCGGCGTCATATTGATGCCGTCGTAGCCGGCGCCGAGGCCGACGTGTTCAACGCCCGCCACCGCGCGTATGTGGTTGATGTGCCGGATGACGTCCTTGGCGGTGGCCGTCTCGTTGCAGCTGACGAGATGCACGTAGAAGTTGACCATGACGACGCCGCCGTTCGACGAGACCATTTGTAGCACATCGTCGGGCACGTTGCGACTGGAATTGCACAGCGAGTAAGCGCAGGAATGCGAGAAGATGACGGGCGCCCGGGACGCGTTCAAAGCCGCCTTCGCCGTGTTGACAGACGTGTGCGATAGATCGATTATCATACCTATACCCAGCACATCATATTTATTAGTTAAAATTAGTACCGGTGGCTTACTACTAATTTTATTTTTTAAAAAAGGAATTCGGTGATGCTCTGGCGCTTGTTCGAAACTTGGAATTAATAGCCGTCGAGTCCTACAATAATTCAAATATCTCCAAGATTCGGTTCCTTCAACATAATTCAGTAGATTGGGAAAGGAATTCCACGTCGATTTACTTTTAATTTTTTGTTACAGTTAGTATACAGGGCTAGTCAATTTTCACTCTCCAGCGAGTGCTGGAGCATATCCGAGTATGCTCTTCTACTATTAGAAAAAGACAAAACTTTACAATATTAAAGTCTCGAAAACGAAGCTGCCTTCAGGTAAAATTGAAAATAACGTTTCATTTATTTTTAACAAATCCAAATACAAAGAAAAAGAAACGGAAACAAGACATCTAATTCCTTTAAAATTGTTTCCATTTTCGTTAGTGCATGTATATAATTTATGGTTGATGTTCCTGGCAACAGAATTGAAATTATTCTTATTTATTTCTGCTGCTCGTTCATGATTCCGGGCAATATCGTCACCCGCTCCGGCAGACACAGTAAAATAAGCCTTTTTTTTTTTATTTACCGCTATAGCAAAAAAAAAACTGGAGTTAAGTATGGAGGCCGCGGGCAACCACGCTATTGATCCATCCAGACTGATCGATTTATTAAGAAAACGGCGATTCAAAATTTCTCGCGCTTGTAGGGGGGCGGATTAATGTTGTATGCGCAGGTATTCTATCGTGTTAAAAAATCATTCTTGCACGGTACTACACGTTACTGTAATTTTCATCATTCAATATTCTTGGAAAAAAATGTGGACAGACGCACATATATCAACGTCTTTGCTGATTGCACCGACGTAAAATGTAACGATTCTCATAGCGTCAGTAATGAAGGTTGTGGCGATTCAAAACTCCTTGTTGGTTGAAATGAGCTTATCGGTAAACAAAACGTTATGGAAAAAGCCAGGATTACCAGGTGCAGCGTCTAAACACGCTGTACGTTGTATGGATAGAAGTTGTATCTTCGAAGACATCTGTAAACGGAGGATTAGGCGTGACAACAAATGTGTAGTGGTGGTAGGATTATCCCAACATCTTACAATAAATGTTCCTTCTGTTGCCATGTAATTCTTCAACGTCGACCGGCATGCAAGGAACGTTTTGAAACGGCGTATCCTGCCTCCACAACACGTGTTTCTACATTTTGGATTATTTATAACCTGGATGACGGCGGGTCGACACATTCCTATTGGTGTGACCTCCCATTTTCAATTTAAAAATAGTGTTAAAGCTTCCGCTTATGTGTGATTTTGCCATACCGCCGTCGCTTAATTTTTAATTTCAATCTTACCTGAAAACGGCTCCGCTTTCAGCATGTTACTATGTTCGTCTTACTTTTAACAGTGGGACATTTATCCTAGGGCTGGCGAGTGAATATTGACTCATCCTTTATATCAAAACAATTTTAAGACTTGCTACCAATGAACCTACATAGCGCTAAACAAAAATTTTCATACATAATGTTATGGCCCACCCTATATAACACGTCACGAGTACGAATTTCGTGGTCACGAAGCTTCTGCTCATATAATGATCGTCGTGCATATAATTTCCTACTTATATACCTAATCGATTCATCTCCTTAATGACGCTATAACCGAACGGCGCCAGACCATCATCATCGTGGGTGTTGGCGCCGGTCGCCCAGGGCGTGTCGCACGAATGCGTGATCGTAAGATAGCGGGCGCCCAGGTTGTAAAACGTCCGAAGCACGGCCAGAGAGTTGCCCAGCGAATGGCCGCCTTCGACGCCGATCAGCGATGCGATCTTGCCGGAACGGTGCATGTTGACGAGCTCATCGGAGGTGCGGACCAACGCCAGGTGCTGGGAGTTCAATTCGACCAGTCTACGGATGACGTCGATCTGCTCCAACGTGATCTGAACGGCGTCCATGTGCTGCGCTTTACAAGGCACGTAGGCGGACCAAAATTGGGCGCCCAGCATTCCCGCTTTCAACCTTTAAAATTTCCATCCTTCAGTATTGGTAAATATATTCGTACATGTATACGGTAGGCAGGTTATGTCTCCCCCTGTCGGCCACCGATACTACTTTCCGCACGTAGGAGAACGGGCTTCGGATGTTTTCAGAATCCCAGGTAACGAAGAGCACAGACAAATGTAATTATGAATTACTTATTATTATTATTTATCGAGTTCAATCTCTGCAGTTTCAGTTTACGATTCCCATAGTTACATACGCAGATTTTCTTTTAATTCTCGTTAAATCCAATTGAACTGAAATGAATAACTACGATAAGCAAGGGACCATAAAATTTTAATTATGGTCCACTTTATGGCACTCATACTGCCTGCATAGATATATTTGCGCGCGCCGAGAATACCTAAAGTACACAGTCCACTATACAAAGAATGACACGTTCAAGGGGGAAGACATAACTTACTTTGCCCACTGTATACACCTACGTAGTTCTTACGACTTAACAGTCGATCTTTGTCATTAATGGATGTTTTTTCTAGCGCTGTTGCCAAATCACTTTTAAAGCGTACTCATTCCATTAGATTTTCAAAAGGTAATAACTACGAGTCAAAATCATTTATCTCGAAAACGAGGAACATCGTTCTCAAAGGGTCTTCTCTAACATCATGCAAATATCAAATTTATTTTACGTAACGTTTGTCACAATGCAGTAATCTAAACAATGTTCTGCAAAGAAATTTATATTCAGAAAATGCACAATTTTTAATTATGGCTTTAATCCATCAAATTGTTTACAACGCAGAATGAAAATTGCACAAAATGTTGCTTTAGGACATAATCACCGTTATTGTCAGTAATATTGGGACTTTAAATTTGATTCAGATCGAATATGTTAGTATAATTCGATACGGTAATGTGTAAATTTCTCCATCGTTACGAACGGGCCTAAGTGATGAAGGTACAATAAATAAATTAACAACCCTAAAAATGCCAACTTCATAGTTATAAAAGCAGGTAAATATCGAGCTTGGGTAAATCAGTATTTTTCAGACAATGTCTTTGAGAAAGATTATCTCGAGAAACTTTCAATACCAAAGATAATCAAGCAAAGTTATCAGATAAAATATAATATATAAATCAATAACATAACGTTCGAGGATGATGTAAAAAAGAAGTAATGATAGTACCTCTGTCAAATAATACCATCTAAAGAAATATATTGGATGCAGCATGTGACCATCATGTGACATTCTTCCAATTAACGAATCCGTCAATATCAGTGAAATGCTCCTTTTACTTGGATTTATTAGATTTGTTGAAGTGGATCTATGCGTTGCAAAGAATTACCAGCAAGAAAAGCCATTTTTAACGAAATTGTATTAACTTCGCAACTTGGCACATTTAAATTTGGCCCGACAACAATGCGTAGAAATATGTACTGACAGAGATGATGCTAGGCTCGATCAAAGGGTGTGCAACAAAATAGAGCACGCTGGAATGAGTCCTGATGATTTCTGGATATTTGATCAAAGGAATATACAGACGAATGTTGGAAAAAGTCATAGACATTTCAATTTAGACGATATAAAGGTGACCTTGTCAACATATTACAACGTAAGAACAATTCACAACAATTGATTTCAAACTGTAACTGCCTAATTTTAATAAAGGAACTGATGGCGAACGAACTTAATTTCATAATAATAATTCCATAAAATGGTTGGTATAATTTTCACGTTGCCAATGTTGGAGGTCGACTGCTAAGTTGAACGTAATAGTTTACCGTGGAATATCCGTATGGGACCATTTGCTTTGCGACCACGGCTCCTCGGCCGCAATCGCGCTCAAGTTCAAGCCGAGCAGTTTGTTATGGACGAATTTCCGCAGATTCCACGGCAGATCGTTGTGTCCGTCGATGAGCGGCGCCTTCTTCAGCAATCTGTACACTGTTTCGAGGCGCTCCTGCGCCGTCCTCGGCGGCTCCGATCGGGACGGGTTGAGCGCGAGCGGTAGGCCGAGACCGGCGCCGAGCGTCGCGATCACGACGCACACCACCAGGCAAAGGCACCACGGACCTCGCAGAGAGTTTCGGTCGGAGTCGTCCGAATCGTCACCGTCGCTGCTGCACGAGCACGAATCGTGCGGCGAGGAAGGCCGGTACTGGTGAAAATGCTGCCGGTCGTAGTAGGGATGATGACGGCGCTGATGATGGTAGTTCGGAAAATGGTAGTGGCGATGATTACGGTAAGCGACGGGATATAGGGGGTGTTGCGAACCGCCGACAGCGCTACCGTCGTAACATTGATGATGGTAATGAACGCGTTGCTGAAGGTAGCGGTGGTGAGGCGAAACGTCAAACGATGTCGTTTCTTGAGTTGACGTCCGTTCTCCTTGACCGTATACTTGTCGAATCTATTCAGCAAATATATTGTTAGAGCAACTTTCTAAACCACTCGCATTTATCGTTAATACACATTGGTAAATTTAAAAGAATAATGAAAATCCTGGAATTTGTTCTCCTATAATTTATTATTCTCAACAAATTTGAACGGCATCTCTTAAAAAGAAAATGTTGCTTTAAGTAACCAAATTGCTGTTTGTTTTGCCAAGCCCTTTGCTATTTTGAAGCCTGCTTAAAAACACAAACAAAAAATTGGGGTTTCGTATGGATAAAGAAATATGTCTATTCGTGTAGTGAACAAGGAAATGTTCAACATTTCCTTGTTCACATGGTTTCGTATAGGCAAGATATAAACGCCTTAAGAATAATTTATAAAAATCTAATCGCCTAATTAACGGTAATAATAATAAGTTTACAAATCTTAGAACATGATAAAATTGTAAGAAAATAAAACCTAATTCAGTTTCTCTTTACTATTTACAATTATAAAACTTTAAAATTGATACGCAAGTATCTTCTAGAATATATACAGCAAAAAGGAAAATGCGAAAACGGAATAAAAACAATTAAAAAATTCGCACGAAACAGGAATCGTATGAATATATTTATGTCGTATTAACCTTAAAAATAAGGAATAAGAAAGTAAAAGGTATTACAAAGAAAAATAGATAAATAAGAAGCATTTTAAATAAAAATGGGAGAAAGTGGGGGAAAATGGAGAAAATTGAACACATAAAAGTCGAGAGAGAAAGCGAAAGGTAAGTCGCAATTTAAACAGAACGCATGAAATCAAACAGGATACTTTATATGAACATTAGCAAAGCGAAAAAAAAACTTGTAACCTTATGAAGTGTCTGCAGAAGTCGACAAATCGTACGACGAAACGCAGCTAAATAAAATGGTAGGAATAACGGAAACAAGGTTCGTGTTTTCTTTCCCCATAAAACCTTAAAACTCAAAATAAACTCGCAAAATTCAGAAACATGTATCAGTATCCTCTTATACTTTCCACAGGCAGGAGGCACAGATTTTGACGATTTTTTGATTTCCGGAGATTGGAAAACGTGATTATTTTTGAACAATTTTGATCGATTCACTACCGTGTTGATACGACGGTCTCAAACTTAACACAATGCAAGAACATTTCCCCGTAGTCCTTGATGTTATTTTCGAAATTGTAGCATTATTTTGACTTTCGACTGTCTCTAATATCACAACTGCTTTTAAACGAATGGTATACGGGTATTTCACGAAACTTGTTAGTTAGAAGTTTTATTAACGAAAATTTCGGAATAGGAATAGCTTCAGTATTGGCCTTATTAATTTAATTTTCTTCGCCTAATACGTGCGATTTAGCTGATAAAAAGTATACCATTGTATTTAAATTAAAAGAGTTTGCAACCGCTTCCGGTTCAGCCGGAAATATTTCGTAGGCGAAAATATTTTAAATGAATAGATCTGATGCTATAACTGCCTATTCCAAAATTCATAGTTCTATTCATAATAACATCATTAAAACTTCTAACAAGTTTCGTGAAATATCCTATATGTATAATATAGCTATTAAGCAATGATTTTTTTTTTTCACTTGGTATACATTCAACACGTGGTATATTCTAGTTTAGTACATTTTCATCTGGACTATCGGAGAAGGAACGTCGTTTTATAAATTCTATAAAATAGCGATTTAGGTGTTAAACAAGAACATCATACGATGCACCGCAAAACGTTATTCACCTGATAGTCTAAGTAATTTCCGTAGCCCATATGATCGCAAGGACACGGACAGCTTTCGATATGACTTCTGAGTTCCGGGTCGAGGTTCCAC
This sequence comes from Oryctes borbonicus, assembly GCA_902654985.2. Lineage (NCBI taxonomy): Eukaryota > Metazoa > Arthropoda > Insecta > Coleoptera > Scarabaeidae > Oryctes > Oryctes borbonicus. Next base: position 31,803 of record LR736911.1, read on the forward strand.
GGGCTCAGAGGGCTGGAGCGGCCCCTGCCGGCCATCGCCTGCCTCTAGCATCACGTCGGCCGCATCGCCTTCTCACCTGCCCCTCTTACCGAATGCTGCAGCCTCCGGCTGCCTGCTCGATACTACCGTGCATCGCGCTTCGACCGCGTGCATCACGAAGACCACGACGATGATGTGATAATGATGTTGTGCACGCCGCGCACTCCGACATTGAACTGATGACGCCGCGGATACTCCATCGCCGGACTACCACCCTCGCGCAAATGGGGGCGGCCGACGAATAGTGTATCCGTAGGTACGCGCCGGAAGACGGAAAAGATTACTCCAGACGCTGCGAATATATCTATATGCGGGTCATAAATAAGCGATCGCTGGGTGAATTATAAGAAGACGTCCGTTGAAATAAACCGTACATTCAAGATCTAGCAACAAGATTGAATGTCTTTCGTGGTAAAATTGTTTTTTTGTTTGACAATTGACAGATACTTGCTATATTGTATTTTATTGTTGAAGGTTTTGCAAATTGGCCTACTAATAAACGGATCTCTGTTAATAAAATCGTTTATTCTGACTCAGTCCATTGTACCAACTCAAACACGTTTCCCCCAAATTTCAATAAAATAGATAATGCACGCTCAAAATTTCTCGGTCGTACCCGTAAAGTTCGTACACAAGAGAATATTCAAAAGGTCAGAATTGCGATACCATCCTGCAATTCGGCACTCGATTGCACCGCAAATTTCAAAACGAAGCTTGTGACGAATCTTTCATGTGGTTTTGAAATTTCATCCCTATAAGACAAACTGGCCGGGTTTGACGAAGCTCACTTTCCAACTCAGTCGGTACGTTAATAAGCGAAGCTTTCGGAAACGGCCACACCGTTACAGTTAATTCAGTTCGACATGTCGAAATGTTGGAAACTTTTGCGATGGCAGAGCTGCAAAGGATGGATCAAAATGCAGTCTGGTTCCAACAGGCCGACGCCACAGCGCACACAGTTATACGGGCCATTGCTGATTTGTGGCGTCGTCTTAAACGTCTTAAATGTCCGAAGATATACGGAGAAAGTGCTAAAAATCAAGGCAGAATTTCCTCAATGCCTCATTTTTTCCACGCGAGTAGAAATATAAAGATAAAAGTCGCCACCTTTGGAGAAACTGTACCGTAGAAAGCTGTAGCGAAGGTTTACAAAAGCTGCTTCCGTTCGTGTTAATAATAGTAATCGCGATTCCAGGTGAATATGAACATAGGCATTGATCACGTAATAATAATGTCAATCGCTATAAACGCGAAAGTGATTAGGAAGGGCGGGGGATCCGAAAACCTTTAGAGGAGGAAAAGAAATATCACGCCTTGGATCATAATTATATAATTAATGAACCACAGTTACAAACGAAAGCAGCTAACATCATTTTACTCGATCACTTTCTTCAAACGTTTCGACATCCATACATAACGAACAAAAATAGTACCGGGGTTCTTCTAGCCGTAAATCGTTTGTACGTGGAACTTTTTTCAGCATAATTTACTATTGATTAAACTCGAAAGAGTGGATAGAAATGAAGAAAAGCAGATTCAGGTACACACCGAACAAAAAAGGTGGTTTTCAGCCTTTTCACTTGAGATTAAAGAAAATCCAAAAATGAATATTTAAAAATAGCATTCAACAGTGTCTACATTCCAAATAGACCTCCCTGGCGTATAGTACATATACATACGTAGATGCACAGGTATCTTACACAAGAGGCAACCATTATGAAAAGCATCCCATCCTATATACATGTAGATATATTTACATGTATGTGCCGTAGATACACAGGTATTTGCATCAAGTTCTTGGTTTCGTGTTTACAGAAGCGCTGACCGGACTAAAATGACGAGAGGCTTCTCTCTCCGGCGATTTAAAAATTAATCGACCGAAATTACCGGCAAACTTTCGCCGAGAATCCTGCAGTGTAAGGACTCGACGAGCGTGTACATCGTATCCATTATATTCGCGACTCGCATCGCAGGATACGTCGTTTACTTTCCGTTTGTTTAGACAACATATCTACCTTTTAAACGTGGCGTTCTCTCGTATACAAAAGGATGCATCTGCATTCCGGACGAAATGTTACGCTATAGAGCGTTAATCAACACATCATCTATATCTTTGTATGCAGCTATACAGCACGCCTTTACAAACATATCTCGGCTTGACGAGCCGAGATTGGATGAGACGAGATGCGTTGATGTCCGATCATAGTGCCCGGTTACGGTGCGTTTTACAGGAAGTGGCACGGCGGCCAACCCAACTGCTTAAAAACGGATTAAAATTAAAACAGAAAATTGGTGCAACTTTATTGTGGCAATTTTTACGACATCACTTGTATAAATTAGATACATTAATAATGTGGTAAATGTCTGTTTAATCCGCGATAAAATTGTCGTTAATAGCATAAAATATTCAAGTAAAATTAGATTTTACTTGAATATTTTTAAAAAACGCTTTTAAAAAAAACGTAGACTACACAGATATCAGATCTGTCACCGTTTTAAAAGCATCTGGTTATTCGCTCACGTCCATTTGCACAAGTAGTTAGAATCGTCGCGTAGTAAACGGTAAAATCTTTTTGGTGAAAAATTTCTGGGTTTCGGCGAAAAGTTTCTATTTTTACTCTAAGAAATTTTTATCTGTGTACCTTCGCATTTCAATCGTTTTTTGAATTCGCCTTCTAAAGGACTATAACAGAGTTGTGTCAATTTTAGATTTTTCAATTTATTCAAGCTAGAAACATGAAAATTGTTATTTAAGCTTTTGGTTAGAAACAATAATAAAAAAAAACTATTTTAGTGTTTTTAGAAAATTAGGGGGTGAAATCGATGGTGGAAATCTAAAATATTCGAAATCAGCAACACGAAAAGTCATGTTTCCCAGTTAGATGGACGTTTTTGGAGAACCCTTTCGATCACTGCGTCTTCAAACGAGGACAACCTCTTCTGTCTTTCTTTCAACCATATTGTCGTAGTGTGTGAACATCGTATTCTTTCAATTGAGTAGTATATGTGCTGCCATCTGAAATTTAATAAAAAGATGTATTCGTTCATTTCAAATATTTTTTGAATTATATTTTGTAAATATGAAGCCTGCATCAAACATTTCAAAAGGAAATCATAGTTACATTGTAGTAAATTATAGATTTTTCTCTTCACTGGTTTTAATTCGTAACCGAAAGTGTTAAGAGGGTAAGTTGGGGTTAGAAAGGTTCCGAAATTCGATAGTATTTCTTCGTTTCTAATCAGAAGCCTTGTATCAAATTTCATCTTTCTAGATTAAAAAATTACGAGACTCCCAAACGAACTTTCCCTATTTTACACCTTTAAAGGAACGTACTGTCCAAATTTCGTGTTTGCGTTGTTCTTTCTTTTTTGTTTTGAAAAAAAAGTATATTGGTCTTCGTGCATTAATACGTCACAGCCTGAAGACAAGTTATTTGAGAATTGCCCAATACTCTCCATTATTATTATTATCCCTCGTGCCATTTAACTTATACGTAATGGAAGTTGACGGATTTCTTTCGTTTGATGCATGTTTTTCTTGGGATGATGGGCAGAAGGCGGTGGACCACTGCCACAAGCGAGGATACGTAACGACGTAGGTCGATATTTTCTCGCCGATCAATGCAGCGCGCATGGTATAACGCGAAAAGGATACGGAACGGACCTGTTGCCTAGCGGGTCGTTCTCGGACGCGAGCACGCAGCATCCCCCTTTCGACCTTCGGCAGCATCTGTCGACCGCCCTCTTCGCGACGCGGCCCTATCCAAACGTTATACTCATCGTTACCATCGTCCGGATGATAATACCTAACATTGTGGTAGTTGTGAAGGAGAAGTGGCTTCGCCTCAGAATCCATCACAGATGGTAAAGCCGTCGGCGTAAAGACAATTGCAGCGGCGTGTAGGGGTTGGTTGTATATATGTACATGCGTCGGATCGTGTGGAGTGTGGGTGAGTGAACGCGATATGAGAATTTCCTTTGAATACCGAATAATAATACGGATACCCGTGATTTGGTGTTGTCCGAATGTAACTACTTTTATTTTTACAGTGGCGAGGCGTCTGAAAGTGTAAATTGTTTGTAAGTTCGTAGTTAATCGCGTGATGTGTATGGTGCGTGATAGTGAATCGTTCCGCTGGCGACTTTGCTTCGTTCTTTGCCGATCTGCCTTTATACAAAGCGCTATTGTTACAACATAGGTAGTGCACTGTCCAAAATTTCTAGCCACCATGCCGATATTTGTTATTTTCGTAACGATTTCGATTTTCGTTAATAATCTGCATTGAATCTTACATTTAAATTTCGAATACCGTGAACAGGCAAAGTGGGGTGCAGGTGTTCCATTGAAGACGCCACCTCATTCTTCTCTTATTGCGTCTGACGATTTTTCTTATTCTCTTAAGTTTAGACGCCATCTCTCCTACCTTTGATAAGTACATTTAGCAACAATATATTTGAAATGCATCAACTTACAAATATATTGTGCATGTTGTCGGATAAGTACCACCAGAAAAAAAAAAACATTTTTTTATCATTAATTTTTGAAAAAAAAAAGATATTTTCTTGTTCTAAGACTTACCAATAACAAAACTTTTGATATAAATCTCTTAATACTATTCAAAATTGCAATTTTTTTAAATGTTGAAATTATATATTGTGCAAAGCGGTGGAATTATATTAATTTATTAAATATTTCTTTTTTTTTTCTTTTGGTAAAGGTATTAATACAGCATCTGCCAATCGTCAACAAGATCTGAAAAGTATTACGATCAATGTCGCAGAATTACGACATTTGTTTCAAAAATATATTTCTTTTTATTAGTTGTTTTAAAACAAGTAATAAAAAGTATTTCCCTTCGTGGCACCTATCCGGCAACAGAATACGTACATGGCTAAATATAGATTAAATAAGAAATCCAGTAAAACTAAAGTTGCAAATTAAATTAATTAGAATTATACGAAATTTAAAAATTTAAGAAAATATACTAAATTTAAGTACCGTCAAATGGGAAAGAGTCCTGCAATATCAACACTTTAAAGAGTTGTTAAAAACAAATAAATGGAAGAGGACAGGACACTTTAATTTCTTTTTTTATATAAAATTTTTTGCGTTAATTGTAAATTTCCCCCGCTTCTGGTTTTCAAGTAACGACATTATCGAAATTTTTTTTTAAATGACAACCGATTTTTTTTTATTTTGTTGGATCGCTCCAGTTGTCTAAATCTAAATGGATAATGACAAGAAAAGAAATGATCGTTTCCTTTAAATTTCGTCATTTGGTAAGTCAAGATCATCTTCATTGTGTTCTTTCAATAATTGTATTTTTGTTACACATATGATACTGACCGCGGAGATTTCACTGCCTGCTGCGATTGATCGAGATACTGCACGAAGGTTCTCGCCCACACTCAACAAATTATCAAATTTCACATCTTCATTAATTATCTTGTGATGCCCTGCGTTTGACGTACCCCCATTGCTCTAATTTTTGTCTGGATTTTGCTCGTTGTGTATTCGTTGATATTTCTGCGTATTAAACAAATTACACACCTCCTGCTAAGTTCTGGCATTATAATAAGTGTATTGCACAACTAAATTTACATTCCACTTACAAGATGATATTAACAAGAAAAAAAAATATACAGGGTGACTCAATTTTCATCTCTCGACCCTCGGATGTGTTCTACTATTAAAAATAAGCCTATAAAAATTAAGAATACTAAAAAATTGTAAGTTAATCTAATGTAACAAGTACAACAACTTCGTACGTGAAAGTTTTCCTGATTTCGCCTAACGGCTCGCGCTTTAAACTGGCCGCTCATTCGTAAAATGTCTTTTCACACACTTAGTTCGTAAATAATTGTTATTTGAAAATTTTCCTATGTGAGCTCTTCTAGATCCATCAATACCGAAAAAATAGACGATATAATTGCTGGAAAACCAAAAGTGGTAAAAACTTTGAAAAACAACTCGCCTCAAATCCAATTAATTTTTGCCGCAATTCAACAAAGATAAGCTAGATAAATATAGATAATGTCCGGCTGTATCAGCTCTATCGAAAATTTTAACAATGCGAAATTTCTAAAACATGGAATGGAAACGACAAAGTGTAATAAAAATTTAGTAGCCGGAAATGAAACGATGCCGTTGTTTGAAATCTAGCGATGGCCGAAATCAGTGTAAATGTCGCGTACGATCGATAAAGATTGCTTTAACAACAAAATCGAAGACAAAATTGAAAAGCAGATAGTAGGGACCAACGTAATACCTGATGGCGAGAATATTCACTATTGTGGATGCATCTCGACACTTTGCCAGATGAACTACTTGAAGATTTAAACGAAGACAGTTCTCCTTCCAATCCGAGATGCACCAGAGGGCCTTCTTAGGTGGGAGCGGTTGGGCGCGCGGCGGGATGGCTGGATCGGGTGTCGTGCGGAGAGCGCATCCGGCCTCCGGCGCCCAGTGGAACGTGCAAGTGGTCAAAGGGAAGGTAAATGGGAAATGTCTTTGGAACGCCTGCAAAGCTCTCAGCTTGGGCCTTCTACTTATGGTGTTAGGCGCTGCGATGGCAACCATAGGTAAATAACTATAATAAATAATGGTGAATTTTAAAATTTTAAATGACCAACGAAACAGTGTTTTCTATAGTCGTACCTTGAAAACACCGTAAATCTCGAATAAAATTAAACGAATATCATTAAACAGTTTCAAATTTAAAGTAAGGTTTGCAGCGTGAATAGATGTTTTCAACAGATAGATAGAGATGAATAGATGTTTTCAACAGGGAGTCAGGATTACTACTTCTAATTCCATAATTTTGGCTATCGAAACTGCGCAGGTGTGCACCCGCGCATCGTCTTGATGGAAGAGGATCTTTTCCTTTTTCAAATGAGGATGTCTTTTCTTGATTTCTTCACTCAATCAGTCTATTAACGACTTTCCAATTATTGTTTGTCCTTTTTCCAACTAATCAATGTAGATGATCCCAAAGAACCGAGGCCATCACATTTCATTGTCTTCGCCTTCTTCAGAGCCCGTTCGCCATCAACAACCCACTGTTTCTTTGTCTTCGGAGTGTGGTAGTGCATCCATGTTTCGTCCGTAGTTAAGTATCGACGGAGAAACTCGTCCGGATTGCGACGGAAAAGCGTCGAAGCAGCCTCAGAGCCGACCTTTATTCTCCACCGCCACAAAAGGCACCCAAGTGTATCTCTCCGATTTTGATAAAATTTGGTAGAAATGTACGACACCGAAAAATATTTGATACGTATTTTTTTAGCGTCTCGTTTTTGGTTTGTGAGAGCAAACGCTGCACCCAACTTGCAGAGATTTTTTTCACACCCAATTTTTCGTGCAAAATTGAAAACGCTGTACCTTGCGATATGCATGTGGCCTCAATTATTTCGCGCACTTTAATTCGTCGATCATTTAAAACCATATCGTGGATTTTATCAATTATCCTTTATGGATGTACGGCCAGGTTTAAACTCATTTACCAGGAGGAGTTAGCAGGAGCAGATGAGCCATGAACTTCATCCAACTCAGCTTTGACCTCTTTCGGTGTTAAGCCTTTTAAATATAATTAATCACCGCTCGAAACTTATTTTTCTACGCGAACAAAAATCCTCTGTTTAAATCTACAATAAAGATGAAACCGTGCGATGTGCAAATTTCTTTTTTAAACTAGCACATTCGAAATAATGTGTGGTAGATCAATTTTTATGCAAAAAAAGTAAATTTTAAATTAATTTCTACAAGATGCACGGTGATTTTCAGGTTATTACGCAGACCATTTATCGATCGCCCAGGAAATGCGAGGCAACCATACAGTCCGAGTAAGGAACGAATCTCGTGGCTTCCATTTGAACAATCTATCCTACGCCGGTCCAATTGTTATGGGAGTGGGAGGTAAATATATGTCTTTTACGTTTGCCGTTGTGTGATTGATGCTGTTAAGTATACAATTTTAATGTTTTACAATTTCAAAAAAAAAGGCTACGAAAAAAAAAAGAGTTGTTTGCCCCCAGAGAGATTTGAACTCTCGACCCCTGGTTTACAAGACCAGTGCTCTAACCCCTGAGCTATGGAGGCTTAGTGTAACGAACTACCTTTTACAATGTATATCTATATACGTATGTATTATAAATTGCTTGCTTCTATTATTAATAATAAATATAAAATTGTAAACATTTTAAGAAAATAATGCACTAGTTGATTATAATGAAACCAGACATTATTTCTTCAATTAAATTAAGAAAAATGAGATGTCTTTATTATTAAAAATAAATAATAATCTGGGCCATTGCCCATAAAAAGTTCGTTTCACCATCGAATTTTTTTTAATGTGCCAGTCTAATTTCATTTCCGATGTTACCGGAACTGTTCTTATTTTTCAGCAACGTTGTACCAAATTGTCTAATGGGACACGCAGGTGTAATCCTAAAAACTTTTGTTTATCGATCCTGTTATTATTTTCCCTTATTCCCTTCTGTTTTGTTAATTGTTATTATTTGTTTAGGTACTTTATTTAACTTTATCGCAATTAATTAATCGAATCTGGGAATTTATGGTAGACATCGCAGCTTATTTCTCATTTTCTTTACGTTGCTGCTTTTAGGCCTTTCGGTCATTTTAGTTCCTGCATTGTTAATTATTATTTGTCTACTACAACGCTATAAATATTGTTATTTAGGATTTATTGTGGTTGCCGCTTGCGTGATGACGTTTGAGGCTCGGGATTCTGCGGCAAAGGTCGTTCCCGCGCGATTCAAGATGAGCGCGGCGGCGGCGGCCGCGGCAGCGGTGCTGCCCTCCTCCTCGACGTTGACGCCTCGTCATCACGGCTCGTACGGCGGCGGCAGCGGTCCTCCGAGCGTCGGTTTCCTTTATCCGGCGCGCCACGGATCGCTACGGCATTCCGGTTCGCAGACGGGCGTAGGCGGCGCCCAGTACGGTTCCAGCAGCGATCGACGCGTCCTCACCCAGTCGTTCATCCAATTCTCCGCCAGAGGGCTGGAAACGCCGCAGACGCGTTCGAATTCTGGCGGGCTTAAAGTCTCACAGGTATCACAAGAGAACAGTTATCTAATGTGTGGTGGGTATTTATAGATCTTACTGGATGGAAATACAAACTCGTAGAGTTTCGTAAAAGATGGTTTTCCACATTTTCCTTGATTTTGTAAAAGAAGAGGAAATAAAAGAATAGCAATACCCAAAATTCCAAAATATTTTCATTTACAAAGTAATTAAATATCAGATTTCTTAATTTCAGGTAACAATATTACTGTGTACTATGTTCAACGTCCAAAATTGGAACATTGTTAAAATAAAAGTATGGCCACTATTCCGGAGGTTGTTCTTATGTAGAGAAATTCTGTTTTTTAATCGTAGTCGCGACAACCAATAACATACACGACATCAGATCCATCTAGTTGGTGCATCTTATCCTTAAGTTCACAGAAAAGCATTTAATTTTTTTATTTTTAAGTTTCCTTAATTGGATAAGTAAAACCGTTATTATGTTATTTATCTGATACAAGTTAAGTTTTAGTATTTATTTAAGACGCTCATTAACATTATGGTATATATATATAAGGAATGCTAGTAATTTTAGACCAAGAGATGAAAAGAAGCGATTGAACTGTTTGTAGGTTGGTAAAAATTAAGTTTTCACATATATTCTTTTTTCTTGATGAAGCAATTTTTTTCGATCTTTTGAAAATCCAAAACTACATCATTCACAAATGAAATCAACGTTTTCAAAAGGTGAAAATTTGGTGTGCATCTTTCGGAGGATTTTCTATTTCTCAACACTTTGGAGCAAGAAATGCTGCGTTACATTTTTTAGCGGCAAGACGGGTTCCCTGCTCATTCCACACGCTTAGTACGGTAGTGGTTGACACATCGCTTCGGAGAAAGATGGATGGGGAGATACGATCCGATTAATTTTCTTGTAGGGTGTTTTAACACAAAAAGTTTATCCATATGATGCATCGCGTGATCATAAGATATTGAAAGCACGAAAACGGGACACGGCGAATGAAATAGATGTACCAGTAATGATTCGTAGAGTCTATGGTGTATTTACTTTGAAAAACAGAATTTTCCATAAAGAACTTTTCGTCGTAAAATGAATAATAAAAATGATTTTCTATTGTTTCCGATGTACATATACAGGGTTCAATATGCAAAAGTCCTTCCGCGCCCGACTTTTCCGCATTGGAAAGGGCAGCGGCCGCCAACGCCGGCGAAAGAACCTCACCAACAACGTCGAGCCATCGGATAGCTCGAGACAAGTCGCTTACACCGAAGACGTCGCGACGTACATTTGCCGCCTGCGCTTTGCTCAACCCCGGTCTGTTACATAGGCATGCGCTTTCGGTGGATGAAACGGCCGCCGCCAGTTACAGGTATCCACATAGACGGATACGCATACAGCTATGATACACCTTACAGCTTGAGTAATGTTATTCTTTTCGATAAAATGCTTTCCGATCATTTAGTTATAACATCACGACGTAATATGTGTTACGCATCTTTACAATATATGTGATGTCATAACTAAAATTCGCCACTTTCTGTGCGCTTCACGAAATTAGTAGAGACTAGACAGACTCGTGTCTATTCGTCTCACGAGAAAGGGTTCGTGTTGACTACTGGTTTCCCCGAGTCAACAAAACACGAGTCTGTCTAGTCTCTGCTAATTTCGTAAAGCGCAGGGAAAGTGGCGAACTTTAGTAATAACGATATTAATTTTCCCGTATTAGGTATGACTCCGCTTGTCTTCAAAACTAAAGATATTCTAAGGGCCAGTTGTAATAGAAAATCCTTTGAGATTCCAAAATTATTAAGATATTAATTCGAAACATAGTTGAAATTTTTTTTCTGTAGCGTGCCGTTATTTACTTACCAAATACAGCATTTTCATGTTACCATTACCAGTTTGACGAGAGTTCGTACAACGCGTGTCCTATAACTAGCGTCATTTATGATACGCAGATTAGTTGAGCCGCTATGGTCTGCACCTGACTATAATTGGTACAACTGGACCTAATAATCATTCTTTCCATTAATTTTAAGGTTAATTTTTGTTGCTTCTTCTTATGCGCCTTTTACCAATTCAAGTTCATACCATCGGAGTTTTTATTGTTTTGCATCTCGCTATATGTGTTGTTTTCCGTTTGTTTTGTTGCCGACTAGAGTCAGTAGCGTATTGTAAACAGGCTTAGCCATGAGTCGCTGCACGGTAGCGGCAGTCAGGGTTCGATGGCGTTAGATTTGCATCTGGAATGTCCGGTCACGTTGAAGGTACGCGACCGGCGACGCAACCCACTCAAGCGGCAACGCAGAGTGGCAGACGAGGAGGAAAGGACGGCGGTCATTCCCGCCGTCTCCCACGAAGATTCGTCTAGCCGAAGGAGCTCCCATTCGTACTCGCCCAGACTAGCGCAATTCAATCCTAAAGATGTAACCGTCGGCAATTTACTATCCGGTAAGATAATCGTACATTATTCCAACGACGCGTTCTTGATATTGGCGAAACCTCGTTCGAAGGTACCGGATCGACGTACCAACTGGCCATCTATCAGTCGTCATCCTCGACCGGCCGTTATTGCTGCGGTCAACAATCGCAGCACCATTCCTGTGCATCGTCGAACCGACGACGCAGCTCAAACGCTTCCGACTGTACGCATCGCTCGCGCGCCGCCGCCCGAAAGGATTGCCACGGCAACCGCGGTAGGCTAGAGCGCGCGATCAGCTCAGATTCGCGCCTGACCGGCGCCATACCGAAATGCCACCAGCAACAGCACCATCATCACCACCATCACCACCATCATCACCATCATCATCATCATCAGGGGGCGAACGCTGGTCATCCGTCTTCGCCTTGCTGCTGCTGCTGCTCGTCGTCGCCGTCGCATCACCATTCGCCAACGCATACCTCGACCGATCAGGACACCGAGACCGCCCTTTCTGATTCGGACGTTCAAGGTCTATCGTCGCAAGCCATCGGCATCGGCTCGCCCTTCTACCATGCGAGGAGCCATTAAAGGAAGTCAAAATACGACGACAGATAGTGATGGATCTTGGCCAAATAGCCAAAGCGGCAAAATTTGCAGTCTTACTTAATATAACAAACAATAGACGCGAATCCCTAATAAGTCTATTATTTACTTATACTTAGGGAGCTCGTGGCAATCCAGGTACCTAGTAGTACGTAAATTATTTCACATCTATGTGGTTTAGGAAAAATCTATCTCTCATCTTTGGAGTTACATTTTTTCGTCAAGATCTTGCAGCAATATATGATGGCAAGAAATTGCTCATATCATTTATTTTACTCAGTTTTTTACTTCATTTCATCAATTCTGCTAAACGATGAAATCGTTTAAAAATTACTGCTACCAGCACTCTAACTATTACAATGAATACAGTTTTATGTTGACGGCAATGAGATACGTGGAACGTTGTGTGATAATGTAATAATCGGAGCTTTAGTCGGTTGAAATAATTCACCTCCCGGTAAATGGAACATTATCCTTCACTTATCTGCGTTACACGCATACTAAGACTAAGAGAAAGTAATTGCAATTTCTCCGATAGAAATATCTGGATTTTTCTCTAAAATGTTCAACAGATTTTCTTCCAATTCTAGTATTGATACGGTGGTCGGCCTTCCTGATCTGCGAGAAAAATCAGGGGCAAAATTGTACGGTCTCCTGATTAGAGCGCAGATACGTTTCCCTCCTATAAACTATTTTATTCAATACCTATATGTATATTGCATCGACCTAACTATGATCGTACGCAGAGAAAAATTTGGGACAAGAATCCCTTATATTTTTGAAATAGTAACAATTTATAGTAAGAATTGTTTCATCCAATAAAATATGTAGTTGTTCTTACAAACATTGTGCTGTTGTCCCATATTTTGCAATATATTTCTCCCTGTAACATTTAAAAGAAATGAACATATTTAAAATGTCCCAAAACAGTTCCGTAGTTCTTAGCCAAATTTACATAAATAACAGTAAATCTTACCGATTTAGCTATTGCAGCTAAAAGGAAATAATATAATATGCAAGTCTCTCTCTTAAAAACTATTCGTCCTTAATACAGGAACCTAATGTTGTATATGTACGTAATATGTGTAAGTAACTTATTTATGTATGCGTAAAGTATCAAAATTCCAAGTGCCTACGTACACCTTTGAATAAGGATGAATGGTGCTGCCTAAATCGTCGATACAGTAGCAAACGAATTAAACTCGAATCTATTTTTATTTTCAACTGTTTTCCATCATCTCAACAGCGTTAACTGATCGTCGTCAATTTCATCAGCAATCTCGAATACAGGAGCTACCGCACTTAATACGATATAGCTAGTAAATATGATGATTAAACGATATAAAAGACTATTATGCAACAATGTTGTAAACAGGTCTGTCTTCACTGTATGGTACACTCACTTACTATTTAAAGGTATTTAAGATGTGGACCCCATATACAAAAATTCTTAAGTTTCAAGTTAATCGTCTTTACAGATTGAAATTTCTATCTACACCGCCAGTAAGCAGCTTCCAGGCGCGGAAGACATGCGAACCAAAGTGTCATGGAACGTACAAGTTGACATCCAAATTTGGTTTAATAGCTACAAACGTATCTAACAACTAGAGTCCGGGTTTTTAGGTACCAAAAATATGAAAAGAAGGCTCGTTAAATGTAAAAAAAAAAAAACTGAAAAAAAGAACGTACAGCGAAAAAAGGCAATAAAAAATGCAATTAAGTTAACATTATTTGCTTCAATATTGAAACAACCCCAAATATATTTATGTAAATACAAGCAGGTATTGTTAAAATTTTCTATTTGTAGCAAAGAGATATTAGAAAGATGAAGATGAGATGAAGAAACAGCGGAAAGTACCATTACGGACGATATCAGAGATATAATAAGGAAAATGAAAAATAATCAAACACCAGGTGAAAACGAAATTACAAACCCTGCACCTACATCTAACTAAAACATGGTAAACGAAAATAATTCCAAGACCATAGCATAATTAATGAACTTACCGGTTTACAAAAAAGACGACAAGAAGGAATACAAAAATTACAGAGGTTTAACACTACCCAATGTTACATGCAAAGTGCTACCCACCGTAATAAAACCATGACTAGAAAAATATGTAGAAATAGCACCGGGAGATTACCAGGGAAGCATCAGGAAAAATAGATCAACAACAGTTTAAGTCTTCATGTTAAAGCAGATCCTATCGTGTTGGTGTGAATATAATATTCCAACCAAATATGCTGTACATTGATAATGTGTGTAAGAAAGAGTTAATGAACGCAGTAAAGGAATTAAAAATACCAACTAAACTAATTAGGAAGAAGGAAGAAGAAGCAGGAAACGACTCGAGAAAGCTGCAAAAACAGCTGCTGAATGGAATCGGCAAAGAAAATGTTGCAATTGAAGATAAACGGGACAAAATCTACGGAACATAAGAACAGGAACGGCAATCTTATAAAACAAAATACCAGAGTTAAGAAACGAAATTGTAATAAACATGCTAGAGTTTGAAGAAGTGAAGAGCTACATGTACTTGGGTGTCTTGGTGGCCCATCGGTACGAAGAAGATAAGAAAGTCTCCAGAAATACAAAACTTAGGGCTTATAAGTTACAATAGCCGAGTCGCCGGGAAACAATAGAAGGCGGAAGAAGTGTGAAAGCGCACTTTTTGTTCTAAAAAGGCACCTGATATTTGCCCAAATATCCGGACTCTGCTGACAGCGAAAAATGTATCTTCTGGATATAAACATTACATGATAGGCAGTCGGTAATATCCAACGTCGACACCAGAATATTCTCTCATTCTCTCTGTCAATGCGTATATGTCCCAAGGATATTGTAAGACAAGCTCGCGTGGTTGCTTGCGCTAGTTTTATCGAATACAATGTTAACATTTAGCAATATCTGCAAACACATATACGTACGTGTATTATGTTGAGAAGAATGTAGATGAATAAATAAGAATTCCCCCATTTTATTTCATTGTAGTATAATTGTAATTAATTCAAGTGTGTACATAAAATATACTCTATTTCCGTGACTCTTAGCCAGCACTCGAATTATCGTCAATAGTTATTTTTGCCCGTATAGCAAAATATCGATCTGAAATTACGTTTTATGTAGGTAGATAAATGTCTATCGTCTCAACTCGCACTACCACGTATACTTATAATCGATTAAAGCCTAAAATATCAGTACACCCGTATCGGAAATCGTTAATGTTCGACAACTACGTCATGCCGTTGTAGTTACAATACGAGTAACCAATGTAATCCATTCTTAAGTAAACTTGTAACTTTAAACAAAGTTTAAGAGTAACGATTAATAATAATGCAGAAGTTACACTTCTTCAAATGATATCCTACACAACATTCACAAGATCTATTTGAAAACGTTCGTGTACAGAAACGACTACTGATGTAATGTTACAAGCAGGGGCTTTAAGGTGGCCAGATAAGGTCTTATTTCCTTTTATTAAAATTCGTTGGAATCTTAATGGATGTGATTATTACGTTGCAGTACATACTCTTCGTTAAAACGCATAAAATTAGAATGAACAATAATTATATTATCTAGTGATTTATTAAATGTTATGTAGTAAGAAATATCGTTTTATTTATCTATACGATCAGCTGTAGAACCTACGTTTAAGCCGGCCATCATTCTTACATACTTACGTTATAGCGGCAATATTTTCTAAACTTAATTTGGAATATCATACTTCGATGGAAGCTTCCTAAGTTTCATTTGCAAAAATATATTTTATATAGGACGCGTGCTATTTGTAGACAGACACACAGTTCAAGAACTGCGTTTCGCAGTGTAACTCCCCAGGCATCGCACATACCACAGGACGTATCCCACTAACCCGACACAATACCTTTTACGCACCTGCGTTCAGTCAGCGCACATACCTTGGCTGAATGAAATTTAGAAGATTCATGACTCGAAATTTGTCAGATTAACCACAGATAATTGCGTAGTACCAGATGATAAAACAATGCACATCGATCCGGTTCCATTTCCACGTACATTGTTCTCATTGACGCCAGGGAAGAGGAGATAAAATTTACACGTTCTTACTAGCATCTATACACGTACATATAAAGCAAGTAGACGACGCTTTTGGTAAGTGAACTTCGGTCCGCCGATAACGCGGCAAAAATACACTCATGTTGTTTCCAATTGATGGAATCAAATTGCATTGCAGTCGTCGCAAGTTGATGCCCAACTACCGTCCGTACGTCGAAGGATCCAAGCATAAAAGAAGAAAAAGAGCAACATGTCGAGCGTAGTACGAAGAATAATTGCTACATCAAAAGCGC
Source organism: Oryctes borbonicus (assembly GCA_902654985.2). Lineage (NCBI taxonomy): Eukaryota > Metazoa > Arthropoda > Insecta > Coleoptera > Scarabaeidae > Oryctes > Oryctes borbonicus. The sequence goes on from LR736911.1 coordinate 48,240, forward strand.
CTAGACCGGTGGCACCTTACAAGTAAGTCAATCTTGTTCGATCAATTGGCGACGATTGTTTTTGTTTTCTTTATCAGTTTTGTTTTTTATTCTTATCTTATATTGTTTACACATGATAACAGTTAGTGATACATTACATAATAGATATAGCGTTAATAGTATAGGGTAATCATAACATAGAACGATTATATGTAACCACTGGCGGTGCGTGGGCTTTTGATGAGGGAGGACGCGATTAAAAAAATATGATAAAATTTTACCTTTAATGTACAATGATCTTTGAAAACAGAAAGTGCTGACAAAAATACGCGTACTGCACTGGTAGATGTAGTAGGGAATATAATGTACACAAGCATATTTATTTTTAATGCGTGGCTGAACGCCTCCCATCCTTAATCCAAGAAATAACTGTAAATTCTGCAATTAAGGATGAAACCAATTTGCTACATCTGTTCTAGTTTCGTCGCGAAATAAATAGGAAATTTTTAATATAACTAGAATTTTCTATTCCGAAACAACAAGTTCCTTTAAAAACACTAGAGCAGAAAAATCAATTAATTCCCTACATATATCACGAAATTCGGATTTTTCGCTGCCATCATGACTTCCAAAAGCTAGATCAAAAGCGCATTAAAATGTAATACATACACCGACCGGTCTGTGGTACGCCGAATGCAAAAAAGGAGGATTATACGAACGATCAATTGAACTGAAACTCGCTTTCTCACAGTCACAATTGCAAAAACGAAGTCGCTTCTCAAAGCGACCGCCATATACTATTGTATCAACTAATCAAGTTCTATTTCACACATAAATAATTATAAAGTTGTTAAAATTGTTTATCGATAACAACACATTATTTTACAGTCAAGCCGTAGTATTGGATAAGACGGTCTACGTTTCCGGCGTTCTCGGTTTGAATAAGGACACGATGAAGCTGGTAGATGGTGGAGCGGCCGCCGAAGCTCGACAAGCCCTCCAACATCTCGGTCATATTTTGGAAGCGGCTGGTTCCTCTTACGCTAACGTTGTCAAGACGAACATCTTCTTGAATGACATCAACGACTTCTCCTCCGTAAACGAAGCTTACAAAGAATGTACGTAGTCAATATCGCGTATAAGTGTAGTAGGTAAGAAACAACTGAAATATCCATTGTGTCGATAGGTTTCAAAAAGGACTTCCCCGCACGTTCCACGTTTCAAGTCGGCAAATTGCCAATGGGTGCCAACGTCGAAATTGAAGTGATCGCGGCTAGCGGCGACGTGAAGACCGTTCCAGCCAAATTGTAACGTCTACAAATTTTGGAACGAACCAAACGCGGAAGATAATTTGTAAACTACTCTTTCAACCCACTGAAATATTAGAATATAAATAAACAAGTTTCATTAGTTTCTTTATATCGCGTGTGTGGTTTTCCTTTCATTATGCGCTTTTTTAACTTTACGGTAATCAATCTGCAATTCCATATATAACATTTACGTTGAGTACGTACATTTGATAGACCGCTGTTGAATTTAAGACTTCGATAGATGTCCCGAGATACAAGCAAAAACGTTCAACGGAAATGAAGTGTATAAATTCCGGAATTGAGTATTCAGACAAAGCAAAATAAGTTGAACATAAAAAATAGAGCTAATACAAAAAAAGAAGACCTTTTGACAATACATCGGGAATGCTAGAAACGTATCGTGGAAATAATGCGATCTGTCGATTTACAATTAGGCCTAAATGGCAAGAGAAATGTAGACAATAGCAGCAATTGATCCCTTACAAGCGGGTACCATCTTTCGCAAATTCTTTACTAGCTCTCCACATTTGAATGTTACCTGAAACTTTAGTACAGCTAAACCTAATAATTGTACGCTATCGTCGTGCCTCTAAAGTTCTATTGTTTTTCTCCAGTTGTCCTTGAAGAAGTTGCAAATGTTAAAAAATAAGCATAGCGTGGATAGTATTCACGCGAAAACTATCAAGTATGTTAGGGATGTGTTAGTCGAGACGATATTTAATAAATTCCCCTTCGCAGTTAAAAATAGGAAACACCATACCGATTAAAAAAAAAGAACACGATCGATCTATTATTGCAAACTATCGACCCATAACCCTCTTAAGTGTATCCTTGAAAGTGCCGGAATCACCTTACATTTACTTTATATTCTGTTGTCGGTTTGGTTGCGATTATTTTAATTCTAATTTTAGTTAAATCTAACCTTGCCAACGCTTATTTTGAAAGACAGTAAAGCATTATTGCTAAACAGGACCCTCCGTTTACATTTACTTTTGAATTTGCTAATAATCTGAACATCCGGTGGTCCTGGCCGTGGTTGACTCACTTGAAGTTTTCACTTGTTATAATCGCCTGGCGGGTGTTATTTGCTATATAACGTAGTTTTATTATAAGTATTTATTTAACATTCGAAATTCGAATTTGATATCCAAACTTAGTGGATTCTCAAAGATTCGATCATTCGTACTCTATAACAGCGCCCATCGCGTGGCAAATAGATGGAGTTTTTGAAATAGAAGTCGTTGTTATTCTTTTTCTCTTAGTTATTATTCTTTATCAAAGTAATTAAGTGGAAATCATCGGCCACAATAGTAACAAAAAGCACTACGTATACAGAATGTTATTTATTTAACAAAGGCACTTACATAAATTTAGATATGTCATTCGATATACATACATGACTGATTATATGTACAAACTTATAGACAACAAATGCTTCTACACACGTATTCATTGTTTATAAGCAAGCAGCAATAATAAACAGACGATAATTGCATTAAAGGAAGTTACTCCAATGCTACCGTAAATAAGGTACTAATTATGTTATGTGCGTGGATATTGGGCTGTTGCGTATTTATACGCCGTACTTTTGTTGTTTGATCTTACTAGGTCTAACGCTTTACAAAGTTGACAAGTCGCATAAGAAAAAACTGTGAGTAATTGAAGTTATCCTTCGGAGGCAAATTTTATCGATATCAGGTTCGATCTCTTTTAGGCCTTCGTTACGTCAAATGTAAACTTCTAAAAGGATGAAGTAATAGGGAACGGCCATCATATAGTCTCGCGACGATTATAATGAAAGACGAGTCCAACGACAATATAATGCCGTTGAGTGAAGGAATTGTAAAGAGACGCAACCTGATGGGAGAATTGGTAATATATCTGCATCTTTTTCTATTCTATCTCAAGACAAAATTATTTGCCCCTGAAGTGCAGCCCTCTATAGATTTTTTTAATAAACCTTGAACAATAACACGGACAGTTGGCGAATACGTGAATCTTGTCTTTGCAGATTTAAAAAAACATTGTGTCTATTAGCCGCTCGAAAAATTTTATATTATTATAGCGTGTTCAATTTTAAGAGGCAATGTATCGTACACAGGATTTTTGTAAAATATGTGTCATTCATGATATGTAAAATAAAACAAAAATATCAATTGGTAAATCAATTGTTTCGAAACATTAATTTATTTAACTGTACTTAACAAAATGATTCGAATTTCTAAAACAAGAGAAGTAAATAAAACATTATAAAGAAGGGAAACATCATTACAAATTTGATAGGTTTTTCGTGGTTAGCCAATGTGAGAAGATAAAAAAAGAGACATCTAACGTTTCGACAACATTTATGTCATCTTCCTCGGAAATTACAATTCACAATTAAGAAGAATAAATATATTTGCAAATTATTATTTTCTTTAAATTTTGTGCATAAATTTCTTATTTTTTTTATAAAATTAATGAAAAATTGTAATTAAGACATTGTAATTAAATTTAAACATTTCACGTTATTTAAAAAAATTCCTTTCCTCCTCAAGCTAGAATTACAAAATAATTTGTTCTTTGTTGTTAGAGAAAGGTAGGCGATTTCAGAAACGTCGCCTATACATATTGTCTCACCTGGAATTGCGTTGATCAATACATCGGAAAATTCCAAAAACTTGGTAATATGCTATAGCCTATGAGTACTACCGAACTAAAATATTTTTAATAATTTTATACTTCCGGTTATAGCGGAAGTATCTATCAACATTGTAATTTTAAATAGAACATCCTACATTTTTGAATCTGTAATTCAATTTTGATAATTTTTGAATTTTTCGAAAATTTTTAACAGATGGACAAGTAAATGTAAACTTTTAAGCTGTGAAACGTGAAAAACTGAAATTTCGCAGAACTACCATGTCCATGTAATATTACAACCCGAATGGATAAAGCGATATGAGGAGCATGCGATTCCTTTGCCGCTCGGTAACTACAAAAACAGAAACGGTCGCCGAACACAGTTAAACGAATTTTAAAAACTTCGGATACGTCAAGGCAAAAAAGCATGAACGTATACCGTTGATGGCAAAAAAAAGAACAAGTTCGTCAATGCTGGATTGTTTTGTAATGATCGTGACAGACTTAGATGCAAAGTTGGATGACATTTTAAAGTAAATTGTGCTACAATACACATTCTCTGAAATACCTTGAACGGTATCAATTTCAGGTGCGACATTTTTTTTGTTTTTTTTAAGAGGAAATCGATAAGGCCGGGAAAAATAAATATATTTTACGCTTTTTACATTTGAAAGTTTAATCGTAATTATCGGACAGTCTGTATATTGTTTTCGAAAAATTTATTCGGATTATAGTACTACCACCGGCGGTGGGTGAACATGCCGCGTACAATGATTCGACTCGCTCGTGTATTACCGTTGCATAGTACAATATGCACAGTATCCAAAGAAGATATCACTGTTAGCGTCGCTGAATACTACCCTATATTGTCAACAGCTCTACAAAATTTCAATTTTCCGAATTACACACTTACAACTATAAAAGTTCACCTACACTTGTCCGTCTGTCAAACCTTTTCAAAAAATGCGAATATTTGAAATATGTTAAGAAATAGCAACATAGTTGTATGAAACAAACCCCAAAATTGAATTAGAAATTCAGAAATGTAATAATATACAGGTGTTTTTGGTTCAGTAGTACATACAGGTTACTGCGTATTGCAAAGTTATTCAATGTATTGTATATCGTTGCATATATAGATCGATGCAGTTCCCGGTGAGACAGCCTCTATATATAATGCTTAGGTACTAATGAGAGACATTAAAAGATTGCCCGTTCTATCTAATTTCGAAAAAGAATATTGTAGTTACTCCGGATAATCGCGATTCGGACATTTTCTCATTGTACTTACTTGCTTCGCTGTAACTCACAGGAACTGCGGTTTTACTTAATAATTTACGTTTATTATTTATTATAATGCCTGTTGGCTTAAAATGTTTCTCGCAGAGTAATTTGTGTCTTAACTTATCGATGTCCATCATTACAATTTATTACAATATTCTTATCTTTTTTATTATTTTTGAAGCAATTTACATAAACGCACATATGACTCGCGGTAGTCATCTTTCTGGAATTGCTATATTAAACCTGATCGATGCAAACCACTACCCTAGCTCAAGAGAGACTGAACGAGCTCGGTCTTATGGGATTCGACTTGATATCGGTTCCCATTCGACTTGATGCGTCATCTACATGTCGAACGCTGTTTTGGTTCCGCTTGTACTTATGCGGTTGCCTCTCTTTAGAATTCCTTCACTCGACTATATAGAGATGAAAAAAGTTATATGTACACTCACTCCGTACCAGGGCAGCCAATGAAATACGCTATAAGTAATTAAAGAACCTAATAGGCATTTTTGATATTTCGAACGAAGTATCGCGATACATCTACCGAATGTATCGTATACAGATCGATAACGTTTATCGATACATAAATACATACCAAAACATAACCTTAAAATCATCTGTAAATCGAATGTATGTAGATACTTCAAGCAAAATACTCAGTATTTGTTTATCCTCGTACTTGTTTGCAAAAAAAAAAAAAACTGCTTCAAGTACTTGACGTATAATTTAAGTAACTATTCTACTCTAAGTATTTTGTGCTATAGAAAGTGCTTCCAGTATTTCGGATATTTACAAAGCGTAATCTTTTGTTCTTTGGCGGAATACCAAACTTACATAGCAGAAACTTTCGATTTTCTCCAAGAAGAACAGAACACCTATTACGGTTACCTTCTCCCTAGCATCAAAGCATTGAGTACAAAATTAGACTCTCTTCGGCAATCGAGCAACTGCTTAAACCTCTGTGGTATATTTTAGAGTCTTCTCCAAAATTGGCAGTAATACGTAGTACCCATTCCAACTTTTAAAATGCGTCGGTTTAATATCTTAGATGGCCATCAAATTTTGCTTGCTACGAAAGATACTCAATCTTGGATATTATATAAATTGAGTTAAAAATCTAAAAGAAAATGTTTGATTTCAAAGAAGAACGTTATCGGTTTCTTCAAATGAAAACCGTTATGAATTACAGTGAAGAGAGTCTACTAAGTATAATTCAACGTCAATTCATCGCTATTATCACTATCAACTGATAGTGATGGATGATGTTAGCTCATGTAATTACTTGAACTACCATCGTCAATAGTTTTTGTTTTGTCTTCGCTCATTTCAGTTCTATATCTATTGTCATGTATTAAATATATCAACTGCACCTACCGCTCCAATTATCGAAAATACTTAATATATGCAAGTAGAGATATTATAATGTGTAAATATCCATATCGCATAGATAAAATTGAGATTAGATTTCGCTCTTGTACGACTTAATTGATAGATTTTCACTATTAATGATGATTTCCGGCGGACGGATATGCTCTTTCTCGAATAGTTCGTCTTCGAAAGCGGAGCGAATGGGTTTTTCGGCGTCCAAGCCGGCGGTGATGTCGTCTTGCGGATCGTCCGCCGCCGTGACGGTGGGTGACGTGGCGCGACGGTGATGATGATGAAGCGCGTACCCTTCTTGTTCCTCCTCCTCCGCGTTTTCGTCGTCGTCGTCGTGCGGCCGTTCGGGATCGAAGCGAAAAGGGTGTCGCGATCTTTGCTGGACGATGGCGTCGGCCGCCGCTTCCCACAACGTCGGCGCCGGCCTTTGATGATCATGCAAAATACGATCCATTATTTGACATTCTCATATAGTGATCGCCATAAAGTCGGTACCCCTCAGGATCATATGATTAGTAAAATTTCCGCATGAATCGTCATTGAAATGTTGCCCAGTTTCCGGAAAATAGCCGTTCTTAAATTTTGACAATTTTGAAGAACCCCATTTTTTAAATAACTAAACATCGCTTGGTACATCTGATATTTTCAGACAAGCGGAAAGTAATGCTGTAATTTCGTTTTAATTACAACAAAAAATTCCTACTTTATCCCAACTTTATGGCGAACATTACTACTTATTTGCATTATGTGCATTTCTACGACGTGTCCACGGATTTACTGCAAAAGAATGAATTTTTTATAGGTTTTTGTAGTCCTGAATTAAATTAGTAAAATGGGAGACGCACATCCTGTTAAAAGTATCTAAAACTAAATTGTGCGGCAAATACGTGGACACAAATCTATCTACTTCTAATACAATGAATGGAAATTTTTTAGTGATTAGCAAGAGAAAAGGCGTAACTAGGGTAAAAATGGAAGTACGTATAAACTAAAAGCATAGGTATGTCGAATAAGCGGAAAATATGTAGGTACTATTGCATACTGTGCGCGACAGAATTGCGGAGTAAATTCATTACATTTAAAGCGATTTGTTTTTCGAAGAGATGCCCAGACAGGTTCATTTTATTTTCTCAAAATAAACATTTTTACATCAGCTTTAAGTTTCCCACACTAAGTGACGTCATGGATAACTCTCGATCTTTTTTGAAAAAAGTGTCAATGACATCATTACTAGAAAACCAGAAGTGGGGAAAACCTAAAATCGATGCAAAAATGCTTATTTTTAAACAAGAAAGTTGTCCTGTCCGAGCATCTGTTGAGGAAAGCAAACTGCTTCGAATCTAATGCATTTACCCCATAATTTTGACGCGCAGTGTATACGGTATACTTATGTATGTATTTATGTTATGTAGTTTATTTAGCGTTTACGCAATATCCGCATTGCATTATGTAACAATATTTCCTTCCCATCAAAAGCGGGAATCTAAACTGGCTGCAGAATATAAAATTGTCATATGTTTAGATAGAAAATAGCCTGTATGTATCCTATTACAGCCAAATAGATTTATCGGTTTGTATGTACATATGTTTATTATTGTTATGTGTTATAGATTCTAATCTAGTACACTACGCAGAACCGGAAAAGAAGGCGCTCAGCGATAATCAAGACTTGCTAAGAGACATCTCTAAAAGGAAATGGTTCTACTAACGTTTCGTCACTACAACATACTTACAGGGAGGATGTCGATAGCGAATTAACAAAGGAGGCCTAAAATAAAAACCACCTTTCAACATTAACACTCGACGCCTTCCGTTACTACATCACAAATAGCGTGTTTCACTCTATAATTTCCACTAAAATTTTCGATCAAAATTCGTCCGCATCTTCACAAAAAAAAAATTAATAACCATATTCCGTTGAAATCATAAATCTAAATTACATTTTCGTTCGTTTTGCTGAAGTAGTTATAACGGCGTTGCTAAATTTGTTTTTCCGGTTTGTGCTTAGGTTGTTTCCGAAAAACCATAAGAGAACAAGATTAACTGTTTTAGTGGAAATTATTTTTAAAAGTAAGACCTCGCCTGACCAGCCAAGTGACGGTGTTTTTTTTTAATAATAATTTTTTTTCGTAAATTTACAAGATGTTTCAAAAAAACATTTCTCTACAATTAAACAGCTGTATTTGCATTTATATATGCATTTCTGAAATCTTCATTGAAAACTTAGATAGAAGCAGAATGCATGTTGCAATTAAGAACTTTTTCCCGCATCAATGGGGGTCCGCGAATTTCAGAATTAATCAAATATCTTGCGCGGCGCGAAATGTGTCGATACTGTAGATTCTATAGCGCGGAATCCGTCTTTCGTATTGAGTCAAAAGAATGAATCATAGCTAAGTATACGATGTATGGTAGATATCATCATTATGGCGTACGATATTACGGTTTTCTTAGCGTCAACATCAGCGTCACTCACATCAAATCACTTACTCCTCCTTAGCGATCTGCGTTTCCGATTCAATTGCCGGCGGCAATCCACTCCCCGCCATCAGATCTTCCGCTTTCTTCTTCATGCACTTGTAGTTATTCTGGACGATGTCGCCCAGAGGTGCGCCATCCTCCAGATCCTCCAGTTGTAGGCCCGTTTCGTTAGCCATGCATCCCTTCTTGCCTATCTCCTCGTCTTCCTCGTCGTCTTCGATCGTCACCGCCTCCCCGAATTCGTTCTTTAAATTGACGTCGTCCATCTTCGATTTTAGGACGGCCGTTCTCGTTCTCACCATGAAATCCTTCGCGTTGTCCGCTTCGGACGCTACGATCGTTTCGGCGTCTGAGATGGTTTCCATCGCGGTCGCGATGGCGGTGTTACTCTCGTCCTCCGCTTTCGTCTTTGCTTCTTCCGCCACACTTTCCGCCTCTTTCTTGGTGGAAGAAAACGAATCGCTGACTTTTTCCACCATGCTTTCTAGGCCGGCTTCCGCTGACGTTACGGCCGTTCCGACCGCTTCTTTTACGTGTCCCATTCCTTCTTTGGCCGCTTCACCAGCATCTAAAACATATGACATTGCATTCAATTACGGTAGTACTTCGATTTACGGAATTAATAGATTCCAAAACACATTTCGCAATCCGAAAATTCGTAACTGGAATCTTTTTTTATATCAGAAATAGAGGTATTCCATTACCATAACTAAAAAAATTACCACAAATTAAGTTTTCGCATTTTAAATGCCAACCCAACAATTAATTTGCTTTACAATAATAATAATAATTTCAATTTCTTTTTTCAAAGACCAGACCAGTTTGAAATAAGAGAAAAGGTAAAAGTTCTGACGCGGTAATTGGAAAACCTGTAGAAGGCGCATATAGCACATAGGTCAAAAAAGAAATAACATTTGATATAATTGTGGTAATTAACTGAAAATAGAGTAAATTAGTTTTGACCTGATGATTTTGTCTGAATAAGTGCAGATCTTTATCAAAACACGACAACAACGAAATTCACTTTCGCAGTACTCTGCGCAGTGTTTGTTTGTGTTTTTAAACCTAGATTTCTCCAAATCAATGTTTTTCTACTCGCGACGTTATCGCAGCCCATGTGCTATACGCATATTGTTCGATGTTACTGTTAGTTACTTCGTTCATACGAATATGTACGTATGAATAAAAGTTTTCTTCGACGTCGTCGAATCGATTTGCAGCTTGCAAAAACACGGCAATTTCTAAAAATATCCGTTTAACGTTTCCTTAGCGTCCGCTCGTTCCCAATAATAAAATCGGGCGAGCCTATAGTGCGCCCGACTATAACACGTGAATACATACGCAACAAGGTCAAGCGTTTCAGATTATAATATTCGTATACATAGGTAAATACATACCAAACATGTATAGACAAGCCGTCTTAGGACTCTTAGAAAATTTTTCCTCTTGCCCAGAAAAGTTTGTTTGTTAGATTTTTCTTATACTCGGGGATTTCTTTAATACCCTGAATCGAGAGTCATCATTGAAACAAACCATTTGGTATTGAACATACGATTTGTAATATTCCATCCTACATATTATGGATACCAATTTAAATAACTTCATCAATTTCACCAACAACCTTTAATCCTCGCTCTGATACAAACTTTTCACCTGTTCTGTCCAGGTGGAGGTAATAATTCCTTTGGAAGATCAACTAGATTTTCACACACACACTTGTTGGCAGATAAATGCTTTCTTGTGGGCCGATTTCTCTTTACACGGCGTTGGCGTCTAGCTCCACTGTCCTATTCATATAAAAAACATGGGTATTTCGTAAATCCAGATTGCTGGTCCATAAGTAGCCCTAATATTTCTTAGGTCATCGCATACAGTTAGGGCGCTACTGATTTTTAAATGATTTCATCATCTGGCGGAAATTGATGAACGTAAAAACTGAGTAAAATAAACGATGAGCAGTTTCTGCCTTTAATATATTGCCGGAATGCCAAGTGAAGGCTCGTCAAAGATGCTACAAAAACCAATGCAGAAAATTGGTCATATCGTTTATTTTACTCAGTCCTTAACTTTCATCAAGAAAAGTCACAAATTTTTCGCGGATCAGTATACTCGTTACGTTTTCCAGCGAGAAATCACTGCTAAATTTTTAATCATTCTGTTCACAGTCGTGTAAATATACCAGAATCGGACAATCAATGGGGCCATGGTGCGAGGGGGCACCAATGTAAGCTTAGCGTTCCAATGCTTTTCACAACGACCATGCGTTGCCAGCTCTAAATATCCTTTAGGAACAATTAAAATATTTTTTGATAGATGCTTGTTTTTGTAGTGTTTTTATAGTGTCAACAAACTTTCCTAATGCTTTTGGTCATTGTACTTCACTTTCTTTTATTCTATTCTCTTTATTAGTGACTGGACCTATGTCACGTTTATATGTGTGTTATAAGGGCTGAAAATTAAAGAAAAGAAAAAAAGAAGAGGGTATAAATGAGCGTTTGTTTGGTTAAAGCTTTGTTTCTAATGTGGCAGCGGACACACGACGTGACCTTAGGTGATTTTAATTTTCGTCCCTCACCCCATTTCAATGGCGCGGAGTAATAAGAAACACCATAAGAATCGGCGGTCGTTATACTCGCATCATCAGATAAGGGGTCCGAATCGAATGAAATATTTCAAGTAGAAATGGCGCCTCGTCGAGCGTCGTGGCGGTAAATCGTAATCAAAAGAGGGGAAAAGAGCCAGGGCTATTTACCATCCATTTCGTACCTGACAAATTTGCATATTTCCATTAATTTTAGTTCATATGTATACCTATACATTAGGTATATAATGTATAGTCCCCTACCTACATACATACTAATGTAGATAAAGTAAAGTTATAAAAGAAGTAGTACTATAGCACGCTTGAACACACTTAGGTTGGAACACAGGTATACTTTTAATCAATAGACGGCGGCCTTTGCCGAGTTATTCATTTTCAATTGTTAAAACACTATACAGGGGGAACCCCAAAAATTTCAGGAAAAAGAAAAAAACTGATATTTTATCGAATTGTTTCCTAAAATATTCGCCTTTAAGTTTTAAGCACCTCTGCATTCGAAGAAAGCAATTGTCGAAACATTTGTTCCAATTTGAAACGGATACCTCAGAAACACGTCTTTTAAATAATTCAGCGGCCTCTTCCGGTGTCGAAAACCGCTCACAATGCAATCTGTTTTTGACAAAAGGGAACAGCAAGAAGTTATTAGGTGATAATTCAGGCGAATACGGACAACGAGTCATTAATTCAATGTTATTCTCCTTTAAATAATCGACTGTTTAATGTGATGGGCGAAAGCTGGTGGTTGTCGTGGTGAAGGATGATGAGCCGATGTCTGCTGCTTTTTTTTCTGATTTCATCGAAGAATTGAGGTTGTTTACCAATCAGCGTTTACTATTTTTCGATCCTCGGCAGCAATTTTTAAGCCTTGGTTAAATTGTGTGGAATCCAATGACTGCCAAGTTTCTTCGCTACTAAATGTTCGTGTATTTGACTTTTACCAATGCCCAAGGATGCCTCTCTCTCTCTGGATATGTCACCTGCTTCAATCAATTCTCGCACAGCATTGATGTTTGCCGGAACAGCAGTAGTTGATGGACGACCTTCACGGAATTTGTCACTGACACTAGTACGTCCGCGTTTAAATTCTGTAAACCAATCATAAACTGTGGCTTTAGAAGGTGCTTCAACGATCGATGCATTGTTGTTGAGTTAGGCCACTTTTAAACGCGTAAAAAATCATGCCACGAGAATGTTCTTTGAAACACTACTAGCTACGCGGCCGACTGTCTTTCTGTCAATGGTGTTTACCATACTAAATATCAAAGTTTAAGACAATCAAATTAAAATACACAGCGAGTGCCATCTAGTGGTCAATTTCAGAAATTTTTAGGGTTCCCCTCGTACAAGTGCCAAGGGCCATTGAATCGCCCCATACATCGCTTTGTTATATGTGCTTTGCTTGTGCTTTTAAAGAGCCCTGCGATTGATATGACTTACCAGGCTGTTTCTCCATCGCAAGAAATATCAAACCGTTGTATCTTTTACAAATACGTATCTTTAAATCTACCGAATCTTTTTTTCCTTGAAGAACTACTTTGTGAATAAACGAAAGCGCTTATCTTACTGGTCCGAAATTTGTGGAAAGGAATGTACCTACTTTTGTGTCTCAGAACAAGGAAAAGAATTTTAAATTGTGTCAATGCGGTGATGTTGCTGCATATGAGAACACAACAATATTTGTAACGTTATATTTTGTTTTTCTATCCCTAAATTAAAGTCTGATTGTCGTAACATCTTAAACATCAAAGAGCGTTAAATCCGTTTTTAATCTAAAAACTGACAACACAAACACATCCTTGCCAACGTTAATTGAAGCAGTCAATCCGTAAACATCCTATATTTCAAATATCTTACGTTTGTGTAGACTCTATACCTAACGTAAAATTCTAAAAGAAAAGAATTCCAACGTAGTCAATTGACTACAAAAACATCGAAAATATGTAATGGCGAGCGTTTTTTGTGTTGATGGGTGCTTTAAACTTATTTAAATAGGCTTGCTATTAAAAAATACCAAGATGAATGACGACGGATTTATAAGGGTATATTGTGCGTGCATGTACAAACTTACTATGCAATACATGTTCGCCCTTGTTCACCGCCTCCGTTACAGAATCCTTCGCCGTTTCGACGAGTTGTTTCCCGCCTTGGACGATGGGATTGCTGCTGGCGCAACCCATCTTACGAATGTTGCATCGGGTTATAAAGACGCTCGTCGATACGTCGCGTCGCGTCACGACATGTACACGTTATGGAAGAAGGCAATTAACGAGGAGGCAGCCTTCGGCGTCGGCCGTCGCCGGACTTGCGTCTTGGGCCGCGTTGAGTTCAAAGAACCTGCACGCCACACCGCTTCTGCGTTATTCGCGTGATATTTCTTGACGTCGCACTTTTCAAAACCGATCGAGATTAACTTCAAACATGTATGCATAAATAAAAGACATTCTTGCTCATTTACATACGAATATTCGTCATGAACGCATAATTAACGTTGAGAAAACTTTGTTGGTGTCAACAAGTTCTTTCACCTTCACTTATATTAGTGGTTACATTAGATTTACATAATGGACGATTTGCAACAAAAATCTTTCTGTATTAAATTAGTTATAAGCGTACTTATGGTAACTTAACCTAGGGAAACAGGGAAAAAAAATGGAAGCTGATAAGGACAGTTGAAAGAGAGAAAGTAATCTTCTCAAATTCTCAAAGATTCATGGATTTCCGAAACATACGTTCCGATTTAATTGAACAATGTACACCAATGTCTGGACACTCGTCAACCTCTCACTTGTGCCTCGCACGAGTTACGACAGTCCCGGATTACCAAACTCCATTTATTCTCCAAATAAGGACCACCTATACAGTAATTATTGGTGCATACCCTGAAAACACAAAGCGATTATTTATAGAGTGACGCTATCTTTTAATAAAGCGTCTCCTCTATGACATAATTCTTGTATTCTAGGCTATATTCTGACTATTATTTTATTAATAAACTTCTATGTGTACGTTACATCTTAACCTCCGGATTACAGAAAGAATTGCAGAAATATTCAACCACGGATTAACATATTAATTTCTGCTTAACATAATTTTATGACGTCGCTAGTCTTCAAACCATTGAGACCAAATGCCACTTTAACATCTGCGAATATCAACGTCTAAGTAACTAAAATACTGTTGAGGTTGTAAATCAAACTTAGTATTGAATGTATATTTTATTAACACGGATATAACAGATTTTAATAGCAGATTAACTTAATTTAGGATTTAAAAATGTTGTGTAAACCAGGAGTATCTCTAATAATTTTGGAAATGTTAACACTTTTTTAGAAAATTTCTATTTTACAAATGCGCTACTGCTGTTATACAGTTTTTAAAATTGTAGTGAAAGAGTGCGGGCGAAAGCAAACGCACATTAGCTCTGTTAAAATTGCTTTATTCCAGGCATACATCATCTTGGTTACAACTTTATATGACATAAACTAAGAAGAAGGAGAACCATACATTACGTAGATTATATAGTAATAATAGTAGTAGACTAAATACATATCTTTTGAATCAATGTAGAGTACTTAACACTAATCACATAATGATAATAAGAACTTGTACTACTCACACGTTTGTCTGTTATCGTTCTAGTAGAATCTGGACCCGCTAGATTAATAGGTATATGGCGATGAGGAAACACCCATCGAACGAGATATTTAAAATTAGTACTAAGGGTACCAATCAATTAGAAGAGAGAATATAATCTGTACAAATAAATGAACGAACGAGAGCAGCTACATTCTGTACACCATTCTCAATTCCGTTCGTATCGCAGGAATGTTAAACGCAACTGTAATGGATAGTAATTTTCCTTTTCTCCACTAAAAACATTGAAGCACTATAAAACGCGATACATCGACCCACCCTATTGAAAGTGAAAGTGTATCAGCGCCATAAATAATTAATTATATAAAATAAATTAGACATTGCTTAGATTAAAGGCAATTTGCTATGAACAAACTGCCTTACATCACTCAGTTCCTCATCAGAAGATGTATGCATTAGCCCACGGTAAGATTTAAACTCAAAGTCCTTCAAAATCATTTTTAAAAGGGACGCCGTCATTTGACCCAACTTATACGGAACGACTGGATCGCAATCTCCATGACACAGAAGTACCTACATGGATATTAAGTAAAAAAATGCTAATTATCGAAAACGTTGTATACGTACAGGTAAATCGGTAGGGCATCTCACTTCGGCCGGGAAGCTCTTGTGTAACGGTAACCAACAGGATAATGCAACAACTCCGGCTAATCTCTGTGGAAATTTTAGAGCTGAATAGAGTGCCAATGCGCCGCCTTGCGAAAAGCCGCCGATGATAATTCTATTTGCTGGAACGCCTCTTTCGATTTCATCTTCGATCATTGAATGAACGTAAGTTGTAGCGGATTTAATTCCTAAAATAAAGACGATTAGTTTTTTGGGAATTATGACATTACGAGCTTTGAACCTTCCTCGTCTTCGGGACCGCCGATATCCAAAGATTTCAAATCAAACCAACTAGGCATACGATACCCGGCATTCAAAGTTACTGGCATTGTTTCTGCTGTTGGGCAAACTACTTTTACGCATGATGGTCTTATCGCTGCCATTGCTCTGGACCATCCTTGTCTAAACAATATACATGTTCAGTTATATTTTTTTAAACAAGGAAAATTGTGACAACTAGTAGATACACACTTATATCGCTTATTTTAAATTAACAGTTTACAATACAAGCGGGCTATCATACAAAAGGTGATATATATAATTATTACGCTTAATAATATAAACAACACCTTGTACTAGTACTACAGGCTATTCTTACCCGGTATCGCCTAGCCCATGAAGAAATATTAACTATAACAACAAAGAAAATAAAAGTTGATCAGGTCTGTTGTCAACGTATTAAAGCTTACCGTTGCCGTGTGTGTTGTTGCCGCATCGATAACAACAGTATAATCTCTGTATCTACTGCACATCTTCCTTGTAAAAGGTAAAAGATTGAAAATGGAAACACCTAGCAAACAAACCGTAGATCAAATTCGCACGTATGCGTTTTATGTTTCAATTCTTTTTACCGAAGAACATTACAAATTTTGACAGATTGACAGAAAGTCGAACAACAGTGAACTTAGCTTCTAATTATGACGCAAGTGGGGAATGGAAATAAAACGAAATAACTATAAACGTTATTGAACAGAAAATGTAATTGCATAAACAACCAAGTATTTTCAAAACACTTTCGTATTCCTAAGATGTCTTAAAAAAAAAATACGGCATTAAACGAATATGAAAGATAGATAAATTATATTAGATTATGTTGGCATTAAACATTAGATTTGTTTGACGTCAGATCCGTTTGATGTGGTATAAAATGAACGACTTTGCAATTTCCACTTCCTTTCTGGCTGTGACAGAATATGATCGTTGCTACGATTTAGTTTGTTCGAATAGAACCAAACCTGACGGTAAGCAAGAGTTTATTATTATTATTATTGACGGTCGTAACTTCAAAAAGGATGATTCATGTCTCGTTCGTATGATAATTTTATGATTAAACAATATTTTAACTGAATAACTACAAGAGGTTAACAATCTATCTTTAGTGTTGTAGCACGTGGTTCTAATATTAGCATTTGTTTTATTAGATGGGGGCCGATGTATCCTGGTGCAGGACAAATATCATGTTGTAAGTAAATAACATATTTGGACCCTTAGAAATAAATTTGCGAATTCAATGCATTTAATTTAAAATCTTCATTATGATGATTGTTATATTTGACAAGCATATGACTGAAGTTCCATGTTGAATACCTTAACTGATTTCTACTGGCGTAGCATAATAATATTTCTAGTGAAAATGGTGTATTTCATCTCTATACTGTATACTTGTAGAAATCTACGAAATTTGAGACCGGAAGGATGAATTACATTAAACAGGAGGTTCTTATCAACTAGAACGGTAAGTCTATTGTGTTGTATTCCTAAAAATACATTTTATATGTGGGAAACATCCTTTCTTTTAAAATGATGATATTAATTACCGTCTGAATTATGTGATTATAACATATGGCTGCAAATTTTTTTGTATCTGATATCTGTTATGTGATTTTTTTTATAATTAATTTTTATGCTTTTGTATTTATTTATTGCATTTATCTTTCAGGCACTGCTTTTGTATAAGAAATGATGTAACGAAGATGTTTTAGGTATGTTATATTTGCTTGCTTTTTTTTTATTATAACACCAACACAGAGTAATATATTTTCAAAATGATGATTTGTAGTTATCCCTGTCTTACTGCTAATATTTTCGTGGTGAGAAATATTCAACTGACATTGATAATATCGATAATTTAATTTCTTATATAATTATTATTGTTACATTTATATTGTTACTATTTACAGGATTTTATCATGGAAATCGGAATGAGAATATTGTCGAACTATAGCAGGTACGAAACTTTATTTTTGCAATTTTCTTTTATTGTCATTCTAATGTGTTTAATATTTTATATGATGACCGCTATACGCTATTATGAGAAACTTTGATTCCTACTTGCCCTCACTGAATCTACAAAAAAGATCTTTTTAAATTTTCAGTCAAACCGTTGTAAATTAACATAATTTAAGTTTGATTTCCTTTTACAGGCTGTTACTCTTTGCTGCATAACCATCTGAATAGGTGAGAAATGTGCTTGTGATAATTTTTGTGGATTCGCTCAAATATGATGCAATATAATTAATATACGCTATGAATATTGTGTTGATTAATACAATTTTACTGATATTTAATAAAGAGAAGAATACCTAAAAATTCATTTAACAAATTCTAAAAATTGTATTTTGTTTCAGGTATTTTGAATACTATGTTACGTATAATATAAGCACATACGAATACTGATTTTTATTGTTGAAATTAATAAATGTTATTAAATTAATAGACTATTAAAACAGTTGCTTGTTTTTGCCTTTTTTTTATGTTACTAATTCTTTCTCCAAATTATTTAGTTCACAAATGCAAATACCTAAATTCTCATAAATTAGTTTGTAGATTTCTTCATTTCCTAAGTTAGAGGGCCTCTATTAATAAGATACCTACTATTGATCAGCCAAGATTTCTACCTTAGATAAGTTAGCACAATTCGAATTTAGTGAATTTTCTACAAAGCTGAATGGCCACGGCCAAAAAGAAATAATACATGTGGGAAAATCTGAACTGCAACCAATGACAGCTTCGTTAAGACGTTAACTTGGTAATTTGTTTTGATTAATAAAAAGAACTGTACTCATTACAAAGAGTATTGGCTCTTCGCTTTGCGACAGAACTTTTTAACAGTTCATAGAAAATATGTTTTCTGGTGCAAGTAAGTAGTTAGAAGTCGGATTTATTTTGATTTAATTTTTTTTTACAACATAAGTAGAAATACCAAATTTGTGGTATTACTAAGAGCCACTATTTATTCTTGAGTATTGTCAGCCACGAAAAGCAAAAGACCATTTTATTCTGGATGGTGGTGAACTTATATATAATAAACTAGATCAAGTTGACCAATTAAAAAGCTCTAGAGGTCCGTTCGTATTTTATTTGCATAGTAATTAGATACCATACATTAAATAAAATCTCTATTTTATCATTCAGAAGATATATGAAACCCTAATGTAAAAAACATAACGAAGAAAGTGAAATTGAAGCAAGGCAGGTTGAAGTTAGCTCTAGTTCCTTAACTAAAGACAGCACAGTGCAACCAGTATCACCTAAGTGTGTTATCAAAGATAACTATTGTATGAAATTGCTACAACAGCAATGCTTCAAATATCAAACACATTGAAGGAAAAAGAAGTACAGAAAAAAAACAGTTGAAAATTGTTGAAGAAACTATAGCCAGTAATTAAAAAAAAATGCAGATATACAAAAGTTTGTATAAGCACAATTATGTAGCATAATATACAAAAACCTCGATACTTGCGTCGTTTAATTAATATAACAAGTACAATATTTATAGTTTAAGTTTCTTTAAAGTAACAAACTTAAAATATACATTGAATTAATTTTCACACATACTTATATTGAATTTTCTTGCTATTCAACAGCTCCTGCAAGCCAAAAATATTCTTTTAATTCATCTCTAATAAATCAAGCTTCGTCTTTTGATGTATTTCCCCTTTGTTTGTTGATTTGCGATAAAGTTCTATTACTATCATTCATGTCACTTAAATGGTCACCAGATACATCTTTGACCACCCTCCGAGCTCTTGACAATCTATAATTAAATATTTTGCAATCGTGGGGATAATCTTTTGTGGGAGGCTCTAAAGGTAAATGTGATGAGCGTCAAGTGCACCATAACAATATGGAGAATTCTAGTATTCTTCATAACCTACTGCTACATGAAATCATTATTCTGGAAATTTTGGCATCTATTACCATTTGCAGTTTTAAAATATAAATATTTATGTCTACTTACTATTAAATACATATTTCGTAAATGAAAACGTATTGTAGTTAAGATTTCTAGGATCGATCTTGATGATGTTGATCCATGGATACAATAACGAGCGATAAGTTTAGCCATTTGTTAAAAATCTTACTGCATCTTGTGATCTATATCAAAATATAAATTCATCAATTTCACCCGTTCACACACAGTCCTATTGTACCTGTCCTGAATTAAAATACTTTCATGCTTCTTCGAATTGCTTGTTTGTCATCTTACATAGTTTTTATATAACGGTGGATATTCTATTTGTAACCCCAAGTTTAAAAGTGATGAAGCACCTCTTTCGAGCCAACAAATTTTTTGGTCATATTTTTTTTTAGTATTAATTTGTGTTACAAGGGTAACTATTACACTTGTTGCCAAAAGCGTTAGTTCCTCTTCTGGATCAGGCATATGTAAATCCTACACAAATGACACTAAAGTAAAAGTTAGGTTATGTGTTCATGATTAAGGCAATACGTAATGCGCATGCGTGCAATCAAAAGTATAATCAAAATTGTAGGCAGTCAGATAAACTCCCCAATTCGATTATTATTTAGCGAAGTATATATGAAATTACAAAGAAAATTATGTATTAAGTTGCACTCTGTGACATATAGGCCTAACCCGCCTTTCCATGTGACTTGGCGTAGCTACAGCTATACGACAAGAGAGGGTGACACATATCGAACAATCTACCTGTCCGGCCTTTTACAATTCCTAGTGCAGGCGATTCGACCAAAATTCGACCGGCGACGAGGAATATGTTCTCTATCGCCGGATGCCAGAAGATTGAATCTTGTACGATTTGTTAGGAAAAAGAGTGCAATGGGCTTGCGCACAGACACTCGATTGTATCGGATGGACTGAGAACGGGAAGCAAGAGTAGTGTTTGTGGTTCGTTTACGATACGTGTGGTGTGGACGAATTCGCTTTGTGTTGTTTTGAAGGATCTCTTTCGCCGCTCGTCTAATTTCCCGATATCTTTTGCAGGACAGCGGCTTTTCGCGAGTTGGCGCGCCGAACGGCAGCTATGCATTTTGTGTACTGTTTGAGAAAAAGATAGCATTAATTTGCTCCACTCTATACGGTAGGTGGTGCGATCAACGCGGGGTTTCTGTTTTAAGTTTGCACGTGCGATTCTTATAGGAATGCCGGCATCCACTTTAGATCCCGTTAATGCGGCTATCCGCAGTTCGTTGTCTAAAACGGCTACGGAGACGAACTTAGACGTGCAATTGGCTGGGGCGACCAAAAAAGCCTTGCTTGCTGATATTGAATTTGAAGTCGCGGGAAGCTACCAGACATCCGTTCTGGACAAACTAAAGACCAAATACATTGTTTTGAAATCCCCGGAATCGCAGCAGACGAGGTAAACTTGCAATAATAATATGCATTATTTAAAAGTGTATGTTTGCATATTTTGAACGATTGCCTTATTATCAACAGCATAACAGAAAAAATGGGTGCCGATGAGACACTGACGTTAGCCAAACATGAATTGTATCCATTAGAGGCTGTACAATTAGGATGGAGCAATTCTGAATGGGTGGTTGGTGCGGGCATGGTAAACATGGGCAACACATGCTATTTAAATTCCACCTTACAAGCTCTTTTTCATGTGCCTGCGCTTGTCAATTGGTTAATTTCTGATAAACAACATATGTCTAGATGTGAAGATTCAGGTTAGTTGAAAATAATCTATAAGTACAAAACAACTTCATTATTGCAGCATATTCCCTAAATACACATAAAGTTTACACAACTAAACAAAATTAGTTGAAAAGACATGCGCATGAAAGGTTGACAAGTATGACAACTCTTATCAAATCCTACTACAAGCATTTATCTAAACTTTGGAATTTCCTACCGATAGATGGCACTACTCTCTAGCTACAGATAATAGATTTACCCACCGTATGGTAAAATTTGCTAATGCAACATTTCTTTTTTTTTTTGCGGGGGCGATTCTACGATCGCAACGATTCCATTTGAATTGTGACCATATAATACCCGAATGTAATTGAACGTATCACCCCTTAATATTTCGATGTTGTCACATTTTCAATTTAACCAAATACAGGACGAACCGCACCTGTATTTTACCGGTTATTTGTTTCCGGTATAAAATTGCATGCTTTCGGTCGTGCATTACGAATATAGTATAATGCGCCTGCGCATAATCGTCTAATTATATTATCAATAAGTGATACTTTTTCGTATTTGTTACTTCAAGCACTTTTGTAGATGAAAGCACGTGATACTTGTTATCGCAAAGCTCCCTGGCTCAATGCTTAGTTACGCATTATGTTTAATTAATCAAATCAGAAATAAACGGATTTTATTTCTGGTTGTACTTTCTTTTAGGCGGTTTATGCATAATATGCGCAATGAGAAAGACGCTTCAGGATTCGCAACAGCGCAACACCAACTCGATCCGACCATTTCTGATCTACAATAAGCTGCGCATGGTCTGCCGAAATCTGATTCCCGGACGGCAGGAGGACGCCCACGAATTCCTCCGCTACCTTGTCGAAGCGATGGAGAAAGCCTATTTGAGACGGTTCAAGAACCATTCCGAGTTCGATTCGCGGACGAAAGAGACGACCCCGCTCAATCAGATCCTCGGCGGCTATCTTAGATCAGCGGTGAGATGTCTCGAGTGCGGTCACGTCAGCACCACCTTCCAGCATTTCCAAGATCTCCTGCTGGACATAAGGAAAGCGCAGACGGTGGAAGAAGCGTTGGACGGCTACTTCTCGCGGGAGAAGCTCGACGACGAATCCTATCATTGCGAATCGTGTCAGAAAAAGGTAAGAATGAGCGTTGTATTCATAGTATGTACTTCCTTGTCTTTAAAGAAATTATTTTTAAATGTTCATTGTGTGCGTTCTACAGGTACCTGCGACGAAACAGTTCTCATTGGAACGCGCCCCTATGGTACTCTGCATTCAGCTGAAGCGGTTCTCGGTCAGCAACAACAAGATCACGAAGCACGTGCAGTTCCGGTCGCGCCTCGAATTAACAAAGTTCGCGCGGCATCGCACGCCGGTCCCGCTTGTCTATCGGTTCGTGGCGCTCGTCACGCACATGGGACCGACGGTTGGCTGCGGCCATTACACAGCCGTCGCGCAAGCGCCCTGTGGCAACTACTACCAATTCGACGACAGTATGGTAAGTTTACGGAGGCGGCGACGATGAGATTACAATTTATAATGATTTTTTTATTTTCTTTTATTAGGCGCATCTTTCCTAAATATAAATTATATACATAACATTTATAACATCATTTAAAATTTAACCATGTATAAACAGAAAAAATAGGAAAAATGGTAATGTATGATTACATTTAAGGAAATGTAACATAATTCGACATTTTATTCGCCTATTAAAAATTTGTGTACGCTACTACATTCTATTCAAAGCATTACCTCATGAACGTCAAAACTACTTTCCTCGTGATGCTTTATTTCTTTTTTTCTTTCTTGCGTATGAGTTTGTTTATTTTATGTTAAAATGTGTGTTTTTTTTTATGCATATATTGGAAATAACCCTCCTATTATACGGTGTGCCCAAAGCAACGCAAAAAAGCCTAAGACCTGTGTTTTTATATGTACATACATAACAATAAAAAAAAATTAAATTCACTTAAAAAATGTTCCAAATTAATTGATGAAAATGGTTTGTTTGACTTTTTCATAAAAACTCCATAAGATGTTCAATCTTTCTTTTTGCGTTTATTTATAAAAGAGCCACCCAAAGAAATATGAATTTCATGCACTACTTTGGAAACGTTCTGTTAGACGTCATTTTAAATGCAGATTACTAACGTTAGATGGCGTTGTATTGTTTCGAAAATTAGGTGCGTCCGATCTCTCACCAGGCAGTATTCAGCACAAACGCGTACATCATGCTCTACGAATTGGAGTGTCCGCCGTTCACGCAGAAGACACAGAACAACTGCAACAGCGTTTCATCGGCGGCAACCAGCTCGGCCCCCACCACCTCCACATCTATCGCCGCTTCCTGTTCGCCGAGGAGCAAAGCTAAGGTGGCCAATAGCGGCGATTGCGCCGGAACCAGCAGCAGCAGCAGCATCCTCAACACCCTTACCGTCCATACTACGAATAAGATTCAGCAATCGGATCGCGGCAATAGTTCTGGGAAGAAACTGCTTTCGTCCACCAACAACGGCGTCAGCGGCTTAAGTCGCGGTACCAATAACAGTGGCAATAATAACGTTGGTAATACTGGTATAAATAATAATAAATTACAAGTGAACGGTACCGCGAGAGTGGTGGTGTACGGGCCGGAGTTGCCTCCCGATTTAGACATGTTAGTGACGTTGGCGACGACGATGGTCACTTCTACGACGACGACCTCGACGACGAACGTTGCGGTCGCCAGCGCTAGTTTGGCCGTGAACCCGGAGCAAAACGGTGCGGTATCGTCGAGTGCGACAAGGAACGGCGAAGATAAGAAGCTGATCGCGACGAATTCGATAGATCAAAGGCATCGCCACCACTATTCCGTCGCAACGTCGTCGTCTTCATCGTCCACGGAGAAAAATGATTCCACGCAGCAGACGCATCGGAAAAACTTGAAACACTCACATCAGGTAACTTTCAGGCAGTACCATCAAGGTATAGTATAACGTAACCTTTTGTCGATTCATAGCGTTCTTTAAAATTCAGTGATCACCTGTTGTGCGCAGTTTGAGGTTTTTTATACATGCTAAAATGAAAAAATGTTACCATATTTCGATAATTAAGAAATTTCCCATATATTGCTACATTTATGCCGGTCGCTGTAGATTATCTTTAGAATACAGTGAGTACGTAAAAATGCAAAAATTTACTTCTATTTACGTCGATTTGTAGTAATAATTTTCACTGTTCTTCAAGTTGCAAATAGAAGAAACATTTTCTATTTTCTCAAGTCACTTTTTCGATAATCAGTTTGATATTGATGTGCAGTTAAAGAATGTCTATCAAAATTACCCTTTCCAGTAATGACTAGAAAGAAGGTATGGCTTATTAAACAATGTTTACCACTAGCCATTGTAAAAGGTAAACAGATTCCCATTCTTCATGGAAATAATTTTTCAATTTTTTTGGTTTACTACTCATTTTGATGGGTACTAAAATATAGAAGACAATTCTAATTTAGATCATCGAAAACTAACGAAATAATTACAGTTAGATAGGATTTCCCGTCAAGAACTACACCTATCGGTATGTGGAAAAGTGCTATTTGAAGGTATCATAATGTGGGAACTATTAGTGTTAGTAGTAAACTGCCAAACTTTTAAATTTGTCGAGTTCTTGCTTTTCCAGATATTGATAGTTCTCGGTGAACGTATTAAATTCTTGTTCTGCTTAGGCGATCCTGCCAACGCTCATCGGTCGAAATCGGACGATGATACAGCAAAACGGCGACGCGTCAACTTCCTCTACTTCGTCTTTGATCGGCGTACAATCTTTCAAAGCGGCAACGCAGTTCGCGCGAAACAGCGAAGACGCGGCAGTGGCGGTGAACAATTCGTCGTCGCCGGCGCGCTCCTGTTCTTCGTCGAGCGTATCGAGCCTCTCAAGTAACGTTGGAAGGGGCGATAGCAACAGTCCGAAGGCAACGACCGATTCGCTGAAGACGGCCACGTCGCGAGTCGCCACCGGCACCATCACCAAACTACTGGTACCTTACGACGTGGACGACGACGACGAGGACGAAGACGAAGAAGAGAGGGAGGAAGGGAAGGCGACGCCCCGTAACGAGATCGACGCTATGGATTGCGAAAACAGTAACAGCGACGGTAGCAGCAGCAGTAGCTGTTGTATTTTCGTAGATAAGGGAGGCGGCGGCTGTAATGCGGTAGATGGTAACGACGACGGCAAGACAATTCCCCGCGCCATTACTACCACCACCACCATCATGACGACGACCTGCACGAACACAACCACCGCTCTCAAACCGATAATCGCCTCCGAGACGACGCTGATGCTAGCGGATGATACGCCGAGGGTCCCGACGAAGGCTACGACCACCGATTGGCAGGTGACGTCTTCGATAGATCGCAGCGAGCAGATACCGTCCAGCGAAGGTGAGAATACTATTTATTTACTGTGAGGTCATTACTCCTGTGACGGTATTTATAATCATAGATGAAAATAAAATGTCGAGGTTTGAAAGTTTTCAGGCTAAGCTCATACAATATGCTAAAATTAAAAAAAAAACATGTACAGGGCACAGTTGGAATAAGAAAAGAACATTTCAAAAAGAAGAGGGAGGAGGAGGAGGAAGCTCTACCTCGAATTGTTCCGCGTCCGCATCGACCGTAAGCGAATTACTGAAGATGTCGCACGTCGGCTATTCGGCGCCGGTGAGTTCGTGGAACGGTACGAGGGCCGGTCTCGACAAGGAGGTCGGCGAAGAGCGAAGGGAGGAACGCAAGCGCACGCTATGCGACAATTCGGACCGCGGTCGTGTCAAACACGTGAAGACGAACCTGTCGTCGGTGAACAACTACGGCGCCTCAAACCCTGGATATAATCGACTGCAAGTAAGTAATGAAGGCCATTCGCCACACAATTCCGATTGTACCCCCCTACAGCAACTTTCATAAACTACTAGACGTTTGTCTCAAAAATGACTTTTTTGATAAATATCGTGATGGGTGGTGAAATATGTAGCGTATGATTTGGCTGTAAGATACAGATGTTTTGTTTCCGTTTCGCTTATCTCGACTCAGACTTTTTATTATTTTATTGTTACATTTTTTTTGTATTTGGATTTGTTAAGAATAAAGAACAATTTTTAAAATATCAATCTAATTTCAATTTTACCTGAAAACCGCTTCGTTTTCCGGATTTTGGTATTGATTTTGGTATGTTTTTTTGTTTTTCACATAGGAATACCACAACGCGAAAAACAGCTGGAACCAACAAAATAATAACAACGGAAACGCATCCGCATGCGCTTCGACGTCATCATCGTACGGCGGCGGCGCGAACACCAATAGGCAATTCTACAACACGAGCGGCAAGCATCGGAACAAACGCAACAATTTCCATCGCAAGAACGGCGGCAACGGCTACCACAAGAACAATTACGCGTTCAGGCAATAGCGGTCGCTCGATCAGCTGTTGATGACGACAACTGACGACGACGACGATGGTGATAGCGATTACGATGGCGAGGAAGAAAATGACGCCGACGGAAGGACCGGTAGCGATGATGGCTGCGACGCAGATGATGAAGGTGGCTGAAGCAGGACCTAGAACGATACGAATACCAAAAGAAACAAACGTATAGTGGCAGTGCGCAACGACTAGTACATACACACGCGCACGCAGACACTGACAGACATACGATACGATGATGTACATCCTTAATACTATACCTAATCTATTATATAGATATAACGAGAGCGGAACAAAAAACTGAAAACTTGAATAGAAAACAAAAGAAAAAAAGGACAGAGACCGAAACGGAGGTTCGCTCCTCTCCGCCGGTTTTTTTTCCATTTCGTTTTCTTTTTCGGCAATATTGTAATGTTGTACAATAATAACTGTATATTCGGCTAAAAGTATAATGTGGTTTGTATCTTCGATGACATTAATTTCGTTTTACTACTATGATTACTATAATTATTATTATTATTATTGCAGTGTAGGCTCTCCTCGTGGTATTCTCATACTATTATCATTATTATTATTGAGAAGTAAAATAATAATTATTATTATTACAATTATCAACTACTATTACATTATTATTATAGTTAATATCGTCCATACATCGTCATTGTTTATATCATTTACTACCTACTGTGTACAATATTATGCTTTCTAAAAATTTTATTTTCGAACCTATCGTCTCGTTTTACTTCCTTCCCCCAATATATGGTATGTGGTCATTTCTATGGAAAAAAAATTGTATTTTTACATAATTTAAGAAAGTACAGTTGTGGCTTGCGCTTGTCTAAAATCATTGATTTTATACCGTTATGTTTGGTAATTCAAAAAATGGGATTTTTTCAAAATTGATATAATCTAAAAGGTGCTATTTTTCGCAAATTATGGGCAAGATTTCAGGAAAAAAATTATCGTGTTAGTTTTAGATACCTGAGCAATAGAGAGGGTAGAAAAGCACGTAACTTATGCAATATTTTTAATTTTTGAGATACTACTGTTTTTGTCGGAAAATGAATAGAAGAACGGGAAATCGCATAAAACTAAATTACATGTTGAATCCGTATGTTCACATCTGATAGCCAGTGTACTACCATAAACAGTAATTAATTTGATCACGAATTTAAATTTCAATTCCAGAATCAATTCAAAATGAAAAAATGATTTGTAAACCGACGGTAAGACTTGTATTTAGGTAAGAAATTAGATTCTAAACAACATTTTTCTAAAAAAAAGAATCTATATTTTAGACAGTAAATGGAGTTTTTGCAATTGTTTTCATAGAAAAAAAATTCCAATTTTTATAGGTGGCGGAAGTCAGCTCACAATTTTTAAGCGTTATCGTTGGGAGCTGATTTTCCAAAACAAATAATTTTTTACCATTTGATGCCGACCTTAAGATGGTCACTGTGTGTGCTTACTTACATATTTAAATATTGTGACAATTTTATTGTTACGCGGTCTTTTATTTCGAATAGCAGTGTATACGCACCAATGTTATTTCGATTTGTTGCAATTTTCAGAGTTTCTTAGGTTTTTTTTGTTACGAATAATTTTTACGTGCATGTTCGACCGTATGAAATTCTCTTTCGTCCCTTCTCTTATCAACCTTGGTGGTGATGAGACGTGATTGCAAAGAAAAAAGATATTAAATTGGTGAATACGTTCCAATTACCTTTTCCGAATGGGATTTAATTAAATCTATCTTACAATAATATCTTATTGTTGAATTATCTAGTTTGAGTTTTATAATTATTTTTCCCTAATTTTATATTCTACCGTATAACTTAACCATTTTTTCTTTATTCTCGTGCACATGTTGTAATGAGCTCCGTATCTTCAATTTTTCTTTAATGTCAATTTGTAACGTTTAAAATTATTTTACAGTTAAAGTTTCTTGTGATTTAAATTATCTTATTAGTTACTCAAGTTCATTATTATTTTTTTTCTTTGGCTTCGTTATTCATTTTCATTTTTTTTTAATTCCCTCCTTAAACTCGGTTCCTTAGCTTCTTTTTTGCTGCCTGTTTTGCATTTTCAGGTATTTGGGAAGGAATCAAGATACATGGCACAGTGATTCAAGGTACCCATATACCCGGGAGAAGTTCTAAAGACAAATTCGAGGTGCCAGAAAAGCACCTGGGATCATTGGTTTTTATCTTTATTTATTTTATCTTTTTTTTTTTCTTAAAACATTCAATGAAAATAAATTTTTGATTGAGTTTATATTAATAACGTAACAAATTAAGAGGAGAGGCAACAAATTTTTTTTTGTAGTTTTTTTTTAATAACAAAACTCGTGGCACCCTTCTCAAAATTTATTTGATTAAGAACTTTGGTGGACCTCTGCCATACCCCTGAGCGCTGCTCTAGCTGGAGGCACAATGTGCTCCTTAGTTTTTAAAATACAATTCTTCTATTTCTATATTAAACTAATGGAGACGATTGTAATCTTAGATTTTATATGCATTTAAAACGCAGTTTGTGAAAAGTGAGGAACGTTGGGGATATTCGGAAGTACTTCTTTGTTTAACTGAAATAAGCAGTCATTTTCATAGTACAGTTAAAGGGAGTATTAACGTTACAATTTGGGTGTTATCGTACTCCGTTGACACTGGACAGACTTAATTTTAATAACGCAAAAACGACTAATTAAGAATTAATGCCTTGTTAACCTAAAAAAACACTCTTTCTAATAATAATAACTTAATAATTAACAGTAACTATAATAGAAGTACTTTGCATTTTAAAGTAGCGATTAGGAGATGCTTTTCAAATCAATTTGTTAAAAAGCACTCTATTTTTTATTTGAAATCCGGCAGAATTTCAAGTCATTTTTCGTTACTAAAATAACGCAAACAATTTATTCCTCGATAATTTGCAAAATCTAACGAGCAATTTTATAGTGTTATAGGGAAAATACAAGGCAACGGAAGAGCAGAAAACCTGTTTTGTAGTAAAGTTTATCCAACATAATAAATTACATATTCTATAATACTAACCAGAATATTCTAAATATTACGGCGAGAACAATAACCCCTAAAGCGTATATCGGCGCTTGCAAACTGTGATTTTTCTCGGCTAGTGCCGTCCGACCGCCTCCAGACACCTCTCCTTTCGCTAGCGGTTCGAACATTCCAGGACTGGCAGATATTTGATCTGTCAACGGTTCACCAATCATCGAGAATTTACCGGCACTGACGATCTTTACTGTAACTAGCCTGCCCATATAGTCGTCTCGAATCGGGAGCAACACCTGCTCGTATGACTCATTGTGACCGACGTAGTGCTTCTTGTCGTGAGAGATTTCGGTGACCAGCACCTCCTGTATCTTGCCGACGTTATGCCCGTACGGTTCGTAGCTGTTGAAGAGATCCGTCAGCTTTTTCGTCCGCTTTTTTACGTCCTGAGCGAAGATTCGCGGCATCAAGGCGGCCGGCGTACCGGGTCTAGGGTAGAACTGGTTTATAAAGAGACTCGGGAACTTATACTTGGCGCAAAGCGTCATCGTCTCTTCGAAATCCTTTTCGGTTTCAGTGGGGAATCCGCAGATGATGTCCGTGGCGATGGTGATGCCTTTTACTCTGAAATTAACGATCATGTTAAGCAAATTTATGATCTGCATATATCAAGTTATTCGTTAATAGTTGCGGCTAGTAACGGTTTAACGTAAATCTGGAAGTAGAACCATTTTTATAAATTGTAATTTATTTTTTCAACAATGTTCTATTAAAGAGGGCGAAAAATAAACGTAAAGGAAGCCGTTGATAAAACAAAAGATATCAATTTACATGTTTCGACATGTTAATTTGGACTGTTGTATTTCCGTTTAATAAAAAAAAGTTATCACCTCATGGATAAAAAACACCTTGTGATTCTAAATTTTAAATAACTTCCTTTCTTTTAAGAAAACTTTGTTGTATTTAAATGATTTTCGTATTAAATTCTAAAAAACCAAACAAAACACCCGCACCTAGATTGTAGAAAGTCGACGACATGCTCGAAATCACCACGGCTGTACTCGCGTTTCATATCGCACAGCACTTGATCGCTTCCAGATTGAACGGGCACATGGAGGAAACGGTATATCTTTTTATGATTCATAATCTCCGCGATCTGGTCCAGGTGTTCCAATATATACGGAGGATTCGTCATGCCCAATCGTAACCGGCACCCGTCCGGTATGACTTCTATTAGTTTCCATAAAAGTTCAGGCAAAGATGTCCCTATATCTCTGCCATAAGTGCCTGCAAATCAAGTTATATGTATTGCAACATTTAAATAACTGAAAAGATCACTTGCTTACCAGTATCCTCTGAAGTTAACCATATTTCGATGACGCCTTCTTCAAATGCCTGCTTTGCTCTCGTCACAATTTCTTCCGGAGGGTAGCTACCTAAATCACCTCTTGCATGTTTTGTTTTACAATAGGTACATTGATTTAAACACCCCGTATTAATCGCTATTATTTCGATCAATGGATTTTTTCTAATTTTTGGCAATAGTAGAGAGGCTCCGCCTAACTTTTTTCCATTTTGTTTTTTCATTCCGTAAAGTTTAACAGAATGGCCTTTCAAAGTCTCTTCCACAACTTCTACAATCCTATCAATTTGTTGTACGCCGATCACACTAAGTCCTTGTAGATAATTTGCTTTTGGCGAACCTTGAGGAACGCATCCAGCCAGAACCACATGCTTGCGATTTTGCTTGGCCAATTCAATTTCGTTACTGTAAAATAAAAATGTAACTTCAACAATGTAACATGTGGAAAGTATGTACAAACCGAAAATGATCTACCGCCGGGTTCTTCACTGTGCAACTGTTAAGCAGCCACAAATCCGCCTTCATTTTATCATCTGTGAGTTTATAACCATAAACAGACAATTGACCCGCCATATACTCCGAATCAGAACTGTTATGTGCACAACCCCATGTTTTCAAATATATACTTTGTGTACCGGGCACATTGCCATCTGTTAACGCTACGGGACAGGATACCGCAATCTGCAAGAGAAGTAGTAAAGTACATACACCAAAAATCACAACTATAGAAGAAATACTTTCACTGCTTGCGCGGAGCTACCTACCTACCTGTTGTTTGTTCCGCTTCACGTTTACCTTAACCGCTTTACGATTACTATAACGTTCTTTAGGGGTGATATCTTGGGCAGAGATTAAATCTTCTATGTCGTCGAATATTTCGTTACAAACTGATTCTATTTTCGTTTGCATTGTTTTCTTTCAACACAAATTACGATTTTAATTAATAGCTGGAAAAAAAGAAGCAATAATTGCCAATAACCTATAAAATATCAGTCGACATCAGTGTTACGTTTGTAATTTGGGGATGTCACTTTTTTTTTTTAAGAATTTAGCGTTAGCGGTAGGATTAGCACTACCAACCGTTTAGAACAGAAAAAAGAATAGTAAAAATCCATGTACCTATATGAACGTTTTAAGATATATTATATAAAATATCAGCCCATCTATCTACAAGAGAAATCCTAAATGAAAATTAAATATATAAAACGAGAAAATTTATGAAAAATTGTTATGTAACTATCCTACATTTTTGTATAGGTTACGTTCGCGATAATGGAACTAACCCTAATAAATTCTTTTCTTTCAAGTGATGGCTGTAAAGCTGTACAGTGGAAGATTAAAACGTCTGTTAGATCGTTGGCCGGGAAAGAGATACCTCGGAGAATATAGGTTCTTACCGTTATTCTTTTTATTAGGAGCTAGTTTAGAATATTCAATGATAAATTGGAAAGTAGGCAATACAAATTTCTGTATGTATTACTTGGTTTGTTTTTATTGCTATTACATCCGTATTTCCCCCTAGACAATACATACAAACGAAAGGAGGCTAAAAATATAATCGCAGAAGAGCACCGTTTACACTAAACGAACTTTCAACGATAATGCCAGCTGGAGTATCGTGGCCGAGATATCTGAAATTTTTTGCTGCTGCTATGTTGTCAATGTTTGCCGGCTCTCAGATCGTTCACATGTATTATAGACCGTTGAAAGATTTGGATAGGTATATTGAAGAAGAAAGGACAAAATCCAAAGTGAGAAATGAAAATTAGACTAAATACAATCGTAGTAATTTGTGAATTTAATTAATTTATTGGTGTAAAGATTATAAAGCAGATATAGTACATAAAGTATAATCGATCATAATATTAAATGGCAGTGTAAACAGATTATGTTTATTATGACGTATCTCCTAATAATTATACAGAGGTCGCAGTTACTTAACCAGACATGACAATACTGAACTGTGTTTGTGGCAAATTTATCGATATGGTAATCAAGAAAGGAACGACATAATACATTCCTGTAATGATATCAGCAAGGTACAGTATACAGAAAATTCTTTCTTCATCCCTGCAATTATTTAATATTAGTTTTGAGTCATGATTTTTTTCTGTACGATTTGAGGAAGGTAACAAGCTTTACTATATTATTAGAGAATTTGTGGGAATTTATTATTTTTTTTTAATAATAAATAACCAATGTTAAAACGTTGATTGAACATTAATCTTATTTATTGACAAGAATTAAAGAAAATTTTCTTTGGAATTAAGATAATATGACAATTGTAATTAATTAAGTAGGGACGCTGTTACATTCTACTTGACGTTTCGATGCAATTCGAAATTTATGTTGGTGCACCTGACCATAAACTTTTTAAACTTGCCCTGCAGAAATTTTAATAAAATTTTATAGAATTAACAAAAAATTACGTAAATATTATAGTATGGATCACCTTGTATATTAGAAATTGTGTGAGAAAAACAACGAATTAAAATCAGAAATTGATCTGTGCTCCCCCATAACTATTTGCTTCCCCAAAAATAAATTTATGCACAACTCTATCAACACAGATTGTCGAAAAACGCAAAAAAAAAACCATCGACCCCTGTAAAAAATTCAGTATTCTCCGACGAGTGTTACTAACTTAGTGGGAAAAAATTTTACATAACAAATATAACTTAAATAAAGTATATAATCTACATTTTTATCTGTATATTGCAATAATTCGGCTTTCTAGTATTGGAACTTTAGTGGCTAAACGATACTTGTTTACAAAGTCTCAAATTCTGGGGTTAGCAACACTAATATTGACGCATTGGTTTAACTTGGTATTTCCAAGCGCAGTATTTATGTTTGGAGTTTTTATCTGATTCGTGGTTTAAAACTATGGTGTGAACTCGCCTATATAATTTCTTAAACTTCGCAGACGATTGTTAGTTGGTAGCTGCGACGATTTGCAGGCGCTACGGTAAGAAATTGGTGAATATGTCCTTTATTGCTAGAACTACGAATTTAAGTCCGCGAAATTTAAAAAAATATACTGTTGAAAGACGACATATTCTTTTAACACAATACGCGATAATGCAAGAATTGTTCACGAACAAATTTCACGTCTGGGCAACATCGGTATAATAACACGTGAAACGAATCCTGATTACAACGGTCCCATCGACAACAACTCGCTGTATTCTTTATAGAGACGCTGCCATGGCAGTTTCATCCGAATTACCAATAATATTTCTTCTAACAGTTTCTGTTTCGACAAACCCTACAAGTGCAACACGTTAGAACTAAATCGATTATCGTTTGTATTAGGCGATATACCGATATCGATTCTTCGTTGGTATTCCTGGAGGAATCGTGTATGGGTCCAATTAGATCATCCAATATCGCCCGCAACCGACATTCGGGCCCTAACGATAAGGATAATGATAAAATGCATAAAACACAAAGCACTTGTCCTTGCCTTTTTCTAGTAAATGGTTGACAGTCGCCAGCAGCCAATGCTTGAACTCCGTACCGGATCTCAGTACGCTGCTAGCGGACATTTGAGATTCGAGAAAGCTTAGCTTCACGCCAGCCGGCAGATTCTCGTTGTGGAAGTGAGAGGGCATCTTTCTTTGCAACGAGGCGAGCGGCAGATCACCGGACGTCGTTCGCACGACCGTTCCGCTAGTCCGGCTCATCGGATCCAGGGGATTGCTTAGGAGAATCCTGAAAACGTAGGTTCGTTAACACAGTCGCACATCCATACGTCGTAATATATGTAGTGCAAAATAGGTTTCGTAGATGAATCATATCCAGGTAGAATTTTGACGAAGGTATTACATAAAACTAGATGCTCGACTTTCAGAAGGCCTTTGATAATGTATCTTAATCTTATTATATAAGGTCAACATACAAAGTTGTTTACAATTCAAACGTAAATTTTAAAAATGAAATTACGTTAATTAACGAATTTAGTTCTGTATACACAATTATTATAAAATGTTAAAAAGATTTTTTATTTTTTATTGTTAAATTTATTCTATTTCCTGGGGCTATTATTTACGCCGTTTGGTATATCAACAAGGTACTATATACAGAACTATAACTATACTATATACAGAAAAAAGGGGTCTGCGATCTTTTTAATCTAATGATTCATTATTGTTGCTTTTTTGTTTTGTTATGAGTGATGACTTGATAATGCACTGTTCTTCCTTTGTTTAGTCGGTTTTACATTAATGTATGGAAAAGGATTACCTATAAAGTTATCCAACGAACGTTAAAACTTTTTTTATACCTATTTTTCTCTTTCCTATATGCCATGTTTATTACACGACTAGAATAGATACTTGTTAAGATATTTAAGAAACAGTGTATTGCAACATTTTTTTATATAACAGATTTATTAAGGTCGCAGTGACCAAAGGCATCTGTGCCATAATAAATAGTAAACATATTTTTTTTGAAAACAGATCAAACACGATCGCAGTGGTTTCGAGCAACTACACTAACAACTGCAAATTTGCCTCTATCCGGAACTTTAGTTAAACAGAAGGCTTTAGAACTTGCTACAAAACATCAATAAATCGAAAGATGTGTCAAGACTGGATAACAAGCAGTTTATTTAGGATACTGAAGTATTACACTTAGGAACATAAATATAATTTTGTTAACCTGTCTGTTTTACGGAAAAATATTCTTAAATTTACTAAATGCCCGTAATGGTGTTTTTTTTTTATCGTTCGAGAGAAAAAATCAAAAAGCTATAAAAGATATGTTTCTATATCTGACACTTTTTCGACTTACGAAACTTTAATCGTACTTGAAACGAAAGATCAACTCAAATCCTACCATGTATGTAAATCCGTGCTGTAAAGGTAGGCTCTTCCGTCGCTTAAGATCAGCAGAGGAGTCTCCGACGATAGCGAACAACTGACGACGTTCGCTGACAAAAAAGAATCGTTAAAATTTACTACAGCAGCGGTTATATTTAGGCAACTTTGATGACAAGTTGCCAGTTCGTTAGGTTGCGCGCGGTATTTACCTTTATTGGTCAACAAACTTCGTACCGAGACTCTGTTCAATAACGACTTGCCCACTTCAAGATCCCACATGTATATTAATCCGGTCTTCGTCAATACCAAACAGATGCTGCTATCGGAAAGCGTTAGCGAAGCTACCACGTCCTCGATCAACAGCGGCGGCAGCGCCCTCGCGCCCGATTTGATTAGGTACACGTTGATGCTGAAGTCTTCGCAGCAGACGACTACCAATTTGCGGTTACCTTCTATACAGCGCACGGTCGAACCTTTGACATAAGAACAAAACTAAAATGTTTTTATTTTCCACTACACCGATTACTCACCGATGTACGACTCCCAGATTGGTTGGGTGTCGAATTCGTTGCGGAAAACGTCCAATCTCGTCAATACGCCTTGCGATATGGACTGACACGAATTGGTTACCTGAAATGGATCGTGAGTAAAAGGAACAGTTAACTAAATGATTCTTCATAAATTTTTAACAATAACTAACAAGGTATTTGAGTTAAACAAGAAAGATGCCACGCTAGTAGGAGGGAACAAAATTTTCATTGTATAATATGATCATCAAAAAAGAAATGGAGAAGTCCATGCTCTTTTTTTTAATTACTTCTTATGTTGGTTACAAATATATCTAACAGTTAATTCCAAGATTGAAACCTCAAATTACGTTTAACATTTATTAACAAGTTTGGCAAATCACATTACATTTGATGTTTATTGGTGTATCTCATAGCATGTTTACTTCAAATAATTTGAAGTTTCAATCTTTATGTGATTTAGACAAGATTTGTCGGGTGTTTATAAAAAAAAATGATAGTAAGGCCCTCCCGATCATGTTTTCTTTATAATCATTTCTTTAAAGGATCCACATCTTCTGCATACACGTACCTGTATCTTCATCATTCCGACCTTCTTCGAGACGGTCTTTCCGGCCGCCATCTTCAACGGTTCCATGACGTCGATGAATTTGACGATGGGTTGATCGCCGGGAACTTCTGAACACATCAGCTGGCTTATCTGCAACCCTTGCGGACATGTCGATTGCTTCGTTTGATTATTGCCGCTGCACAGAAAGAAAGGGAACAACATGACAAGAAATCGTTTAATTTACGCGGAGAAAACGAAATACTTACACGATTGGCGTGGTTGGGGCGGTAACAGCGCTCCACGCGGACGAATTCGTTTCTTGCACGACGACGATTTTGCTCTTGTTTGGCGAGGAGGTACTCAACGCTGACGATTCGTTGAAGGTGGGTACGTCCAGGTTATCCCTAAACGGCCAACGAGCGTTATTCGAATTAATATCGAATATTGTATCGAAAAGTAAGGTAATCTCAATATCAAAGTAGTATCGCTTCTCCCAGATTTTCATGAAAACACTGGTAGTGGTACTTTCGTAATTTAGGACTACTCTACCTCGCCAATCGAGACTACTTACTTGGCGGACGTCGACGGGACTGCTTTGAGAAACATCGGGGTTATACGTCTCTTGCCGCTCGGCAGTCGCGTTTCGGTCTGCTGGTTGATCGGCACCAGTACGCTGCCGGTCGTCTTGGGCGACTCTTGTTGAATTGGGGACACGGCAACAGTCGGCACGTGCTCCTCTTCGACCTCCATCGCGTCCTTCTTGGGCGAAGGCGGCGCGTTCCCCTCCTCCATGGCGCGTAGCAGTTCCGGATTCTCGATTATCTGACTGCCGGAGAAGCTCCGATTGAGCAGGTTCTGCTGCAGCGATTTTCCATACATTCGTTCATAGAGTGAGTTCTACCGTCGTTAAATGAGAAAAGCATAATTAATTAAACGTCGACTATTTCCCGGTAAAAAAATAATCGAAAAGCAATATTGGTACAGGTATCGATACGGATAACGTATTGATATTTACGGTGATTCTTTTTAGCAGTCAGCTTCTATTCTTAGTGGTGATTTAACACCCGATTAAATTCAAGTTATTCACTTGGACGTCGTACCTTTTCGGACGCGGAAAGCGGCACGCCAATTTCATTCGGATTGAATATAACGCAGACGACGGTTCCATCCCACGAACAGGCGAGCAACTGCAGGCCGCTGCTGCTCCACGATATATCCAGCACACTGTCGTCGAACACGTCCTTTATGACCACCAGCGGCCGCTTCAACGACGTTAGCCAGACGCTGATCGACCTGTCGCGCGAGCCGATCGCGCAACTGCAGTACTGCTGAGCTTTCGGGCTCGACGGGCTGAACTTTTTTAAGATGTTGGAGTTGAATCGCTACAAAAAAGATCCACATGTTTACTTGAGCTTACGTACGTACAGTCCTTCAATCCCTCCTGGCGGGTAAGGAAGATCTACTGTGCAGAATCAATCAGATATACAAAATACACACTATCGAAACGACTACCACGATGGTGTCCTACATACTGACGTCACCACTACTACCGCCAGAAAGGATTAGACGGACTACACTTCTTATAGTTCAGAACGCATTTGCATCTTCAAACAACAGCATGTACGACTGTTGCTTATAAAAACAAAAAGAGAGCGATGTGCTTTATCTTTATCGGTGCGATGGTAAGCGGCATAAAGTCACGGTTACAATCGGTGACGTAATTCGTCTAAATTCTGGAAACAGCTAAACATTGAATGCAATACTTGCTGTTTTCTAAAACACAAACGGGAAGACCGCTGGAACTTACGACGCACGTGACGGCCTTACGATGTCCAACGAAATCCTTGTCCTGCTTCCAGCCGTCCCTTTCGATGATCTGCGCCGTCGGCCCTCCGCCGTTCATCGCGTGCGCCGAAACCAGGTACATGCCGTCCGGCGACCAGGACAGCCGCAGAATGTGCGTTGTAGCGGAGCAATCGGTGAACGCGTCCGAGACAACCTCTTGCTGCGTCCAATCCTTCGTCCTCCACACTCTCAGCGTCTTATCGTCCGATTGGCTCGCGATATATTTGCCTACGGGATCCCACGTAACGCCCTAACACCAACAGTTTGTTGTAGAATAAGCAAGTCTCGGCAAACCGTATAAAATAACAATTTACTAAAGGAATTACAATGTATGTATAACCATTTTACAAACATAACAACGATAAAATAAAAAGTGGATTTAGTTAAGACATACTTCATTGCTGATTCGAATGAAGATTCTTAGATTTTCGCTATTTACATCGTTGTTACGAAAAAAAAATGATATATCAGCAAGAAATTCGACTTTTGTAGGTTTATTAAACTATCGTAGATGAAATGACGTATACTTTCTTCCATTAACAGGCCCAAAAACAATGAGAAGTGGTACAGTTCAACCGCTGAATACATAAAAGTATTCGAATTTTCTGCAATTATAGAATTGTGTCTAAAGGGCTGGAGATCAATAATGATAGCAAGGACTGTGGCGTAGTACGGTAGACAACACATAAGTATCGGCACCCTCCGCACCACACAAGTTTAATTTATTATATAGTAATATAATAAATTAAACTTGTGGAGGGTGCCGATACTTATGTGTTGGAGATCAAAAGTTTCTAATAATAAGAAGACCTTAAAGTATTTCTGTATGTACAAGCTAATCAATAGGTACAGAGCCAGGCATCTACTTAGTTTATTTTAAATGGAATAGCCTATATATTTATTATTAGTTTCTTTTTATTTCTCTGTCTGAAACTAAACCAATTTAATATGGGTTTTGTATATCTGTGTGAAACGACTTTCTTTCAAAAAATCCAAAATGCAATTAATTAACAAATTGAATGACCCTAGAATACTGAAAAAAAAATTTCGTTCCAATGGTATAGAATTCAATAAACCTTTCCGGGCAATTTTTATCACAGAAAATTAAGCTCTCATGTTATGCATACTTAATCTAATTCAACTACTGCTCTATTTTGTATAAGTAAATTACTTGTATTTACCTTTACCATTGCCGTATGACCCTTAAGGACTGAGACTTTCTCAGGGAACTTGTGAGCATTCCATATAATGACGGTATTATCCACACTCCCTGATGCTAACCATCCATCATGGGGTGCCCATGCTAAATCCAATACATCCCCATTGTGAGAGTTTAAGGTATAAACACACTTCCAAGTTTCAACGTTCACTTTTCCACCGCCACCAAAGACTGTTGAACTGCCTTCTCCTGTCAGTTTCCATATCATTACCAACTTATCGTCACTTCCTGATGCCAAGAAGTGCCCTTGACAGCTCCACCTTACCACGTTCACACAACCTAAAGTTAGTCTTAGGGTCACTGCTCAATATTCATTTTGTATATGTTCACCTAAGTGATTATCCATTTGACATAGTTGTTTCGGAATATTTGAATCCGATTCATCTGCCTCTGACAGTACCGGTGCAATATTCCAAATTACGATTCTACCGCCTTGACCACCTTGGCCGCCGGTGGCAAATCTGCCACCTTTCGGATGGATATCCACAGAAAATATCGGTCTATTATCTATAATTTGCACAATGCATTGCACTTTTAAGGTTAACAACCGACAATAAATATACCTTCATGCCGTATCCAGAGCGGTTTCAACAAAATCATGTTGCTCTATTGGATTGCAATTTCTGTCGAGGTAAAGTAACAAGTTGGGTGCCTACAATGTATGAAACTAAATCATTTTATTTAAATTAATGAAAAAGAAGCATATAGAAAATATCTCGTAATCACTGATGCTAGCGCCATGCTGCCTGTACGTATTTACTGTAAAATTATTATTGTTTCTCTAAAGCAAGAAGAAAACGGATTACAAATAATTGCATTTTTATTAGAATTTTACTTATAAACCGTTTTTTTTTTTTTTTTATTTTAAATGTTTTACGGTTCATTAAAAAATAAAAACATCTGTATACCGTATCTGTATTACCGATATAAGTAATAGTTTGACAACGATGCGTTAGATGTCACGATATTATTCTAATCGTTTTTAAATAGATGTAATTGTTTGCTATTTAATTAAAAAATGGGGAAATTCTAAGAGGTTTTGTTTACTTTGTTTAATTGATTGGCAAATACTGAATAACTAAACTTGATATTTTTTGGATAAGCACGAAATTGTAAATTTTTTGATAGTGATCTGGCGCATAAAAGACTGATACCACTCGATATACAATATTTACCTATTGAACATGTGTTTTTCTGTTAATAAACGTAGGCATTTATGCAAATGTATAAATATCAGCTGACAATCAAAATTGTGAATTTCGTTTATCAGTTTAACAACATTTTTTTCTAATTAATTACGCAAATGCGGCATGCATCTATCTAATCTTAGGATACTGTACACCTGTACACTAGAGTTGGGCATTTTGCGATTATTGTAAACCCGGTGCGACTTCCCATTAGCCCGGCCCGGCCCAGCCCAACACTTTGTTCTATCCTATGTCAGCTCGGTCCAGCCCGGTCTGTTATGTTTGCCAACCCGATCCGCCCGTCGCGTCGGCCGGACAACCTTCGCCAATTGTTGACCAATAAGATGGTTAAATCCGTTCGATTTTAGAATGCAAAAACAATATTGTACTATTTTCAGTATTCAAAAATTGAATAACAACTTCAACGACGATTTACATATTTGTTTAATCCGAACAAGCAACTAGTGTTGGACAAGATAGAGGAAACTTTCGGGGAACCGGTAAGCAACATGTACCCCTCGTCATGAGACGAATAAACGCGTCGCAGCGAAAATTTAGTCACTTCCCCTATCTTGTCCATCACCACAAGCAACACGGATATACTAAAACACGAAGAGGTTTTTCCTTCTTACTAAGTCATTCGCGAACAATTTCAGTTGGCAATTCCCGTAATAAAGATCATAATCGCTACGCCAACAAATTAGCAAATATGTCCTTTATTATCGCCACTACCAACTGAAATGTGGCAGCGAAATTTTAAAATGTCTACAACACTGTTTTAGTTTTGCGAATTACATTTTTTCGTATGAAATTATCGATACTGAATTTGTGATACTTTTCAAAGCGGCATTTTCATCTTACAACATCCTTCTAAGTAAGCATATGTATTGAACGTCCATAATCAGTAGCGAATAGGCAGCCCGTCCCATCTTAATAATCCGGCCCGGCTCGCATTTCAGTCGGACGGACAAGACGGGCCGACCCGGCCTACTCGCGCCTCTACCGTACACCTGCGACGTAGTCAGGAGATGCTAAAGTTATGTATTGCCTCTCCAAGCAGCTGATAAATTTTTCCCAGGCCGTTTTATCCGCGTTTTACCGATGTATTTGGGCTCGTTGTAAAATTTGAATCATTTCAATTAATAACACCTGTTAATAGTGGACTGTATTAAAAATTTAATTGAATTGCTACTTGTGAAAGAAAAAACGACACTTGAAAACTCGTGATATTCAT
Organism: Oryctes borbonicus; assembly: GCA_902654985.2. Classification (NCBI taxonomy): domain Eukaryota; kingdom Metazoa; phylum Arthropoda; class Insecta; order Coleoptera; family Scarabaeidae; genus Oryctes; species Oryctes borbonicus. The sequence continues at coordinate 91,308 of LR736911.1, forward strand.
TTCTAATTTTTACAATCTGGTCTCGTAGTACGTGACCGGTTACATGGCAGAAATTACATCTGTCCCTTTTCTATTTGCTAGAACCGATAAAAAAAATACAAGAAAAAAAGACGCTAAACGGCAGTACCAACTGTGGTGGTTCTAGATAGGCGGGATATTCAAATTTAAAAATATTTTACATAACGCCTTAACACCTGTTTTTTCAATCTGCGCTATATCTAAGAAAACATAGGTATTGGGGTGTTCTGAATCTAATAGATTTCTTAATACTTGTTTTAAATTTCGAAGTACATTTTTGTATGTCCATTATATTTGTTTTCAATCCTAAATCCGTTGGCATTTTATTTAACGCGTAGCGGGCACAGTGACCGGCAACGTGCTAGACCACGGCCATTACGAGTTAAAAAACACCTAACAGCTGCCTACTAAAGTTCGTTTAACACGATAAGGTAGGCAGCAGCTAGCACAGTAACTCATCGTGTGAACCGCGCCAAAGGCGAAACTAACTGAGCGGGAATCAGTTGATCACGGTAGCCCAGTGTGTGAACCGTGCCAGACTGGCGAAAATCAACTGCCGGCTTAGCATTTGATTGTGGGCGAAACGTCGAGTTTTCGTTTAACCATAACATTGTCCAAACCAGGAAAACGCTTAGTGTCAACTGACTCTAGCTGTAGAAGCCTACGTTATTAACCATAACTAAATAATACTTAGTACTTAATATGTCGGAACCTAGCGACTAAATTGTAGTATTTCTTTGTTATCAACGATTATGGCAAGATGTGAAATAAAAATAGAATAATAATTATCGCGAAATCGCCTCTAGCATAACGCAAAAATATAATAAATATATTTTTTGTCAAACGGGCTTAGAGAGAGCTTTATAGAAAGAGAGGTGGCTGTTGTTGTCATCTTTAGCAGCGTACACTTTTCATCTTTTTCGTGTTATCATGATTTCCTAATATCTTTTTTTGTGTTATCAACATTATATCATAATAAAAAATATAGCGCAGTTAGTATACAGAGGACATCCCTTATCTTTGTTGGATATTCTACACGAGATAACGACAAGAATCCACGCGTCGAAAATATATTAACGCCATATCTTCGCGTTCAAAAGTGCGTTGCGCAACTAAATATACAAAATATAATTATATATGTTTTTATGTACGCGATACGTACGTACATATGTAATGTTTGCGTTGATATAACAATAATCTTCCAATGTGAATTATCTGTAATGCCATTATTGCATCATGCTAACCGATTTTTTATTTAGCAGCGGGCGGCAGCGTCCGCGACCTAACCGGTCATGACATTCACTCGCTTATCACGTCGGACTTTGACACGCAGGAGATTCCGAATGAGATATGTACAATCGAGTGCAGAAGTAACAGAAGACGCTATTTTGTGTTTATTTATAGATATAGACGGCTCGGTGGTCCAGTGGTCTTCTCTCTTTACGAAACATCGTCGGGCATCGTCAAGGACTTAAGGCAAACAAATTGTTGTGTACCAATCAGCGTTTATTATTTTTGGATGGTCAAAAGCAACGATTGCAATAGGCTCAGTTTTACAAAAGAAAAAAACAATAATTTTTTTTGGAGCGCTTCGTGAACCAACAACTTTTGTTGGTTTTGGTTCACTTTGGGACATCCAAACAATGGATTGTTACTTTGTTTCTGGTTCGTATGATTACATCCAGGTTTCATCACCTTTTACGATACTGTGTACGTTGGCGGGAACACTGCGATTGAATTTTGGAAGCATTTTTTTTGCACCAACTCACAAGCCACTTTTTGAGCTTTGGTTAAATTGAATCCAACGACTGCAAAGTTTCTTCACTACTAAATGTTCGTGTAAAATCGTTTGTATTTTACTTTTACCAATGTCCAAAGATGCCTCTATGACTCGATATGTCACATGTCGATCCGCTTCAATCATTTCTCGCACAGCATTGATGTTTGCCGAAACAACAGCAGTTGATGGACGACCTTCTCGAAATTCGTCACTGACACTAATACGTCCACGCTTAAATTCTGCAAACCAGTCTTAAACTGTGGTTTTGGATGGTGCTTCATCACCAAAATCAGAATGAAGTCGATCAATGGATTGTTGTTGTCGCACGAAAAAATGTCATCTAGTGGTCAATTGTGGAATTTTTTAGGGTTCCCCTCGTAATGTGAATATCACCGATTATGATGGTCTGTAAATGCAGTAACAGGGCGAAATTGATCATAAACATACTGAATACTTTTGCTCGCGTGTACACACATACGATGTTAGCGAGTTAGTCAGTAGGAACGGCGATTCTGGCGTCAACATTTGCCAGCTTAATCGTCGATTGTTTGCTATCTCCCCGATGTCTGCGGATGTCACGGTCATATATTTCGCAAGCAGTCCGCCAAATCAACGGAAGGAATCCCTTTGCGGAGCAAACTGATATACATAGACGTATTTTACAAAAAAGATACCTGTTGTAGTCCATTCACAATAGGTAGCCGTGCAGCCTGGTAGCCTGTATTACAAAAGTTCGTTAAAATGTGTTGTTTCATACTATTGCACAATGTAATGTTAACTTAAGTCTCCAAAAAATTTTGCAAAACCTGAAAATGCTTTATAACCCACAATAAAATTCAATTGCGTCAATGACTATTCTTTTATCTGTTCTACTCTACGTTAAATATATTCTTATTAAATTTGCGCAAATAACAACTATTTCTTTAGTGTTTTATTTTTTGAAACTACATTTGACAAATGTCAAACTGACATTTGGTTTTAATCACGGATAAAATTAAATTAATCATGGATTAGCATACTAATCCATGATTAAATAATTATTTCGGTTCCTATAATTTACTAAAGCGGAAATTATCCTCGAAGCTTGCGTGTGTTTAAGAGGATGTTAATAAAAATTTTCTATGTCTGCATGACAAGGTTAATTTTCAACTTTCCTTTGTTCAATATTCCGAAATGTAAGAAAACAAAGTACAATTTACGAAATTAATCGGTTGCAAAAAAACAATTCGTCCAGGATAAATGCGTAAAATTCCTTCGGTTTATTTCTCTTTTACGTTGCGATTTCAATAAGCATTAATGTACAAACTCATCTTCGACATGATATTATTGATAGTAAAAGGGAAAATATCGCATAATATGTTGTGATGAGACGCGTAGAATACAAACAATAACAAAAATGACATTGTCGTGTGACGTTTTGTGTCTGTACACTCCACATTACCGGTTTCTAAACAAACACATTATGCTAATAAAGGTGGAGGAACATGTTTTCCGCGAATTTCCTACTACCGGTAGCCGCTAATAGCCACTTTATTGACGTCTTCGTGCTGTATGCATTCACCGGACAACTACAGAGAAGGTTAGTAGAAGATATACCTATTGTACAATATAAATACGTACACTGAACGACGTTTAATCTGTGGACACAACATCGAGCCGAACCTTTCCGAAGCTATCTCTCGCTTCCCTTGCCTCTCAAATTTTAAGGTTGGCGGTATACTATGCTTACCTGCTCGCTTTGATATCGGCGAGTTATTATATTTTGAAAACGGGAATGGGGAAACAGTATCGGCAGGATTTATGAGTGCATGAAGCAGTACTAATTGTGCGTTAGAAAATTCGTGCGTTCTGAAATTCGTACTGAAATGCAATATCTGCAATTGTAATATAATATAACAAAAACAACAACAATAAAATAATTTAATTACTATTACCTATTATAATTCTGCATAGTTGTTACATGTATTTATTTGAATTTCCTATCGTTTAATGCCGATCCTTACCAGCAGCGTTTGGAATAAAGTTAATTTTTTTTTAACATTATGTATCCATTTAGAACTACGAACGGTGTATTTAGTTTACTGTTGTGCTATTATTATTATATACTGTTGTGTATAATGGTATAGTATGAAGAGATGAGATTAATTAATGAGAGTTAATGTAGATTTAATAGGTAATAAACAGAGGAATAAAGTGAATTTTATTTTAGAAAAAAGAGCAGTTTTGTGAGACCGATCAAATGTAGCTTTAGTTACTAGAATAAAAAAAAAACACAATTGTAGACATTAAAAAGAATAAAGATTTGGCGATAGGCCTTCTAATCCCTCCAAGTATGTTATTTCAGATTAAAAAAAAATTAAATAAAAGTTTCCAGGGGTAATTGTGTTCTTAACAAAGCATTCCTATCCATTTTTTATGAAAGTTGTCATTGTCGTTTATGAGATATTACATTAACTTTGATTTCATAGTTAATCATGATGTATGCATGTATATATATATATATTATTTTACTGTAGATTTCCATACAGTTAATCTTAAAATTTATTAATTTCATTGATGTATTTGTCAGTTGTAAGATAATTTTACTCTGTTAAGCCTAAGACGTTTGGCAACGGCGAATGTAACGTAGGTCGCTCAAAGGAATTATCCTAAATCCTGCATGTAAACTTGGTCAGTAAGATCTTAGTTGACAAACACAAAGGGAGGTAATTTTGTATTTTAAAATGTTTGAAAATGCACAAATATTATTACGATTACTTAATATAGGAAGTTTGCGACTTGGTTGCGGTTTCTGACTTGTAACCGACGATATTACTTCTAATAAAACAGTAGAGACCAAATACAAAAATGTCCGATAGTGTTAGCCAGAGTTTATATTGCACACCAAGTCCTAAATAGCAACTAATTATCCAGCTCATAAATATAAGTTACAAAATATATTCAATTAAAGATGCGTAAGTAATCTAAACACCGGTGTGAAGTTAGGAATAGCTTTCGGCAATAGATTTTTTTTTGAGAAATCGATTTCAAATATAATATAATCACGTTATGTAAACAAAATCTGTTCGAAGATCATTCCAGTAGACTAGAACTGACGATATTGTTATAAACAATCCAATCTCGCTTCCCTCCTTCCGCTCCTAGTAATTAAGTGAGTTGCTGAACTTTATCTGTTTTGACAACGTTTGCGTGACTTTAATCCAAATTTCTTTTTATAGTCGTGTTGGACAATGTTCGGAGATCGTTTTGCCAAAGCATAAAAATTACAATATTTTTATAACAATTTCCATAACCACCGTCCCGACTATAAGAGCGCGCTGCCGAAAACTTTATTTAGTTTGACAACGCTTGTGTGATCCATAATAAAGAAATACATGACGTGTATAAATGTGTTTTTCGGTGGAACAACTTAGTAAAGACTACGCTATTTTGAAGTTTAAAAAGGAACAATTGTATTTCTCCAGCTATAATCTACTCAATATACATAAAGAACCTCGTGATATGTGGCTGGATAACTTCACAATCGATTATTGTCTTAAAATATTTTGCAATGGAACTGATTTTTAACCAGTAATGGCCCAAAAGTCTTGTGAATCATGCTCAGTTCGAACTTAGATCGAAAAAAAAATACTTCTATTTTCGATAATAGAAAATGTGCATTGGATATTGGTAATGGTAGATGTAACTAACAGGTCTATTTATTTCTTTAATCCCAACAAAAGAAATAATAACAATGCGCGGGGTTTTAACTACGTCAAGAACATTAAGCAATCCTTAGAAGGATGTAGCTCAACTAAAAATATGACATTGCAGGATGAAATATACCCAATGCAAAGAGATTCATATAATTGCGGGGTTTTCATTGTGCTGAAACGGTAATAAAAAAAAAAAAATTAAACCTTAGTTTCAATCCAACCCTGTATAGAGATTATTTAAAATATATAATTATCCAATAGTCATAATCAATAATGTGGAGAGAGTCATTTTGGCATCTGACTAAATCTTCCCTTGACATCCTGGAATATGGCTTCAGAAATGAATATCAGTTAAAGAGCGACCAACATTTTCAACACAAATAACAATTACGGCAATTACAAAACAGATAAACGGCGAAATGCGCGTCTCTGCATGGTGGATGTTGGTAGGTTGTATCATTATTCTTCTTCTTGCCCAACACGACTATAAAAAAAAATTTGGATTAAAATAACGCAAACGTTGTCAAAACAAATAAAGTTTACGACAGGTCACTTAATTACTAGGAGCGCGAGGGGGGAAAGAGGGATTGGATTGTTTATAACAATATCGTCAGTTCTAGACTCTGCTGGAATGATCTGCGAACAGATTTTGTTTACACAATGTGATTATATTACATTTAAAATTGATTTAAAAAAAAACCTATTGCTGGAATCTATTGCTAACTTCACACCGATAATTTAAACACTAATAATCCTTTAGGTATTTGAAGATATTTTTTCCGTCCCTTTTATCCCGGAGATATTGCACACCAAGTCTCAACTTATTATCCAACTCATCGTTCACTATACACATTTGTACGGAAATTTCCGTTCAATTGAACGAATTTCTAATCGATGTGTATATGTAAAAATTCAAGGAGTCTATGAATCTAATAATAATTGTAATAATCAAAAATTAAAATTTTTACAAAATTTGCACGACCAAAGAAAATTAGGAAATATTGACTGCCTAGATTTCCTAAAATGTATTTCATATTTTTGTCAATCTGTTCTGTGAACGTTTATGTATTCTCTGCAAAATCTATATCCATGTATAAAAAGATAAATACCAGGGCTGTCGCTGCTGGCTACCTGCTGAATGCCTACCAATGTATTAAGACGAGTAATAGAGGGCGAGGGGGTATAAGAGAGACAGTAATAACTTCGGGAAAGTTCGGATCGATGTTGTGTCCGAAGATTAAGTGTAGTCCAGTGTACATACCGACATTTTTCGTGTGCGTTGCTGCGATTAAGAAACAAATATTTATTTAAAGCGTTGCGTAATATTTGATCTATGATCGATTCTTCTCCAACGTATACTTAAATACGATTTTTTTGTGTTAATCCTCACTCGGCCAATGCGTCAATGACGACTTTTTCTTTTAAAGTGGGTACTTGAAGAATATCTATCTGTTTTTGTTATTGGAATGGCAGCTTTTGACGTAATTTCGTATTATTTGCGGATAATTAATCCGACATTGATACATCAATGCTACAAACGCGCAGGTTTCAAATTTGACATTGGTAATCTAACAAAAATGGCAATGAGATTTAAAAAATGAGGCAGAGATTTAATTTTGCTAATTCTGCACTTATAATTTCAATTCCAATACAAATACTAATAATAAGAGTTCAAGTAGACTCCCTTCTTCCTGCGAAGTGAATTCCGGTGGACCTTGAGCACGGAAAGGATCTTGGTTTCACGCAAATCGCTCAACGTTGCTTTCCTCGAAGTATTGTGCAAACCAGTCAGTGAGCTTTGAGAGGTGTTCCTTGAAACAGCGACTTTATTAGAAGTCACGCATTGATACAATTCAAGCAAACAATGTTGATTACCATTATTAATTTTTCTCATCCACAACTGCAGATTTTTCTTAAATGCTGCAACTTTCTCCAAAAGTTTCAAAATGTGCATGTCGTTACCTTGTAGAGGCAAAGTAGCTGGAGTTTTCATGACCTTCCCCTTGTAGAAGAGTATGAATTTCTTGATGTAGCTCGAATGCACGGGATAAGACGTTTCCACGTGACTTTGTTGCTTCCCTGTGGATGAAGCCGATGGGTGCATCCACATAGCATGCGGTGCTTTATTGCGAAAATCTCCATAGCAACCATTGATGGAGCTCCATCAGTGCGCATACCAATGCACTTTTCCCAATTCAAATCATTTTCGGTTATAAATTTGTTAAGCATATCAAATAAGTCTTGAGCTTTTGAGTTTCCAACGATGCTTTCGCGGAGCAGAAGGCCTTAACGATAATATTATCATCTAGGAAGCTTTCTTTGCTATCCCACTACTTATCGGTCCTTGATCACTCGAACTGTCGACTTGCTGTATTAGTCGACTAGAAAGTTCTACAAACTTCACAAAAGTTCCATACTGTTCTGGAATAATCTGTGTGCTTCGAAAATGCTCCACGTCTTTCTAGAAAGTTCTACAAGCTCCAGGAACGATCTAATCTAGATGTTCTAGAAAGTTCCATTAGTTTCGAAGCCGTTTCGAAACGTTAATTCCGGACCGCTACGTCTGGCCGTGTTTACAGGGTTCCTCGCGGCGTTATAAATGGAATCTTCCCTTTTGAAGATTTTGCTTTGATGGAATATACATTTACTAATTCAGGTGTATATTTTTAATTAACACCGATTCGATGATGTAACATATATATATGTATATGTGATGCAAGTACGTAATTTTCATCGTAATTTATCCATTATTACAAGTGCTAATATTTGCCAAAACTAATGTGACTTGCGTTTCTCCTTGCGAGGCGTATTTTACAAGAAAAGAATTTGCAATTGACTCTTAATAGAAATGTGGTAAATCTACAGAATGTTTGAGAAGGAATCGCAAGTATGTTAAGAGGTTGATTTTAGTGTTGTTAGACGCATTTGGTAGTGCATTGGTTAGTGGTAAAATTTCAGAAAAAAAGGACAATTAGTAAAATACTGAAATATTGAAAATATTGAAATGAATGAAAAGTAACGTTGTTACAAAAAAAAATACATGTTTTCATATATTCGTAACATATTGTTACGTTAGCACGTTAGCCTTCTTCGGGAATCATCTTCTTTCCAGCAAAAGCCAATATTTTTTAAAATTATTCCAAGAGACGAAATGCTTCCATTAAATGTATCTCTTTTTCTTTTAATGGCCCGAGGACAGAATGTTGAGTAATATGTTGCTCCAAAGCAAATGTCAAATACTGACTATTATGAAATATTTCATATATACAAGACACCGAGCTATATAATATCTGTTAGTGGTTTTCCCCTGATTCTTTTTTCTTTTTGGTTGGTCAAGACAATGGTTGATTATTTTTCATCGTAGGACTACCTTTATTGCGTTCGCTCCCGAAGCACTTCATCAAAGAATTGACAATTTTTTTTCTATCGGCGTTTTTTGATGCGCAAATGAGTTCTCAAAAGAACTTTTCCGAAGCATAATAATAAAAAGCAACGTAAACAATTGAAATACCAGACGCAAAAGATACGTTCTAATGGTTTTGACAGCGCTGAGAAAAATATAGCGTAGCAACGTCTCATATTTTGTCGTATGATATACGATTTGCACAATAGCTTTGACTATTAATCTTAATCAAACGATGTGCAACAGAACTTAGAAAATCCCTCCCATATATGGTTTAATTGTCTAAATGGTACCATCAACCTTACATAACAAAATATATGAATAGAGTGGAAGATATAAATCTTATTGTCCAAGAAATAAAATAATTGTTTCCTTTAAATCAAATGCTATCTACGTATTCATAAATATTACTACTATCAAAAATCCCGGCAAAAAGTAAAGATAAGTTTTTACCCATCAAGTAGGAGTTAACGGACGGAATTTAATCGTTCGTTAAAAAAAATTATTTTAGGTTCGCACAGACAGAGAATTTTACAAAATATACTGAGTAAAACTAATAAAGTTTAGGTTAAACTAACGCTAACAATGCTAAGTTAATACTACTTCCAACATTATTTCTATTCCTTTATATAGGCGTAAAGAATGCTTACTTTAGATACTATTATCTTTTGCAAGACGCTTCTATTGTTTGCAGAAATAATGCAAGACGTATATCATTAATGCAAAATATATGCAAGGCGTCAATCGTTAGCAGTTATTACTGATCAGCGGATATGACTTAGGTATATCAATCAAAAATTTTAAAATAATCAGTTTTATACAGTCGTATGGCAAATACTCGCCGTTCTCATAAAAAAAAAATTAAAGCCGACTACAAAATGTTGATAGTACATACTAGTTAGATCCAATAAAATAAAAATTGATCCGGGGTTGGAATTTAAAAAAAAACGTAAATGACGTCGTTATGTGAAAACCTGATGCGGGAAAAACGTAGAAATTCAAGGAATTTATTCCATAATTTCGTCGCGCAGTGTTAATAGCAAGTACTGTGGCGTAGTATGACAAACAACACAAAAGCATCAGCACACCGCGCCACACAATTTATTAATTAATCCAGGACGGCCGTTTCGAGGACGCGTGCGATCCTCATTCTCAACCGGTCACCGAATAAGGATCGCACCGGTTGAGAATGCGCGCATCCTCGAAACGGCCGTCCTGGATTGTGTGTTGTTGTTATGAACATTTTTACTCAAAATAATTATTATTATTGCCTCCCAAGATTTGCACTTTCTGACGTACCCTGTATTTTTGCTTAATGCAAATGCTATACTAAAAAACGGCGACAGCTAGTTAAAAGCAATTTACTTGTTTTAAACGAATTAAATTAATATTTTCGTATATTTTATTATATAGATAAATACCGTAAGTAAAGATATAATAAATAACAGCGCACCTTGACATATATAGCAAGTAGTCTCCCAGGTATCTGCCCTTCTATATCTGTAGGGTACGCCATCTTACTATTTTATCGTATTCACTCATGCGAACACACAAGCGTAGCGATTGACATTGACCTTGAACTTGACATTAGCTGCGATCTTCGAACATTTCGCCAAGTCCGAGAGTCTGTTGCCTCGTCGTTTAAGCTTCTCCTTCCCATCTATCCTATTTCTATTTTTTAATTAATTATTATCTTAAATTACTTTGGTTACCGCTGTCTCTCTATAAATAAACTACTTGGCAGTGTAATACACAATTTGATTCACGGAATCGATGAAGCAGAATTCACCTGTATATCGTATGAGAACACGATGGATATTTACAGATTCAAATAAAACTACGGCTACTATTTCTTTGGCGAATATACCATTTCTCTTCTACCTGCCTACCTCTATCTATTGGAGCGCCGATTTCTAATGCCGGCACCTAACGAATCACGCCACCTTGACTGTATCGAGTACGTAAGTTTATATAGTATGTCCATCGATATAACGATTCGATTTTTAATGGTTTAAGAGGATTATCGGGGATTGTCCACTGCCTGGTGCCGCAGGTATACCGAGAAATTACATGAATGGGGTAATGGGCCGTATTTGGGGAAATTGGATTTTCCTAATTATGATAATCCACAAGGTACAATTCCTTACAGGAACAGGAATGTGCTGATAAAAGAGTATAATAATCTTTGTGAACACGTCCCTGTAAATCCAACGTCCTCGAAGGGAATTTGTAAGGGTTGGGTCCTTTTCTGAACAAGTCAAATCGTTATATCTGCACTCTATTCATACTGCTGATGTAGATTGTAGATATCTACGATGCATGAGTTTATATACGTATGTACTTGTACTGTATTTAACAAAAAAATGCGTTTTTCTTTGCATATTTTTCGCAACTTGCCCACGCCATGCCACCGGGCATGAGACGGATGGCCTGAGCAGGCTAGCATCGTTTCTATTCGTGTGAATCATCGCGTGTTACACACACAGCTGAACAATCAGCTGATCGGTGCTAGTTATTGTTATTACTAACTATGTGCTAAATTGAATACTTGACTTTATTGTACTCAACTGCACTAAGTTTTACGGTTTATCAGACCGTACAGGTTGTATTGGTAGCTTGTTCGGCGATAGTATGAATTTCGTTTGAAAACATTAATTTTGCGCGCTTATCAAACTTGATTAAAAGCGCAATAGCAACGACGCGCAACGTTAGTTCAAGAATAAAAATCAGGTTTAGCAACTACTTTTGTTGATTACTTAAAATGATATTTCCTTTTACTGTTCTTTGAGTTAAAAATGGAGAAATATACAATTAAATCAATAAACTCTAACGGTGTAAAATTCATAAATAATAAAACGTGATAATCATGTATCTAAAGGTGGTACACCTTACTGTGTAAAATTCCAAACAGAGCGTGCGCATTACACTAGAAACAGATACATATTTTAGTTAAGTTTTTGTAAATTGTAATACACCAACTTGACGTGAAGACGTGAAGGCAATTTCTTGACGAATTAGTGCGTGTTCTATTTTTCGTCAATTTTTCTCCGAATTTAGAATAGAGTAAATTCGTGAACTTCTTCTCGAAGAAATTTCTGAACTATGAAGCAGATAAAAGAGAAAAAAAAACCTTCAAAAGTAAACGTGCTCCGGGTTTGGATATGATTGTGGGCGAAACGTCGAGTTTTCGTTTCACCATGACACGGTTCGAACCCGGAACATGTTTAGTTTTAGCTGGCTCTGGCCGTAGAAGCCTATGTTATTGTTTAAAAGTAAAACATGACGTTTTAGAAACCAACAAATTCCACACCAGTGAATTTAGCTTCGACAAAATAACCATCGGTTTCAATGGATCTCAAAACGTGCTTCTATGATCATACCACGTGGATGAATGATTTTGATGTTAATGCGTTTATGCAATTGCAATTAGTAACAACAGCGGTAAGTAATCGGGAAAATAGATGATTGTGATGGATATCGTCAAATGTCAAGGCCGTACGCGTTAAGCGTCTGCATACATTTGCGTTTCGGCACAGAATTTGCGCATTGAGAAGGCAATTAGGCTTGCTTCAGTACTTGCCATGGCTTCCTCCTTTATATTGTTCTTCTTGACTTTTCATCAACGTCGGGCAATATTTGTTACTATGTAAAGGCTGTACTCTAAATGTATGTTATCTACAGAGAATTCTGTCTTAAATAAAAGGACTGGCTTATTCATTAACGCATCGTTCGTAACTTTTATTTCTTACGTAAATAACCACTGAACTGTTAATTTGGCATTTCAAATATTATGTTCGCGTAGGCATTCGTTGTTTCTAATTTCGTTGCTTCCTTCTCATTGTTGATAGTAATTAAAACATATAAAAAGTGTAGCAAAGACTCGGAACAAACATCAAAATCTGTAAGGGAACTCAGATGACAAGCGGTAACAAATGCCAACTAGTGATTTTTGAGCCAATCTTGTCTTTCATAGCTCGAAAATTCCGTAACAAAAAGCGAGATATATTTCTCTTTAATAAGGTACAAATAAACAGAATTCTTGACAAGGCAAGGTTATATATTAAACCTACGATCTTGTCAAGTAGGTTAAGAAGATTAAGAAGGTAAATAATACTGTTTACTATGTTGCTTTAAACGGAAAGTAAGTGGTGTTGCGTGTTAGTTTGGAGAAATTAAAATGGAATCAGCCCAGAAAATGAGAATGCTTTGATTGATATCTTTAATCGTTCCAAAGATATTTCGATTTTTGTAAGTTTTGGCCCGCCTTGCGAACTATAGAATAGTATAAACATTTTAACGTGCGGCAGACAAACAAACCGGTACAGAGACTGAAGATTTAGAATTAACTATTCTCTGTTGTCGACCTAAATCGTTTCCATTCGTTTTCATTTAAAAATTGTTTAACTAAATCTAATAATGTAAGTGTTTAGATACAAATTATTATATTTTCTCTTAACAATATCTCCGCAATAGGATTTTTTTTTATTGAAGCCCTTTTCTAAAACCGTTTAATTACACTATATAGTATAGTACAGAGCGAAGCAGAAACGTTCAAAAATCGAAACATCTTTGCAACATCGAAAGATATCAATTTGCGGGTTTTCGAAAAAATGGCATAAATATTCTTTTAATTCTCTTCACAATAAACACAAGTTTTCGAAAGTCGGTTGATATTCACTAAAGTTACAGCAAGTTTCGTGTGACTTCCCCGACGGAATCGCAAAATGCCATGTAGATAATTATCAGCGGCTACTTTTACGTTTATTTTTCGCATCCCTTAATAATAGAAAGTTATTAAAAAAAAAGTTAATAAAAATCAAATAGCAAATTACGCCGTCTTGCAGCAACTTAGAATCTCAAAAATATTTTTTTTTTACCGTTTTTTTTTTCTCTTCATCTTTAGTGAATCATCCGATACATTTAAATCACTGAAATATCGTTATAACTTTATTTTTAAACTTTCCTTCGATTTTAGCGACAACGCGTACGTTAGTTCTGAGATTGTGTCGTTCATGGTAATTTCATTTTAATATTATGTAATTTTTGGCTTCTTCAAAGAAATGCATAACAAATCGTACGGACGTTTCATTGAATCGTATCATGCGAACGAATCGTGTATGATCTTTTGATATGTAAGTATGTTGTACTTTTGCAAGAACGTGAGGCCCAAAGTCACCTCTAACTTTTGCACGATCGCGAAACGATAACGCGGGACAGATCGTTCGTTCCCAAAGCGCGATTCGAGAAAAAATACACAATTCGACGATAACCTTTTTGGCAATCGTACATTCAAACTCTTAACCGAATCAAAGATCAGGCCACTGTTACTCTTTTTCTTCGGACAGTGGTACTATCGCTTTTTGTATTATGATTAACACGTTCGTTCTGTACGGCAACTTTTTTTCTTTTGCTTCTGCGATTAAAAACAAAGAGACAATAATAAAAAGTTATAAGCTGTTGAAGGCTGCCAAATTATACAAAAAATATCAAGTAAGATATGAGTAATTGAGTTGTAATTCACGATGTTTAAAATCTTTTCATATTTACCTCGTTTGTCGTCAATTGCGATTAAAAAAATCTTCCAATAGGATAGAATTGAAAGAAAGTTAAGTATACACTCAAGCTATTATTCAATAATAGAAATATAACCTTCCTGTTAGTTAAATAAAGCTTGTAATCGCTAGAACATAAACTGCGTCGGAAAGATGCTAATTTCGACAATCATTACACGACGTAGCAGCAGAAAAAAACTTATATGTACAGGTATACTAAGTAGTGGTGATATATACCTGCAAATAAGATCATTTAGCATCCTAAAGTGTCTTAATATCAGTTTCTTGTCTTAAATACGAAGTATGATATAATTGATTTCAAGTAAAGAATTTTTATAAGCATGTTATTGTTACGACAGAAATACGTATATTACAAGTAGTACCTGATCCGTTCGGTCCTTTCTATTACAATCTTCGGAAAGTAAACTAGAGCGGACGATACTTTTTTACTTTGAATAGTAGAGAGGAAGGAAATACACGGTACATTCGATATACGTAGGTCGTTTTGCAAAAAGCACCTAACAAATTTCTACCCTTCTTAATGATAGCAAGTATGGCAAATAATGCAAAGGTATCGGCACACTCCGCACCGTACAATTTTAATAAAAGTTCATTATGAGGATCTCATGCGGCCGTCCCGGATTAATTAATTTATTACTTGTGTGATACTTTTGCGTCGTTTTCTACCCTTCCTTGCTACTCGACCCACATTTTGTAATACTAATATGCAATGAGGCAAGATTTTTTTGAAATCTGCTAGTGGTTGGAATTCTCATTCGTGTTTTAACAAATCAATTAAATCTCGGCGGATAACCATTAATAGAATGGACAAATCTATAATATTTCCAGCAAAAGCAATAAAGTTCGATAAAATGTAGCAATGTGGCAAACATTATATCCCATGTTGAATATCCCTGGCAGAAATTTTTAGCAGACAATTCGCAAGTAGTCTAAATTGTCTGCGGAATTTGAAAAAATGTTTGATGGAATCTTTAAAAATTATTTTAGCTGTGTTTGCAGTATACAGAATTTAGGCAAAAATTTAAAATGTATCGAATGAAAACTCGTCAAATAGAAATGGTTTCACTAGAACTTAGACGAAATTAATCTTAGAGATATTATTGCGCCGTGTATAAATAAATACTTTTATATGAATACGTTAGTTACTTTCTAGTATTTTTGTATAACTGGAACGTGTAACACTGGCCAACAGTGATTTTATTGTTTCCGTTAGTAATTAGAGCAGTTTCAGGGTAACTTTGTGTTGTTGATTCCATATTTGCTAATAGTTTTATCAAATTGGCTCTAGTTTTTATGTTAATACTTTTTTTTTTAAAGGTATGAAGAATAAATAAGAAAAAAAAATATTGGCAGACAAGCGAAAAATTCCTTATATGTTTATATAAATTTTCCACGTAGAAGAAAATAAAGAGACGACTTACATTTTAAATCCCTAAAATTTAATAAAAACACACAAAATGTCTAAATTTCAACTTTAAATTTTTTTTTCGAATTTAGTAAAATTGAAAATCTCTCACAGGTTGGTAACACTGACTTGAATGGTTTAATATTTATTATTTCTTTAATACGTTTATTATTTTTATTCAATCTTTTCAATTCATCGATCAACAGAGAATGTACATATTTAAAAAGATCGTATTTAACGCAAAGCTGTGTGGAAATTGACAGTAACTTAAAATAATATAAGTAATGAAAGACTATTTCATTTAAATTACCGCGTGCCTCTCCTATTTCTTTCTCAGCGTGTACCTTTGTTAATTCTTACAATTCGTGGTTCGGATGAAACGTCGAAGCGCCGGTCAGCGAGTCGATCGATCATCGAACGTGGTGGCGGCGGCAGCAGCGACGGCAGTGGGAGGAATCTTCTTTTCGCGCGTTCCCCTTCGAAATCGGCGAACGCGGCGAAGAAGAGGCGCGCGACACGCGGCGTCGTCGATCGACGTCCGTCGACACCATTCGTAATTCACGAGCCCAACACGCCTTCGTCCCATTGGCTACGTCCGCATGGTCTGACATAGGACCACATCCCGCAAGCTCGTCGCGAATAAATTAGAAGCGCCAAAACGCTAGGCCGCTTGTAACACCAGAGCGGTGGTTCGGTGCATTACTTATTACTATATACGCGCATTAGCCTACACGCACCTGTTAATGTTATAATTCAATTTCGTTTACTAGTTAATAATAAATACGTACCCACGTAAAACGTATTTTCGCCATTAAAAAGTAGTTTCGTTTTCTTAACCTTTTTTCGGTTAGTTTTTTTTCCATCTCAAATCGTAATTTTTGTGCATTTCGAATACGTTTATTTTACTTCTGCGAATTTGTGCCGACCGTCGAAGAGGAGAAGACGCCGATTTTGGATTACTTTGGTGGGCATATCCAACGCACGTATCCTAATCTATTTATTCCAATCGGTAAGTGCTAGAGCTGTATTCTAATTTACTTCATAAATTATTCGAAAAGCCGGTATTTCGAAAAAGAACGCTGCTAATATATAAAAATAGGAAATTCAGACAATAGAGAGGAAATGAGAACTCGTATAACCGAATTGCAGACCTGTCGTTAGTCTCAAACGAAATATTTTACCGTAACGAATGTAATACGAGTTTTCAGGTTTATCTCTGTTTTGCCAAAAGGAGAGCTTGTGCTTTTAAACAATATCTATGTTATTGATTTTCTATAAAATGGTACACAATTCAATTGTTAACGTACGTGTATGAGCCAAAACAGCTGCGTGGTGTATTTCTTTCCGAAAAACAACTGTTTTGAATTTAATATCTAATCTAAAAGGGAATTTCCGCAATAATCTCACGTTAACAGTGCGAAACAAATCAAAACGTGTTCTAATTTGATTTGTTTAATTCGTCAATTAACATAAAACGAAGCATTTTAATCTAAACGCTTCACTAAAATTCAGTTGTACAGTGCCGTAGTGTTTTTAAGTACGCCAAATTCTAAATTTTATTGATAATTAATAAGTAATTAGACCGCATATTACCTCCCTTTTATTATCGATCAGTTTAAAAGCATATGTAATAAGGGTAGAATACTGTCGAGCATAAAACACGATCGTTGACGTTTCTATTACCGGAAGTTATTTCTTTGTTTGTAACGTTTTTTTTTTTTCTCCCATTATTCAATTGAATGAACGATTAATTTCTTAGATTCCTACACCTAGATAATTCTGAATTTTGCTCTAATTTCTTTTGTCTTACTTGTTTCTAGTTTTTTCAGTAATCGACTTTTATTCTGAGTTAATGGGGGTTAAAAGATCCATGAAAATGCTAGTGTTTGCGTTGATCGGTTTCAAATTAACAGCATTTGGACATTCCTAATAAACTGCGTGTGGATGGCTCAAGCAGGTTTAATTAATTGTTACAGTTACGTATCCTTCAAACACAATAGAAATAAGTTGCTATAAACTCTTTCCAAGATAATGTCAGAGATGCAACCGGAAATCCTTTCGTACGAGGAGAGGGATTGGCAATCTTTTTTTTTTCTTTGATTTTGACGACGTCAGTGCTAATTCAACCGATTTTATTCCCGGTTGATTAAATTTGTTTACTCCGGTACAAATTTGCTTTTTTTTCAATATTTTTTATACTGACAGGGATTTGTTTGAGTAATTAAGTCTCCGTTCCAATTGTTTACTGTTACTAAATATTATTTGCGATACCCTTTTTTTATGTAAACTAAAAATACGCTATTGAGGCCAAATTAAATTTGTACAGATACCTAAAAAAAACCCAGTTTAATATGATTTTTTATGAAGTAATTAGATACGTAAATGGAATTATGAAGAAATATTAACAAAAATTAAATGACACCTATGCATGTTGCATAAAAATAAATTGAAACCCAACGAACCCAAACTTATAAAGGCGTTAAGGGAATGATATTTTAATACGTTCGTTTTTTTTATTATCAAGGAAATGAGAAGAAAATATCAAATATTCCTCACCGTAATTTGTAGACAGACAGACGAGGCCACATCGAACGTGAGCACCCAAAATTGTAGATATTCTTTCAAAACAAAAAGAAACGCGGTAGTTTGAATAACTAAATAATCGGACCTTGCTTTTTTAGGTAAAATTTAAATTCTGAAAATTACTATCAATTATACATAGTAATAGTAAATACCGAAATAAAAGTTCTCTAAAATATGTTTCTTGAAAAAAGAAACAACTGTGGTATCACTGTGACAAGGTGCATCTATTCAGAATTCTAAGATCTTGGAAATATTTAACGGTAAAGTAATATGCAACACCATTGGCCACTTAGGTCTCCTGTTAGGTCTCCTCTTTTAAGCATTAGATACTCGCAACAGATATTCAATTTTAAAACATCTTAATTATAATTTCAACGTGCATTTAATACGGCGCCGGAACAAGAAATTGGAGGTAATTATACAAAAAATATAAGCAAAGACTATTCTTCCCTTCCACGTCATTGCAGTAGGTTTTTACCAATTACGTACGTTTACACATTAAATGGTGTATATGGTCACGTGTTTAAATGCTTTGTTTAAAATTCAATGTCAATATGCCTAATAATAATTTATGCGATCTTAAGTCGGCTTACGTAACGCCGGCATATTACTAAATTAGTATTCGCATACTGTGTAGGTATAGTTGGCATATTTTTGTTTTTTTTTAAAGACCGAAAAAAATTAGATCCAGATCATAAGCGTTTCGTATTTACGAAGTGTAGAGTATAGGCTTGCATGTGTCCGACAATGGATACTGTTGAACGCTATTATATACTTATTATTTCTAATGTTAGTTCGTTTCTTCTGTGGCCGTTTTCTATATGAGAACATCCGCCAGTTGAAGCGGTCAGCGTACAATAAAGGTTGCCTCAGCTCGTGATGTATTGTCGGCCAAATATTATACGGCAAAATGAAGCCGAAGAATTATAATGGTTTTGTGCGAACTGTTTTCGACGATTGGCGATAAGAAATTTCGACTTCCCGTTCGATATTTTCGATCTCGTATCGGGTTTTGTTATAATAAACCCAGTCAAAAACATAAGGCAACGGAAGGACGAATAATAGTATCTTTTCATATCATTTGCTAACTGTTCAATATTTTTCTAAGCGCGTACGTTTCGCGTATTACGGATGGCGTGTTTTAATCTGAAATATTTACTGAGATTGTATAGTGGCAATCGATAAAATGTATTAGTCATGATTCCATTGATAATGTACAGTAATGTCCATCTCGGATGTCAGGATTTTCGTACGGTTCTCGCTCCTACCGAACGTAACATTGTGAGGCGCGATTGCGAGGTTTGCGAGAGTCCCGAGACCTGAGGCGGACATTACTGTACGTGCTTGAGCAGCTCTTGCTGCTTTCCGTGAAATAAGTAGGATCACATTGCATAAACAAAAAGTCAGCGCGATTACGTAACGGATAAAGCCGAAAGCGCGCACATTCATTTCGCGATTTTTCTCATTCTATAGATTGCTTGAGCTTTATTTATCTACCGTATGATTGTTCGATCTATTGTTAAAGTTTGTTTTTATCGTATCTTAGCTAATGCTCGATCAATTGACGCTGTATCATATTGACAAATCTCAAGTGGAGTAGAATATGTTTATATTTGAATAAACACACAAGTTTAAGTAACTTTCCGGGACAGCCCTTTCGAGGATGCGTCGATCCTCATTGTCAACCGTTGATCCTCGAAATGAAACGGCTGTCCCGGATAATTAATTAAACTTGTGTGGTGCGGAGTGTACCGTTACCTTTGTGTTGTTTGCCGTACTACCCCACATTCCTTGATATCAATGTCAAGTTGGAGATTGCGAACGTGGTTTATTATGAAAAAATCGGCTACTGTTATCATTTCGTATTTGTGATCACCAATTTTGAGATTAATTAATATTAAGCTGTATATCCGTTTATCCAGGAGCGTATCCAACTAAACCAATGATAACATATTTTGCCTTTGCGGCCGGTAATTTGAGATTAACTCCATATTCGAAAGAGTTCTATTATCCAACTATATTATCGATTAGTAAAAAAAAAATTGTTGTTACTAGTGGGCGTATCTACACCTCTTTCATAATTGGTTTGTAACTTTCTTCGTGAAAACTACATACAGCTCGAAATCGACCCAGTTCTCTTTTTTGCGGCTTGTTCCACAGGCTTTTTCAGTTTGCGAATTAATGTGGATTAGAATATTGTGTACCGCTATCGCTGTGTTTATTCCTCTACCTTCCCTGGCGACCTTCGGTCTCCCCTTCATCTGTGTTTCATCCCATGCCTGTCCCTATTCCATCCTATGTCTGTTACACTTGTGAACTATTTTCGCCTAAACGGATATAAAAAACAAAAGTAATAGCGTTTGGCATCTAGGTGGTATAGATTACAATTTCACCTCTTCAATGTGTATTTTAATAAAGCGATATTATTTTTTGAAGGACAAAAGATAAACTGATTACTAAAAATTTCTCGTTTTGTTTAATTGCAGATTAGCCTTCAAGCATATTTATTTCATTCCCTTATTACCGCAAATTAACAGAATGCCGGCAAGAGTACCAGACATGCAGAACGGAATCCACGACCGCATCGACGAGGACGTCGTGATCACCGGATTGTCGGGCCGCTTCCCCGAGAGCAACTCCGTCGAAGAGTTCAAGCAACAGCTGTTCGACGGTGTCGATCTCGTCACCGACGACGAACGCCGTTGGCCGGCCGGCCTGCACGGCTTACCGACGCGCACTGGCAAATTGAAGGATATCTCTAGCTTCGACGCGACGTTCTTCGGCGTCCACGCGAAACAGGCAAACGTGATGGACCCGCAACTCCGTCTGCTGCTCGAATTGACGCACGAGGCGATCGTCGATGCGGGTATGAGCCCCGCGGAAATGAAAGGAGCGAAGACGGGCGTGTTTGTCGGCGTCTCCGATAGCGAATCCAGCGAGTATTGGACGCAGGATCCGGATCAAATTAACGGCTACGGTTTGACCGGTTGTTGCAGGGCGATGTTCCCGAATAGAATCTCTTACACGTTCGATTTTAACGGCCCGTCGTACGCGATCGATACGGCCTGCTCGAGCAGTTTGTTCGCCCTCCAACAGGCCGTCACCGCGATGAAAACGGGACAATGCGATTCGGCGATCGTCGCCGGGGTTAATCTACTATTGAAACCGACCTCGTCTCTGCAATTCCATCGCTTGGGCATGTTAAGCCCGGAAGGCATGTGTAAAGCGTTCGATTCGTCCGGTAACGGTTATGTCCGCTCCGAAGCGGCCGTAGTCGTCTTCCTGCAGAAGGCATCGTCCGCGCGACGAGTCTACGCGACCATCCTCGGTGCCAAGACCAATACCGACGGTAACAAGGAGCAGGGCATCACGTATCCGGCGGGAACTATGCAGAATAAGCTGATGCGTGAAGTGTACGCCGAGGCGGGTGTCTCCCCCTTGGAGGTATCGTACGTCGAGGCGCACGGAACCGGCACGAAGGTCGGCGATCCACAAGAGGTGAATTCGATCGCCGATCTCTTCTGCAAGAATCGCAAGGGGTCGCTGCTGATCGGTTCCGTCAAAAGCAACATGGGACATTCGGAGCCGGCTTCCGGGCTCTGCTCGCTAGCGAAGGTGTTGATCGCGATGGAGTCCGGCTTTATACCGCCTAATTTGCATTATCGGAGTCCCAATCCGGATATACCGGCGCTTAACGATGGTAAATTGAAGGTAAGCCTTTAACTAATTGATTTTTTCCTCCCATGCTCAAGCAAATATTTTTAAAATTCGCGGATAATTTCAGTTGGCAGTGCCTGTAATAAAGTTATATTCGCAAGTTAAATAGTTATCGTAAAAAATCGATGATATTACCGATGAATAAAATAAAAATCTCAAGATACCCGAAGGACTCAAACACACGCCTCCCGTTTGCCACCAAAAAAATAACTTTCACAACACATTCCTTCAAATACCGTTTGAGATGCTCTGTAAAAGCTGGCGTTGTCATAATGCAGGATGATACGAAGTTGTCGATTGCATTAGCCTTCGATCTTCCGAAGCAATGCTCGCAACGTGCCTAGAAAAAAGCATAATTTTCTTGCTCCTTCACCTGGGAACATCCAAGCAGTTGACTGTTGCTTAGTTTCATAATAGTAAGAATATATTCAAGTTTCGTCACCTGTTACGATTTTTTTGAGCATTGCCTTATTCCAATTGACGCGAAAGAAGTAAAGAAGAGTTCTGTGTTTTTATTGTTTCGTCTTGCGAAAAGTAGAAACATTTGTTTGTTCTGGGAAAATACATCCCACAAAACATTTTTAATTTGTTTTCAAACGTTTGTACTTCTCCACTGTTTTATTATAATTACAGTACACGAACTAATTTGAAACATAATTGGGTATACTAACTTACGCGTTTTAGTACATGTTATGAAAGAGTAAAACGTGTTTATACAATGTTCTGTACATGGTTTGGTCAAATAGATATTGTACGATCATTCTCTCTAACACAATATGTTTGGAGTTATTATACACTTTACAATTTTAAATGACAACATGAGATGTCCAAAACAGTTTTACTGTTTTTTAATGTTGTTATTGTTGTGTTCCTCAATATGATTTCATGCAGCATGTAATTGTATTAATAAAATGTTTATTAGTATACATGATTCCTGTAACATAATACAGCTTACAAGTTCTATTTCAACCGTAATTATTTAAAAACTAGCGTGTAGTATCTAACTTCATAAGGACGAGCTCAGCTGCAGTAATTAAGAAACTGTAGTTGTTAAAATTGACGGAATTCATTGAATTGCCGAAATCGAAAGTCTACCAAGTTTTCTTTCAATTGAATATTTTAATCTTGATAGTCTCGTTTCGTGGAAATAATAATTTTTTTGAGCATCGAGAAAATTGGAATATTGCTTTGCAGAACTGATGACGGTATATGGTGAGATTAGAAACCGTTTTTCAAAAGTTTGAGCTTTACTTTCTTAACAAAAAGATTATTATTAAATTGTTTTCTAGGTCGTCGCTAATCGAGAACCATGGAACGGCGGCATAATGGCCATAAATTCGTTCGGTTTCGGAGGCGCCAACGCCCACATTGTCCTCCGTTCCAATCCCAAACCAAAAACCAACTGGCCGATGGACCCCTTGCCGCGTATAGTCGGCGTATCAGGCAGAACGCAAGACGCCGTCAATCATTTCTTAGATAAAATCGAAGAGAACAGAAACGACGAAGAATTCCTAAGTCTCATCGATCAGATCCATTCGCATAACATAGCCGGCCACGCGTACAGAGGTTACGCCATCCTAGGCGCGCAGGCGGTCCGCGAAACAGCACCGGTCACCAGCGAGAAACGACCGCTATGGTACGTCTTCTCCGGCATGGGTTCGCAGTGGGCTGGCATGGCGAAACAATTGATGAACATCGATCCGTTCCGCGCCTCGATCAAGGTGTGCTCGGACGTGCTGCGACCTCACGGCGTTAAGCTCGAAGATCTAATTGTGAGCGGCGACGAGACGTGCTTTAACAACGTACTGAATTCGTTCGTTTCGATCGCCGCTATACAGATTGCGCTGGTGGACGTACTGAAGGTGTTGGGTTTAGAGCCGGACGGTATCGTCGGGCATTCGGTGGGGGAGATCGGTTGCGCGTACGCGGATGGAACTTTGACGGCGGAGCAGGCGATCCTGACGGCGTATTCCAGAGGTAATTTTCTCTTACGACTAAAAACACATTTAAAGAGATGAAATATATTCTTGAAAATCGGAGCGTTGAGTTACATCACTGAATTTATCAACTTCGTTTCTAGGTCGGGCTATACTGGAGAGCAACTTGAAAATCGGCGCGATGGCCGCCGTCGGCCTATCCTGGGAGGAATGCAAGCGTCGCTGCCCGTCCGACGTCTTCCCCGCGTGCCACAACAGCGAAGACAGCGTCACCATTTCCGGACCACCACCGTCCATTGAGAAGTTCGTCGCGCAGCTCAGCGCCGAGGGCATCTTCGCCAAGGCGGTGAACAGCTCCGGCACCGCCTTCCACAGCAAGTACATTGCCGAAGCCGGGCCGAAATTACGCAAAGCGCTCGACCAGATCATCCCCAGTCCGAAACCGCGATCTAACAGATGGATCTCGTCCTCGATCCCCGAGAGTCAGTGGGGCAGCCCGCTGGCGCAGTTCAGTTCAGCTGCGTATCACGTCAACAACCTCCTATCGCCCGTGCTTTTCCACGAGGCGATCAAGCACATTCCAAGCAATGCGATCGTGGTGGAGATCGCACCGCACGCCCTACTCCAAGCGATATTAAGAAGGGCCCTCGGCTCGGACGCGACGAACATCGGTCTGGTTAAAAAGGGGCAGGCCGATATGGTACAGTTCTTGCTGTCTAATATTGGAAAGTAAGTTGTCTGTTCTTCTATCGCAGACAAAAGTTTACATGCAATGCAATCACTGCTGCCTACACTTGTACAGTCGCCGATAAGCAAAATGACCGTTCATCTGAGCACCCAGTTACACGTGGTTCTTGCTGTCGGGATGACAGCTACAGTTATAAAAAAAATTAACTCGTTTAAATTTCATCCATATTTCGCCTTATTTCATCGATGGCAGTTTTACCAATCTTCAATTGTCCCACCCAAATAAACACAAAAAAAAGGCTGAAAAAAATTTACAGTGAAAACAATAATTAATGTAAAGTTTAATTTATTATTTGTGTAAAACAAAATGTTGCTACTACTACTAATTATGCAAGCTAATAATCGTTGCCTTGGTTTTACCTCCCTAAAGGTGCACACATCAACAATGCGTAGCTATTATATAAGATAATATGTAATAGCTACGCTAAACGTTTTCAAATTTCGCTATTTAATCCGGTGACAACGAAATTCAAATATTCCCTTTATTGCCGGAAATACCAATTCGATCAAAATTTAACAAAATATTTATTCATTTATTCATAAATACATATTTGCATATACTCGCAAGTGCAATTGACATACATCGAACAGAAAAAAAATTATACCAGGTAATCACTAAAATGATATTGACGGAAACAGTGCCAATAGAAATCTAAAAGTATGCAATGTTGATTACAAATTCAATAATGTTGTTTTAATAACAAACTCGCACCAATATATGATAAATTGCCTGTAAAGCTCTTTTTTTCTGTTCAAGTAAGTACTTACGAGGCCATATTAAATTGCGGTCTTCATTTTTTTTTTAGAATTTACAACGCTGGTTCCCAACCAAAGTTGGGCAACCTATATCACGCGGTTTCATTCCCCGTTGGCAAAGGGACGCCCATGATAGCTTCCATGATCGAATGGGATCACTCCATCGATTGGGCGATCGCGAATTTTTCCGGTCGCGGTTCGAAATCCGGCGAGAATGTCGTCGACATCGACCTTAGCAAGGAGGAATACCAATATTTAGCCGGCCATACGATCGATGGAAGGGCTTTGTTCCCGGCTACCGGATATTTGGTAAATATTACGTTTTTAACGCTATCCTCGCTACTTCCTCGCTATTCAATTCTTCTTCCCTTTCGAAATAGACCTTGGCGTGGAAAACTTTCGCCAAACTGCACAACGAGAATTACGACAAGATGCCGGTCGTAATGAAAGACGTACAATTCCATCGCGCTACGATTATGCCGAAGGAGGGCTCCGTCAAGTTCCTGATTAACGTCTTCGAGGGTTCGGGCGAGTTCGAGATCTGCGAAGGTGGTTCGGTGGTCGTCTCCGGTAAGATCTACAAACCGGAGAATGTCGATAAGGAGGCGCTATTGTTACCGGAACCTAGATCCGCTAAGAACGACGCTTTGCGGTTGTCCGCTAGCGACATCTACAAAGAGTTGCGCCTGAGGGGTTACGATTATGAGGGGCAATTTAAGGGCATCACCGAATCCGACAACGAGGGCGTCAACGGTAAGCTGAAGTGGAATGGAAACTGGATCAGCTATATGGATACGATGCTACAATTCTCTATCCTGGGACAAAATACGAAGGAGTTATATCTGCCGACGAGATTACATAAGGCGGTTATCGATCCGAGAGGACAAAGCGGGTTCGCACCCAGCGAGGATGAAGAATATCAACGTAAGTAATACCAAAAGTCAGCATTTGAATGCGATTTGTACAACTGATTTGTAACTACAAAACCTACAATATTACGATTTTTCATTAAGCGATTATAGAACACTTTAATTCTGTATTAAGTTAATCCACAATCAATTTGTGATTAAATTAATTACTATGTAAACAGTAATTGCATTTTATTTGAAAAAAATCGAAAGAATTCCGAAACGATGACTGATATTGTACCGAGACTTTTTTACTTTTCTCAGGTCAAGGGGGTTGCAGCCGCACTCCACACTTCTTCTCTTGTTTCTGTTTTCAAAACCAATGTCCACTTCATATTTACGATTCTAATTCGCTTTTACAGCAATGCATGTCTAATTTCGATATGGTTCCCATGGTTTTAGCGTTTAATTCAAAATTCCAAATACTATAACATGCAAAAACATAGGGTAAAGCTTAAATTAACGATCTAACCTTTTTTTATTTCTGCAGAATACCCCGTCTATATGTACAGGGACATTGGGATCATCAAATCAGGCGGCGTCGAACTGCGCGGGATGAAGGCGAGTTTAGCGCCACGCCGCCAACAAACTCAAAACTCGCCTAAACTAGAAAAGTACCAATTCATCCCGTACAACTACAAATTCCCAACGGTCGGCGTCGACAACGAGACCTTCGTGGCGCTCACCACCCTCATGCAGATCGTCACCGAGAACAGCAACAACGCCCTGAAGTTGAAAGTGGTCGAAGTGGGGAGTGGCCGCTTCAACGAGCAATTCATCGCGCCATACATACAGGATATCCTCGAATCGGAACCGATGCTCAGCGTCGATACGACCGTCGTAAGCACCGAAGAGCTGGATCACGCTTACTTCGAAGGTAAGGGCGTGAAGATCGTGCAGAAAGATGCGGCCACCGGGCCTTTCGAGCAAAACGCACATCTGGTCGTTTTGTCCAACGTCTTCGGCGAGAAGCAGAAGGAGGTTTTCGCGAATGCCGTCGCTTCCTTGCGTGAGAACGGTTTCGTCCTATCGGCGGAATGCGACCCATCTCCCGTTAACGATCTCATCAAAGAGTACGACTTCCAAATCGTATCGCAACTAACCACCAGCGCGAAAACGTATACCCTCTTGCGGAAATCGAGCGACATTCCTGACGAGAATATCATCATTAAGGTGACCGAAAAACACTTCGATTGGGTGGAACCATTAAAGGACGCAATGAAGCAATCCGAGACGTCCGGCGTTCGGATTTACATCGTCACTGAAGGGGAGGAACATACCGGATTGATCGGGATGTTCAATTGCGTCAAACAAGAACCAGGCGGCGGTAACGTTCGTGCCGTCTTCGTCCAAGATAAGGGAGCGGAAAAATTCTCGTTGAGCTCCGCGTTTTACGTTAAGCAATTGCGCAAAGGTCTCGTCCATAACGTGGTTAAGAATGGTAATTGGGGATCGTTCAGGCATATCATGTTGGATCAGAGCATGGACGGTGGCAAGTTGCAGGTGGAGCACGCTTACATCAACACCTTGGTCAGAGGTGATCTTTCTAGTTTGAAGTGGATCGAAGGACCTCTTGGATATTACAAGTAAGCTCACTAAGTAGCATTTTCCTTCTCATTGTATCTTTTCGTTTAAGAAACACAAAATTAGCGGCACACTCCATACTAAACAATTAGTATCATCAAGTACAGCAACCTCAATTGATTTAGTCAAATTTATATTATATAAAAGTCAATAGTTTCTCAGATATTTTAATGTTTGCGTTTCTTTAGAAGCCCACCATTAGTCTTACTAATATTTAAAATCAAAGAAAAAAGTAAAAACACATTTTTGTACCTGCGCACCCTAAGATTAAGACACACGAACAATTGTTCCGAAGTAATTAAATATTTTGCGTGACACCTCATAGTTCTTGATATCGTTATTCTTTTCGTTTGTTTCTTCATAGGAACGAAGACGACATGGCCGAACTATGTTCAGTCTATTACGCGCCGTTGAATTTCCGCGATGTAATGCTGGCTACCGGAAAACTGCCGCCGGATGCGTTACCGGGTGATCTTGCAGGCCAAGATTGCATCTTGGGTCTGGAATTCTCCGGACGTGACACAAAAGGACGTCGCGTGATGGGCATGGTGGCCGCGCGCAGTTTGGCCACTACCGTGCTGGCCGATCCTAGCTTCTTATGGGAAGTACCGCAGAAGTGGAGCCTTCAAGAAGCGGCTACTATTCCCGTCGTTTACGGAACGGTAAGGATGAAGAATGGGGCATATGACGCCCCAAAAAAAATAATGCTACGAATTATTTTTTTTTGTCTTGAATATCGCTAATCGCAGTCAAATAACTTTAATGCCAAATTAAATTTTGTAAAAGAATGACATTTCATCTTATTTAAAATTAAAGACGTTTTGAATTCAGTAGATAGCACGCAAAAGTCTTTCACAATGAGGAATATTTTTAACCAAATCTTTCAGAGAAAGGTATTTAGTATTCGATATTTGAAATACTTTGTTGAAGTACTGGAAGTTTTGAAGCACTTTCGATTTACTTTTATAGTAATTAAAACCCTTCTAAGGTAATTGAAGTACTTTTAAAATAATCGAAGTCCTTTGCACCTACTTGTAAAATAACTGAAGCTCAGTTATTTTTGCTTAAATCGCTTTGTGAAGAGTCTGAAGTATTCTTTTAGCCGTCCTCGAAGTACTTTAAAGGCTTCAAATACTTTTACAATGAGTGCTTTGTACTTGATATTTCTGTTGTCAGCACATCTTGCTTCACTGTTCCAAATACTGTTGTACTTTGTTTCCATTAATGTTTTGATTTTATGATGCACACCTAAAAATAACGCTGTTTAATTACCATTACAGATGGTGTTTTATAATATTTTTGTCAACAAAATATAAGCTGACGTACTTTTTGATTTTGTCTACCAACATTGCTAAAATATCACTCTGTGGCGATAATATGATTTTCTTCACACCCTTTAAGAAAATATTGGAACATTCTACACAATCCGGTAAATTTGATCTTTCTCTAATTTCCTTTGCTGTTCGATTTCAGAGTTATTACGCATTAATCGTCCGTGGCCAAATGAAACCCGGCGAATCGGTCCTGATACACGCGGGAAGCGGCGGCGTCGGACAGGCGTCAATCGCAATCGCTCTCCACATGGGCTGCAAAGTCTTCACGACCGTAGGCAGCCAGCCGAAGAGGGACTTCCTCAAAAAGACGTTCCCACAACTTGCCGACGATCACATCGGCAACTCGAGAGACACCAGCTTCGAACAGTTGATCCTGACGCAAACCAACGGCCGCGGCGTCGACCTAGTGTTGAATTCGCTCGCCGGCGACCAGTTAGAAGCTTCCGTACGCTGTTTGGCGAACGGCGGCAGATTCTTGGAGATTGGAAAGGTGGACCTGTCGAATAACAGCCCGCTCGGAATGAGCGTCTTCCTGAAGAACACCTCCTTCCACGGAATATTACTAGACGCGCTGTTCGATACGAACACGGCGGAGAAAAAGGAAGTGATGCGCCTGGTAAGCGAAGGCATCAAGAACGGTGCAGTTAGGCCACTGCCGAATACCGTATTCGGCGAGACGCAAATCGAGGAAGCGTTCAGATTCATGGCGTCCGGCAAGCACATCGGCAAGGTCTCGTTGCAGATTAGGGAGGAGGAGAGCAGACAGGCGCAACGACCGAATTACAAGGCGGTCATGGCGATTCCGCGCACCTACATGAACCCGGATAAGACGTACGTCCTCGTAGGAGGACTGGGCGGCTTCGGCTTGGAGCTGGCGAAGTGGTTAATCCAAAGAGGCGCGACGAAGATCGCGCTCACATCGCGTAGCGGACTTCGCACCGGTTACCAGAGCCTGTGCGTGCGAAGATGGAGGGAGGCTGGCTTCCAGGTTCTGATATCGACGGCAGATTGCACCAGCGAACGCGGAGCCACCAAATTGCTGCAGGAGGCGAAGCAGCTGGGACCGATCGGCGGCATCTTCAATTTGGCGGCCGTCTTACGTGATGCTATGATGGAAAATCAGAGTGAGGCCGATTTTAAGACCGTCGTAAGGCCGAAGGTGGACGCCACAAAGAATTTGGATGCGGCGTCGCGAGCTCTCGCTGCCGAATTGGATTACTTCGTCTGTTTCTCGTCCGTATCGTGCGGAAGAGGTAAGTCAATCATGTTATTAAATAGCTCGGATCTCCCGTTTCTTCTAAAACCAAGTTCTCACCTTTTATCTTTTTTATCATTTATATGTATATAGCAACTTCTTACTGATTGAGGTCTATCCTTCTGTATCTCCTCCAATTTTTGACAGAAATTTTAGTTGTTTTAACATGCCGATGATTCGTTTAAACACGCCCGCGTTTTGTAAAATTTCCCTGGATTCTTCCTTGCTGTTCTTCCTTGCAAATAGCCAATTAAGTGAAATCTTTACTGTCGATTTACCAAGCTTCAGACTTCTAGCAATCTGTAATTGTTATTCTCCGTTTCTAAATCATTGAACGATTAAATTTCTAATGGCGATGCCCCCTCGCGACCAGATTTTTCTAGTACGTGATAACTCTAATGCAAATCAGCAAGTTGCTAACTTTCTCTTCACAGTAGAAATTGTAAAAAAAGTGCTTTTTGTACAAAATAAGAAAAAACTGCAGATACGACATAAGAATTGTGTAACAGATAAAAAAGGGAAATATTTAGTTAGAAGTTTTTAAAAGAACGGCTCCATCTTGTGTAAAGATAATTGATTTTTTTTCTATACTTTTATCTGCTTTGGAAGAATTTCGTAATAACACATTTATTTGTAGGTAATGCCGGCCAGGTGAACTACGGTCTCGCCAATTCCGCAATGGAACGTATTTGCGAGAGCCGCCAGAGCGCCGGTCTTCCCGGCTTGGCGATCCAATGGGGCGCCATCGGCGACGTTGGTCTGATCCTCGAAACGATGGGTGGTAATGACACGGAAGTGGGCGGTACCCTACCGCAAAGAATGTCCTCCTGTTTAGCTACCATGGACATTTTCCTGCAACAGCCGGCGCCTGTGGTTGCCAGCATGGTGCTCGCGGAAAAACGCAAGGCGTCCAACGCGAATCAAGTGAGCCTAGTCGACGCCGTCGCCAACATATTGGGAATAAAAGATACGAAATCGGTGCCCCCGCACGCTTCTCTTGCCGATCTCGGTATGGACTCGCTGATGGGTTCGGAGATCAAGCAGACATTGGAGAGGAACTACGATCTGGTCCTGAGCGCACAGGAGATCCGAGGGCTTAGTTTCGGTAAATTGAACGACTTATCGGTGAACGGCGATTCGGCGTCAGAGAACGGTAAAAATATCGCTACTACTGGCAACGATCAAGTGCAGTATAATAGCGTTAAGGAGTTGATGCCCAGGAAAGCGTTGGTACAGATGGCGAGCAAATCGGCTGATAACAAAATGAGACCAGTTTTCGTACTTCACCCGATCGAAGGTAAATAGCAAATTTTACTCCGAAGCGACACGATTCGAGATCCTCTTTTCTTTGTTCTCCTAATAGGTGTCGTCAGCGCTTTGCAAGAACTAGCGCAACAGATCCAAGCGCCCGTCTACGGTTTGCAATGCACCAGCGAAACGCCACTGACCAGTATCGGTGATCTGGCCTCTTACTACGTGAAACAGGTGAAAAGTGTGCAAAGCGAAGGCCCGTACACGTTGTTAGGTTATTCGTTCGGTGCGTGCGTCGCATTCGAGATGGGCGTTCAAATGGAAGCGGCGGGTGAAACGGTAAAGCTCTTCCTGTTGGACGGATCCCCGGCATACGTGGCGACGCACACCGGAAAAGCGAGGAACCAAAAGATCGTAAGGGGTGATACGGTGGCCGAACAGAGCGAAGCGTTGGTCTATTTCATACTACAGTTTAAAGAGGTCGATCAACAAAAGGTAATCATAATTTATTCATGGATGCATATTGGCTTTCGTAGGCGATGTGTGAAAGTCCGTCATCTTGGTTTTTTCCGGCACAATTAAATCTTAACCCCGGTAAGCGGGGCGAAAGCGCATAACAAACGTGACTCGATGTTGATTTGTAGGACATGATCGAGGCATCGTCAGTATGATTCTATCTTCGTCAACAGAAACCGATGATCAATTCGATCAAAGGCTTTGGAGAGGTCAAAGAATAAACCAGCTCCGTAATTTTCCTTATCTAAATTTTCATAAATTTCAAACGAGGTACTAAAAACAAACTCGAAGATCTTAATAAAATCTAATCGCTACACGTTATTTTTCATGTTTACAAAATGCTCTCTAACACTTGATCAGATATCACCACAAGGATGCCAACTTGACGTCCTGAAAGCAAACCATTTTTGAGCTACAACAATTTGCATCGTTAATTACTGAATTACCCTTGTACAAGTTTATAAGTATAGTTAGATCAATTTATGGACGTGCTATATAAGCGCAAAAGCAATTATCGTTTTTGTGCATTTTCAGGTCGTCAGCGAATTGACATCGTTGCCGACTTGGGAGGATAGGGTAGCGAGGACGACACAGATCTTAGACGGCGCCACCCCTTTTCCACCCGATGAACTAGCTTCGGCGGCCGCTAGTTTCTACTACAAATTAGACGCGGCCGATAAGTACAAGCCTAGCGCGCTGTTCAAGGGTAAAGTGACGCTGGTACGCGCTATCGATAATTACGTACAAATGGGCGACGATTACGGATTGAGCACGGTAAGTTAGGCTTTGTAAAAGCTTCAATTTAAAACAGCAAATAGGCTGATGTAAAAATTCGTTTATGGCTGAAAACTTTAAAACGTACTTGGAGTACTTGGTACGATGATTAAAATAATTTGATTTTTGCTTTCCAACTACTTACCAGACTATTTCTAAACCATGTGTGCTAATGACGTCAGTTCCTACACGATTCTAATTTAGTACGCAACGTATAGTTGCTTGTTCGTTTATCTTTTTTTTGTATATAAAGTAGTGTTGTTTCTGTTAATTCTAGGTGTGCAAGAGTAAAGTATCCGTAATGCCGCTAGAGGGCAACCATAGATCGATATTGGGAGGACAGACGGTCCTGAAGATCGCCGAAATCCTTCACCAAACGATGATTAAAGCTTAAGCAGATCTAGTTAGTTTACTTTAAAAACAGAAAAGAAAAAAATGAAGGACACGCGATCGACATCGTAATTTGACGTCCTCAGCCCTTCGACATTTTATTTACTATTAATCTTAGTTGACGGCAAACAAACTCATGTCCATTCCTCTACTTGTTGTGATCTGCCTCTTATCGCATGTTGCTTTTGGTCGTAAGGTAATATGTGAACAAGAGACGCGCCTCTTCCTATATTTTAGAACGAGAAACAATTATTTATTGTATTTTTAATTATTATTTAGTTATCTTATTATTATTGTTTATCTATTATTTATAGCTCGGGTGTTTTAATGTAAATACAATTTACACAAAAAAAATGTAGTAGTGGTAGCTATAGTGATTAGCCGTAGTGTACACGAAAGTGGAATCATGGGAAATAATTGAAATGAGTCGCTCTCTATCGGAAGTAATTTAATATCTTTAATAGGTAGATTAAAGAATCCAATATAGAAGAAGAAAATAGCATTTTTTTTTAATTTTCGAATGTTTTTTTTTGCATTTTTAACTACGATCGACTGACATTTATTTTTGTACAAATATATACGTGTATCTAATCGTCACTATTGATTGGTACGTAATAGAAATATCAAACGTAAAGACCAAAGATTACCTTGTAACGTTGACATCCCTTAAGTACGCCGATCGTCATCGTATGTTCTCTGGTGATGGTGCACGGTTTGTTGCTTGACCGCTCATGCATCATCGTCACAGACTGCTAAAATACGCTCGTTATTGTTAATAAGGGATTGTAGAACTTCGAACATTCTCATTAGATCGTACGTGTGATTATTGTTTTACGTTTTATGTAAATATTACATGTATGTAGTGTATGGTTTATTATGAGTAGACTTATCAGTGTCGTAAATAAATAAAATTCAACGTAACCAGGTATTTTTATTATATCTTCTTCTAGCAAATCCTCGTAAAAACCAGGTTTACACAATCGAAAACCGTGGAGTATTATTTATTAAACATCGCTACTAACGATTCTGCACTTAATTTAGATCAGGATAGCTGAAAAAAGGGTCAATAAAAGAAACAAACAACATCTGTATGTAGAATTTTTATTTCCAGAAAATTAATCTAATTTAGTTGTAATAAATAATTAATAATAGTTATTAGGTTCTTTGGTTTTTCGTCGGTGTCGAATAGAAGTGCTAACAAGATTTAAATATAACAGTAAGAAAAATGTTCTTATCACAGTCGGGTTAACACATTCTTCACATGCGGACGGTTCTTTTCAGCTCACGACGATGCCTCAAGAGGATCATTTTAAATATCTGCAAGTTAAAATGGAACGCATCACAATCAAATATGACGAATCGTCCGATAATAAACAGGACTTACTTGGCGGACCAATCCGTCCTCCCGTGTGCGGCGCTGTTCAAGCTATACGCGTTAAAATGCTGTTTTCCCGATATCAGAGAGGACAGTCCCATCGTTTCGTTAAGTAAGGCGGTTATGTCTAAATCTTAAAGTGAGGTTTATTATCAATAAGGACACCTGACATAATCGAAGGGTTTAGTGGTTAAACAGAATAATTCACTTTTACCCTAAAATCGAGTTATTTACATGTTTGAAAATGATAACTGGTAATCTTTCAGTCAACGCTGATTCCACTTTTAAAAAGTTGTAGTGAGTATCCCAATTATGAAAAGGATGTCATTGCGAATTATTAATTACGGATAAAGATAACAAGTAACAACAGCTACTACCTTCATTCACTTATCTTAGTCAGGTATCGCTTTTTATTCCAGAACTTTATCCGTGGACCAGAGTTGTTAACTGTTTCAATTTTTTCCATACATGTACCTCTACTGGTACTGTAATGAACAGCTCTGGTACGGCCAGTTAAACAGAGCGGTACGGTAAAACGCATTTCAACAGTTGGCAACTCTGCCGTAGACATATTGGATATAGCAGGGAATCTTACCGGCCCTCTTCACGAACATTCCGCTATTTCGGCGGTTCGCATCCTCCAGAAGGTTATAAGGGTCCTTCTTTAAGCTGGACTGACCGGCCACGTACCTCGACACGCTCAGATATTGATTCTTCGCGGTACCGGCGCTTGCCTTCGCCAAAGGATTGAGAATATCTTGTAGATTGTATTGGCCCAAGTTGGAGTCTTTGGCGTCTTTTTCGGACGGCTTGATTCTGTTCCTTGTGCAATGTTCATAAGCAATTTGTATTGTTTCGCTTTCTTGTTAAAAAATGTACTCTTACTGGTACGAGTGTAGTCTCGAGATGTTTCAAGCCAAGCTTTTTCTGATTTCTAGACTCAAACTATCACTCAGATAATAAAAGATTTACATCAAATGAGACCGGACACTTTTCAGACTATCCTCGTATATTCATTTAGTAAATATATACTTACCCTAAAATATCTGCGAAATTATCTTCTTCATAATTGAAATCGCCCTTTCCCCACGATATACGTTTACTGTACTTCCTATTGGTGGCGTTATTATTGCTATTGTTATTGAAACCGTTCAGACCGGCAAATTTACTGTGCGCGTGTAGTTTGTTCGAGAAATCCGTCTGTCCGAAGCTGTATATGATCGGCGCGACAGCCTGAACCGGTTGATTTCTCGTGGCCGGTTTGGCTAGTGGTTGAGTTTGAATCTGAACAGTAGGTTCTAGAGCAGGTTGGGAAGGTTGCGATGGAGGAACGTCGTTAGCATTGTTCGTTGGGTTTCGATTATCAACGCTGCCTGTATTCTGTTGCGCTTGGTTTCCGTTAGCGATCGTTCTAGTAGGAGGCCGCTGCACGATACCGTTCTGTCGTTGAAGTTGACTGTACGCGCTGTTGTTCATCACGACAGTATACTGTTGTCCGATCTGATGAGATGTAAAAATTATTGAAATATTATGAGGGCTTTTGAAAATATCTGGTTTGTCTTTAATCTACATAAATTTCGAAAAAGTTCATACTAAGAACGGATGTTTCATATAAAGCAAGAGGAGCGGTAGCACAAGACTTCAATGAAGAGTAACAGCCTGTTACTGTAACGTGTAAGAAATTAACTAGACCATAGTAAAAAATCTTTTCTTGGTTTTTCCAACGGAATTAAACTTTATATATGAAAATGATAATAAATAACAAGTATAATCATAATTAACAATTTTGGAATTGAGATTTGATAATTCGGCAATTGTTACGACTATAAGAATTGGTCAAGCCGACGTCACAGGAAATCATTTGGCGAACAAAAAAAAAGTTATTCTAATAATTTCCTCAAATTTTGGAACATCCTGTATACATATCCAACATGTATGGCATTTATAAAATACCTGAAAGTATGAGTGTTTCAACGCCGCTTGAGCAGTAGGTCTACCCGAAGGATTCCAATCTAAGAGAACGTCTATAAGTTTGATACCGACGCCGCTGGCTTGCGGCACCACACTGCCTAGTGGCGTACTCGCGAAATAGGGAAACTTGAAACCCACAGCGCCCGCCAACTGATATCCTTCTGGCCACACTTTCTGCCAATAATACAACAAATTAAAGATCTTAGAAACTAAATAATTTTAGACTCTTATTTACCTTATCGGGAGTTCCCATTATCTGACAGATCTTGTACAGCTGGTCGGTCTCGGTGGTGCCCGGAAACAGCGGTCTGTACGTGTATACTTCGGCGGCGATACAGCCAACCGCCCATAAATCGATCGGACTGCTATAGATGGTCGAATGCAGGAGTACTTCCGGTGCCCGATACCATCTTGTGGAAACGTAATCGGTGTATGGTGGCCGCGATCTTATCTCGCGTACCAGGCCGAAATCGGCTATCTTGACCAGTTCCGGACCCGAACAGAGGATATTCTCCGGTTTCAAATCTCGATGAAAGAAGCCGTGCCTGTGGATGAACGCCAATCCTTGTAAAATCTAAAATAAGAGAAGGTCAAGAGTATCGATAATATTAATAGAAAATGTTATATCTGTATCCATATATCTCTTTTTAATAACAATGGTTAACAATTTCAAACTTAAAAACACAATGTTATGTATATGTTAAACCTTGAAAAAGATGATAGTTTCATCGAAACATCGTCGGTTGTATACATGAGGGTCCACTGAAGAATTTTGCCATTT
Organism: Oryctes borbonicus; assembly: GCA_902654985.2. Lineage (NCBI taxonomy): Eukaryota > Metazoa > Arthropoda > Insecta > Coleoptera > Scarabaeidae > Oryctes > Oryctes borbonicus. Next base: position 129,061 of record LR736911.1, read on the forward strand.
TCATATATCGAAACAATTATGAAGACGCTGTATATTAAGTATCGTCGACGTACAATACAGTACAGAAATATGCGAATGATAAATGTATTTGATTGTAGTAGCTTTCATATAAAACGTAAACCTATTGTTTACATTTTCTCTGCATGCATTAAATCGTAAAGCACTAGCACATTGCATGTATGCTATCCCATTGTTTTTTTTTTATTGATTTGTAGCGCACAGAATAATCTATTACAAGACTCGTTAATAATTCATCGCATTCTAAGTACATACATCCATCGATATACATAATACGTCGAGTTCATCGAGGTAAATGTAATTAACATTTCAAAGTTTTACTTTAGCACGTACAGGAGGTCGTCTCATTCCTTATACTTTATTTCGTAAATTATGCGTTAAATACCATTTAAAAATGCTTTCTGAGATGCACCGACGAGCTGTTACACGCGCCTTTATACGTGGTAAACTCTGGGTAAACGTTTACCCTATGGCGTTTACTCATAAAGCCCTGCAGCTTCACTACCCAACCTCTGGCTGGTTACAGTCAGAGTAATAGGAGAAGAGGCGCCGACCATATCTTGCCTGGTTAATGGCTCCCTACCTGGACACTAAGTCCTGGAGCTAGTCGTCGTTGTTTGACTAAATCCTAGGTTTTCTGTAATCACGATTTGGGCAGGGCTTTGGCCCAGCTATCGCTGTTGTATAGGCTTGTATTACGTGCCCGCCCGTGAAACGTAAAAGCGGTGTTAGTTTCTGGGAAATTTCACGTAGACTTAATCGTAGTCATTCGATTGTATTTTAAAAACTTAGTCCGACAGCGTACAAGATAGTCGTTATAACGGTACATTTTGACTACGTTGTATCCTGTTGTATGTACAATATGTTATAGATATCTTTTAATCGATTTACCTGAAACAGCATGTTTCTAACGGTAGCTTCTGGAAACGGTACTCTACGATCCTTTATCAGCTGGTAGAGGTTCTCCTGCATGTATTCAAACACGAAGTACAGGACGTCGTTCTCCCTAATCACTTCCTTCAATTTTACGACGTTCGTGTGATGAAGTTTTTTCAATGACTGTTCAAACATGAGAAAAAACTCGTGAGCCATATTTTACACACCAAAATATAAACAATAATTTTTACCATCGCTTCAGCCGATCATACGATTAATAAAAAATCTAGCCGAGTTTTATGAAGAAAAGAATAGTATACAACGTGTGTATAAATTGTCGCAAGAGCTACATCTAGCGACATACTTCGTTCGATTTTGAATCAAAAATCTGTTGTACCATGCTTTATACGTCTTCACGGACCACTTGAAAGTAACATATATTTGGCAATACTGTAGTTGCATACTACAGTAATAGTAGGTACAATACTTGTTAAAATTGACAAACAACGTTGCCAAATGTATTATTTATGAGAGGGTGTTAATGCAGACATGTTAAAAACAGACTCTGATATCAAAAAGAAACTGTTTAAGAAAGAATAGGAATAAAAAGTCGTCTAAATTCAAAATTGCAGCTATCAGTATCAACCAGTATCAGTATCAAATCAGTAAAAAACCGAACTTCAAGAACCTTGTGAAGACGTATGAAGCATGGTACATTTTACCATTTAGATTTTCGATTCAGAAACGAACGAAGAATGTTGTTGTTAAGTAAGATAACTAAAACTATCTATTTAAAAGAAAAACATAATAATTCTCAGTAGTCGGCTAGTCTACGGTTTAAACGCCAACCCTGTATATACCAGTGTCTCACTCAAATATGAACTATTACATTTATTTTGCAAAGAATATAGAAAAAATTCATTTGCCGCTTACTTTAACTTCTCTCAGGCTCATCGCTTCCTCCCAGGAGTAATATTTCCGTTTCATACGTTTTATGGCGACCTTTTCGCCGGTATCCTTCCTTTGGCCGAGCACCACAGATCCGTAAGTGCCATCTCCTAATTGGTGCAACGTGACGTACCTGTTCATTCTGAAATTGAACGGAACGAAACGATATTTCGACGCACTTCGACCTGTCGTTGAAATTTCATTTAGTAAGATTACGCTTCTAGTAACGCAAAGGGGTTTTTTAGGTCGATCTATTTGTTGAACTCCAAATAGATTGCTTGAATTTCAATTGAATACGCAGATTGAACGTGCGCTAATTCCCGCAATAAACCGCTCGATTCGTAACAATGATTATTTTAAAACTGGTCCCTCGTATTTTATGTGTATATAGCGCACATTGTACACCGCACACCACGCAAGGATCATCGTGATATGCGGGCAAGCGACCTTCTCGATATCGATTGTTTTAAATTTTCTCTCCTATCCATGGGCGTATCCAGAGTTTGGTTAAGGGGGACGCCAATTAGGAGTTTAATTAGAGTTGACGTTTTGGAGATTTTCGTATGAACGAAGGAGGAGGAGCTGGCGAAAATTGAAAAGTAGAGATTTAGAAGGGGCCATTCCTGCCATTCCTGCACCCCTTTTTCTACGCCCATGAATAAGTAAATATCCCGTATTACAAGATGATTGCGATGAACTTACCCGAACGGAAAGAGACAGCTGTAGGATTTAAATGGATAGCGTGACGTGTATTTGCAATTTCCTATTTATCGACCGCTTTCTGTTCGTTTTGACAACCGGGTTTTAAATCTTTTCGGGTCAAATCTTCGATAATGTGACAAAATTTCCCGTTTTTAAATTTAGTATCACCTTTGCGTCGTAAATTTACATATGTAAATCAGAAAATACGCAGTGGATAATATATCAAAACAATTATACCGGTGTAAATACTATAACCTCACCGCAAAATGAGCGAAGAAACTGTAATAACCAAACGCAAAACTGATAAAACTACGAAGAGTAGTCCAGAACAAGGATCTCCGGAAAAGCCACCTCGAGAAAAAGATGAAAAATTACCGTAAGTCAAATATATTCTATATTTTTAATACTGTGCTGAACATAATTTCAACAGAAAATTCGGCCCGATGCCTTCATTTAAACATCAAAGAATATGGAGCAGAATAGTAGTCTTAATCGGGTTGGTCATTTACATATGGTACTTCGCGACCAGATCTAAGATGTCGAATTTGGGATTCCAAAAAGAGAGGTACGATTTACGAGGACACGTTGTGATTTGCAGCTCGGATTATGAGCAAGAACTTTCCACGTATCCGCAATGCTTTCCAAAACATTGCGGGAGATATATATCCGATAAGATCATTACCGACAATGAAGTAGATATTTTACTGAAGTTGGCGAAGGAAGGTATCTCGTTCTATTTCTACTTTTCCGCTTTAAATTCTTATTTTACCATTCACGAGTAGGCATCGCGTTAGGCGGATCGGACGGAGGTGCTTCCATATTAGACCTTCATTCAGGAGCGTTATCGTACGGGACAAAATTTATAAACGTCTACTCATTAGAGGAATCCACGAAGATTTTTAAAAAAGCAGATATGGCTACATATAAGATCGTTAAAGAGAAGATTAAAGCAGCTGTTGCGGACCTTTTTGGCATTAGCACCGATGTTTTGTATCTAACCCATCCAACGTTTTTCTCTAGATTAGATAATCGCGATCCAAAGACGGAGCACGATGAATACTGGCAAATACATGTTGATAAGGTAAATATTGTTAATTTTTTATAATTTCCCTGGAACTTAGCCTGGTGATTTTAAAACGGATCTTGGAAAATTTTTCGCGGGTTTTTCCGTTTCTAAACATTTGAAGTCTTCAAAGATGGCCGTTATGTTAGTAATTTATACCGGGATTCATACGTCGGTCTTGCCTTAAGTTTTAAGGGTGAGTTTTTGAATAAGGAAACTTCATAGGTACATAGCACGATTTTAGTACTTTGATTCGAGGAATTATTTTTCAAGTGATTTCGATTGGCTAAGCTGAACTGATGAGAAGATGAATTTCGCGTCGTAATAAATTGCAATAGATGGCGTTCATATTAAAAATAATGGCCCTAATTATTGACTGCTATGTTATTTATTATTTTGATAAATTATTGACAATTTTTTAATGATTTCACTGCATGTATATAAATAAATAAATAAATTTTAATTATAAAAAATAGATTTTTTTTTTATAAACATTTCCGTTCATTAGTAGATATTTAGTAGAAATGTATTGTTTATAGCGGAAGCTGAACACCCTGAATGTGAATATAATTTCATGTTATGAAGGATCCCAAATATTTTTTATATAAAGTAAAACAAAAAAGTCGTCCTAATTGTGTGTGTGTAAATCTGCGCCTTGCTTTCTTTTACTTAAGGACGTTTCCTTATCGATGAAGCTGGTGATATGAAATACAAAGACTCTCACTGCTCACTAAAGGATCCCCCACACTCAAGGACGATCTATGAATTCTATAAAAATCTCATTGTTTTAATTATATGTGCGAAGAAATATTTATATCCCATCATAAATTTAGGAAACCTAAAAAAAGATCCGAAATGGATTTTTGATTAATGCCATAATAAATTTAGGAAATGTAAAAAAAAATATTTCTTATTTATTTTTTAAAATATTTATATAAAGGACCCGAAATATTTACATATTACAATATTTTTTATGAATCCCAGCATACCAACTAGGAAATCTTAAATATATATATATATATTTTTTTTATTTGTGTAATAATGCGTATTTTTGAGAAAATCCCTAGATCTAGAGAATACGAAAATTATTTTCTTAATTGTATCTATAAATTTATTTTTTATTATTCGTCTGAATGACCTGAAATATTTTACATTTTTGATAGGATACGTACGGTTCGTTTTTCTACACGTCCCTGCTATATCTGACCGATTACGGTGTGGATTTCACCGGGGGTCGCTTGATATTCCTCGACGGCAAGCCGAAGAAGCCGTTCAACGTAACGTTGGAGCCAAGAAGAGGGCGCGTCGCCATGTTCACATCCGGCGCCGAAAATGTGCATTTCGTGGAGAGGGTGAAGTCGGGCACCAGGTACGCGGTTACCATTTCCTTCACGTGCGACGTTTCCAAATCGATCGAAGAGTCCACTTTGCAAGAGGATCGATGAACCACAACACGATGAGGTACCGGAGAAGGAGAACAGCATTTACGCATTTTGTGATTGTGATATTTTTGTTAAATGATAGGCGCATCGGATCAGTATTGTTCAGAAACCATCTTTCGTTAGTTGTTGAAATAAAGGCCTTTAATATACAAAAAAGCGGATTTCAAATTTAGAGTGGTGTTATCCGCCATACTTGTTAATTTCGCTCAATGTAATTGGTGGTGGCAGTAACTTTTAAATAATTACATCGTTTGGTAGAAGTTGCCGTGTTGAAATAAAGGGCCAAGTAAATTAAACGATGAGAGCTCATGAAAGATGTTAAAAAAATAGTGCCGTAAGTAATATAATCGCGCCTGCCTTGTTGATGTTGTATTAAATTAGCCTCCAAAAAGAAGTTCATGCAAGTGGCAGAGGTTGTTCCTGCTGCGTTTAAAAATAAAAATATGAAGGATTCAATGTGAGGCTGGAAATTTTAGTCAACCGAATCTAGTTTAAATACATCTGTTTTGGAATCCCGATCGTAGGATCATGATTTTAGATTGTCAGCAAAAGAACATAGCGATTAAATCAATTGGAGAGCTACGCATAGGCGGCATTACTTTTGTACAATGACAAATAATTTTGTAGTGTCAATATCGACAGTCGTCACCCATCATACTAAACGTACTAAAGTAATGACGTTTCTGTTTTCGACGAAGCAAGATTTTCCATTACGCGGTGATAAAAATGGTGCATAAGAGTAAGAGCGAAAATTTTCTGGTAAATTCGAATACAGTCCGGCCACGATTAGCGGTAAATTCATCTGCCAATAAATTCCAACCAATTTGACATATCCATTTCATCGCAGGAGAAATCGAAACGATCCAATGAAATGCAGCAGAAAATCTCGAAGATGGACGGCATCGTGAGAAGTCTGGAGTGCAGCTTGCTGGAGTCACGACAGCACGATCGCCATCTGCGGGCGAACGCGCAATCGGAAAAGACGAAAAATCAGAAGTTGGCGAACGAATTGGAGGAGGCGCGTAAAGAGAACAAACAGCTATTAAGTTATAGTCTACGTTACATTCGAACTTACCTATGTACTTAAACGTATCTGTATACTTTACGCGTAGATATTCTACAGCAGCAATCTGGCGATCGCGATCAGCTGTCGAGGTCGGCGTCCAGGAGCCAACTGGATCGCGCGTCTTCCTATTCGAGCATAAGCATGGTTCATCTCCAATATAAGTACATAATTGCGTTTTATTATTTTGCATATCGTATGTTTTTATATTAACCATTAACAATTGCGTTTGCATTCAATCAGATATGAAGAATTGCTTGCGAGTCACGAAGGTCTTCTGAAGGTTTTAGAATCGAAAATCAAGGAGTCGCAAGAATGCTATCGGGAGAACAGCGATCTGCGCGACGAATTACAGAAATTCATCTTGCAACTGTCGAACCACGAGGGAACTATCGAAACGCTATGCAACAAATATTTGAGTTTGAAAGAGAGGAAAGATAAAAAGGTCGGTTTTCCTTTACACTAAATTAATCCACTCTACCAATCAGCCTCTGTACACGTCGCACCAACTTTATGTGAGAATGCTCTGCTTATAAAACTTACCGACCTAAACAATGTTGTCAGCTATATTTACTTGGTTAAACATTTGCAGTCCGCAGCACGTTTCTTCCAATGCGAGAAAAAATGTATAGGATGTAGAGGCCCTCGCCGAAATAGGAGCGCATTGTTTATGAAGGCATCTTACTATAACCATTCCTCAAAAAATCAGAATGAAGTACCCAGTAAAATTGTATAAAATTCCAATAGGCACTGGCAATTGCAAAAAAAAAACATTTTTTTGTATCATTCAAAAATGTCATGTTCCGCATAATATAAGTAAGCTGGTATCGATTTCTGGTACAGCGGGAATTTGATAGACGTGTTAGGGATATTAAATAATTGTAGTTTCCGGTGAGACGCTCGTATGCGTACGGGAAATTCTACCAATGCGTCTTTAAATTTCCCCAATTCTTTAGATCGCCGATTTGAGATACGAAAGGGATACGCTGCGACAAGTCCACAATCAGCTGGTGCAGTTGTTACATAAGAAATGCATGGACGAAGATCGTCTGTTAAGCGTTCAGCTGCGCAAATCGGCAGAACCGACGCGCGCCCTCCTCCTCAGCGAGATCAGGCAGTGCAACCGATTGCAGCACGAGAACGCGCGGCTCAACCAGGAAAATCGAATCCTGAGATCGCGTCTGGGCATCATCGATAAGGAAAAGCGCTAAGCTCGCACTGAGATACATCGACTGTTTTTGGGAGTTTCAATTACACTTAAGTACGTAATAACTCGCTTTGTAGGAGAAAATAAAACGTCATAAATATATAATCGATTCGGGTTTATTTCACTTTAAAATTCAATTACAGTTGTTTTGTTTTTATTTATAAATAATGTATTTATAATTGATACGCATTACTATAATAACAACATTATTTACCTATATAAAACGATATCGGGATGCCTTGTGTACATATGTAATGTAAATAACGCCAAACGACTCGATTGTTTGAGAAATCATTGTAGAAAGAGTAAACTTTGTCCATAGGCTGATTCGAAAAGTAAAAAAACGACAAAAACTACAATTTTCCCTTGTCGCTGTTTGACATTTGAAGTTATTTAGATATGATATGTACTTACTGAATTTATTACGTGATTTATAAAGATCTATTGGAAAAAAGAACTATATACAGCAAGAAATTTCACAAGTTGAAGTTAAATTTAAAGATCTAGTTGTTTTAATTGCATCTGCGATATGCAATACGAAATTTAATAACAATTTAGATAAAACAAATCATAATAATATTACGTTTCATTAAAACTAATATATAACAATAAAACGACGGTGTATATCGTCATGGGCGTAACCAGAAGAAGGCAGGAGAGGCCATGCCCCCCTTCATGAAAATAATTTCACTTTCGTTTTTTATCTGTTTAATCCGCGACGAAGCGATCAATTGACAAATTCTGGCTATGCCCATGTATATCTGCATTGAACACCTCTGAACAACATTAATATTAGTTATTTGTCTTTATCACGGATCAGTTACGGTCACCATCGCCGTAATGGATGCAGAATATTCTCTTGGAAGTTACCTCGTTAATGTTAATCAGTATGTAAGAAAGGGATTTTGTGATTTCTTTGAAATTCCCCCGATGATTTACGTTGATAGTTCTGGCAGTAAACGACAAATTCGCCGATTTCTTTCTCGCCGAAACTACCAACTTAAATCATTGGTGAAATTTAAAAAATGCCCAACTGGGTCGGATCACTCGTTTACCTTTACAAAATATATCATGTCTATATATTTTTTTTCTAAACTAATCAGTCTAATGTCTAAACGTCTAAAATCTGCAACAAAAACCTCTTACAGTGAATATTAGGGCTCAAAATTTATTTTTTTACGTAATTTTCATAAAACCAAGCTGTAACGTTTAACGGATGATAAAAGCGTGGCTTTATGTTAACGACCTACGATACATCGTTTCAACTTAAAAACAAATACAGTCGTTTCTAAAATTTTAGGGCGTCTTTTAATCCTTGCACATTGTACTAGAGGTTACCAACCTCTAGTTAACAACTATGGTATTATATTTGGATAATTGAAAATTTACTTGATCAAATAGAAAGTTAAAACTACTTCAGTCAATTAAACACTTAAAATAGATGTTGCTTATGTGCTTATCATAGTAACGGCCAATTTTAGGATAAAAGTAAACGTGTTCCAGGTTCGAATTGTGTCATGGTTGTTCGGGGAGAGTTTTAACTGACTCTAGCCGTGGAAGCCTACGTTATTAATTTTAGGTAGTTTTCGAAATTGTGCGAAAAAAAATAATGGCGCAAATTAGAAGACTTGATGAAAACACTACTGTATAGTTATAATTTGTAGTTTCTAGCCAGCACATTTAATATCAAAGAAAAAAAATGTATTTTGTCCCAACGTTGAAACAATTTATACTAATAACTAAATTAAACACTTTGTGATAATATACACACCAAATAAATTTGGATAACTTTTAGAATAAAACTGAGATAATTTGTTTTCGTTCTGCTAAGCAATAATTCGAATTAATTCTTATGATTACCATTAATATCTTCTGCCATCCTATTATCACAAAGTATAATATCACGACTAATCACTTTACGTTTTTTTTTGAATTTTAAAAAATCGTTTATTATGGTTTATTTTCCTTTGAGCATCGTCGCAATGATTTACGGTTGAACAACGACGTTTTTAGGTTTTTGTATTTACCGAGCTGGTTATATACATATATAACCTTTTACCCCACCAAGCTTCCAGGTCAAAGGGTTTGAAATTTTGCAGTGAAGGGCATGGATCATCTTTATAATATAAAATCGATTGTTTTTCTATAAGAAATTGCGATCATTAATGTACAATCAGTAGCAAACTACTTACCTCTACAATATGGTAAATCGGCAGCATGTTTAATTTCCGAATATATAGAGTTCCAAGCTAAAATTTCAAGTCGACTAAAATAAAATTTTTAAATGAAATAACTTACACTCGTTAACAAACTTAATTATTTCTTCATGTTGCGGTGTTATGCATTCTTGAGTCCGTTGCTGGTTCAGTTTCTTCATGACATTTTGAAATACTGGTTTAGGTCCGCTATAATTACAGATGTGAATATGAAAGGATAATTTGCTTTTTCGAATGGTAAACGATTCTTACTTAATAGGTTCTTGGTCTTCGCATTCGCTATTTTTGTTCCTCGAATGGTCGCGAAAGGTTTCTATATTTTGAGTAAGACCTAAAAGAATCATGTAGTGATCTAGTTGGCAATCCACAGTGGTATAAAATCCTACCTCTTCTCGTGGTTTTTGCTACGATCTTACTCGGTCCCTTTACATTGTACATATTTGAGGTTCTGCACTGCACCTGATGCAATTCAATGCAATTTGTATTTTTCCGTTCGGGTCCACACTTAAGGAGATAACGAAGATCTTATCAACGATTGTTGTGCATGTACGTGTAGTAATAAAATACGGGATCGCTATATTCTACAACCAAAGGAAAGCTAAACTTAGATTCAGGAAGTAATTTGGCAATGAGGTTCTAAAATTTTGCTAGTAATTTGATTATTTCTTAAGCTGTTCTCTTCCCTTAATAGCCCCAGAATTTTATTTATAACAACTAGATGCGTAATGACATAACTTAAAGTTCAAGTTGTACAAATAACCTAATTTTAATTGCAACTTTGTACATCGGCGATACTAAATAAACAATTTAAAAATAAGTGGGAATTATTGAGAATTTTTTAAATTTAATTAATGGTAAAGCTTATAAATTTTTTTTCAAAATTAACTGGAAATTAAATGGATTTTTCTGTAGATATCACGCCTAGTGGTTTAAAAAGGAAAAAAAAGATCCATTGCAAAATATGTGTGAAAATTTTCTAAACAATATTTTTTACGTATCGATATATAACGGAAAAACAGATGGTATTTAGAAATATTGAAACGTGTTTATAATCCATTGTAATAACGAATAATTATTGATTTTTATTAGTTGAAAATTTCTCTTCTTTACAGGAACCTGTAAAGTTGACAACAATCGCCTATCCTACAAACTCATTATAACCTCTTTTTCTACGTTTACAAAATTTACGGTCTTATTTACAACCAAATGTGTATTCCACTTTCATTTTCAAACTCTAATTTTCAAAAGTAGACATGTCGGCTGCTTTGGTCAGAAAGAGTTTAGAACTTGTAGATTCGAAGGGTAAGCCGCCCATTTCACTAAACATTTTTGTTTCTAATTATGCAGCTTTAGCATCCAAGAAGAAAAAAGCTACTGCTGATTTTTTACCTAATGATAAGAAATTTTCCAAGAACATTCATAGGAGAAGTAAAGGTAAGCCTAATGCAAACCATATTATTCTGCTGTTTTAACCTATCTTTGAAGCTAAGAAACAAGACAATCTGTTAAAAACGAAGAAGTTAACAGTACGAGAAGCACATCACAAATTGAAATCCAAAGAAGAGATATTACAAACTAATCTGAAGAAACTAGAGTTAATTAAAAAAATTTGTACTGTAGATTTAGATAGTGAAGTTATATCCCAGGTAAGCATAGTGCGATTTACCAGTACGTTTTACTTAGATGAATCTTTTCATATAGTTGTATGAGAGAGCGGTAACGCGAAGGCCAGTGGATCTCAAGTCAAAGAAAATCCAGAAGAAGGAAGAGAAGACAGCATTTACCGAGGAAGATTTTAAGAAGTTTGAAGCAGAATATTTAGCATCGTAAATCTTAATAGGTAACAAAATGGTTACGGATAGAACTGCTGGTACTTTAGGTTTGGTTGTGAGTCTACTATTTGTAGGTTATTTATTCATGCGCTTAATTATACTTCCAATTTTGCCATTAGATGATGATAATTTCTTCAAATTAGGAACACCAGTTGCTTTGTTATTATTTTTAGGATTCACGGGTTTCTTATTTATTGGATTGTTATCTGTGTATACACTTTATATTTTGTATATTGGTAGAGTTAATGGTAGGGTAAAAAATAAAGTACAATCTCATTAGAATTAACCAAAATAAATGTTATAAAGTATTTTTCTATGAAATAAAGCTTAATTTTGTAGCGTAGGGGTGGGTCGGTGACCATACCTGTGCCCTTCCTTATTAATATTATTTAACAGTTACCTAACTGAGTTAATTCTTCCATTTAGTTTACATACAGGAACATGCCAAGCTCTTCCGGTATCGTCGTGCAAAATACTGTTTGAGGCCTTTGTACGGAAGTTAAGTTTATTACAAAGCAATTTTAGCTAATAATTATATTATTAACCAAAAATAAATGAAACGAAAAGATTATCTAATTCATTTTTTTTTTATGAAGACAAATTAAAAACTGAATTATTACACAATTATATAATAGATTAATTGATGTATAAGTGACGTGTAATACGCTCATTGATATAGACCTCGGGTCATTCCGCTCCCCCACCAAGTCCTGCAAAAAAAAAAGAACATTCGTAGGAAACGGCCATTCCAGTCGATTTCGAATCTTTACATTTGCCTGCATTGCATCGCCCTTTCCGATGCGATGAACGGCCGTCCCCCTCTCGTTGCCCTGCTGATTCGACTAGTAGCCAACAATTCCCTACTGATTTTATTGTATCCGGTGGGTCCTGTAGGCTGTGCCCCGCAAGTTTCCAACGCTACGAAGTCGTCAACATGCAGCGAAGGTGGTCTGGATGTATTCGGCGGTCTGGACCTGAACAGATCCGGTCTCTGAGGTATGGTTCGAGGAAATCCCCGACCACGCACCGGCGTGACTGTTTAGATAAGAGCAAAAATTGAGATAAGCATGCGAATTTAACCTTAAAATGTTACTATTACCGAAAGGTCGTTTCATCTTCTCCTTTTGCATGTCAATGCATTTTCCTTTCTCGGTCTGCTCCATTTTATCAATGGCATAGATTCGGCATAGTTTCTCTACTTCTCGGATCAAATTTACGTCTTGCGGTAGGTTTTGCCGGCATATCTCGATTAAGTCGCAGGTTACCTACATAAACCGTTAAAAATTAGTCGAGCCGAATAGGGGAGCGTGGGGCATATTGAAGAAAGGGGTAAGATGTAGAACCGAAGATTTCTCACTGCTCAATGAACGGTTAAGTGTAACCGGGTTAATCTTCATAAGGTGCTGGAATGTAGTTTAACGTACGTAGATGGAGCGGGTGTCAGATCTATTTTACATGGCAACGATAACGTGTTTGACTGTTACCTGTTGCAAGTTTTCATGTACTTTTGGTGAGGATTTCCAGAGAAGCATGAGGCGAGAAGCAATTGCTCTTTTTTGCATGATCCTATGTATCTATATAAATAAAATACATTTTACTTGGTTTCATTTATGGGGAGGAAAAGTTTTCGGTAGCCGCAGGGCAACATGCAGACGCAGAACATCCGGATTATGTTTTGACAGAATAGATAAATAACTCTCAAATGAACAAAGCCTTGCTATGCAACTTTATAAATGCTTTTGCTCCAACTAGAATTTTTGAATGCAGAGCTTTTGTAAAGGTTATGACTAGAAAAAATAGTTTTATCAACCAGCTAAGGAAATACACCATCCTATTTTTGAAAAAATATATAACATGACGTCACATAGCATTCCGATGTTGTTTAAATGTTTGATGACAACAATATAAAGCGCTCACATTCTCTATCTCGGTGTCTCCTTCGTCGGAAGGCATCGACAGCCAGTAGGCGGAAGTTAGCCTATCGTCTATCGTTTCGCTAAGCGTGTAAACGGTACGTCCCGCGAATTGAACGAGTAGAGGTTCCGGCACCGGCAGTACCGGTTCCGGATATGTCTCCTTCGTTTCGCCATTGCCGTCGGTGCTGTCGAGCAACTTCAACAGTGACGTTACGTTGTCCGAGAGGTTTTCAAAGTTCTTATCTTCCTTGAGGATCTCCTAAAACGGACAATGTAGTGCACCGCATTTAATAAAACAAATCTTACTTTTAACTGCGCTTCGATAGCGACGAGTGAGTGCTTTTCTTCGCTCGTTTCGGTCTCGGCTTCGTCCTCGTCTCCGGACGTCTTCCAACCGACGAGCGCCCTCAATTCATCGACGGCCATCTTCATCGATCTCGACTTGACGAACATGGGCCCGTCCACCTCCTCGGAAGTCGACGATACCTTCAAGAATTGCACCAGTATGTTTAAAGTGGAGAGGCAATCGTCCGCGTCCTTGGACAGATTCTTCTCGATGCACTTCAGTAATTTACCGAAAGGGGGCGTCGGTCCGTCGCCTCCACCCACCTTCTTGTTTAACAGTAGCTGTTCCCGAACGAAGTAGAAGCCGTAATCGCGCTCCGTCAACAATAAAAGGATTCTCACCACTGGCAAGTAAGTCACGAATGTCTGATTGTCGATAGTCAGATGTTCGACGATGGTGGCGATGAAAAGCAGCAGATGCTCCTTCATCGGCAGCGCGTTCGCCAGGTAATGTTCGGAATTCACGCCCTCCTCGACGAAGGTCTGCAGCAACGTGATTTCGGTGTCGCAGAAGCTCTGCACGATGCTGAGAACGCACTCCTGCGCCTGCACGTGTGAAGGGGAGCCGTTGTTTAACTTGAGAATCTGACAGAAGCTTTCGATTAGGGTGGGGTACTTTTCGTCGCTTTTCGAGGCGGCTGTCGTCGAGGCGTTTGTTAAGTTGGTGTGGAGCAACTGCAGGACTGCGCATTTCAATGGACTGTGCGTCACTAGACACGCTGACGAATAAAAAAGACAAAGTATACTAATTGCGTTGTGTGAAAACGTGTATTGATTTTTAATCAATCCTATTCATTTCCGTTAGAAATACGGAAACTTAGTTCTCCTTTTAAAAACAAAAATATTATATAATAATATTCGAATAAATCCTTAGTTGTTCATTCCTAAGGAAGCTACTACGCACGTGCGAATCAACTCAATAAATAAATTAAAAATACGACCTTTACAGATATAGGAAAGTTGACTGGAGAAGCGTTCCAAATCTACGGATATTTGTGGTGATATTGATCGAGAAGACGTTACTTTTTGTGTGACTGTAGACATAGATGTACACCCAACACTAACCAGAATGTACGCTTACTTGTATACCATCGAATAAAGGCAGGTTCTTCAGTTTGAATTCTTGCATTTGATAAATGACTATGGGTACGAATTGATAGAGGAAATGGGAGCATTGACGGAAAAAGTATATAGGACTTACGAAGAGCCTTTATTGAAAAATAAAGTACTCGTTTCTGTGTTAGGCTAGAAACGTTTCAGACTACCATCCTAGCGTTGAAAGCTTCTTCTTACCTAAAAAATTTAACAAGCGCGCCGTATGACTGGTACAAACCGACGGCACGACCTGCTTCTCGTCCTTCGCGACGAGCACCGCATGGATACTATCCAGAATACCCCTGGCAATCATTACGGCTGAATTCGCAGCCAGATCCGAAAGCTGAACGCACACGCGTCGCAACAAATTCAACAGCAGCTGATTGGTCGTCGTGCACAGCCTCGCGATCAGCTCCTGGATAGCGCCAGCGTGCGAATGCAGATGCGCTGACCACAGCTTGCGCAAGTTGACCGCCCACGACACCTCGTCTGATCGTAGCTCCTCCGTCGTATGGATCGGCAAAGGCAGCGGCAACAGTTCGGAGAAGATAAGCAATCCAGAGATGAAGGTGTAAGGCGCCGTCGTTATATATTTGATTGCCTCGCCGCACATCAGCGTCCACAACGTCTTGTTCAGCGAGTCTTTCTCGTGGATCTCCTCGGAGACCGGCTGCGTATAAACCAGGAGGGTGTCTATGATGTCCTTGCGGATTCTCTTAGCCCTCATGTAATGGAAAGCGTTGCTCGGAAAGCATTGCAGGAGATTGTAGGTTTGCAGTAAAACGGGAATCGTCGTAAGATCCTTAAAGTTGGTATTCCTGCATTGGACGACGTACGTCAGCATCCTTTTCAACAGTTCCACGACCGGTTGAATCACGTTTATAATTACTATCCCTTGCGTCGAAGTGAACACGTAAGTGTACAACGCAGGTTGTTCGTAATAAGCCGTTATCCTCTGCAATATCTTCGTTAGTATCAGCACGCCATCTAGTGAGTGCAATTGCAAGATGACGTATTTATATTTCAACTCGATGTAATTGTTAAGCGGATTTTCCGAAGCCACCGGCGATTTGTTCTCGTAGCGTGAGATGCCGAGATGCTGCAAAATTTGCAGCGACGCGATCAAGTCGCCCGGATACGACGTGACGCGATCCAAACATTTGCGAATCGTATCAACGTATCCGCCGATATTGTCGTAATTCAGTTGCGGATTCCCTTCGAACGCTCTGAGGTACGGTTCGATCTCGTTCAGCTTCATCGCAACGTACGGTTCGAATAGGTCCTGCGCGTTCACCAGTTGCGTCAATTTCTTTGCGTGATTCTCTAGGAACGGAACGTTGGCCGTAGACGTGACCGTCGCGTAGAGGAGATCGCTGACGTAGCCGATCGCAGGCGATTTTCGAACGCGATAATTGTTACCGACGGATTCTGATTTGTTCACATCCTTGGTGATGTCGAGGAAATTAAAGAGGGCGTCTGCGTTATCCGCCATGCCCAATGCCTCGGCGACAGCCAGTTTTCCGACGTTCGTGAACGTCAGACAGTAGAGGGCGTGCAGTTGGTTGATTGCGTCGGACGAGTCGCAATCGTAATTGGTCCGCTTACCGATGTCGGCGAGATGTTGCACGTGGTAGAGGGTCTGCAGTTTGTAGGCGAGCGATAGGCCGAGATTGTGCGAATTTACCTAGCGAGAAACAAAAAACAATCACAATGAGGTATTGCCAGATTAGAAAATGAGAAGTTGACGACTTTGTTCGCGAGAATTTTTTTTACATTTAAATAATGAATAGCTCGCTTGATAGTCCTTTGGAAACAAATGAATGTTATTACTAATACTTTGTTCACAACAAAGTGACAGATATAAGTTGCTGTAGGTTTAGACTTCTTGGAATAAGTTTAAATGAAACACATGGTATTAAATTTAAAAAAGAAGAAACTGAATTTAATAAAACCGTCCCTGGAAAGCTGGTATAGCTAGATAAGAAACAATGTCCAAAAATTCAGTACTAAAAAGGCTACGACGTTAAGTGTGTCTAGAAGATCAGATAAAATCAAAGCCTATAAGGGGCAATAAGATTTAATGAAAATTAGAATTCTTTTTTTTTTTAAGGAAATTAAAAATTTTTTACTTAATGTCCGCTCTTATGTGAGCTTTTCAGTTACAAAGAAAAGCATTTACTTAAGAAGATACATAATTCAGGAATTACTGGATTACTTCATCAATGTAAATCATGTATTGATGTAAAGAAAGAAGAAAAAAAAAATAATTGCTTGCTTCACGGCTTAATAGAAAGACGGCGGAGATTTATTAACAACTGCAATAGTTTTAAATATTTGCTTATAGCTTGCAAAAATTGTGGGAAAGGTAATGATAAAAAATTTTTCGCCAGTAAGTTAACAGAAGAAGTTAATAATGGAACAAATGTTAATTGTTTATCCAGTCTTGTGGAGAAAAGAAAATGTAGAACATTAATATTCCATGTAATAAATAAATTGCCAACGGTAACACACTTTTTTTTATAATTTCGGCTCGAATTAAATATTTTCAGTTTCTTTTTTGCATTTTCTTCTTCGTAATTTTACTTATTAACATTACAGTACATATTCTTACCTCCGTATCGCTCAAGTACTGCATATCCTCTTCCGATCGTAGCAAGCTCTTTACCAGCACGTTGACGGCGTCGCAATTCTCCGACAGGTACTCCAACCCCTTCCGTTGCGTCGCCAGCAGATTCAATGTTTCGCAAACGGCTGTCTTGATCGCCGAATCGTTCGCTGTCTTCGGATGCGCGAGCAGCACGGCGAAACAGGCTGGTAGATCGCGCATCTTGAAGAACTCTACGAGAACACTGTCTCCATCGGCGCCGCCGCGATTCATCTCGAACTGAGCGGCGACGGGCAGGAATCTTTTCGGCTGCGAAAGCACAAAACTGTCGTTCTGCAGAGTGCGCAGGATCTCGTTAGCACAATTCACGATTAACTTCCTTGTTTCGCCGTCGTCCTCGTCGTTTTTCAACATCCGCACGGTGAAACGCAACTTGCTAAGCACCTCGTACAGATTTACCTTCTTCAGTATGGAGTTCAAGGCGAATTTTAGGCGGACGAGGGGGTTCTTCCTTACCAGCTCAACGAGCAGCTTGTAACCGTTCGATTGCTGTTCCTGTTGGTAACCGTTGGTGCGTCTCTCGCAATGGTTTCCCGTCACGAAGCCTTCGATTGCGTCCTTGTTCTGCAAATATCGGTCCAGCGAACGTAATATCATCAGTTTGATCGAGAGCGCCATGTACTCGCGTTGATACAGATCGAGCAGGATGTCGGAAACGTAGAATTTCTTCTCCCAGAGGAGGCGGATGAAATCGCCGCTGTAGCAGCACCATTCGGCCAGCTTAACGCCGCATTTGATGTGCCGAATCTTGTAACAGGCTTTGTCTTGAGCGGTAGCCATCTCGTAGTTGAGCGCGATCATTATCCAATCGATGAGGGTGGTAATCACCAGTTTTATCTACGGATATAACCTTGATATTACTAAGAAGTATATACAATGTCATCAAACAAAAAAAAGATTTTCTACGATTGGTCGAAAATTTAAAATTTCATGTCACAAATAAATGTATATTTACAAAAGAAAAAAATGCATATCAATTAAGGCGACGATTAACAAATGTCAATATTTTACTTTCAATGTAAGTTAAACCAAACAATTAATAGAACGAACATTTATGATATTTTGTGGAAAATAGTGTCACGGGCAATATTTAGTTGAACTTAATTTCTAAATAAATAAATTTGAATGAAAAAAGAAATCATTAACTTTTCATTTAAAGGATTTTTAAATTTTCTGGACTGTTCAACCGCTAAGTTTGTAGACGGCGGCGCACCCCGAACGGTGAATCGGGCTTGTTCGTTATGAATCGGTTGTTCCTTAAGAGTGTGCCTCGGGACGCCGCGACGCATTCCTACGAACGCGACCAGATAATTCTAGCATGAAAATTTCGAAGCGAATGGAACTTTCTGGAGATCGTTCCCGTAGTTTGCAGAATTTTTTGTAAAGTACAGAACTTTCTAGTACATTTATATAGCATACTATCGCTCATTGTCGATTTTCTTTTGAGGTTAGTGACGTAATCTGAGTGGCAAATAACGGTGTGAGGTAGGAAAGTACTCAGAGTAACGCTGATGAGGCCGCATAGGCAGAAACAGGTACGCTAGCTGGTATTTTCTCTCCAACATCATGAGTTACATTATTTTGGTCATATTAAATTGCATACCTGAGATAATATTTCCAATTCGGCCGTTTCGAAACTCCTTTTCGAATGCTGTGTCCTGGCGTAGATCTCCACCATGCTCTTGAAGTATTTAACGTCAGCGATGGTGGTCATCACGTTCTCGCATAGATGCACCAGCTCTTCCTTGATCTCGCGATCCAATTTGATGAAATTACGCAGGCTGTACTCCGTAATGCTGGACTTGAAGAAGTCGTCGGCGATGCCGATCGTCGTCTTCAGTTCTTCGTCGATTTCGAAGCGGCTGTCGTCGATCGTGTATAAGGTAGCAGTCTTGAATTTTTCTAATTCCGTAGCTCCTATTTAAAATTCCCACAATAAAATTGTAGATCGAAATATGTGCATTTTGTCGTACATCAAATTTAAAAAGAGCAAGGATTGTTCGTTACCAAAATGGTTTATTTCTGACAACGTTACATGGGGATAGGCTGCATGTTATGTATAGAGATAACAGATCTCTAGGAAATTACAAGATATTTATAATTTTCCAATGAAAACATTAAAGTAGATGCCTAACAAATACCTGGTATGAACATTTTGATCAGATCATCGTTGTTCGTGTACGCGTTGTAATCATAATCAACATCAGGATAATGTTCGGGATCATCCACTATATCTTCATCGCTGAGAATCGGTTCGAACTCCTCCACGTCCATAGAGGGCGCATCCACTCCGCTATCGTTAATCGGTGAATGCGCCTCCTTTGTCTCTTTTAGGGGACTCTTGGCCGTCGTCGTCGTCGCAACAACCATTGCCGCCTTATTTACGGCGACCTCTTGATTCGCTTCTTTAGCTTCTTTCTTGGCTTTGTCGCGCTCCGCAATGTTCGCCAACGGTTCCTCCTCGGAAAGAACCTCGACCTCTTGCGGCGAGAGTTCTTTGTGTGCTGGTTCAGGCGTATGCGGTCGTTTCGGCGAGTGGATCGGAGGTGTACGGGGTCTTTTGCGAGTCTCTTCGCGGTCATCGCGACTGTTGAACGATCGTCTAAGAGAAAAAAAAAGAAACAATCAAAACAATAATGCTAGCCAGGACTGTGGGGTAGTGTGGCAAACAACACTAAAATTGCATGTAGCGATTGTGATAAAACCTATATTGGTCAAACGAAAAGAGCGATAAGCACCTGATTCAACGAGTACATTGGGATTCATCCTTGCGGTAGAACAAGATCGCCAAATATAAATATAGGATCAAACGCTGTCCCGGATTAATTTGAAAGAATCAAAATCTGTATATACAATCATACAGGGTGAATGGAAGGGCGTGCTAATGGAGTTCATCTGGAATTGATTTAGGCGAATATGCGTTATACAAAAGCCAATGGTTTTTGTATAATGCATTTGTTTGTTTCGAAATCTACTACGAATAACATTCAAGCAAAAATCAAGCACCTTTCGATATGATAAAATGATGCTTTTATGATGCATTATAAAAGAAAAGGTTTTTACCTGCTACTATAATTTTCCTGATGTTCGTACGATCTCTCACGATGATCTCTGTCCCTCTCTCTATCCCTATCTCGATCTCTATCTCGGTCCCTATCTCGGTCTCGATCTCTATCGCGTTCTCGATCTCGTTCTCTATCTCTATCCCAGTCCTTCTTCGATCGATCTCTGTAATCGTGCCTTTCATGGTCCCAATCCCTATCGTGATCCCTATCTCGATCCCTATCTCTATCTCTTTCCCTACTGGATTCACTATAGTCCCTAGAGGATCGTTCTCTATCCCTGTCCCGACTGTGAGATCTTGAATAGCATCTATCCCTCTCTCGTTCCCTCCTATCTGGTTCGATTCTACTATGCTCATGCTCAGAACCAGAAGGTTTCTGCAAATTCACTTGTAAAATTGAAACTACAATGCTAGAAAATACTTACTGTATACGCAATATCTCTTGGACGCTCCCTATCGCGTTCGACCTCAATAGGTCGAGGTCGATTTTTATTATCCCAATCACTTTCCGGAGTGTGATGGTAGCTTCTCGGATCTTTCGGTACCTCATTATAATATTCTTGATACTCCTGTTGATATGGTTCTGTTTGGTTATATTGCTGATTATAAGGAGCAGGAGTCTGCGCTGGATATTCTAGAGGCACCGACTGCACATTTTCTTGCGGCCATTCAGGTTCTATAGAATTCTGAGAAACTATTTGCTGGACATCGGCAATAGTATTTGGTTGCACAGGTAGTGCAGGTGTTACGACTGGTGACACAATTTGTTCAGCAATGTTAGCTGTTAAAGTGCCATAAACAGCTAAAGTTATAGTCGTATACCAACCTAATAACAAAATCCAGGATGACATTGTATTTACTGAAGCTAGTCATGAATTATACCTCGTAACACCAAACCATCGGTAGGTATCTTCCTAATGGTATCATCGGGAACACAATCTAAATTAATACACCCATTTTGATTATATTCGAATCCTCCTAACGTCTCAAATGTGCTCGCGCCGGGTTTTCCCAAATCGTTTACGAAAAATTCTATGCGAAATTGACTGGGGTTCGTAGCTCCTAACCTAACGCCGCCGGGAAAATCTGCTTGAACTCTAGCACCTAGCGGTATTATTCTAACTTCTGTGACATAAACTGGCTTTGGAAACTGCACTAGATCTAAATTCAACTCCTATTTAAATAGATAAACTAACGCTTTCGAATAAGAATACATCGTAACTTATTATTCTTACCTCGCTGTTCTCGTGAGCAAATGTATCAAAAAATAATAATTCCACAGGATCGGTCATGTTTTATATAAATAAGTCTAAACTTCAATAAGCTTAGAATTAACGAATATATAAACTTTTACATTATGATTTTATTTATTTTACTATTGCAACTAGTGATGAGCACTACTTAATTGCCGGTGATTTTTTCACTATTATTTAAAAATCGTCGGTAACGAATGTATGTGATTTGACCTCTTTTCGCTCTTCATTATTTCTCTAAACATTCCTTCAGATATATTGAACTTGTAAATCTATTCATCATCACGTTCACGATTTAAAATCACCGTTCACCATTCATGACGTGATTTACAGTCAATAAACCCAACAACAAATTAGTAATTTTTAAGTTCCATTGGCGACTTTGTTCTGAGGTTGGTCACATTGGATTACAAATTTTTAATTTAAAATATACAATGATCTTAATTAATCTTTAAACAATCATTAATTAGTTGATCGAGGACGTTTAATCCTCATATCCCTTTATTATAAAACTATACTGCACTGCTCAACATTGCTTTGATTACATTGATCCCTTTGCCAAACGGTTTACGTAACAATTGCGTATTTTTCTGTGGATTCGATTCGGTTGGCAATAGGCGATTAAAATAAGCTGCATTGTCTCTTGTTATAAATATGCAGTGTTCCGAAGTTAAAGATAAATTTATAAATTAAAAAATCATCCGATTAAGAAAGTATTCAGTATGGTCGAAGGTTTGGGACATGTACTTATCGGTTTGTATTGCTTTTGTATATTACTTACGCTCTTCCACATAATATACGCCTCATTTGTAGGTGGAGGAACAGGATTTATCGGTAAAAATCTCTCTAGAATTCTTAGAAACAGAGGATACGATGTAACAGTGGTTTCGCGTATGCCTGGCCCGAAGCGCATTACATGGCACGATATACATCGTGTCGGTATTCCAGATAACCTAACGGCTGTAGTGAATCTTGCTGGTCAAAACGTACTGGATATGACCAGGCGTTGGACTGAAGGTTTTAAACAGAATGTTTGGAACTCAAGAATTCAAACAACGTGTGCTCTAGCAAAGTCGATTGTAGCGGTTAGGGAAAAACCGGCCGTATTTGTTACAATATCCGGCGTTGGAATTTATAAACCTGATAACCAGACCGTTTATTCGGAAAATGTATCTGTAAGCGAATTTGATTTTTTCTCAAAGTTGTGCTTTGAATGGGAGAACGCCGCAAAGCTTCCCAGTGACGTTTCAACACGGCAAGTGACAATAAGAAGCGGCGTCGTTTTGGGAGCGGATGGCGGTATGATAAAGCAGTTGTATCTGCCATTTTTCTTAGGATTAGGAGGCCCCATTGCTCCAGGAAATCAATTCTTACCTTGGATACATGTTGCTGACCTTGTGAGATTGTTTGTTTTCGCAATTGAAAGTACGAATATAACTGGTATTTTGAATGGCGTTGCCCCAGAAGAGATTTCTAATAAAGAATTTTCATCTGTAAGTTATATACAGTTTCTGGTTTATTTCTACCTATTATTAATTCGTTTTCCAGTGTTTTGCTAAAGCACTTTGGCGGCCTGCAGTGATACCAGTTCCACAGGCCATTTTAAACATGATATTGGGCGAAGAGAGAGCAAGCATGCTAACAACCGGTCCTCGCGTTCAACCCAAACGAACTCAGAGTCTCGGTTTCAAATTTCTCTATCCTGACATACGATCTGCTTGCCATGAAATCGTACATACTCCAAAAGTTAAAGAGCTGTGATTCTATTAAGTAAATTCATTAATGGTGTAAATAACTTATTTATTTTTTCTGTTTGTTGTTTGTGTATTTTGTTGACTAGTTTTAATTTGAAATAAATACGTTAAATTATTATTTGTTAGTTTCGAAAGAGTTAACGGGGAAGTGTTGAAAATATGCTTTGTACTGCTTATTAACGCATTATTTAGTTCTTAACGTTTATTGTTACTTGTATTTCTTTCGCTAAATGTTATTTTTCCACATCCTTTGAGTTTTATCTTTAAAAAAGATAACTGTAGGGCTGTTTTAGAGAGGAATAATATGTACCTGATCATGGCCATAGCCAGAGGGGGGCAAGGAAAGCCCCACGTTACAGGAGAATAACAAAACAACAAAGAAACAAGAGCATTTCTCGTTTTATTGCCTAAAACCATGTGTCTATATAAATCGAGTAACGAATAATAACGTCGATCAATTGGAAAAACGTTCCGAAAGATTAACAAAAAAGGTGCTTAATAACAACGGTGTATTAGTATGAGGTTGCATCTTATTACATATCAGGCAAATAATATTTACACCAAAAATTGGAATAGACATTTTTAGTACACTGGGAAGTTGGTAAAATAAATATATGTACAGTAATTGAAGATTTAAAGCTCGTCCTAATACACCACGGATATATTATACATTTTACAATAATTAATAATAATAAAAATATGTACAACGTTGTGTTTCCTATCCGGCTTATACATTGCGCTTTGCGTTGCTCAGTTTGTCAATTTCCTAAATAATTTCGTTACTAACACTAACAACTTTACAATAATGTAGGCTGGTACCAATATATTAACAGTTAAATATCATTTTTCCCTAAAAATCCGTGTATTTCCTTTTTTACTTGTACTTCTTCATGAACTCCTTGTGGAATTTGTTGAATATCTCGAGCATCGTCTTCAATTTCTCCGGTTGAGGTAGGATCGTCGTTCGGAAGTGGAAAGTTCCCGGCTGTTGCCCGAATCCGGAGCCGGGTACGATGCAAACGCCGGTGTTTTCGAGCAGTTCGAACGCGTAAAACGTGTCGGGAGTTTGCTTGCGTTTCTTCGCCTCATCAACCGCTTTCGGCGGCAGTTTGAACTGGGGAAAGGCGTACATGGCCCCTTGCACCGGATTACAGCTGAAACCTTCGAACGTGTTGAAGGCGTCGTAGACCATCTTCGCTCTGAGCTGCGTACGATAAAGAAGAACGAAATTAATTACGATTGTGCTTCGTTAAAATGTTAGGGAAGTAATTTAAATGAAACAACCCGTATATTATTGCTTTTTTGGGTGCTCTTCTTCAATTCGTGTAAATTTTGTTCAATATTCGCTAGACCTAGAGATTTTTGCGAAATGTCGATGATTTCTTTTTATTAGAATATGCCCGATATGCTAGAGTGGCGATTCAAATTTTATTCGACCGAGTATTTCTTTGAGTTTTCGACATATTTGTCACATCAAATAAATTCTACAAAGATGGTTATCGAAATTGTTACCAGAATTGATTCGTGTTATTTATCCCGAAATCTGTTAGAAATAAACGTAATCTGAAAGGCATTACATTGAGGGGAAAGCTGATCACGTAACAATAAGATACTCTATGATGCCTAATTGCGTCATCACAAAATTTTAGCTTCTTACTGTAAGCGCAACTATACAATTCAAAGAGGTTGGGGCACCTGTAGGGACACTTACTTTTAGCGAGTCTAAAACCGCCGATTTCTCTTTTATAAAAAGCTCGTAACTAGGGTCACCCTTCTTGGGCGTATCTACGATGCAATCGATGACCGTTTGGCCCAATACGGTAGGACACAGCATCGCGCTGAGGGCCTTCAAGTACATCACCTTAACATCCGGACATAGATTGATCACCTCAACGTAGCCACCGCGCAGGCCACATTCACCCATGTAGCCCTTCGAGCAGGACATGAAGCTGGCCAATTCGAGATCGCTATAGGGTTTCCCCATCTCGGTGAGGACCTTCTTGAACGAATAAAACTTCGAACCTTCGGCGTAGACGTTATCCTGATACACTTCATCCGCTAGGAGGAAGAGGTTATGCTTGTGGGCGAATTTGATGATCTCTTCGATGTTCTTCCGCGAAAGCACTTGGCCGGTGGGGTTTCCCGGGTTGATTAGGACCAGAGCGCGCGGACAGCAGTTTTTTTTAGCTTCCGCGATCGCTCTCTGAAGCGTCAATTAAAAGACAAGTGAACATCGTATAATTTGATTCGCTCGAATGGCGATTGATCAATTTTATCGCTATACTTACTTCTAATTCGCTAATTTCTAATCCCCATCCGGTGGATTCGTTTAAATAGTAGCCTACTTGTTGCATATCGAATTCCGCCAACGTGGCCGAATATAACGGATATTGCGGAATGGGAATCATCACGCCGGGTTTTTTCTTGCCGACGTCGCATATCATCAGCTTTATGATACCTTTTATTCCATCGCTGGCACCTGGACAGATAAATATATGAAGTAAACTCAACGGTGACTTCATTGTTAGGTAAATTTGATGCGTATTGTATGTTGCTATCTAATCGCTGTTAAACCTTACTTGCTGCTTGTTAATAGAAATTAGTAGGAAGATAGATGATCAAAGAAATCGAAAAAAAAAAATTATACTAGAAAGTTGAAAATTAGCAAATTGGTAAAAAATTAGAAACCCAAGCCATTTTATCCTTTGATATTTCCCGTAGAAGATCAGGTGATCATTGGTGTATATATAATTTGACATTATTTATTAAGCGTAAGCAAATCAAAATGTACCCATATTAATAAATAAGTGACGCATACTTTTGTGAAATCATGGCAACGATAAGAAATAAATCATCAATTGCAAATGCCAATATTACGAAGTTATAAATTTTGTGGTTTCACAAGCCATCGTACATGATCAGCGAACAAACATGTATCCGTTGCTAAACAATTATTATCGCATGACTAAACAGAATTATCAAATTAATATTGGGCCTGCGGGCATTTCTCAATATTTATAACGATGACGCGGTTCACTTCTTCTCCAATTACCAGTTTTTTTTTTTTTTTTTTTTTAATTACATTATTAATCGAAGCGTCGTCTTCCTATTTATGCTGTTACGAACTTTGTAACTCTCAGAAGATAACGAGAAAAAATATTACAATGATTAAATTAAAAATAGACATGAATGAATAATACGCTTAGGTTTTATCGTTTCTCATTTAAAGTCGTAATGAATACGATACATCCATAATTATGCTGAAAAGATCTCAGGTGAAAGTTTAAAAGAGAAGGAAAAACGCTAAATTAGGTAAAAATCGTTTGCCATATCCTATTCCAGGGCCTCCCTACGTGGGCGCCGTAGGGAGTAAACAGGGGTACCGCGAGACACTCGCGAACGCGGGCAGACACAGCTTTACGAAACGTAATTAGTACAGCTTTAATTACATGTTGTAGAATGCGACGGAGGACCTTTGAGCACTAAATTTAATTTCGATTTTACTTGCGTGGTCCCATTCGTCGCTGAACACTCTGTATAAGAGATGTAATAGCCGAACAATAAATATGCATTGTATGTATATCGCCTACATTTCGGCAAACATAAAATACGGAATATCTTTGCTATTTACGTAACGGAAGATTAGCGGACCAAATAAATGTTAATCATTTAGTTTGCGTATTGTAAAATACGAAAACTAAATGGTTCATCTTCTATAAATATACTTTGTACATAGATAATAGTTTAGATAAATACTACTTCCGTTTTAATTTAAGCGTGAAGGTTGAAGTAACATTACGGTCACGTGTTATCCTCTCTAATGTCTATAATAATTTGTAGCATACAACTTGTTATATACCGTATCTCAGTCGAGAATATATTAACATTACCATGCTAAGACTTAATGAATGATATTGAATAATACTTACAAAAAATAACTATTTAATTATTTAAATGTAAACGACATAATACGGAGAGATCTAAAAGTCGCGCGCATCAAAATAAATGTACACGTATCTTTTTATCATGTTTGAGGCCACTATGTAGGATATTTGCGTAGATGTTATTAATCTCCGTTGTAATGTTCATCTTCAGTCCCGTCCTATTACAACCAACAATCACGTTCATCGTTTTCAAGCAACGAAACAAATTATGAAATGATGTCTTGGTACACAATGCTGCTCATGATACGCACGAAACTTTAACTTTTTTATCGTTTTCGGAGGACATAATCACTCATACGAAATCTGAGCGCGCTGATAGTTTCCTCAAGCTTTTTGAAGGCGAATGCAGCATCACATTTCTAATCTCAATCAGTTTAGCGTCGGTCAAAATGACTGGTTTCCCGGTTCTCGTCTTGTCTGCAACTGATTTGGCGGGGCAATTAATCTCGTTATTGTCGAGTCTGGATATTTCTCACGAAATTTGTCTACAACACGTGGATATGATCGACTATAAGAATACTGTGTACAACGTTGAAACATGTTTGCGAAGCAGTGAACTCCGCAATATTGCAAACGCCGATAGAAACAATTCAACGAAACTACTATCTACAGATATATTTATTTTGATGTGCGCCACTTTTAGATCTCTCTGTATATGGACGCATACGCATGCTTTGATAAGAAATTCATACACAAATACGTAGTTATCACATCATCGCGTACAAACAACAACTGACAACGAAGTGATAACTACTCCAAGATATGCCATTAAGTATCTAATAATAACTAAAGCGGGACAAAAATAAAGATATGTACCCAAAGGATTAACTCGTACGCCAATTTTTTTTATCCTTACATCAAATGTCAACAAAATTAATACGAACGACAAATAAACGTAAAACCTTCTTAAGTCCGCGCGTATTAAGATATTAAATTATACTGTAAATCATTTGAATTGAATAGACCTCGTATTATTTGGCGATAGAGGATAAATCGATTGCCATAATTGTAATTAGAGAGGGTTTGGACCGTGCTATGTCGTTTTTTTTTTTTTGTTTGATTCGCCCACAACGATATGGAGCTTCTTCAGGAGAGGGAAAGGTGGTCCTTATGGGTGTAGAGTAATAGCTGACGTAAAATTCCATAATCAGTAAATTGCACGTACATACGTTCCTGGAATCAGGGTGGTAATGATTAACTAACGCAAACGGCGCAGGAAAATAAAGTTATTTTCGGCTTAATATAATTTTCGATTTACCTCCCGTAAGTACGATATTTTGCCAATCGGACGGTATCCCGTCCCTCCTTTCGATGTATTCCGCGACGTGTCTTCGAATGATTTCGATTCCGGGCGAGTCCGTGTAAGACCCGACCGAACATCCTCTGCAACCGTCGAGGATGGATTGCGCTTTCTGTTTGACGTCGTCGGAAAAGCGGGAATCGCTCATCAGTTCCGGATAGCTTACCAGCGCCAGCACTTGTCTTATGTAGGTGATCGGCTTCTGACCCATCGCATGGCAGTCTCCGATGTTCGCCTTGATTACTTCTTTGAACGGTTTGCTAACTCCCTATCGTCAGAACAGAATAGATTATTGGGTATTGTTATCTATTAAAATTTAGTTAAGGATTTGCCATCTGTGGTCTTGTGGGTTTGGACCGTGTCATGGTTAATCGAAACCTTGACGTTTCGCCCACAATCATATGGGATCTCTTCAGGAGAAGGAAAGGTGGTAGGCCATACATTTAGCACGGTAACGCATATGCTTGTGAATCATGCTAGAGGCAAATACCAACTGCGAGGATACAAGGGGAGCAACACGCTTTTATATCGGCGGTGGGCGGGGCCTCTCGATGATTGGTTGCTACAGACGATGTGCTTCCACATGTCTGCGGGGATGTTCCCATTGTAAAAATGAGAAGAATTACAAAGTAATAAAGTCGCATTGAATAATATGTGATGGCTAATGTTCAACGATAGCCGAAAGGAGACGTGTTCTAACGCAAAATTTACAGCAAATATTTCAAAACATATGGAAAAATAAAAGCCGAATACAAACCGAGGAAGAAGTTATACGCCAATCATGATCCTACAACAATTTGTACCTATCTCTCACTATTTACGAGTGAGACACTCGGTATGTCGATCGATGCAGTTTCTCGTGATACACCCGTACATCTAGTAAATATTTCCAAGCGTATGGGATAATAAAAAGAAATAATCAGAGAAATACTAAACTCATATACTTTAACCTTTCCAAATTGCATTTCTTTCTTTCGTCAAATGAGTAGCGAAAGTTTTCACAATCAGAACACACGAAATTGTGTAATCTTGCGTCCACATACGTAAGTGCTATTGCATTCTAATGAAATTAATAAACTAGGTACATGCACGTATATTAATTCAAAGTTCAAGAATGTAATGCAAGCAGATACCGATATAAGAAGATTGATAGGTACGATACTGCGACACTTATCGAACATGAACTGACCCACATCTTGCTTTATGATTATTCCTCGATATTATTTTAACAAATAAATATTTTCTTTATTAAGTTCACTTATTATTAGAGGGGGATTAATAGAGACAAAAAAATAAGCCGCAAAAAGAAGGTTGTATTGATCTAGCGATGCTATATTTGGAAATTATAATGGTTGGTTAATAATACTTACGAAAAGAAACTGAAAAAGGAGAAAATACAGAGATTTTTGCATATTCGTTGAGATAAATATAATATAATTTAAATCGTACAAATCAACAAATGGGAGCTTTCATTGAAAGTTCATAAAGAGTAAGAATCAAAAGAATTACCAATAAACTACGCACAATAATAAATAGAAAAAAACGTATTTAGCATAAACGTTGTATATAAAAATTTAAACAAACAGGTGTGTTACTTGTTTTGGCATTCAAGTACTTACGTACTCGTACATGCCGGATACGTCTATTTTTACCTTCTGCAGCTCCTTTTCGATTTCTCCCGCGCGTATCACGAGGGGACCCCGAACGGCGTATTCCATCACTTTGATGTTGGGATTTAGGGTTTCGATGTCCAGACATCTTCGTGGTTGTGCCGCCGCCGCCGACATTTTACGTATGAAATTAGACGACCAGCACCGTCCAGCGCCGCTAGTCGTATCAGCTGTTCTATCGCGAACTGAAGCGATCAGCGCGTTACATACTCTTTTGCCATGGCGATGGAAGATAAGGGGCGATAGCGCTATTTTCCCGGTGGACATCGTGGCGTACAGGCTTCTGTCTAATGCAAAAAGATTTGGTTCGTCCGCAATCCTAATCAATCGGAAATTTAATTATCGAACGGCGTATCTCGAGAGATTACGGCACAACTGCGAGGTACAATAGTATAACTCGTATGCACACGCGAATAAGTCACGGTATTTATTATTGGGACGCGTTGTCTCGCTTTTATTCTTAAAATAAAACGATCGAAGCAATAAGAGTGCCAAACGGTCGATTCTCGGTGGTTCAAGCAACTTCTATTAGTTCTATTCAATGCACATTACACCATAGTACTACTACTACTGCACCTCTTCGAAGTATTTGTTCCCAAGGCGCTTGGAGAAGTACGATTAGTGATCTTTGGATTACGCTGTAGTATCAAATACGAGTCCCGAATATCTGAACTATGAAATACACGTATCTTTAAGGACCCAAAGTCGAACAAAATAACAAAAATGTAACCTCTAACCTATAATATAGGGGTTTAGTTATAATGGATTGCGTTAAGTAAACATAATTCGAGTCTTGTAAAATCGTTTTACACGCTGATGCCATGTAATCCCGCCGAGGATTGCCTCAACATAACAAATAACCTTATAGCCATCATAATTATCATATTCTTGAAGACGGAAGCAGAACTGTTATTTTGACGCACCTGTAAATCATTTTAATATTAAATTAGTTTTCTTTTTTACAAAGTTATACAAATAGATATGCTATCCATCAACTTCTTTTGCAGAGAAAAACATGAATATAATTAAAAGGTGTTACTAAATAATTTGCGCCATCTACATTGTATATTGGAAATCATAGACAATCAATTTCCACTAAATATTGAGGTACCCACATCGTTAATGATTTTTAAATTAAATTAGTTTTTTTTTTACAAAGTCATACAAGTGGATATGCTATCTACCAATTTCTGCACTCGTAGAGAAAAACATGTAGATGTAATTAAAAGGGTGTTATTAAATAAGTTACGCCATCTAGTCTGTATATCGTAAACCATAGGAAATCAATTTCCATTAAATTTTGACGTATCCAGATTGTAAATAATTCTTAAATTAAATTATTTTTTTTAAATAAATTCATACAAACAGATATCCTATCTATCAATTTCTGCACTCGTAGGGAAGAGCATGTAAATATAATTAGTGTTATTCGATAACTTGCGCCATCTAGTCTGTGTACTGGAAACCATAGACAACCAATTTCCATCAAATTATGAGGTAAATAATTTTGAAATTAAATTTCTTTTTTTACAAGTTCATACAAATGATTATGCTATCAATCAATTTTTTCACTCGTAGAGAAACACTTGTAAATATAATTAATTATTATCTAGTTCCTATATTGGAAACTATAGCTAATCAGTTTCCACTAAGTTTCCTAGCCAGAGTGGTACCATCTACGTTTATAAGGACTTACTAACGAAAATTATTTAATATTTGATGTCTTTCTTGTGTTTATTTAACTAATAAAAATAAAAAGATTCTGACAATTTTGTATGATCTTTACAAACACGCTGTAAAAACACAGTAAAATGAAAATTATCAAAATCCCCTTGCTTGAAGCTTGAGATATACAGAGTCGGTCAATATTCACTCCCAAGCCCTTGGTTATGTGTTCTACTAATAGAAATAAGATATAAACTCAGAATACTAAAATCTAAATAGAGCTAAAATTGAAATTAAAAATTAACGGTCAATCTGACCTAATAAATGGATTGGTCGGCGTGCCCTGCCCAGTCTCTCGGCTTAACTCCAACAGATTTTTGGCTGTGGAAATAGATAAAGAAAAAGGTTTATTTTACTGCGCCTGCCGGAACTGATGACGTTATTGGCGACTTATTTCTAGAATGATATATTTGAGACTTCAATTTACAAAGTATTCAAGTACAATTCCAACGTTTTTTTTTCGCCTCGCTAGCTCCATTATTACTCTCCTTATTCTCTTCTTCACCTACTTTCCGCTAGCTTACGCGCGGAATTCGATTTTTCAGAGTTGGTTACACAGTTGGTTAAGGAATTGATTTATTTCCGTTTCGCTTAGTTCGAATGTTTTATTTTAATATTACAATTTTTTTTTTGTATTTGCATTTGTTGGGGATAAATAAAGATTTTAAAAATGTTAATTTTCAATTTCACTTTTGGTAATGTCAATTTTTGTCTGTAATTTTTTTAATAGTAGAACACACATCCTAGGGCTTGTTAATAATTAGTAAATAGTTTCACACTTCTTCATTATTCGTGGCGTTGATTGCAGTAGGTGATTACAGTAAAATTGGCGCCACGCAAGTTTAATGAATTAATCCGGGACGACCGTTTCCAGGATAGAAATAATCACCGGTTGAGAATGTGGATCGTTCGTATTCTCAAACGTCCGTTCTGGATTAATTGTGCGATGCCGAGGTTGCCGATACTTTTGTGTTATTTATCATACTACGTTTTTGCAATCATTATTTAACAACGATAATATATTATAATTTCCCCTACTGTGAGTAGGATACGTATTTTTTTATATGTTGGCAGTAATTGCCAAGCAGATCGAATGAAAGTGTTGCTGATGTCATTCTTATGTGGCTCTCTAATCAATACATTTTTGAGGCTATAGTCGTCTTGCACAAGCCTTATACTTTAACTGCAAAATATTATAAACAGCCCTAATTATTGTTACTGTCGTTCTTAAGGTAATATTGAAAAATGTCCGGGATTCAGAGGCGTATAGAGAGGATATGCCAGGAAACGGAGCAACTACGTCGGATTACTCCAAAGCGTTACAGGTAGGCAAATATGTTTGTAAATTTTAAACAATTTTTTCTCAATTTTTTTTCAATACACGTAAAGGGACATAGTACGAATGCGAAGGTATTATGAGCATAAAATTTCTGCATCATCGAGAAATAAACAGGATTTCCTAGATTATATAGAATACGAGAAAGGAATATTGAACTCTTTCTGTCCTTCTAAAAAACCCGGCGATAATGCGAGCTATATAGGAAATAGTATTTGTAATAGGATTAAAGAATTATACAGTATGGTGACCCAGAGATATAGAGATGATGTATCTTTGGCACTTGCTCATTTTGACTTCAGCAAGCAGTTGAAGTCCGAATCGTGTACTTCTGTTGTTATTAACAATATGACTAAGGTAAGTTTGGTTTTTGTTAGAATAATAAAGTAACTTAATGAATTACAGAATTGATAAAAAGCAAATCTGGTATTCTTGATAGTATCGACTTTATTAAGAATATATTCAAATAAATTTTCATTTCCACCACATAGTGAAGCAATATAAACAACTGAATTTATTCTCAGTAAAATTGATATTATCAAATATACCGACTCCGCTTTGTATTGAAATACTATGATTAGAAAACAACTCAAATTTCCGTAATTGATTATAGAATTATGCGCACAATGTTGAGATATGGCAAGTTGCAGCTAAATGGTATGCTGATACTAAAAAAGACCTTAGTCAAGCAAGGAGACACTTATGTAAAGGATTAACGTTCCATAAAGATAGCAAAGTATTATACACAGAAGTTATTAAGTTGGAAATGTTTTGCTTAACGGGGGGCAATTTACATGTGAAATTGGATAAGCATGCACTTTCAGATACGCAAAAGTTAAACATCGAGAAACTTCAGACATACGTCAAGGAAATCATAACACACATCAAAGACTACGAATACTACATCGAGTTACTGAATTATTTATCGGAACATAAAGCTACTGACGAGGTGCAGGACACCATTATTATATACTTGATGGAGAATTTCCCAAACAAGGCGCAAACCTGGAATGTCATAGCGCAGAGGGATTATAAAGGTAAGACGTGTTTTTTAAATGATAATTAGCTCTTTACCTTATTACGTCTTCCAGGTCTTCTGAACCCGATGGATAAGGAATCTCCAGAGAAAAAAACAAAACCCAAGTTAACCAAGTGTATTAATCGTTACAAGGAAGGATTGAGCAAAGTACCACCAGAGGAAAAGGAGCAATTGTGGGCGTTCTATCTCAACCTACTAATTGATTGTCGACAAGAGGATCATACTGTTGCCAGTCACTTTAAAATTACCGCGCTGCGGGAAGCACTTGATGATGCGTATAACAATGGCTGTCTTGGCGAAAAACATTATCTGCAGTGGGTTGATTTGGTGGACGAGGACAGGAAGATTGAAATACTACAAAGAGGTGGGGGGATATTTGTGATAGCTTTCCTTGTTGTTATACTTCTCGGGGATATAATAATTTTTATGAAGTTAACATGAAAATGTAAAAGATTCTATTTTGTAGAGAAGCAAAGATCGGTTTATCAAAAAATTTTAATAAGACCTTAAGACAATCAATTTTACTTTGAGGTATGTTTGATTGTCTTAAGGTCTTATTTAAGACAATCAAACACACCTCGAAGCAAAATTGTATGTGCTACATTAGGTGCTCAAGTCAATGGACTGATCACCATGAAGCCCAGACTTAAATCCTATTGAGTATCTTTAGGATGTTCTAAAAATGAAATGAAAAGTAAACCGTCATTTAGATACCACTCAAGAAGGAGCTAATAGATAAAGCGATGTTTAATTATCTCCAGTTACATTGTTTGTTGATGATTTTAAAAGATAATTCCGCAATCAAACGATTTTTGTATGAGTTACTTGACTGGCGCGCTAATTTTGAACTTGGGTTTATCTAAACAGATCTAAGGCGGAAGTTGTGTATTTTTGTCATAACAGTTTTTTTTTTTTAATAATAACGTAAAATAAAGAATTGAATCCCTCACAAATTCTTTAATAAGATAAATTTGCGACCGGTTTCGTGCCTGCAAGGTGCGAAGTTTTAAATCAGTAAAAAGTTTTTGTCCAATTGACAGGTTTTTGTGCAATTTGTTCTTTCGTAGGCATAAAGCAGTACCCTCAATCAGTGGAACTACGGAAGGCTTATCTGCGAACGCAGATCCTCGCGGACAACAAGCAAGGCATTGAAGCGGTTTTTCGCGCGAGCGTGAGAGCGCTCCACGCGCAGGCGTTGCCACTATGGACGGGCGTCATCCGCTATCACCTCTTATCGTCCGACGACAACACCATCGAGCAGCTCTACCGGGAGGGCGTCCGGCAACCGCTCGAAGTGTCCGACGTGCTCAAGCCGGAGTTCATCGAATGGCTGGCGATCACCAAGAGCATGCGCCGGGCACGCGAGCAATACCTCATCCTCGCTAAGCAGGAGCCGTACTGCAAGGAGCTACACAACACCATGTCCAAGTTGGAGTCGACGGAGATCGATTTCAACTTCGACGCGTGGGAGAAGGTCCATCAGCTGGCGTGCGAGCAGTTCGGTAGGGAAGACGTCGACGTGTGGATAAACTGGATCCAGTACTACATGGATTACAGGCGAGGCGCCGTCTCCAAAGAGCTATTCCAGCGGATCTACACGGACGCGCAGAATTCTCTACCGGAGGTGCTGTTCCTAAGCTTTAAGGATAAATATTACTCGATAACCAGCCAGTGATCTTAAAAACGAGACGGCTTTCACCCTTTCAGATCCTCTAGTAAAGTACAAAAACAACCCATACCGATTTGATGTCGAATACGTTTACTTATTATCGACTCTCTTTAAAGTCATGCATCAGATAATCGATGGTATTTTGGGATTCCGGCGCTGGTTTCGAAAGGGGACCCATTCCAAATGAAGGTATCGGCAACCAGAGATTGAGAAGATGAGATCAAAATCTGAAGATTGACGAATCCTCTTTCTGTGTATCTATATATTACATATAGTGGCGTAACTACAAATTGTGGACCCCGATGCAAAAATTGTTATTGTCGTGTGAGATTTAACAGAATTATATCCTAAAGGCGCTTTCCATTTGTTCGGCTGTCTCGGCTTCAATGTTCGATGTAGCTAATCCAGTCAAAGGTTCTTGTGCCATAGAGTTACGCACGTAATATTTCATTAACTCTAATTTTGTGACCTCTTCAAAGTTACAATCGCGATCGGTATAGTCAAGAGTAAAAGAATCGGAGTGCAAACATTGACCAAGCTGTACCGATATAGTTGTATTTGATTATTGCCATCTCTGCCAATTCTCTAATAGCTTTGACTGTTTCTATTTTTTCTTTGAATGTTTTTATAAATGAGATGAGTTGTACATTTAAACTTTAAGAAAAATCTTTATATGTTTTGTCTAATTTTTAATCTCCTCTTTTTTAAAAATAATGAGTCGCGCAAGATTCAAAAATCACTTAATATGCTTTGCTATTCTTTTAAATCTATTAGTTAATTCAGATCGTTTTACATCTGTTGTTGACTTAAGTACATTTATTTGAAATGATTTTCAATCATTATTAAAACGATGATTTATCAACAATTTTTTTTAACAACTCTTTGTTGTTGAGTTCGGGGCTCCTTTGAGCACTCGGCTCTAATGCAATGCATTGGTTTCGTTGGCCTAGTTACGCCACTGATATTACATAATTATGTATTGGCAAATGGTGGACACGTAGTTAATGTTTAAAATGCATGACGAAATTGTGTAACTATTATCCCTCAAAGAATTATAAATGTGAACTATTCTGGAAATATATTTCATGGTGAATGTCATTTTTCTGTTTTTTTTTTTTTTTAGTAACAACTGACGATTACCAAAATTAACGACCCTAATAACTCTTGAACGAAAAGCTAATATTTCTAGAAAAAAAAAATTTAATTATTTTTAAATGGTTTTATTCAATTTTCGATGCCACTAGACCTTCCCGTGATTTACCTTGGAACTTTGCCGAATGGTGGTAGTGGTGCACTGGTATATGTAGAAGCAAAAGTTACCAAGAATAACGAATAATTTAGACAAAACAAGCGCAAAATTCAAAAACAAACAATATTTATTTGGGAGTTCTTTTCTACGCAACATACGTTTGTTCCGAAATATAAATCGTCCTTTATTATTATTATGTAACCGTACAATACAATGTTCTCGAATTGTGATTTAGGTTTCAAGACCTTACCTACTTATGTGATGGGCAAGGTAGGGAATGTGACTAAATTTACATTTCTATTTAATTTTTTTAAACTGATTTTTAAGTAATTCAATTCCTAAAAAAAGAATATTCACTTGGACTTGGCGACACTGCGCATATAAATATTATTATATAAATTTTCCGATTTCTATGTGTATTTGTAATCCACATTGGACGTCTACTTTTGACTGCAGGAAACCTTTTTAACTCATGTACGATTACAATTTACAGTGCAACACACTAACGGTATTATTTAGAATTTAATCATATTCTGTTTTACTTGCTACAAATGCAAATTCAGAGAAATTATTTAAAATATACCAACAATTCATACGAACATTATTTTTCTCTAAATGTTTGGTAAAAAAATTTAGTAGGTTGGTGACATTCCCGTTAGACGAATGGATCCTTTTATACTGTAATTCTTGCATTCCACTTTCAAGGGCAATAATTGTACTTACGTTTCATATTGAAGAACTGTGTTTCGCGTCTCGATTTTCTTTCGATTCGTGAAGTTAGAAACCGGTCTGTATACAGAGATGGTATTAGAAAGAAATACTTTTAATCATCATTTTAAACAATCATTTTATTTAAATGAAACAATCTTCCATATTACATTTACATCAGTTTTATTATTACACATAGTTTAAATTTAGATTTTTATCGATCATTTTTTAAGGATGTATGGTATTTTCTTAGATTTATTGCGTTGCTATTTACATTTAAAATTATACTTTAATATTAAAGGTAGAAGTATTGTTCTTCCACAATTTCATCATTTTGATTAATGTTATTATAATTAGCATGGGCGTAGCCAGAGGGGAGCAGGGAAGAGCCATCTAGATTTTTTCACTTTCGTTTTTTATTAGCCAAATTCTGGTTACGCCCATGATAATTAGTCCAACTTCAGTTTACATACCTTCCAAAACACAGGGAAACTTCTTCGCTTATAGATAGATACTATTATATAAGAAAAACTAAGTTGATCTCAAAAAATTATCTTTTCGCTTTATTAAAGAATAATTTTCAAATGTGATAAACACCGATTTGGCTTTTCAAGATTCGTAATCCTCCGGCAACTTGGATGTTCGCCTGTCCCTTTGAAAAATGTACAAGCGTGCAATATGAAAATGCAGAAAACCCATTTCTTTCTTCTTAAAGGAAAAAGAAAACACAGCAAATTTTAAGTACATTGGAAAATACGAGGTTTAGACGAGAAAATGCTGAAGTAACTACTATGATGTATCGAGTGTTTCCTACAAAGTCTATTCTCATCAAATCATTATAATAATTTCTTCAGCATAGCACAAAATACAGCAAAATTACCAAATATTATTACTATTAAAGAATTAAAAGGAACACTTTCAACGCTCCTTTCTTCGATTTGAGCATCTTTTAGTTTCTAAAATGTTAATAGTCGTAATGAAAATAATAAGTACAGATTCTAATACATAATAAATATACAGGGGCCGTCTGATAATACAACGGTTTTTAGCGTAGTATCTAGTATAAAAATGTGTACACGTTGCAAACATGAATTTGTACAAAATACAGCAATCTTCAGCAATATATTTAGAACAAGTTGTAAATTAAAAAAAAGAAACTATTATACCTAATTGTTAACGGGTCAAACAGTATTTTTACGAGGTTAAGTGAGATAAAAAATCATGATTTTAATTTGGCACAGTTGCATAGAAAATAATGTGAGTGTAGGGAGAATATGGTAATAAGCACACTTAGTGATAGTCCGATGCAGCGTCGCAGGCTTGGTGATTTTTCACTAGTTCTAGTGATTTTTGAACTAATCTAGTGATTAAACTTTTTTCGAAATACAAAAATTACCAAAAACTTTTCTACGTATTTAAATTTAGTTACAGATAACCCGTCTAGATATTTTAAAATTCCGCTGCCAATTTAAGATGGTAGTTCCGCTAATAAAGGGCATATTTGCTAATTTATTCGCGTAGTATATGCGAATATGGTCTTTATCACAGCAATTACCTGAAATTGTCCGCGAATTGTAAATGAATCTGAGAAAATAGATCGTTTTAGAATAATATTTCTTGGAATATTCATTCAATACTCCACCTATTATTGGAAAATTTTGCATTACGAAACTTTTTTAATAATTTGATAGTACGCTCCACTTTGATTATAAAAATGATTCTTTGGAAAGTAAAAGTGCCCTCCATAATCACTATTTTTTTCAATTGATCCCAAAACTATGTTTTAAAGTTAGATTATGAGCAAAGCTTCTCTTTAATTTCTGGTCCTTCGTTTATTGTCGACTGATCTACGTCGTCTACGTAACGGTAATAATAGCAGCAATGGCGGCTGGTGGTGACGTAAATGGGAGGTCAATTATAACGCTTCGATTTCTTCGTGTATTCCAGTGGTATAGTACAATGTACACGCGATACGCAACGGAAAGACATGAGGAAATCAAAGCCTTGTAATGCAGTGAGCAACAGCATGTTAAGGTCATCAAAATTGATCAACAGATTTTATTCATAAATAGTGTCACCACCGTATTCTCCCTAATACTGTGGAATAATGTCTAAAAATAATGGAAGCAATATGTGAAAAATGTAATGAATGGAAGAATGGAAATTACGTCAGTAGTTGGAATAATCTTGAAATGCTCATTGTTTGATCCACGATTAACAATAAGATTGCGATTCTTCTAAAGGAAACGTTAAACCAAGAAAGAGAAAACGTACAACTATATGAATAATGAGGATTATGGGTTCTTTGTTTTGTTCGTCGAATCGTATTCCGTTGGATGTAATGAGATTTCAGATGTGTTTCGGTGTGTATCAGCGTTAGTTATTTAATTAATTTATATTTTACCGTCCTCCTTTGTATTTGGTGGTAGTAATATAACAACAATAAATATAACAGCAACAACATTTTTATAGCAACAACGATATATTTTTGTTTTTAAATTTCTTTAAAATTCTGAGGTTTATAGATTATTTTATCATTTTAAATTGCCTTCGTTCGTATTATAGGATCATCTCTTTCTCGGCATTTAGCGAATAACTGAGCGTTACGATATTAATGAACGGCAGGTGGATCATCACGAATACTATTATCCTTTGTTTCTCTATGGCATTCTGCCATTTCTTTGGTCGCAAATCGAGGACATTCAACACGATATATTACACATATACATTGATTAATTCTACCTAATTAGAGATAAGTAATTGATTACTATCTAAGTAGGCGATGCCTATGGACAAGGAGAAGGAGGAGGAATTTCTCTTATTTCACGTGATGATCTACCTTCAATTTCTTTCTGTTTATTTTTTTAGTTAAAGGCTTTGCAAATACGTACTTTTCTCTTGAAAATAATTTTTTTTAAACGACACCCAAAAAAAGAAATTTGGATTGGATTTGGGAAGCAACTGTTTTCTTTGACTTTTCCCAATAGTTTGAAAAATAATGACAAATTTTTGGCGGGCAGTTAAGTGAAATCAAAATTTATTTTATTCTCCGTCGAAATTAGAATTTTACAAAATCTAATTTTAACCGTCTGCGTCGATCAAATATCCCACTATACGGCGGAGAAAATGCCGAATCCTTTTTGAACAATTTGATATAGTGTAGGTATGTATGCATTTGCACTGATCCAGCCACAATGCGTTATACGAATAAGGGAGAAGGTCGATATTACCAATTATTCGCGGTGCCTTTCCGAAATTACTTCGGAACATTTCTTTAGAGATTCTTTATCTAAAGAAAAAACTAAAAAATACATTTATTTATAGTACTTAGGTAATTTTATTTCTTTTCCATTTAACATTCATATTTTTTTATTTTGTTAATGTTTTTTAGATATTATAGAGTCATTATTATTAGTATTATTATCATTAGTAACACTTAGAAATTCGCTGTTCTACGGTAGTAGGTAATAAGTGTTATTTATTTTAAAGATCGTTCTTGTTTTGTTTTTTTTTTAATATTACATTCTGTTTTTTTAATGTTCCAATTTTATCGTTGACCTTCAAAATGTTGTTTCTTACTTGGATTTGAAGGTCTGGAGAATGATCAAAACTTGTAAAAATGGACGAGGATATACACTTTGAAGTCCTACATTAATTTGTTCGTCAAGGCTGTAAATTGTGTATTAAAAAAAGCATTCTTTTTTCCTTTCGTCGAAAATGGTCGTTTCACAGCGCCCGGTAGGTGGTTATACAGTTTATTAGGTACTTGAAAATGTCGAAAAATGAAACGATCAAACGCAGCATATTAAACAAACTTCAAAGAAAAGGATTGCTGTCTTTTCTCCAGACCTCCAGACTCAAATAAAAAACAAAATTTTAAAGTTCTTTCTTAAACACATACGAATAATGGCTTAATTGGCCATCTTTATAAACTTTCCTTTTTTTCCGTTTTTTTTTTCTCGAATATTTTTTTAAAATTCCATATAAAAGTTTTTCCTGCGCGCACGTCACTGAGCTTTACTAATGGGGTCCTTCGTTTTACGTCAGAGAAAACGTTTTATGCGTTATTCTTTTTTGTTTTTTGGTTCGTATGTATCTATGTATATAATTTGCGTAATGTATATTATGTACGATTCTTGTATATAAAAGAGTTTGCACCACGATCATAAGAGAGTATTTTTGTTCTGTGTACGTTTGTGTGTGAATGTGTGTTGGTGTGTGCGTTACGAGGAAGATGGCGGGATGTCGTTCGCAGTCGTCGTTCTTCTCCACGGTAACGTAGCGGGAAGCACCGCCAGATCGGAGGTGCCCGGCTCGAAGAAGTGGAAAGTTAGCGATGCGGAAGATGTTCGCGCTGTTGGCGGTGAGGGTAGCGGCTGCGGCGGTTTGGTGTTTGACGGCGGCACGTCCGGTGTATTGTTCCATCACAGCACCGTTTCCATCTCTGCGATCTCCGTTCGCGGCCTGATCAGCATAGAAAAGATTGATGAAAATATTTATGTGTTGTGCTGTACCGAATATAAAAATAGGATTTTCTTCAACAGAGAAGTAATTACAAATTCACCTAATAACGTTATGCCAGGGGTTCCCAAACAAACAGTCCACGGCGCACACGAGTTTAGTATTTTGTTCAGGCGCCCTCATCCAAATATGTCTACCATGGCATAAACCGGGCAAAGAAATGAAAAAAAAGCTCTTCAGATAAACATCGCAATGTGAAGCTCAAATCCGGCTTTCCGTAAGTAGGTTGTCACAAATGGAATGCGGATTCTTACAGCTTTTGAATTCAGAGTTTGAAATTCATTTTTGATCGAATTTTGTTCCACGCAAATTTCTCGATATTGTCTTTTTTAAAGTATTTTGCAAACCAGTCAGTGAGCTTTGAGAGCTTTAAAAACGGATAGCAACTCTTGCGAAACAAAAACTTTAATAGGGACGACGTATTTGTGCAAGGGAAATAATGTTGGCCGCCATTCCCATTGATTTTTCTTATCTACAACTGCAGCTTTTTCCTAAACGTCATAACCTTCTCCAAAAGTTTCAAAATGTGCAGATTATTGGATTCAACATATGCAAGTTTGTCAAATATATCGCACAAACATGCTAGTTTCAGCAACAAATCGGGTTTACCATAATATGATCTTCCTCTTGTAGAAAAGTGTGAATTTCTTGA
Organism: Oryctes borbonicus; assembly: GCA_902654985.2. Lineage (NCBI taxonomy): Eukaryota > Metazoa > Arthropoda > Insecta > Coleoptera > Scarabaeidae > Oryctes > Oryctes borbonicus. The sequence continues at coordinate 172,333 of LR736911.1, forward strand.
AGACGTTGTCAAGTAAACGCTACCGTGAACTGCAATAGTGTAGTAGCGCCGTGAGCTCAGCTCCCATGTCAATGCAAAAATTAGTTTTCACTGGCCTAGTTTTTATGTAGTTTACTACCAAATTCAATTGACAGCACATCGACTTTGATGCAAAGGCTTCCCTGTGGATGATGCAATAGGTCGACATAGGATGCGGTACTTTGCCTCGAATAAGCGTCTGCAATCCTCCATAGCGATCAGACATTAACTGAGCTCCATCAGTACATTTACCTATACACTTTTTCCAATCCAAATCAGTTTCGGTTATAAACTTGTCAAGCATCTCACAAGACATGAGCCTTTGCTGTTCCAGTGATGCTCTTGCAGAACAGAAGGTGTTCAACGATAATATTATCATCCAAGAAGCGTATTTATTAATCGATCATTAATAACCTGAGCTAGATGATCCTTCGACGAATAGTGTTATTGGATAAAGGTACCTTTGAAATTAATTTTCCTGCCGATTCTCCCAGCATAATATTAACCATGTCAAGAGCTGACGGTAGAATAAGTTCTTCTGCGATGGTGCCAGGATCTTTGCACTTCTCCACTCTGTATGCGATCTTGAGAGATGCTAGCAACGCGTTGGTGCTAAGCCTTGTTTAGTAATTCAGTCGCTTTAGCTAACTTGGGAGCATACATTCTGGCGCTAAAACTTTTAAATAGAGCACATACGCTATGTAAGTCTATTAGAAAGTTCTAGAAACTTCATGAAAGTTTACTTTTTTGAAATATTCTATGTGCATCTAGAATGTTCAGTATATTCCTACAAAGTTCTACAAACTATAGTCTAGACGTTCGAGAAAGTTCCATTAGGTTCGAAGCCGTTTCTTTGCATTCTATAATATTGCTCGCGTTCGCAAGAATGACTCGCGGCGCCCGTTGGTGCATACTTGAGGAACCCCTGGTTTAAATCTGAGGCAGGAAATATTTACTTCATGCGCTTAAGTAGGCTTCCATAATGAAATCATCTGTACTGATAAATGATGATTTACTTACAAACTGACTGATTTTCTATTATCCATTTTAAGATAATATGCGTTCTCTAAGAAATCTTAACTTTGCTTGATTATTTCTGCCTTTGTGAATATAGTGAATTGCCTCTAAAATTAAAACATAAAAAGTATATGTTCAGGAATTGTTAACTTAATCAGTCTCTTTTGATCACATTGTATTTAAGCAGACTTTGTAATTAACTCTTGAATTTCTATTTATCTACCAAATACAACTATCGAGAAAACTTATTCCAAAGAAACGTCTAATGAGCGCACAACGAAGAAGTTGAATAGAGACTACGACAAGCAAACATTCTGCATACCTTCTGCATCTTCATCTTCATTTTTGTTTTGTTTTAATTGCAGTTTAAGCAGACTACGCGTAACAGAGAGCGAGTATTATTAACAAACGGAGGCGAGCCAATCTAACGGTGGATACGTACTTGTGCAGGTCGGTGTTGCTGCCTATGTAGTCCGGATTCAATCCTCTTAACCTAGTTCTGGTTTGCTCCCCGGAGACGATCACACTGCAAACATTAATTACGAAAATTAATATTTACGCTCGACGCTTACCCGTGCGACAGGCAAGGGGCGCTACCAGTGGGATGGTAGTTTCACACGTTGATAGCATTGTATGTAGCATCTTTTTCGAATCCAAGCAAGAAATTACAAGAAAATACATACTTGTGATACGTAGTGCGGAGTTTTTCGTAAATAATTTGTAATTAATATGTTACTGTATGCTTCTTTTGTCTATGTGTAGCGTTAATTAGAGCGAAGCAGCATATGTAAGAAAAGGGTGCACATAGCCCACCATTCACGGCAGTCTACGGCTATCTGACAAGGCGAACACTGATCCTCGCTGCAAACGTTTATTATCACGTTCCATACGATTTATTTGAAATGTAATTTTACTCTCACCTTCTTAGTCAACATCGAGAGGGCTGTAATAGTGGGCACTTACGTGATCAGGCGTTGTTTTCCTTGACTACGCAAAGATATTACGTGTTACGTATCACGTAAATACTCTCTATTAAAGTCCTCTCGGTGTTGATTAAGAAAACCTCGTGAAGCTATTGGACGTGACAATAAATGTTTGTAACGAGGATGAGTGTTCGAGACTAGTAAATTGTCATTTCGTTCTTATTTACGTATCATAGGAAATAACACATCGATTACTACGGAAATACACATCGAAGAATTGCCGAGCTTCGATTCTCATTTAATTTGAAAAAGATGGTACATACGACGTACGAGGGTAGTCTGAAAAGTTGTAGACCTCAACACGAAGATGGCGCTACTCGTCAAAAGTCAGTCGAGGTTAATGAATCGGTAAAAACAAAAAAACAAATGATTAAATTCTCGCATTTGAAACGTAATACGCATACGCCAATTACAGTCGAACTGGACCACACCATCATTTGCCCCAGCGAAATATTGGACAGCTGAATTTCAACGTGGTCGTAACGGCCTGGTTAACGATGACAATTTGGCGCGCAATCGCTACCAGTACTTAAACCTTAAACAGTTTATTTATTGCTGCTTATTTTGCCTTTCATAATAATGAAAATAGATTACAATTATTTTACTTTATCTTAAACCTTCCGCTCGGAGGATACATATTTTTACCCAATGAGGAGTAAACGCCTATTTTCCAGAACAAGATGCTAACTGCTATTTGGACGAATAGAAGAGATAGAAGCATCGCTGGGAAAAGTGTATAACTTTACTCGCATGGAAACTTTTCAGACTACCTTCGTTCTATGTACACAATATAGCTTTAATGAATGGGTACATGCACATCTTTTGTCCAAATTTTTATTCGATTCCTAGATTAGAAATAAGGAAACGTCTAGTAGGTTATTAGCAAACCAGCGTAGCTAACTGTATTTTCTAATGATTTTCTAGAACAATAAGATTGTTGCAAGAGACTCCCCAAATTTCCTTTTAAATACATAAATTTAACTAAAACGAAGATCCTGTCTTAAGGATAGAGGTTTTGGAATGGTTTTTGATAAAATCTGAAGAGACTGCAGAATTCTCAAAATTAATATTATGTTAAGTCTCTTGTTTACAATACCGTGCCGGTTTCGAAACCGATAGAGCCAACCATCGCTAGCTTCAAATTCAATGTTCATATGCTTAGCAAGTCTTTCAGCTGTCGCCACACCACTAAACCGTTGTAATAGGCAACTTCAGCTGTTTTCTACTAAAAACTGTTGCTTCAACATCACATTGCAAAGCAAACGTCTTCAGCTTGTCTTTGTTCCTTCTTTTTCCTAAAACTGTTTGTTTTCCGATGCCGTATTCCTTATACACATTTGCCACAGAAACATCAGACCGGTTTAATTTTTCGTGAATATTTTCAGTTTTCGGTATTGTGTCAGATTTTCCACTGTCGCTTTCAGATATTTTTAGAAAGTTCATTCATGGTTTCTTTGTAAGAAAATAATAAAGCATTAGAAGCCTCCGCACTCCAGTGTGTAGATGATTGTGTTTTCACTGTTGACATTGCATTTACTGTTGACATTAAAAATTCCCATCTATGTGTAGAGAAAGAGATCAGCGTACTTTCGCTTGATTGCCAAAGTCACTGCTATCATTTCGTTTTGCCGTGATCTTCCATTTAGCTGGATCAGCTTCATCTAAATCTTGCTCAGCATCGGGGTTGAGTTGAGGTTCAGGTTCAACAGATTGATGTTCTTCTTCGGCATCGTTATCATTTCCACATTTATTTGAATCCGTTAAATCATCGCATGCCGTAGCTCTAGAATGCCTTTTTTTCTACTGTAGAAGTACAAGCGGAAACGGAATCGGAGCACGTGCTAGGCGTATCTGTCCAAAGTCAGTGTACTTTTCAGTAACTCTTCGTTGTTTGCTGTGCAGCGCACGTACATGTTGAAGGCAAATATAATTTAAAACTAAATAATTAAAAAAATTGTAGGTATTTGTGACTCTCAAATTTTGGTGAGTAAAGCGCTAGCTTCTTTTGCTGGTGTTGATAGTTAGTGATAACAACGCGTAATCGCATTTTCCATAAAAAACATCGTTCTCTCCATACCCATAAGCCTATAAAATAACTATTAACAAGCCTCTAAAGTGTTAGAATTATGAGAGTGGTGTAATAAAAGGAGGACAATATCGTACAAAAAATGTGCGGAGGACCTAAAGTTTTACAACGTAGGTACGTTGTAAAACATTCACCGTATGTGTAAGTATGCCGCGTCTAGAATAGGGAACATGGAAGATATACGGTAATATCGTAAATATTAGGCTTTTATCCGATTTTGTTGAGATTTCTTTCGGCATAGGGCAAAGCGCCAGATTTATGTAGAATGTAGACACATGCGCGCGATATATTTAAGGCGGACGTAGATAATCCAAAATTAAGAACATAAATTCTTTATTGGTAGAAAGCTATTTTTTATCCTATTAAATTACCAATAAATCTGCAATAATGTTTGACGTTGCTCATTCGACAATGACCAAATACAATATGTCAACAAGGTAACGTAATCCCGAAGGCCATATTTATCTGAATGAAAAAGGTGATTACGAAAATATCGAAAACTGCAGACCGATGTAATAATGTAGGTTTTCACGGCCAGAGTCAGTTAAAACTAAACGTGTTCCGGGTTTGCTAAATGAACATCAGCATGGCTTTCTGACCGGTAAAAGTGCGGCTATTGCACTTCTTGAACACACGGATGTAATTTTGAATGTTTTTGAGAAACACTTGTTTGCTGGTGGATTCTTCTTAGATTTCACAAAAGCATTTGATTCTATGTGATACGGAATTATTAAAGAATTATATTATTACCGAGTCAGAGGCGCTTGTCATGATCAGTTTGTTTCGTATTTAGGCGATCGTCAGGCAGACTGTTAAACCGATCGCTGACATAGGTGACATGGTGCGGCATTTCAATCCTAACAAGAACGATAATATTGAGGAATTCCGAGAAGTAGGGCTAGTGTTAATCGATATATGTACGTTGCGTACGTAAAATAATCTCAATTGTCGTCAAACGGTGTCAAGGACGTTTAAATAACAATGGCCAGCATTTTAAACATTAAATGCCCTTATTAGGATTAGGTTTTGTTTTTCTTTTTCTATATAAATTTTATTTGTTTTTGTTTGAGTCCATGTAATCGTATCTGATTAAGATATAAGAAAGATAATTAGGATTATTTCTCTACAATTGGCTACACTGTTTGTACCGAATTGAAGCTGATTTGATAATTATAAACTCAGGTGTACTCGTCTTGCGGTTGGGTACAGGTTTTTTTTTATAGTTTATTCTTTTAGTTTTTTATTTTTAGTGTTTTGTAAGTGTGTAGATAAGCTACGGGTTACTACAACATGCCATTCAAGATTTACGTCAGGCAAACATGCTAGCAACTCTTTGATAATGAAACAACTTTGTTTACGGCACGCATGCATGACACAACAACACGCGTGCAATAAGCTTATACTGGTATTAATTAACGATCCGCAACGCTATTCGTTGTTAGTTTATTTATTAATTTGGGAGTTTTTTTTTTTTTCGAAAAGAGAAGTTCCTAAAATAACTAGACATTATCGACGACGGCTGCGCCTGATGTAACTAGAAATAGGTAGAACAAAGAAATAGCTTGAACCAAATAAGCCAGATTATCCGGTTGGTCATTACTCTCTAATAATGGATACTGTATCCGTTATGGGAAGTTTGGCGAATGATGTCATTTTACGAAGTGTTGAGAATTTTGGATGAAAGGGTCGTTGGGTCCAGCGTAAGATTTTAGAAACGTGGTATCATGTGAGGTACATAAGCCGCTGGATTTCTTAATACGCTCCATAAAAGCATACACTCGTGTAATTTTGACTAGAAACTTAAAAAGTTGGGGCATCAAAGTGTAATAGTTTTACATCTGTTGAGATGTGCCCGCAAGCACTTGAACGTAATTGAACTTGCATGCATAGAGGATGCGTGCAGAATATATACGACGATAGCAGTTAATTTCGTTCCGAGCGTTCAGATTAGTTAGCTACATCGTAAATCGATTATTGGATTACCTCCACTATCAATTTACGAACCAGGATTAGCAATTAGCTATTATTGAAACTGCTTATCAATTTATTTATAGTCATATGGAAATTCGCGTGCGTTCCCGTGCTGCTTTCGCATCCTCGCATCTACGATTTTTCGTCCCTTCTCTTTTCGAATTCCAGTATTCAATCAATGCTGTTTCTAATCTAAAAACACAAGTTTAGCGACACGGCATCATCATCATTATATTATCGCCATCTACAGGATCACGTTCAACGTTCAATTCAATCAAAACTTACTCAGGTGAACCGGAAGAACCCAGACAGGACGTGAAACAGTTGCAGCGTCGGTGACGCCTACTCATACATTAACAACAATTAACGAAATGACGAACGATACACTACATACGACTAATTAATAACGGAGAAAAAGATAGAAATACAGTGAGATATAGAAAAATAAAGAAAAAAAAAATCAGGGCAAACGTATAAGAAATTAAAAGCTGGCGTGTAAGTATATAGAGTATACGGAAAATATGCCGATCCCTATTTAAGGAGGCGATATTATTCGATAGGATGATAAAATAAATTTCCACATTTCTATTCCTCAAATTTCGTTTACATCCTTATCATACTTGGTCACATCACTGGATAGGATTTCGAAAGAGGCTTTCAGTTTTGTAACCGAGCCAATGATAACTACAAGAAAATCCCCATTTTATCTTCAGCGTGCAACTTCCCGCAAGAATGAGTCGGTGAAGGTGTCGTCTGGTTCCGTTCGATTTTGTTCGGATTTATTCAGTGACGTTCAACTTCGTACCATTATATACATGTACATGTCTGTACAATAATTAAAAATAAATAAAAATATGTATATGTAGAAATTTATCGAATATTATACAGCAATAGAGATCAGTATATTTGTTTAATTGTGGTAATGGAAAACGAATTATTAAAGTCAATAAACGCATGACAGCATTGAAAATCACAAATAAAATTTTACACCATGTCTACAGCGTATGTTTTTGTATTTTAAAAAAGTACAATCCTACCAAGAAGGGAATACCGGCAACCCGCAAATTCAGATTTCGATGAAAGAGAGACTGAAAGAGTATCATGGTATACGAAAATGCAGTTTTTTCTAGCGATTGAATCCTCCGATTTTGGGGAACAGCATTCCCGTAAATTTTCACGATGCTAAACAAGAAATTGAACACGAAACGTTGAAGGCACTGTGTCTCGCAACGTAACAAAATTTATTACTCGTTCTACACGTATAAGCAATAATTTCATTAACACGTTGGCTGCCACCATAAGAGAGTTCTGGCTTTACCAACAGAGCCACGAGCAATTCAAGGTTGCCTACAGTTATGACATGCTTTATTTATCAAAATAAGGATACAATATGACAAAAACTAAACATTTTTGGTAAAAAAAAGTGATATCACCGGTTATGCATATGGCACATCGTTAATAATGTTTAACCATAGACCACCTGCATCACCGGTGATATCGACTAAACAAGTTCACATCTTCTTCTCTTATTCAATGTAATTTTGTAAAACATTTGAAACAAATATATTTATTACATTCGCCACAAGAAGTTGATACTAACTTTGCTTTCTTTACACCCATGTCCCGTCCTCCTTCTTTGACACATTTCTCGTAACATGGTGTGCATCTTCGTCTCTTTTTCTTATTGTCCTTTGTTTTGTTTTCAGCGGTTACGAGAACATGCTTATGTGCAAGGTTGCTTTTGGGCCGTTGTTGATTTATTTCAAGTAAGCCCAAAATTAGGTTTTCTCTAAACTCACTGATCCGAATAGTTTTCTTTTTGGTAAAGTGTTTGAAAATAAAAAGCGAGTTGGCGACTGCAGTGTTCAATAGTAGTTTAAATATCACTTGTTTTACGTAGAGGGGTGCAATAACTCGCCGTTTGATGTGACAGATCGATTCCATCCTTAGCAGCAATGTAATCTATAATACAACACGGCCCAGGTACATAATTATTGCAAAGAATTTTGTTATTTCTTCCCGATATGTTGGACGCCAGTTTTTCATCCTGGCAGGCCTAGAAATTCTTTTATTTTGTATAACTTGCGATGCATTTCTGTTCGTTTCTAATACGATAAGATCTAAAATCGCGTCATCGAGAAACCTACGGCAAACATCAAGCGGAGTAAGGTCATTTATATTAGTTGGATATATTCCCCGTGAAGTGAATATAAAAATGCATATTGGTATAATTAACTTCGCGAAAATTTGTGGGGGCGCGTACGCCTTAATCGGGGGGCCGTCTGTACAATTTCATCGAAATCTGAATTTTCGGGTTGCCGATGTCCCCTTGTAAGAGAAATATCAAAACAATATTCGTTGTGCAATTGGTTAGATTATAATTTGCGTGTGTATATTTGTCGTATCCTACGATGAAGTACCGCAATATCCTTCTATAATATTGTACTTGACTAATGTCGCTAAAACGCTTAATATTGCAAAAGAAAGGGAAAGGTTTATTCGAAAAGCAGTAAGTAGGGTAGTTTTACTTTTTTATATAAAATTATAGAAAGAGGTTGAAAAGCTCCGCAAAATTCCGCCGATCATAAATTACGTCTATATTACCAATAAAGTCAATAATGTTAATGGACAAAGAGTAGTAAGCAAGCACTGCACCGGCGAAACGATGTTACGGAAGTGAAAGCGCTGTTGGAGTGGGGGTTACTGGTACCGCTATTGGTTTCCGCGAGAAGTTTTCGTTTGATGTTTACGAGAGTCAATATTTTCAAGATATAGCCTAAAGGTTAGCGGCGCCCGAAGTTCTTCAAGGTTTCAAGTTTCAAACAAATTAAATGTTGGGAAGAGTATATGTGTATATACGATGTACGCCATCTGCCAATAAAAATGTTAAAGTTGTCAATTTATTTTACGAAAGTTGAAAAAAAATTGTACGAGCTATTTATTGTCGCCAACCATTAAATTACTCTATTATCAGATCAATTATGTTAGCTTTGCTTTCTTTACCAGACTAGCAGCTTTGTGAGAGTTTCCTTTACGTAGAGTGTCTTGTTAGCAGGTCTACTATTGTTCTAACGGATTTCATGTCGCTGCTTACTAGGTCTGCTGTAAATGTAATCCTGTGCTCAAAAAGAAATTGCTTAGCCTGGAATAGTTTTCCATCACTCTGAAGATTTCTTATCTTTCCATTGTTTAGTAATTGCTTTAATTACCGTATACGCTATTCCTACAGCGTGCATTGGATTTCTGCAGCGACGCACCTACTCAGACTAATTCGTTTGCCTTGACATTCCCTCGATGGCCTTCGTGTCCTGCTACCTAGACAAGGGTCACCTTGTTACCATTTAACTGCCAGAATAGGTAGCAATAGATCGGTAATTAACTCCTTGTCTGTCTAATTCTTCAGTACATTGCAGGACTGCTATTACTTCGGCTGAAAATACTGTGGCGCTTTGAATTTTAAGCAGAAATAGCAGCAGTGCTCAGGTGGCGAAGTCGAAACTGGTGAATACGCTTAATAGGTTGGAAACCGGACTAAGGTTTGGTTTGAGTATCAGGACACGAAAGGCATTGAGGGAATGTCAAAGCAGGCACCAACCATACTTCTATGAAATGGGAACAACAAGCAAAGAAACACCGAAAAATTTCTCAATACTGCAGAGGTAAATTATTGCAAAAAATTTCAGGTGGCTTAAATATTGTAAAATGAACAATTGGGGATATTACCTATAAAAAATTTGGAGAGGAGAGTTGGTGTTGAAGTTTGTGGTAAAAGTTTAGACCGACCCCGTAGTATTACTCAAAGAAAATGTGTTCTGGTCAAGATTTCCAGAACTAACAGAAAGGGTGCCTTACGACAAATGCAAGCAAGCTTAATGGAATCACGAAGCAAATTTAAATATCTCCAGGTAACGGGTAGACTTGTGGTTGCATAAGCTAATGTCTAAAAGTCATAATGTTCTTTCATTCACCTTCAACAAAACTTGATGTTTACATAGGTGATTGTCGAAGAAGTGTGATTCATACAAAGTCTGATACCTTTCATCAAGATTAGTATAGGGGTTGGCAAATATGAGTGCAGTGATTGCAGACAAGTACCACCATATCTTATTAAGAAGCTTAATTCCAGCAGTAGAACAAAATTTTGGAAATAAAGGTTTATATTTCAACAAGACGGTGCACAAAGTAACAAAAAAGTGGTTTGGAGACCACAATTTAAAAGTTTTATCGTGGCTGTCAAGTAGCCCCGACTTGGATGTCATTGAAATTTTATGACTTCAGATAAGGAAGTCTTTCCGTAACGATCTTTAGCGTTCAGTTCCAGCATTAAGGGCAAAAATCACATAAAATGTTTAGCCTCGAATATTGTAGATTCCATGCCAAAACACGTACAAGCTCTCAATTATTTTGCGCATAGCGTTGATGGTTATTGGAACAACAAACGGTCTTGGTCGACCTTCACGAAATATATCACGATCGCGATGAAGTTTTGCATACGAGTTGTAAATTTCTGATGACGAAGTTGAACGGGTCGATTCGAGACATTGCGTTGCGTTTAAATTTTTTCACAAAATTGCTCGAACTTTAGGAAAATAATAAGACGCTGTCCTTTTATAAGAACACCGGTAAAATTGAAGTTTAATACTTAATCCTAATTGATGGTATTTATTTTTTGTTAACAAAGTCCAACACCACGGAGGCGCTTTTTTAAATATTAAAAACGCAACTTAATCAATGTTTTCACCACTTTCTACCTATTTTATACATATATGGACGACAATATATTCCGTATATCACTTTGCAAACGAACGTAACGCTGTTATTGAAAATTGGCGCCGCGTAGGAATTTTTTGGCCGCACGTGAGTTCGTTTGAATAATTTTTCTAAATTTTATGGTTTATTATGGGTGCTCATGTCTCTCCGGACGCGATATATTGCCATAGTTAAGTGTATTATATAAATCTTAATCTAATAGATCTCCAGATAAATCGCTTGACATAATGCGATGTAATATAGCGTGCAGCAAAAATGTCCATGATCCTTGTACATTGCAGAGAACTTGTAATGATTAATATTACTGCTTTTCGATTGAGTTTTAGAAATGAAGCGTCTATGTAGGCACATACACGGTGGCCTATTAGTGTGAGGAATTTCAATATAACAATGTACAATATAGGAAAAAATGTTTTAAGTAGAAATTAGTACAGAGCAGCGTGAAGATGATTTTTTTAATTGCACACTCTGAAATTAGGAATTTATGATTTCTCCAAATTAATTATGCGTTTTAGATTCATGCCAACTCTTTTAAGCGATTGCTTCTTAGCTCTCGATGCTTTATTTAAATATAAAGTTTTATCAAAATCGAAGAAACTTATTCCGGGTATACGCGCATATAGATTTCATAAATTCAATTTTTCAAACTTCGTTGAAAATAGTACGTTTTTCAAAAACAAAAACCAATGAAAAACCATAAAACAGAAAAATATAACAACTCCTCACGCCAATGGTCCATTCTGTGTATTATGAAGCAGAAAAACGAAAGAGGTTTCATCGGTAATTAGTACAATATTATAACGGAATTGTTTATAATATAATTATTATTATTTATTTGAAATGTGTGTAGTGATGGTATACGTAATAGTGATTACTTATAATATGATAGAAACTCATCGCCATTGTCATAATCAGAATCATGCTTCGTGCGTTTCAAGAACTCGTCAAAATTTATAAATTATATAGTATAATTAAGAACGTGTCTTTACAGTATAGTAGCGTGTATTAGGTACTATACGCATTGTCTTTGCGACTATACGAAATGACGAAACTTATAAACAAAATTGAAAGAACCAAATCGAAAATAACTGTGATTGGAGAGGTGAAATGCGTGATATTCATATTACTTTATACGATACTTGATTTGACAATTATTTCATCCTTTTAATAATAATTTTCACAATGCCAATAGCAACAACTTACTCATCTTAGATTCTCTCCGTTTATAACAACAAGAGCAGTTCGAGTGACATGTAGAGGAGGTAATACTTCAGGGATATATTTTTCCAAATTATTAGATACTAGTATCGCACAAAATAATCTGAACACATGGCTAAAGCTAATTGGATCGTCTAAGGAATGCCAAAAACAAACTTACCGTTTACAGGCAGGCGGCGGTTTGATCCCATGCGCCTCGAGTTCCTTCTCCAATTGCTTGCAGCGCATCTGCGATATGTCCAGCTCGCGTTTTACCTTCCACAGGTGTGTATCGCATATCGGATCCCGGCAGCGGTGGTTCTTCAGGATGTCCTGCGCCTCGTAGACGGCGCCCCTGAACGTTAGCGATTTGCCCATTGAGAGGCTGACGAGGGCGCAACAGCCGCCCCTGTCGGTCTTCGCCAGATGCTTTCGGACGTATTTGAAATACAGGTGTTCGAGGAAGAGCAGCAAGGCGGCGAGCAAGATGCCCGCCATCAGAAGCAGAAAAGCGGACAGGAATTGTTCGAGCGCCAACGGATCCGAACTTTTCACCTCCTGTTCGATATCAAAGTAAGCGTATATTCCTAAACTGATGGTAGTATCAGAAAGAGTAAGAATTTATTATTTTTCAAAATGCGGGTTATTAAGTTTGTCTTGTTTTTAGAATACAATTGACTATTACTTTTCAAATATCCAATATAACGTATTGAAACTCCATATTGTCCCATTAAAGAAAACATAAGTTACGGTCGCCCAGAAACTATGGAACACCCTGCATAAAAAAAGTTTCTTTGATATCTCTTTTGATAGGAGATATATCGAGCTTTACCACGCCGTTGTGCCACCGGCGAGGAGTTTTCTTTCATAGAATCATCTGTATTAGTCTGTGGCGTTGCCTATATGTTTATAACGATTCGCGACTAACCTGTTTGCCCGGTTTACACGTTCCCGTCATCCAGTAGCGTCGCAGCCGTTCCAGATCCCCGTTCTCTCGGAAATCCAGCATCTTCTTGTTGAACATCTTGAGGTATTTGGAGTTCCTGGGAAAGGCGAGGCCGTACCCTGTCATCGCGTACCACGAGCCAACGGTCAGCAGGCGGCAGTCCTCGTCTTGCGACGTCAGATAGTCGAGGACGGTGCCATCGTAGATGAAGGCGTCCATGTCGCCGCTGAGCACCGCCTCGACGCCGTCCAACACCGTCGACTTGTTGAAGCTCTTCATGTAGCTGTGCATCTCCTTGAAGTATTTCGAGATGGTCGAGTCGGTGTGCGACCACGGGATCGTGCCGAATCGGAACATCGGCTTGTGCGAGTACGGTCTGGACAGGCGAGGATCGTCCACGCCTACATTCGAGTACGGAAAATCTAATTTAATTCCAGGGATCAAAGCGAAATTCGTAAATCGAAACGTATTTGAGTTCCATTTCTAAGCGATGATTAAGAATTTTATATTACGAGACATCGTCAATAAGATTTAAACAAGAACTCATTACAGTTTAACAAGAACGTATTCCAACGTTAGGACGATTAGCACAGGCAATTAAATTAACTTTACTGCAATCTGTAATTTTCCGAAAGCTATAAAAAGATTGTTGATTAATATGACCTCAACACTAAAGTCGGTAGTAATAGTAATAACGCTTGTGTTTTATTTCTTACTTAAAACGTAGTATTGGGTTGGAGGTATGAAGTGAAGCAGTGTGGAGAAAAGCGCGTTATCAGAAATTGACGTATAATTTTAACGGTCCTTGGCGATTAGAAAAAAAGGGGATAAATTGCATATTCTGTTTGTAGCGCGAATGACGCTCGGGTATGCATTCATCGAAAGCATATAACATATAGGATACACATTAACAACCCTCGAAACGATTTCCAGGATTGGACGGACTACACTTCAATACGGCGGATAAGTAGGGGCCGAAAAGTAAATCGATTATTGTTTAAAGAAATAAAAATAAACCGGCATCTCCAAATAATAAATTAAGCTCTATTAAATTATTATTAAACCGGTTAAAGAAAAACAGAAGAGGAGCTCTTCATGCCAGTGAAAGTAACAGGTACAAGAAATTAATTTAGAGCGAGTTAAGTTACAGTAGTCTTACTGCGCAAAAAAAGATCCTCATGCTGACGGTCGAAAATCAAACAGCGTGTATATTGTAAATCTGTAAGGTTGTAAAACGTAGATTTTAAAATCCGCACATAAAAATATGAGACACTACGTTAATATACAAGTCGATACATTTTTAAAGCGTCTAGACCGACGCCGAACAACGTTCACTTCGTGTAGCTACCTCGCCGCTAAACTAACGGAAACTTCTCACCGCCGGCGGTCGCTCGCCTAATAGCCTCTTCACGGCACCAATGTCTTCCCTTCATGTGCAGCCGAGGGGTGAGCATCAGTAGCGGCGAAAGTGAGATGCGAGACCCTGTAGCTCATCAACTTCAAGTGGCCGAGTGAATTGTAGCGGGTATAGGTATTAAAAATTAAAAGGCGTAGGCAACCTCAGCGGGAATGACTAGGTAAGGTAATAGCAATAAACTTAGTTTCAGCTAGACGAGCATAGTATGGGCACACTGTTTGCCCCTACTCAAATATAGATTTCAGTTATATCAGTTATAATTTGGTTGACTGAACTAAATGGGTTTTCCCATTATGTAATTTCTTGTTGATGTAATAAACTTTCTCCAATACAGCGTTTGCAACACAGAAGCACTATTAGGTTGCCTAATAGTTTGTGTTAATATCAGCGGCCGCGTTTGATACGTGCAAACTCCCGAAGGTGCGGTGAAAGTTAGCAACCAGCCAGAGCGGCAACAACGCCGAACCCATTGAACTTCTTCGTCCGCGTGTCCCATTACCCAAGGCGTCACGCAATTTGCGGTTGACATCAAAGCGAAGGTAAAACGACCGCATCTCCGAACTCAAATACGACATATTACCTCCCTAGTCGGCTCGGGGCAACTTAAGCATACTTGCCGTTAATGTAGCGGTATTAAAGTTTAGTAGAGAAGCACTGGAGCCGTGTTGTATAGTGGAAGTATACAGGAATATTAAATTTACTGAACTTGGTGTCCCATGTTTATAACAGCAAAAAAAATCTCTTGAAGAACAATGAAGAACTCAAATTTATGAAAAAGATACTGTTATAGATGTCGATCATATCCTTAAGGAAGTCCAACATCGGCATTATGTGACACCTTGTGTGTGTGAGGGATTGGTTTCTTTTCCCTACACTTGACCGTTAAATCCAAAATCAACGAAACCATGGAGGAAATACTTGAAGGTCAAAAAAAATCAAAAACAATAACAATATTTTCAAACATTTGCCTTTTCTACTGACATTCTCTGTAATACTTGTACAAATTATTATTCCCGTTACGTCTTAGTTGTTGTTGAAACAGCACATATGTCGTACAAATTACCTACGCTTCGAGCAGCTTGTACCTAATAACATTAAGCACAAAGAGAGCAGATGGGCTTTACGTTAATAAGCGACGAGATAAGTCATATAGGTACCGACAAAACATTGTGAGTCGTACGCCATACCATGACTGTACGTGTGTTCCTTTGAAGAGGACAATTAAAGCGAACGCCACTGTCTACATATATATTACCTGTTCGCATGTATCGCAAGAATCTGGATATATAGCGCTTGGAAGTGTATTTCTGATATGACTGCATGGTCTATTTGTGGATCTGTGCATAATTATTGGCGTATCGGTTGCACGCGCGTGTTACATCCATATAAACAAGGCAGAATGTCATTGATGTGGGGTATGATTTCGGTAACGTATTGCATGGTTGTTTGCGCATACGTGCGTAAACCGCAACAGGCCATGTAGAAAGTGATCGATCGAAAATCCGAAATTAAACATTCTCCTATTTCAGGGAACAACACGGGCTGGTCGTTTCGCTCGTTGGGAGTGTGATACCGTTTTTAATCAAAGCATAGCGGTTTAGGTGTTTCTCTTGATCGTAATGCATTATATTTTAGGAAAATTATACCCCAAAAATAGAAACAAAATTAATAAAAGGGTCAAATTTTTGAGCAGTTTCGGCCGAATTGTTTATTTAGTTCAACTTGCGACGTTTCGACAATAACTTTTGTCTTTAGCAAGCTATAACAATTACAAGTGTTAAATTTTGAAAATTTACAGAAAGAAAATAAAACACTAACGTTTGTTTTTGATGTTTCGTAGATTATTTTTTTTTCAGATTTTAGAGACTCGGATGTTTTACCAAAGAGGAACACACGTTTTTGTTTTTTAACTCTGAAATCTTAGGCTTAAGCGTTTTATTCCCAGGAGGATGCTCCGATAAGCCGCTTCTATGAATACTAGTTATGTTCTAAATTCTTCCAACTTTATACCAAATTTTAAAGAATTTCATTTATTAATTCTTGAGATATTATATATAGGCCTTTTAGAAACTCTGCGTTAAGTATTTGCTTATGATTGATATGGAGATTACTGACCTGAAAATTCGTAGAATTCCTCCCTGGTGATCATGAAGGCGGCTAAGTTGGCAGTGTAGATGGCGAGGAAGACGACGGCGAACATCGCCCAAACGTTGGTCATGAAGCGGGCTGTGAATCCACGTGGCGAATCGACGTGCACGGCCGCCTGAAATAACACGGCCCATACCAGCCAGTAGGTCCGGAACAACGAGAAACGGTGCGACGCCGAAGGTGTCGACTGGCGACCATAAAAACAAAACAGAGAAAACAATGCACAAGAAGGTAGGAGAAGATTAGGAGTAGACGAAATAGAAAAAGAAGATCGATATGCATACCTATACGTAAGTAACAGTACAGATGTAAAAGGTGACCGTGATATGATGAAGATTGTGATTGTGGAAGTGATGTAAAATGATTCGATGGATTAATAGGAATTTTACTTTAGGTTAGGTCGTGTTTTGGAAGATTTTCCTTGTCAAGGATACTATCATCATTCATGTGATTTTTAAACCAATTGGAGTTTTCCATCCTCACTACGGGATCAATGGGTTTGAATTCTTCCACAACACAACATTTCAATAAGAAACGGAGACATAAGAACAGAATTAAACATTTTAAATATAAATGAAAGAATAAAAATAAACGCTATAAGACCTGAAATGAAGAAGGTCTTCCTCTTTAACAATGCTGGTTTAATTTCATTTATACTCACAAAAAAATAGGAAAGTTACAGATCATCCTGACACCAGAGGCTGGTTGAACTCCCAACTGAAGCTTGAACGACTTTCTAGAGTACAGAAGATTGCCGGATTGCTAAAGGAAAGAGGGTAGAACGCTAAAAGTAGTTCTTCTCTTTTCCCTTTTATTATTTCTTTTGCTCAGAAATGGGAATCGTTTGTGAAGCTACCGATTGTTTCTGTTCCGGCGAAAATTGGATCTTTCGTGTTATGTATTTGTTGATAGATGCTAGCGATGGGGGCGGTAGCGGTCGCTCGGTATTCATCAGATCGATTGAAGGAGCCGGCGGGGATCTATATGCGAAATAATGGAGAATCGCTACGCCGAAAGGAAATTGAATTAGTCGGTTCTCTTTTGTTAATCGGATTTGATTTTAAGTACATGTTCAGTAAATTTACTGTATTGTTCGGAGAACCTCTGGCGAAAAATATGATGAATCTGATTAGAGCGTTTAGAAGATGCATGCTCCGTTGGTAAATGTAAGTAAAAAGTGAGTTTTATATTTGGTCACATTCTCCCTTCTTCAGGATTGTTAAAAACGTGGTGTCATCTGCAAAACGGTATTCTACCATATGGCATTATTTATGGTAAATCATCTATATACAATAGGAACAATATAGGCCCCGAAATATTACTCTGAGAGACCCCCACTTTCGCCGAAAGTACTTTGCTGCAAATATTTTTGTGAAAATTTATTATGCTCTTGATTTGAAAACGTAATCGTGATGTTAACAGTCACATCACGAATACGTCAACGATTTTTCAAACTTAACGCAGATAGGCCCAGCAATATACATTGGCCGCAATTAAAAATTCTCGTTGAACACGCTGTTTTTCTAATATTTTTATTTCTATTTTTGTCCTGTCATTATTGTAACTGTTGGACCATAAACTGATATTATTATTACCCCAACATGCTCCCGTCGAATCCTACTTAATTTATCGGCCTCGGGGTGGCTTTCCCTACAAATCCGCTTAATAGATTACGTACAGTTGCGGTTCGTTTATTAATTTATCGACTTTAATGCGCCATCGGGCCATCGACGGTCGTTTTATCTCGCACAACATGCACGTGCGTATATCTTCCGGGAGATCCCCCTTCAAGCTCTTTATTAATTATCGATATGTTAAGGGTTAATCCGGTCGCCGTCTATTCCAATATGCGGCATATATTATATTTCAGGCTGCAACCACGTCTAGATTAATATAATTACGGTCGGACCTGGATCAAACTTTCTGATACGAGGCTCTGTAAGCTCCGCACACAGAAGGTCCGTTGACCTTTTTCCCTCGCCAATTGCGATGCGCCGTATAGACGCTTAAGAGGAATGCTAGTAATGTCGGACAATATTACTAGTCGTTTTCGCTGGTTTTATACGTCATATACGTGGTCGTTGTTGGTGTAAGTGAATGTGTATAAATAAGCGACGACTTAAAGGGGCGGCTATGGCGTTAATTTTTGCTAAATCATCTTAATTGCTGGCGATTTGCTGATATTTAGTTAGGGCTCAGTTTGCCGGACGATATCAGAGTTTTTGGTGTTTACGGAAGCTCTTGGAATGGAACTGCTACGTTTGCTGAATGTGTTGTTTGTTAACGTTGCTTCATTTGTAACTCTAAAAAGATGTAACGATTGAAATTTTAGTAAACGTAAGAATTATAAATTTTTAATTCAGATTCAACGTCGGTGTTTATTGCTATTCTTATTCCGAATTTGGTTCAGTTTTTTGTTGTTCTTTCTCTGCTGAATGCCATATTAGGTAGGTATAGGGAACATGTAATCCGGTTTTTAAAAGCGACCTAACGTATGAAAATGGATATTTGAGTAAACTGCTGATAAAGAGGGGGTGGCTCCGATACAGCATGATAAATTGGTGACAAACCAGAGAAGGAAGAATACAAATAGAGCTTTATGTCGAGATAATAAGGTTATTTCGAAATCTTTCGACGGGGATGCTTAGACGTTGTGATGAATTGAATGGCATTGCTTGGAAAATTAAAATTCAGCCATTGTGGCATTTTGGCGTACAAAATTTCGTCAGCGAAATCCCCCTCTCTATTAAGTAATAATATCGTATGTAGCCAATATAATACTAAAACAGAAACCGTATTGTTCTCAATTCCGTATCCCTTTCACAATTTCAGTTTAATTACGGCCTTTAAACTTGTTATTCATTGAGAAATTAGTGCCCACGGGGCTCAAGCTTCTTCCGCGCTATAGAAATAAACGTATATACAAGATACGGAGGGAGAAAGTGTCATATCTTGCATAAAGAAGTGTTCAGCGATCGTATTCATTTTAATGGGGCCCCTAAGAAGGGCGAAAGCAAGAGCTACCTATTCATTCCCTATATTCCACGAAAGTCGGCTAATTCCGGGAAATGACGCGACATGTCTTACGCCCAGATTCCGAATTTACGTCTCGTGTCTTTATTCCAATCTCTCAGATGGAGTACGATTCATTAATATGTACCCTGCTATCTTTCCTGCCATGTTGGTTCCTAACTTCGCTATCTTTCTAATGCAGATTTCCAGTTCCGATTGATGCGATGTGACGAAAAACTAACTAGATGAGACCGGAGGGCGTTCGCGTCGTTATAATTATCGTATTGCATCACCGGTGCGGTGCGGGTTAGCCGTCGGTTTCTTGTGCCGCTTTCGATAAGGGATACTGGGCCACGGGGTGGAAAGTTAAATAGGTTTAAGACGTATTATGATAGATATAGGCCTAAAGTAGAGGTCCTGACTAACGAAAGTCATTGCATATTTCATTTTTACTTGATATTTTAAGTAGAATTTTCCTGACTGAACTTTTGTTCTATAGCCCCCTGAAGTTGTAAAAAGTTTACCTAAAGAAATGTCAATCTAACTTCTTGCTCCAATTCTTATACTGAAATTGAGCGGTGTCAGATTGCGAGGTAGTTCATTGCGGTCGAATCAATGGTCTTCGAATATATCCGTGAGTTCGTGCATAACATCACTATCTGGAATCACGGTGAAACTATGTCCATTTGATACCAATACTTTCGAAGTAAATTGAGACGCAGCTCTTCTATAAAATCAGATACTGTCGCTCCTAAAATTTCTAAATATCTTTGAATAGTTACGTTTCCAACATGAATTTTGCATGAAACTCAAACACAACGAGACAAAATACAATGCAATTATAATTGTTTTGAAAATTTGTTTCTTTAATGATATGTAGATTTTCTACAGCATAGTAATGCTACTAAAAGTTGCCTCGTAAGTTAAAATAATCCTTTAAAGGATCAGTGGGTTTCTCCGAATTCTTACCCACATAAAAAGACAATTTATAGGACTGGACGCCATACGTGGAATTACAAGGGACTCCGTTAGAAAGGAGATCTAGTCTTGGTTAGAGAAAGAAATGGAGGTTAATTGAAAGTCAACTACAAACTAAAGTAGTAATAGGAAATGGAGATACTAAGTTCTCCGCTAACTTGATTAGGCGCAGCAAAAAGAGATTAAGACCGTTACCGGGTTGGTGACTGGATACTGTTTCAGACAGAAACATTTGGAGAAGGATCTAGTGGAGCCTGCTGAAGTACTCAAACGTCCCCTGGACAAGATAATGGCCTTTATAGAGGACACTACTGCTTGAGTGGAAATTGAGTGGAAATGACGGTTCGATTGTGGATGGTATAACCACTACTGGTGGCTAACCCAAAATAATGTGAGTGAATGAATGCTTTATCAGTAATTGTTTCAAATGGATGGGTCAACTGCATGATCTGTACACATGACGTATATCTGGAAGTGATTTATTTTTGGGATCATATAACAGATCTCAAGTTCCAAGAATTACAAGAGGAAAAGTACAGAAAAGAAGTTTGCAGTGTCTCGAACGAAACGGAGGACATTTCGAACATCTGCGACTTTTAATTTTAAGTGCTTCATACTTCATATAATATTATGTCCTTCTCATTCTGGTTTCTATTTTGTGTTGTTTGCTTTGTTACGTATGCTCATTATATATTTTAGTTTAGCTTATTGAAGATCGTTTGTAAACAGGTTGCGCATTCAAATATATTATTTATTTATATTATTTATTCAAAATGAAGTGGAAACGCTAAATTTTTGTGTTTTTTGATGAAGAATAATTGCCGCAATAAAAAGCGAAAGAGAAGGAGAGACGAAAAGGATTGTAAAAGCAGATTATATTCGACAACATATGCATATTGTCTGTATATTCTGATTAATAGCCCTTCAATGGCTGCACGTAGTTCACCGTACAGTTTTGTACGTAAACGTTCGACGATCGCATTGTTTACCTGATTTAATGAGAGCTTCATATCGAAACCGCTAGGTGACAGCCATTCGAAGAGGAATATGGTGAAAGTGGCCGCTTGAATGGCGATCGCGCCGACCAACATCCAGGAGGCCGTGTCGAAGGGCTCGAGAAAGGCGGTGGGCGAGATGATTCCGGTGCGTTTGACGACCACGATCGCGATGCCGGTCTCCATGAACGGAACACTGAAGTCCACCTGAAACGCATTGTTAGTAAGATACAAACTAATTAGTAGTAATGTTCATCTGTTCAATTTCATTGTTATTTACTACATATTTAGGCTGATGTTTTACTGACATTGAAGAATTTTCATTAAATGTAATGCCCCGACAGATTTCTAATATCTAGGCTTAGCGGCGACAATCCGTATGCAGTTATATATCCGGATCATTTTCCTCGGAAATCTATATGCTATTTGTTCTCGCCGTTGGTCGTCGTTGTTGTCGTCTTGGGTGTCTTCCGCCCCGTTTCGGTATTACGCTCGAGAAACTCTTCGGATTAGATGAATACGGGGAAGAAAATTAAAAAAAAACAAAGGAAACTAGTGACAAGCGAAAAAACAACAATAGCAGACGCGTGGGGTCCTATCGCCGGGATTAGTTTTACTTCCGCAGCGAGCGGCTCTTTTAGATAATTAAATAACTAGGAAAAACTAACTATCTCCTATAAGTATACCGGGTATAAGAATCGTCCCAGTGGCTTTTCTTATCTTAATGTTTGTAGTATACCGATGTTACGCTACTATTGCTCGTCTTTTCGAGATTACAAGAGTTATACTTTGGATTCAGCGTGTTACTTTCTAAAATGGTTGATCTCCTTCGACCAAGGAGCCGCCTAAAAGTGCTCAACCGGAAGAGTGGAAAACTATATTACATTACGTCATCAGATATGACCTCAAATGTGATTCAACGTAAAGATGATCTCACCTCAAGCGTTGTACGATAAAAGAATGTCTTCTCCCAGCGAAGGCGGTAAGATGTGTAACTAACATCTAAGTATAGGCGGACCCCAACTGTCCAAAAAGTTGAGTAAAGGTTATGGTACGATACTATTTCAAATAGGGAAGTTGACCACTACTTCCAGTATAAGAAAGAGGCGCTCATCGTGGCAGATCGATGAACTACAAGATCGAAGATAATTGAACCTTATTATTATTATACAACATGTTCGTTTTATTAACCCAACGAATTCATTTTCTTTTCACTCGTAAAACAAGTAATCGCGTTATTTACAATTCAAAATAACTCTCAAGGGTAACATTCCCAGAACACAAACCACATCAAACTTAAACAAAGCGAGAACAAACACGAAAAACGACCGCCGAACGTCTCTTTATCCTTTTCCCACGGACTTTTCTCTCGTAAAACTTATTCGGTTCCAATAAAATCGGAATACCTGCGATATATTCGGGCGAAACACCGAATAAAAATGACTTTGGCGTTAAGCGCTATACCGCTACTTCTTTTACGATCGCGCGCGTCCCTGCTGTTAGAGAATTTTTATGCACGCTGCAGGTGTAGGATAACTTTTGCGAAATTTCTCTTCTTTCCTTGTCGCTGCACACCCTCCGTTATCGCCGTTTGGCCAAACTCGCTTGCTGTGATGTGATTTTTATTTGAAAAGTTGGAACGAGTTTCTCCTGGACGAGGGCGTCAACACAAGCCGTCAGCGGCGTGGAACAAAGCAACGACGTTGATTACAAACGACACAACAACAACGAAACGGCGAAACAACTGGACGATGTGATGGAACGAAAAACCACGCTTCAGAAAGTCCTCGCAAAGTTATACGTGTATCGACAGATACACAAATATGTTTCGTGTTCGAAAATAATATTGTACATAAGTGTTATATAATAATAGTAATTTATTGGTTTCCAGCATCATAATCACCCGTCCATATACGATTGTGCGCGCAACAACGATTTCTTCTGTTCGTTTTCTCCTTTTAATTCTGCCACACTTACCTTCCCAGCTAGCCCGACGATATAAAGCCGTCTCTTTCTTTCTTTCTTTTTCGATATTAGTTCGCATTAGTCGAGTTAGCCTTATACAAGGAAAAACTACCCGAATTAGTAGAAAAAACGTAAATGACGGAAGCCGGGAACTATCCGCAGTACTTACGGCCGCTTCCCGTTCCGAATTAATCATCAAGGAGGTCATGACCATGTCCGTTTTCTTGTTGACGAGATCGGCGATAAGACCGTTCCATTTCCCGTTCTCGTTCGTCCCCCAGCGACCGTCCTCGACGCGCACCAATTCGTAGGTGAACGCCAGCTCTTCGGCGAACTTTTCCAGCAGATCGATGCAGAAGCCGGAACAGCATTGATAGAAGCTGCCGTTACGGTGAGCTTGCGAAGCGTCCACCCTGAGAAAATAGTAAAAAAAAACAGGTTTTACTTTTTTTTTGTATTGGCTAAAAGTCGTTTATTAGGGTTTTCCAGTAGAGAAATTCAAGTAAAAAGTCGTCGTTTAAGATGGGTACAAATATCTAGGGTGATGCGCACCATTGGCAAGTTTTTGAAGATACGTCAACGGTCAAATTAGCAAAGCAATAGCATCTTTTTCGCCGATTACAATGGTGGAAGTCGAAAAAACCATTGAATATCGTGTTTTTGAGTTTGTAGACAAAATAACGAGAAAATAAGCTAATTTCTTTAAAGATGGTATGGAACATAAATGTGTGGTATATACAGTACTGCAAGACAAGAACTAAGATAGTAAGCGACCATCTGAACAGCGTATTTCCGAGACGATTCATATAAGGTTCTCCTCTTTTAAGTTTAGAGGACCTTACGTAACATGTTTAATCTGCCATTGAGGTATGTTTTCGATCGTTTTGATAAATTCATGTTTGTTCATTATCTCTATAGAATAGAATCCTTTACATCTTCATGTTAATTTTATAAAAAATATTATTATCCAGGAAACTATAACAGATACAACAACGAACGACGAACGAACGAACGAACGAACAAACAAAACGAAAAACCCCTCCAACGGGATAAAGGTGTTAATACATATCAATCAGCATCTGTGATAAATTTGAAGCCCGCTCGCAAATTCCACGTTCGTGTTATTGATTCGGCTAGAATAATGTACAAATTTAACACGCCGTAATAAATATCAACGTAGTAATATAATGGAAAGCGTATTTGTCGAGTATTATCTCTTCTCTCCCGTCCTAACATTTCCGCTTGGATCCACTGCTCCTGACAGCTTTCACCGAAATGATGTATTCGGGCAATTTTGTCGTTGCATGTTCCCTGGCGCAGTTGGACCTGCAATAAGAGGGCAACATTCGCGTTTTGCCATTACCGCCTTTTTCCTACGTCACACGCCGTCATGCGAGGGTTCGGGAAAGAAATAAATTGCTTGAGGCAATGCGGCGAATTTTTCTGCGGCCAAAGCCATTAGTCTTTGTAGCCACTGTATGTGTGCAAGTGCACGCGTATTTGAAACGTTCGTATTTTGACACGGTTTTGGTCGATGGCCATTTTTATTTTAAACCGAAACGGGAGAGAGCGCTCTGCATCCGCCTGAAAGTCGCTATGTTGTGAGGTTTTCTTATGCCCTTGTTATGAAGAGGTTTGGCTTGCGAGATATGCCATTTACGAGGGTGGATTAGTAAATATCCCTTGTAAGATGGAGCTTCAGCACGGAAAGAATCTTGGATCCATGCAAATTTAATAATGATAGAAAAGACTGTGGAGTAGTATGGCGAAGAACACCAAAGCATCGGCACACCCCGCACCATTCAAATTTAACTGATTAACCCGGGATAGTTGTTTCGAGTTTGCGTCGATCTTAATCTTCAACCGAATAGTGTGAAAAGCACATCATTGTTAAAATGTCTTAGTAACTCCACCTATCTTCAAACGCGGGTATTTATTGACCCATTCCGTACATTAGCGTTATCTTTGACAAGAAGCCCTTATAGACGTTATAGTTTAAGTAAATATACTTATTTCAACCTTTTATTTTTTTAATTTGTACGTGTTTGTACTTCACTATTTTGTGTAGAAACTGACCCTTTGAAAGACAATTTCCACATTTAAGCACGATCTATAATTAGCGCCACATAACGTAAACATTCATCCCTTGCTAAAACTAAAATAACGAACCGCATTTTTATACTTACATCCGCGTATATACGTATTTCCCCGGACAAAATAATACCCAAGTTCTCTCCTAGCTCGAGTAACATTCCTTGCCAACTGGGACCAAGTGAAAATTGCGAATAAAAGCTTTATCATCGGCCAGTCGAGCATACATGGTAAACGACGTACACGCCAGGACCAAATTCCAATGTTGCCGGTCGAAAATAGCGCGGACATCGTCAACAAAGGAGAAAAGAAAAGAAAAACGAAAATAACGAAGCTACGCTTTGTCACACGATAGGAACGTAACGCGGTATACGTGAGCGGTTGTCGTACATAAGCGGAATTACGAAATAGGATTCTGTTTGGCAGTGGAAAAAGCTTGCCTGTTGATGCCTGTTAAAATAAGGGTAACTATAGCCCGAGCTAGTTTAGAATTAAATGGATACGTAACACTGAACGTTGTTGACATTGATACAAAAATGTTAGAAGATGTGACCCTAACTTCTACGCTGATCATAATCAATGGTAACTTAACTAGATACAGTATGCTAACACTCCATTTGTGTTGATATAAAATGTGTCCACAAAAACGGTGATTTCTTGTGTCATAAATGGTGTAATTTTTTTTCGGTTTATTATACGCGGTGTTCTACGGTTAGAATCTCGATAAATTCATCAAAGTTAGTCAAAGTCGCATTGCGATTTGTCGGTTACATTGAACTCGTCCCGTGATAGTGTCAAAGTTTTTAAGTTTAATCAGAACGTCAACATGTCTGGAAAGAAAATTTATTTATGTAATAGGCTCAAGTTTAACGAATCCTACAGAATATCCAAGTTACTTTATGTATAATTTGCGCGTTCTAAATCAAAAATGAAAATAAAAGAGCAACCCCGAAATAAAGAAAAGTATGCAAATAACGTATAGAAAAAAGCAATCAACGACCGGATTCCATTCCCCCGGCGTAAAGCGTAACACAAAAAGACAATAAAGTCCGTAATAGAAACGGAATTCCATCAGGTCTGAGAGGCCGCATTTAAAAACGACACGGCGACAGTCGATTTAAGAACATTTGCTTTCAAGAAAAGAGCGTATTCATCTCTTTCGCGCGCTCCGGCTTCTTTTCCTTTCTACCCGCCGACGACCTTTTGAACCTCCGACGGTGTACCCGCATTAAATAATAAGAGAAATAATGCGCCGCCCTGCAGTCATCGTTCTCTTTCTTCTTCGCAGTATTACATTATCGATGAGTTTCCGCTAGATTTGGTCGGTACATGGCATGACGTTATTAGGTTACTCGTCGGGAATTTGTCGGGAAGATGCAGGAGGGTTGATCGATGAAAAAGAAGGTAAGAAGTGAGTTCAACAGAGGTTGTGCTATGGGGAGTCGCAAAGATGATATCTTTATTCTTTTATGATCTGCATCTGGAGTAATTCTGAACTGATTCCGACCATTGTAACAACCTACGGTTTATCTTATTATTATTATTTTTGACAATATCGAGTGATTCATCCCGGGATAATTGCAGTGGAACCATAAAATTTAAGTCATTGCGTATCATTTGATGGAGCATTTAATAAATAATATAGAATGTCCATGGATGCGGTTAAAAAGAGGACATTTTTTAATATGGTAGAATACAAGGTGAACATTCTGTGCTCTTGCATTGGCTAACGCGTCCATTTCGTACATGTACTTTTAAATACAAATGAATTATAATTGAAGCGATGTACATATATAACCGAGGTGGTTGGCGATCTATTTCCGGGAAATCGCATTATAGGTTGAAAAACAGAAGTAGGACAGAACGCCGGTTACAACAACAACCGGATTGCATGCAGCGGGCGACAGAACGGAAAATCGTCGTAAACTCCGTCACGATGACATCGTTTCGTGCGCTACGTTAAATCGAGGACGCAGGGTTATGTTCGCCTGCCAATCGAAAAATTCTATGTACAAGAAGGCCGTTCGACAATAGACGAGACGAAAAAACGGAGGAAAAACGAACGAAATCATCTAGTCTTGGAATTCAATTTATTCATTGGGAAATCAGATTAAATTAAATCGCGTCCATGCTTGTTTAGTTCTTAGAATTGCTATACGCGCGCAAAGCTGGATATAATTTCCGGGAATCGGGGAAACTCTGGAATATACTTTTCTATTATCTCTTGTTATTTTTTGTGGGTCGAGAAAAATAAGGGAAACAATGCGCAGAAATCAAAGAGAAATTGGATGCAGTTTATAAGGACGTCTTCGATGACTACCATAAGGTTTTGGTTTAGTGATTTTAAACGTGACCCAAGAGCGGCCACGTCGTTCCATTGAGGTGACTACGGACGATACGATCAATAAAGTTCATGATATTGTGTTAACACACTGCCCGGTGAAGATTAGAGATTGTTAATATGGTAAACACTTCAATTGAACAGCTGTTCAAAATACCTGTCATAAAAAATTTAATGTGAGAAAGCTATTGGCAAGATGCGTGTCGCGCTTGCTGACGATTGATCGAAGACAGAATCGCCTGATAACTTCAAAGCAGCGTTTGGACATGTTTAAGCGCGTCTATAATAATGGACCACAGACAAAACCTATTTTGACAACGGTAAAGCTGTTATTAAAGCGCATGGTGGTGCCACAAAGTATTAAAATATGTTGTTACAATACGTATGTGTAAGCACTTTTATTTAAACCAAACTAAAGGGTGCCTAAGACATATTGCCAAGGCGGTACGCAGCTGGTCTGAGCAAGTAAAGATCACTTGATCTAAGTTTGGAGGTTGCTGAACGTTAAGTAGTTACATGTTGCAGTACGCTTCTACAAATGTCAATATATTCTTTGGGATTCGCAAGGTACAATCTTAGTTTATAATTTGGAGAAGGGAAGCACGATCCGCCTTAAACGAAGAGGCCTACTTTGCAGACTTTGACAAATCTTCTGACTTGGATAGCTTGAAAAAATTGGAATATTGTTGGACTAAGTGTATATGTTTGCTAAATGTAAAACAATTGCATTTTCTTCTTTAGCACAGGTATTTATCACACCATCTCTGTGTGTTTAACAAATTCATTCGTATATAATGTGTTTAATCCATTATTTCCTGTTTTCAAATCACGTTCACACAAAACTGTAATTCTGTAAATGGAGCCGTTGTCGAGAAATTTATCATCAATTTTTGAATAACTATTCCATTAGCGATGTCACGGTCCAAACCCTGAACACGTTTAGTTTTAAATAATTATTCAATTTTCAGTGTTCGTTCCGGAATGTTACAACGTCTATACATAATCATCAGCATTGACCTCCTATGTGCTGTATGGTATGTAAACATCGATAAAACATATGTATTCCCTAGTTGAAACGCAGATCATCTTCTATATGAAAGACGGAATTCGACGGTGTCTAACCTGTATGCCTTAAAAGATAATATAAATTAATGTATGCCAACGAGGCAATCGGGATTTCAGCGAAATTGAATAAAATTACCATCCTCTCGCGCAATTTATGCTCGCACATTACGATATCAAGACCTTTAAAGGATATGAACCTTTTAAAAAGACAATTTCGAAACGCTCCGCGATGCTACTGTAAAAGCACGCATGGGAAAGATTACGTTAAATATTCGAAACGCTCCGTATACGTCGCTAATGTGTAATAGAGATGGAATTGAGTGCCCTAACCGGGTGAAATACGACATTACATAAGAATATTAACGACTCTGAAAATGTTCTTATTTCTTTCCATGCACGTAGATTTCGATATGCGAAATTTACGTGTATTTCAAGGTACAGTCGCCAAATTTTTACGTGGAGAAAGGGCAACGAAGAAGCAGAAAAAGCGAAAGTTGGGGCAGAAGAAAAAGAAAGAGAAGGAGAATGAACACAGAAAAAAGTAGGAGAAAAAAATAGAAGAGTAACTAGGAAAAGAATAAGAAGAAGTAAAAAGAAGAAAGAGTGAAACAAGTAGGCAAAGAACAGAAAGCAAGGGAAGAACAATAAGAAAAGGAAGAACATTAAGAAAAAGATGGAAGGAAAGAAGGAAACGAACAAGAAGAACGACGACAATAAGAGGAAGACGAAGAAGTCATAAGCAAAAGGAGAAGAAGATGTAGAAGAAAAAGAAACAGCGAAAGAAGAAAACACGGAGGATGAAAGTTAACAGCAGTGATAGATGATTTTAACGATTAAACAATATAAGTACAATTATCCCGATGTTTCTAAAATAATCGAAATCCCACTCTGTTCGATCTTAGTTAAATCGGTATAGGCTTTAGGTAATAGCTTCCAGCGTGTTTGAACTAGTTTGAGAATGACACCTTTACCGTAGCACACGGGTAATCTTTCATATCTCAGTCAGTGTACAGCGGTCAGTGTTTGACCGGTCTAATCTGGATCTGAACGCAACACGATGTAATTTTCGCTAGGTTCGTCCCAATACTAGTGCAAACAAATGGACAACAGAAACAAAGGTTATCTCCTGCAATATCGCTAATACGTCATGTTCTTTTCTCCCCAAAAACGAAATTTATTTCATCGAAGCGAAATAAAACGAAATCGAACGGAACAGTCAGCTTGATTTACTGTACAGCAGCGAAAAAAATCCGTTCTCGCGTGTAACATGCTCCGGATCCAACTCCGGGTTAGGTTAAGGGGCGTGCCCGTTGAGAATTTCGCGGCGTACCTCTACTTTCTTCGCCGTTGAGTTATTGAGGACGATCAATTTGCGCGACCCTGTCTGCTGTTGTTCTTGTGCTAAAGGGCCTGTATACTACATGACAGCGTAGCAGTGACAAGTCGGATAAAATTCCGGCTAATTTATTCTGCGGTTCGCAGAGATCCGCGTAATTTATTTATCCGGCCGGGACTTAATTAGGCGGGACGGTGGCACGATGCTATGTTGTGTACTGTCCAATTAATGTCGCGGAAGATATGTTGATGTCGCCGGCGTCTCGGCGGTTTACTTAAGGAAGACGACGCTTCGCATGTAATAAAGCAAGTAGGTAGCGCGTTCGAGAATATGGGATCATGGTGGAATGGAGGACATGCGTTCGCTTCGCTCTTTTTGCTTGTTAATATTTAATCTTCTTTTAGAAATTAGAAAGTCGGACGTAGGGACAAAAGAGATTAGCTATTGTTATTTTGGCAGAATAATGCCAAGCGCGGAATACGCCACACAAACTTTGTATAATTCTGCCTACGGCAGTTTATAGCAGTCTACCCAAAAGTTATGGTAGTTTCACATAAACATCTGTCTTACTTTATTGAAGATAAAAACAATTTGAATCTATTTTTACATTATAGTTGCGAAGAAAACCATTATATTCGACCTATTCAGTTTTCAGTTTATGTAGCTGATTGCTACGATAAACTTTCTCTAACATCGGATTCAC
Source organism: Oryctes borbonicus (assembly GCA_902654985.2). Lineage (NCBI taxonomy): Eukaryota > Metazoa > Arthropoda > Insecta > Coleoptera > Scarabaeidae > Oryctes > Oryctes borbonicus. Next base: position 203,372 of record LR736911.1, read on the forward strand.
AACGAAGTTGAGCGTTTAGAGCTATAAAACCACATCATAAACTCTATCTTTTATTGTATTGTTCCTTTCAAATAGCACTGACTGCATATTTCTAATATATGGCTGTTTATCTTCGTCGGATGTGACGGTAATAACGTAAAAACAACTCCCAAGTTCACGTGTTTAGTAGGTACGTGGTAGGCAATTTACGGGCGAACTAATCACTCTACGCTTCATTAATTCTCCTCCTCGCCTCATTACATCTGTACGATGACCAAGCACGTACGGGAAAAATATGGGCCTTTGTACCTCATCACCACGGGAAAGCACCGAAAGCGCTACGATTTGTCGTCGAGACGCCGTGCCACTCCCTACCGGACGATATTTCACCCGCCGTACAGTGAATTAAAGTCGAGACAAGAATAGAGAAAAAAAAGAAAAACGAGGAGACGAAAAAGAAAAAGAATGAAAGAATTTATCAAGTCTCTCATGCCGCGTAGTGCTTCTACTATAAAAAGCAAGAAGAAGAAAGGGGAGATTGTCGCATTGAGAGGGCCAGCGCATATTTCAGGCGAAATTTACGTCCTTAATAAGAGAAAATTACAGCTGATATATACTTATGTATATGTATATAGTAACGTTTTGGTGTCTCCGCATCGCGCTAATGTGCTGACGCGCTCGAACGGCGATGGTATTTGGGTGTGAAATTTTCGGGAAGTATCCGGAAATTTCTCGTTCGTCGCGAATAGCGAGAGGTTTCCGTTTGGCGAGAATAGCCGGTTGTTGTACGGAATATTGGGGAGTAAATGCTCAGAAAACGATGACGAGGTAATTCGTTTGGATAATTTGCTCAGTTATTCGAAACATCTATATACAAATGCTTTATACAAGGTGTTACGAAATTCGCGGACACGGACTATGCGATGAGGTTAAATATCAAAAACTGAGCTACATGCTAATGTCTTTAGAAGACTAGAAGAGAAAATTCTTTTCTCCGAATGCGTTACAATGCAATCACGCAGAAATACTGGCCATCCTCGCAGTCGTTGATTTGATAAGAAACGTTCCTTCAAGTACCAGGTGCATTGCGAGAAAACCGAGAACAAATCCAGTCCACGCGCGGCGTGCTCTGAGACGCGACAGCATCCGTATCACTTTACAAGAGTCCAGCATTCGTAAGATAATGACGGTCCACACACACCGCAAGCATTTTGTGAATGGTATTTAAATCACCATCTGAATATCCTAAAATTCCATGCTGTGAACGGATGAATGTTTGTTTACCTATGATGACCAATAATCCACATCACTTGAGTTATGAGAATGCATATTTAATGATGTCTAGAAATCGTTTTCAGAATTTTTGGATAACGTGCTTCTCAATCTCCGGCAAAACATGCTTTTTTTGCATGACGGAGCAAGTCCCCCGCTTTGAAAGAATTGTACAATACTTTCCGTGAACGTTAGACTAGTAGGAATGATCCAATACCATCTCGATCGCCAACATTTTGAAGAGTTTGTTCTAAATGTACATATTTTGTGATATAAAATTTTTAAATGAAATGCGTCACCGCTAGGAGTTTTAGACGTGCGATTATTCTCGAGCAGATTCATGTTAAAATCTCAGCACATTAGGAAATTTTTACATTGCTTATGATAGTCTAAAATGTATGCAATTTTTCCAAAAAGATATCTAAATTTACTTTGGGTGACTTATAAAATGACAGAATAGTTAAAGAAGAATGGTTAATTTTGTTTAATCCTTTCTAATTAAAATCATCGTATCCCCGCGTTTAGATGCAGTTCGCGTAAAAAAGCTATTTATATAGTAACTATTAAAAGTCAGGCAAGAGATTGTATTAACTTTCGTTATAATTGCTACCAACCAAAATAAGACTCCCGCGAACAGAAAATCGAAAATAGAAAGAGGAACTAGCGCAAACATCCCTTCCAATTCCCTCCCACACTCTGTCGGAATATAATAACTTCGTTTACGTCGCTTATCAAACATTCAAATGCAATCTCTTCCCCTGTTTACAAGCACATATATAAAAAGCGTTTCGCATCGCGTCGGAGCATTGGGGAGAAAGGAGAAAAACAAATCGGCGCCGAATTCCATCCAATATCATCATCTCCGACGCAAACATTTTCAATTTCGATCGTCGTTACCTTTTTGGCGCAGCCAGCAGGATAGTCCGTTATGTGGAAGGAATATGGTAATATAGAAGGATATTCGCGAAGGTCGAGAAAAGAAGCTGCTGCAATTGTTGTATCATACAAGCATGTAAGGAATCGTCTTATTGCATTGCCCGAAAATAGGTCAAAATCAGATTTTCTTTAAGGAGTTTTAGCATGTTCGGTTTCCCATTGCTACCTCTAGTTGTCTTTGTAAAGTGTATATAGCAGCTTGCGTGTATCTCTAGGGAAGTCTAAGTTACTTTAAAGCAACAATAGATGAATAGAAGCACTAACAGCAAATCTGTGCGACGTTTCCCACTTCCCGCCCACTTGCTTATTAAGATGCTTTGTTTAGAAATACTAAGTTATCCCATAAGTTTGCGTGCATAAAGATCAGTAACGTTTTTGTAGTAATTCATTTTTTTTCGTTATTTATAGTTGCCTAAAGTAACAATGGCATAGCGACTTCCTGCCAATGATTTTACGTGTTAGTAATACACATTTGCTTCTACATGCACAGTTGCTAATCATAATGGAAGAGAAAATAGCAAATTAGCAAATAGCAAACTATTGCCTCATTACTGGAAAAAGGGTGTCAGTGCAAAGGTCAGTGCATGTAGGTAATAGTAACGCCAATTCCACTTAGGAGAAAGTTGCTGATCCGCCGACGTATGTAGTAGGTTCCTACTGACCAACCACGAATCCATCATTCACTGGAAGGAGACCGGCTACTTCCCGGCTACTCTCCATGTTAAAGAAGTTCTCTTCTTAACCTTTCATGGGCCAAGTGTGACAACTATCGACTTCTCGGGGCCTAGGGCGCCAAGTACTGGCAACCAGCGACCAGTGACGCAAACAGGACCGATCGTGAGGTGCAATCGCCCCGTCAGGAGGCTCGGAGAGGAATTCTGTGGTATAATAATGTGGTAATAATAAACATATCAAAATACTAATTTTCAGCAAACTTTAGGAACAATTAGAATATGACAAATTTTCAAACGAAATTTTTTAATTTCCGAAAACGTCATAATGCTCACTTATACGTAATATCAATGATTCATAATTAAATACGCGTCGTAGGATTCGTATAACTAAAGTTGGACCGGCAATGATCCGGCGTTAATTTGATAGAAGGCGTTGGGGCCAACGTACCAGAAACAAGAATGGGAAAATTATTCAGATCGCTTCATCCATGCCAGATTCCCGAAATTACACTTCTAAATCAAGCATTATTTCCATCTTTATTGGCTTAACCCCGCGCCGAAATGTGATAGATCAGCGGGCGAGATGTAGCGGAATAATAATATCCCCAGTAGCACGGTCCCCGCTATTAGATTGGGTCGCGTCGATCTGATTTATCGTTCTTATTATTTTTCGCCGAAAAGATGGTACATTTTATTCGCTCCCGTGTGCATATTTCGTGCGCCGCGAACGTTACGTTGAGATCATATTTTTAGATAGGAGGGGGATGAAGGAACGGCAATTTTTCGAGACCTCGACCCGAGATTTTTTCTATACGTTGAAGGTGAGAAATTAGCTATGGAAAATTGTTGATGGGATTTAGCCGACGCCTTCGGAAGGTTTTCCAAGGAAGAGAACTTAAAGATATTGACTTATATATGTTTAATTAAACCGATAGCTCGTTGTAATTTATAGTCTGGAAAATATGTTAAAAAGTGGCGGCGACGAGATGATGTTCCAGTTGAGGAATAATAAGAAGATGCAACGATTGAAGGACTTGTATCAAATAAACCACAAAGCGTTTAAGATATTGGGGATATAGGGAATGTGGGAGAGAGTTGACATGAATTGAAGAAAGGCATCCAAAAATATCATAATATAGAGGATGTTCCAATGAAAAAACTAAGCTTGTAATGTTTGTAGCGGAAACTGAATACTCTGCATACTTGAATACAATTTCTTATCGCTCGGACTTATTTACGAATATTTTTTGTTTGAAAAGTCGTTATCTAAATTGTTGAGGAGAGGACCCCGCATTAGGTGGACAGCCTGTATAAGAACAAATAAAATATTAGCGCTATATTGTTGTTTGAATTTGGTCCTGCAGATTGTTCAGGTATGTTCGTGTTTCTATTCTCATTGCGTAATAACAACCAATTAAATTGCCTTGCGATTCTATGGAAACGCTGTGTATGTCCTTGTACGGTCCTGCCAGGTGCGTTGAAATTATGTTGTACACGTTTCAAGTTTACTCATGAGTAAGGACACATTGCTCTAAACTAATACCCTCTTCCATTTCCATTTGAGGATACGCTCTGTGTATACTACACCGACTTCAATTTTCGATTTAGTTTCCCGTTTCCCGCATTTATTGAATTGGAAAATTAATAACAATCGAAAGCATTGAAATCCTATTTATTGCGGGCTTAATTATACCAATAATTTTTTTGAATTAATAGGCATTCATTTATATACCTATATTGCTCTACGCTGAATTTTATTTATTTTTCTAATGGAAATAAATTACCTCCGCATCTGTAGATATTAATCGTCGAACAATATCGAAATTATTCGATTTATTATCACTCAATTTCGACGCTAGTTGAAACAAAATAAATAAGTCCCTTGAAAATTGTTCCTGAAACATCAGCCGGCTTCGTTTTACATCAATGCTGAAGCGCGTAATCAAAATTGATACCGACGAGAGTTTAAAATTCGATTCGAATCGCGAATTCATTAAATTCGCAGTATCGCTAATTGAGGATGATGCGCTATCGAAATAGCTGACGATAATTCCATTAACATTTGATGTTTATACTGCCGGCGCAGCTGTGCGATAACAACAGCGGCGCCGGTCGTAAGCCAATCTTTCTTCGAGCGTGGCGCCAATTTTTTAACAGGATGCGCGAGTTTGTCCCGTTTTGTGTGTTCCGTTCGTTAAGTGCTAATTAGTCGACATGAGCTTTAAAAATATAATACCTGGCTTTTCTTAACTAGGAATGTTTCCATTTTCCAATTACATGTTTAAGCTTCAAAGGTAAATGTACACCAGAAAAGGTGAGAACGTTTCCCAAGAATGCTAAAAGAACTACCAAATGAAAGAAACGCCAAGGAAATTCAAGAATTTTGACAGAGACTCTACAAAAGCAAAATCAAAGAGGAAACATTAAACCGTCTACCCAAAAAAAGAAGAGCGACGTTAAATAGGGAGAAAAACAAAAAAAGAGGAAGAATCCTACAGCTACATTGGAAACCGAAAGAGGTAGCAGGAAATAGCAATAGTAGCGACAGCGAATGATTCTGATACTTTGGATTTTGAAGAAATATATGAAGAATCAGAGACAAAGATAAATATAAGAAAGGAAGATTTCGTAATTGTAAAAATTGCTTGAAATAAGTAGGTTAGACACATCCCCGCGCACAGATTCCGAAGATTCCTTCAAATCCTTCTTGGTGAAGATATTATTCTGAAACTACTAAAACATAGTCATTGTTGCCTAGAATAACACCATTTCCCATTCGGTTGCATCAATCTTTCAGGAACTATTTGTTTTTCAAAAGATTTATTGTCGACTATAAGAAATGCGTCAACTTTGGCGATTATCATATAAGTGTCCGCCTTATTTCGGATTTGCCATCAAAACTAGACAAATATGTCATCAGCAGGCACGCCGCTAGCCGCCTGAACACTTGGGTGCAAAACCGCTCCCATTCCAACGAATTAGCATAATGATTAACGTTGCATTTGCCGCCACCCTGAATACGCCGCCCGCAATTTTTTTTTCATCCGTTTGATTGAAGTATTGCTTCGAAACATAATCGATTATTTTTGATCTATGCTTTTCCACTTTTCCATAATCTTATTTAGACAGCAATTTACGACATCGCTTCTTTCGCGAAAAAAACGGCTTTTACCTTCCCATCATCAAACTCTTCAACTTTTGTTTCCTTTCCTCGTTCCTTTTATAAAATGTAAACGCATTTCGCAGCGAGAGTAGCCGTCCATTATAACCGACATTTCCTACGCACTGTTCCATCAACTCTTTTCCAATTTTATTCCGCTGATGGCGATACCCCGTTCAATTTACGAGCGTCGTCGACGACGCATTTACTTACGTCTCGTGAAAAGCCTTTTAATTTAGAGCCTTCTTTCAGGTTGATGGTGTTACTTCGGCCTGTCTATATGGTACAGAGCAGTGTTCGACGTGAATTAAGCGAAAGAAAATAGCCTTTTCTTTTTCAGTAAACAGTAGCTTCGATAGCTCTAAAAAATACTGTACAGTGTTTAATACGGATAAGATGTATTTACCCCGTGTACAATGGTGCGAGTGGTTGGAAAATCAAGGGCAAAATTTTCTGTCATTAATCTTCTTCACCGATGAAGCAGGCTTTAGACTCTATAATTCTGTTCCATAATTGCTCTTGTAATAGGTGATACATTTTTTGGAAATTGAACGGGCGAAGAAGCTATTCTTTGAGGGCTTGTGTAACTGATTCTCCGTTGAGCTTCGGAAGGATTTGTTTTTTGATCACTATTTGATTTAAAAAAAAATTAAATTATCTAAAAAACCTTATAGATCGCCATTGTTATCCCTATTTATTACGGATTCAATCTCGTAATCGTTTTGGTACAAGCTCCAAATATTGCTCAACGGCACATTATTGCAGAATCCGCTTGTTAGACACGACCATCGGGATTACATATACAATGTCCGACCCGTATACAGATTCAGAGGGGTCGATCGACCGGGTCCATTGGGGCTAATTATTTAGACCAGCGGCGTCCGTCAATCGCATGCGTGCACGCATTTTACTGTATATGCACGTCCCACACAATACTATGACCTTCGTAATTACGGGCTGAATTAGATTTTAATTTAGATAAACGTTAATAACTGGTTAGTATAATACGGTTTTTGTTTCGATGTGTGTAAGCGTAGTGTTCCTATCATATTTCGTTTTAAAATTCCGCTTTTACGCTAGTTATACGGGCTGGTTACACTACTAAAAGTTTAACGGGTGGTTTTTTGCTGATTGGAGTTTAATATGTTAGTGAAATATTATGTAACTTGTTAAGTAATTAGGGAGACTATACCAGATGATTAAAATGATTAATGCGTGTGTAACGGAGATAATCGTTACTGTTTGCATTTCTGGATACACAGATAAAAATAGGGAGTTGGATTTGATGCCGTTTTAATTCTCTCCGATGTTCACTCGGCGATCATCTTTTGTGCACATGGCCATGTGGTTTTTCCACTAAGGGTCTGCGGTTACTGTCTTTTATTGAAAAGTAACGGTAAAATTGATGGTCAAAGACAGTTCATTTGTATTTCGCGAGAACGGCGCATTTTAGACATAATATATGTTACATAAAGTCGCCCTAAAATTGGGCGAGGACTCAAAAAAATTACATCATGTAGAGGGTGTTCCAACTAAAATAACGAAGTTTGGTTCGGTAGAGTCTTAATGGAACACTCTGCATAGTAAAAAATAATTCAAAGATATGCATGCTTTCAACTGATGGAACTTATATTTAAAATATTTTATTCTATTCACGGTCATTGCGAATATACAAGGCACCTTGTATATTCGCAAATTTCACTCACAACCATCAACATTTTCGCTGCGTAGATTCTCGTGTTACCAGACGAATCCATACATCGTTTATTTAATACCTAGAAAACGCGAACTTATACTACTTACAACGCATAGTAAAGTGGTTTTCCATCCATCTTCCACACGAGCATACATCTTTTTCTTCGTTTTCTTTTCTCGTGCGTCGTACATAAGCCGTCAATCCGTCTCGTCTCCGATAAGTGGAAGTACATCCGTCGCGGCGTTAGCAGCGCTCGCAACTAATGCTGTACATATGCGCCGCATAGAGGTGAGCACCTGTAATACGAACCGATTTCGCAAACATCGGAGCTCCGGATCTCAAGATGACTTCGGCGGGGACGGCGCCCTCGGCAGCCGTGATTAAATTCGTCGAAGCGACAAGAAAGGCCCGTCGAATTTGCATGTGTGTGTGTGTATGGTACGTAAGTTTGCAACTTCGTGGTTGGGAATTTTTGACAACCTTCACGAACATGATGTTACCCGCAAATTAAGCTTATTCAATACAACTTGAATTTGAATTGATGCCCTAACGTTATTCTTTGGAAAATTTTAAGATTAGAGTAAAAGGGGCAAGTAGCGTTTACATGCGGCAGTGGGAAATTATTTGCAAGATTTTGGAATACGTAATAAAATTGGATCCTATTTAAAATTTTGAATGTATTGAACATCAGCAACATTAAGGATGCAGGATGGACCCGATGGCGTTTGCATTTAATGTAAGAAGATTCAACATCATAACGTTAGATGTTATTAACATGAGCGTTTCAACAGCTTCGCGTATGTAATTTGATAAAACGGTACATGTTCGCTTCGCATAACTTGAACAGATTCAATGTCTTTAACCCGAAGCTTCCTAAATTACCGGAACCGCACGTTAGAACGTTAGGTAAAAGTTTCGATTTATTTGTGAACTAACATTCTTCGAAACGGCGATAAGATAATAAAAAATATGTTCCTTTTGGACGTAGTAGCCGTAGTTACTTTAGTAGACGTAATTATCCCTTATTAGATCAATTCGTGTAGTGTACTGGAGGTCATTAAAATTCTAGAACGCAATTTGGGATTGGTCTTCACCGCTTCAGAACGATGTAAGTTTGGCAGTAACCTCCTAGCGAGATAGAGGAGTACTGATTAACTATGTGGGCTTTAAATGATGTGCACGATAGTACAATTAAGGTTGTATCGTTTATCTATATTAAGTTGTGCGAAATATGATACTGTTTAATATAATTTATTATGCCTTTCAATATCCATACATGGCGATATTTTTTTGGTAAAAGGTATAACAATATATCAGCATCGGTCGGAATATGAAAAAAACATTTTCGATTATCTTAAAACAATTTTCAAAAAACAAGCAAAACTTTTTAATAAAGAATGCTTTTTTTTTTATAAAAACGAGGAGATTTGTAAGACTGGCGAATTCTATCCGTGTTATACACATAGTGTATATGTAAGTAAAGAACTGATTCTTGACGGCTAATGTCGTTGTGTCGTGACATTCTTGATTTCTATGTCGTTTTTCAGGCGATAACATCAAGGTGAGTAGACGAGGGCATCAACGATAAGGCAAATACAAGTTAGCGTTGATTTATCGGGATCGTTGAAAACCATGGGTATGTGTATGTGTGAGTTGGGGTTTTGACCGGTAAATTCGTCGAGACACGAAATCCAATTTTTCTGGCTTCTCTTCGCTATCGAGCTTGGCTTCTTTCTTCTGCTTTATGTACCTGCGCTTATTTGGTGTACGCTTTTCTTGGTTTGTTTGTTTTTGTGTTCTGCTCACTTCGCCTTGTTTTTCTTTTGAGGGAAGATCGGCGAATAAACTTTTCCATTGCATTAACTTATAAGAAGTGGTTTAAGTAATGTAATTATTTGTTAAAGGTTTCAACAGTTCTGTGGGACCTTTATAATTTTGTGCGCTATGATGAACTTATACAAAAAAAAATAAACGGAAAGTTATCGTTCGTGTATCCTGTATAATATCGTGAACTTCGGGGATGGTCACGAGTTCAAAGTAAAAAGTAGTGGTAGGGGGTTTACCACTAGTGCAAGACTGCAAGAACTTACTTCCAATGAGATTCCGCATCTTGTCCAGAGCAAATGTAGACAAATACATAGTTACCAAATAGGTTAAGTATGTGTTCCGTGTCTTCAATTAAGTACCGTTGTGAAACATTTTTATGTCTTTGTTTTTTGTGTTTTTTGTTAAACAAACGTATTCATTTAACAGAATTATCATTAACTGTTCTACACGAATAACTACTATACAAGAATCACCAATATCAACCATTTCTGCAAAACGCTCTGAGATTCCTGGATTAAAATTGAAAGCCCGTGTATTTGATGGATTACTTGTTATAATGTAATCAATCGTTGAGCCTACGACTAGAAGAAGACTGGTTTGGTTATCCATCATAGATTTTACTTCATAGGACGTGAAAATATCAACCAAAATTTGCGATCCGTTTTTGTTTAAATCCCCACAAAGGAGAATATGTTCGCAAGGGTTTCGCGTCAAAGATAATCCTTGTGATAGTTATACTATTATACAGAGCTAAGCAAAGCTGAAGTCATGTTAGACCATTGTAAAACCTAAATCTTGCTATCTCATCCAGAACTTCTCTCCGTGCAGGTGCTAACCTTTGTTGCCGAAGCGCAGCCAATAAACTCGGTGAATTTATTACGTTGGAAAATTCCGACGTTCAAGATCCACCCTGCCGTATACATCGCCGTAATATATTTACCACTATTGTTCTCCGCTTTACAGTTTCTTCAACATCGTTAAAGGTATGCTTTAAGCGTCCTTTTTTCCTTGCTCTGCACCGCAACAAACTATGCCACAGAACAAACTACTCTAACTCTTCGGATGATTAACGTCGCCCAGACTACCAACTTCCTTCTCTACTTCTTAAAAGCTTGATGTCGGAGAGTTTTATCGCGAGCTATTTTGTAATTAGGTTCGCGTATCTTTCGGGTAACCGGTAAAAGATCGGATGGGTTTAAACTTTTAAACGCGAAGTTCCTTCAGTTTATTGTCGGAAAATAGAAATAATAGGAGGAAGCATGGAACGTCAATGGTGAGATAAGGAAGATTTATGGTAACAAAATTAAGGATGAAGCTTTGAATTGGCGCCATCAATGACCGATGTGGGAGGAAGAAATATTGTTAGTATCGTGATCCGTGTTTTAGATCTAATGGAAACACTCAAGTCATTTGTGATGCACCTATATATATTTGACTATATCTGATAAGAACTAGAATTGGACCGGAGAAAGAAATTTCTGTTTATGAATATGGTTTTTATGAATGAACTGGCAGCATGATTTTTTGCAGTCTGGTTTCAGCCTGTGTTGTAAAGGAGGCTAGACGAGGTAAAATTATTCGAATTGAGGGTTACTGGGAGGTAAGGTTTAACTGACCGCCACGGAAAATTTATCTAGGTTTATCTGTGCCTTAGGTTTAGGTCTTTTAATGTTGAAATAGGACTATCTAGGCAAGGTTTTTTTCCTTTTCTATTTTTTTTTGTTTTTTTACATCTCTACACAGACATTCTTCAAATCTGTTGTATAACGAAATGGGAATTTCCTTTTGGTTATTGGACAAATATCTATCTACCTTTCTACGTTTTCATTTATTCACCGGAATCACTGTAAAAGCGCTTGCGTTCCGTCTGTATTTAGTTTTAAATTATTAGTTGTTTCGCTAATTCGCATATCTTGCTGTTTACTATTCACAACAAGCAAAACTGACGGGAGTTAACGAGTTCGCAGGTTATAGTCTCCTCAAATACGACAATCCCTCATTATTTTTCGTTTGCAACTAACGCGCGAAAAGCGTTGAATGTACTCGCTGTAGACATTTAACAAGAATTTAAACAACGTCGAAAACCGAAAACGAGGCATCCCTCGACTAGGCGGTCATAGCGGTAACTCGGCCTAATATGCAGATGTTTATGTAACGAGCGCCGCGTACACCATCGATCCTCGGCATACATAAAGTCCTCGCCGTTAATGATGATATATGAGACGCGGAAATTTATCGTTAACCGTTTATCTAACACCACAGGGCGCTGCGGTAGTTCGAGTTCCAGTGGTCGGTAAAGCTTGAAAATTTGAGCCGTAATTGTACACGTAAATTTTGTACATAGCCGTGTATATAAATTGCGTACGTATGTAATTATTATGGAAACATAGAAATATATAGTAGTTATGATCTCTCTTTTTTTCCCGTATAAGTATACAGAGTGACTTATAGTTGGTATAAAAGAATTGCCACCTTGATCGGGAAACCATTTAAGAGTGTTAAAGAAACGTAGCTCCTGTTCTTTTTTTTATTTACAGAACTTTTAAATAAATTACAGATGATTATTAAAGTAGAACGTTAAAGATAAATAAACAAATGACCATCTAGGAAAATATTGCCTATAATGATTGTTCAAAAGACTCGAATCGTAATACGTGTTATTGTTCTACCACCATCTTGATGTAATTTCATTAAATCTAATTGTTATTTGGTCGATATAATAAAAATTCTATTTATACACATCTGAAGTTACGATCATTTTAAGTGAATATTTGCTTTTTGGAATGTTTTTTTTTTTGTTTCTTCTTTTAATACGCACAAAAAAGCATTCAGTAGTAAAAGTATTAAAAATTATTAATGTTACGTAAACAACATTTTTGTTGAAAAAAAAAAAGATTTTAATTTTAAAATAGAAAAGAATTAGCATTAACATATTGTGTATTATACAGAGCAAGTAATATAGGTAAAATGTCTGTTTTTTTTTCTTTTTTTTGAATTGATATTTCGTCCGAATAAAACAGGGTTTGAAAATGTTTATTTTTTTTATGCAGCAACGTTGAAAGGATCTGGAACGTTATAAAATAGAATAATAAATTTTGTATAAATTGATAAATGGATGTTTTATTGAAATTGAAGGTTTTTACCTTTATTCGGGGATTTTGTAAACTATATGAGTTTGTTTTTGTTGGTGTGAATGTACATTTACCATAAGTGCACGTGTACACATTTGCATACGCGAACGTAACTTTAGAGATTCGGAGAGAGCGCTGCAGTTACCGACCAATGGAAGTTTCAAAAAGGCCCTAATCAGTGACTGAGCGTGTTTACGCCATTTCGTTTTGCACGGAGCAATGTCAAAAGCGACTGAAGTATGAAGTGGCGTGTTTGGAGTTGATAATGCGACTATAATCAGCTTCAATGAATTCCGTCGTTTCTACAGCGTTTAGATTATTTATTAGGGCAATTAGGAGAGCTCTGGCGTTTTCGTTTCTGTTTGTAGTGTAATGATATTAATTTTCCGGGAATGTACCAACGTTTGAAAATACATTTTTGGATACGGATTACTTATGTATTAGATGTTTGTTGTTAGCGAAGAAGTACCTATATATATATATAGGCGATATTATCACGAAGGCATTTCATTACTTTAACTTTATTATAAATACGCTATTGCTCAAAACATACCTTAAGGTAACCATCTTAAGCTAATAAACACTAAAGTATTGACATACAATTGTTTCGAAAAATATTTTTCTCACATCGAGTTTAGAGGATTAATTAAATAAATGGGACTGGCTGGGAAAGACGAGCAAACGGGTCCCAATTTATATATCTATGAAAGAGCGCGGAAAAGGGTCTCCGATGCAAAAGCTTCGAATTCGTTGGGCGTACGATAAATGCCGTAAAAGGTCGGCCGACACCCGTCGAAAGGTACGCCGTAATCATTTAGTTAGGGCCAATTGTGCGTTTTAATTGGCGCGCTCAAGCGCGTGCTTCGTCTCATTTCGCCGTCCTCGTCCGATACCTATAAAGCTACTTACCTAACGCAGCGCAATGAATGCCGAGTTGTCGGCGAAGAAATTCGAAAAGCTTCGTGGGTGCCAAGCAAGCGAGAATGTAGTACGTATTAATAAGGACAGGACGTGAGGTTGTTTCCTTTAATGCAAAGAGCATTAAAATTAGGAAATTGGACGTAAAGGCTATCGCTCTCGGCGGAACCGGAATGTTTAAATGTCAAATAGAAGGAACGGTGTAGGTTTAATACGGGTATTTAGTTAGAAAAGGAATGAAGTGTGCTTTGAACAGCATATCAAATGCTGGTATTTATTTGTAGAGTATAGACTTGCAATTATTATTATATTAAATGTTAAGAAGATTTCGAGGTTCGAGGAATAAGTCTTGGGACAATGTAGACACCAGTTGTAACTAATTATGATGTTCGATACACCCAATATGTGAAGACGATGTAAATTGCAAAAATCCGAAAATCGTCGAAATTTTAGGGGCAGCTTTTATCTCCTAAACGTGAGCTTGGCAACCGTATGCTGCTAAAGATGTAAATAAACTAACTTTCTAATATAAATAAATAAAAATAAGCCTATTGTTCAATAATTATCACAATATTGCTGTATACGCAAAAAGCTAATTTGCTGTAAATTTTTTGACAACATTTAACATTTTTTCCCTAACAGTCTTTAGACCTGTAACCCTTTCTTTGGGAAAATTGTGAAATACAACATTTTAGACGCGAGTTTGTGGTTATATATACAGGAATTATAAAATGTCTGCATATTCGCTAATTAACGCAAATTTTATTGTCCATTTAGAAAGTATAGCTTCTGAATAGTGCAGGTAGTCCGATATAATTGAGTCTTTTTTAAATCCAGCATCCCTATCGAAATTGAGCCAGTAATAAATCGTTCGAGCAACGAACTGTGTCTTCTCGAAGGAAAAAAGTCGTTATTTTGTGAGCACTTTCAGAAATTTGACGCGCTCGCATCACTCATCGTTCGCACGGACGTCTTCTTGTTGTAATCTCGGCGAAACGAAAACATTAATCCACGTGATTTATTATTTCACACATCATATCACATCCACTATCGTGTTAAGTAAAAGCATCGTTTAGTTCAACGTCGAAAAGCGTTAAAAGTAATCAATTGTAATCTGCTAGGCTAGAAGTACGTTTCATACGTTTATATAAAAACCCCGTCACCTATGTACAAGTTATACATTTTAAAATATTGAATCGACATGTTTGGTGAAAACAGAAAATACGGGTTGGGTTTAGTTTTTACATCGTCATATGCTATATACGAGGGAAACCCTAAACATTTTCGGAAAAAGAAAAAAACAGATATTTTATCGAAAAAAAAAACACTTTATTGTTTCTCAAACTATTCGCCTTTAAATTTTAAGCACCTTTTCATTCGAAGGAACCAGTTGTCGAAATATTTATTCCAATCTGAAGTGGGTATCTAACCATGGAAGAATTAGTTACCCCGTTACACCAAGTCATCTTCGGTGAGGGCTGAATCGTGGAACAGATTAGTTTTGCGGAGGTTCCTTTTTGTTTCTGATACCGCGTTCTCTTCCTTCAATATAACAATATTCTTCCGGGTTTTGCTGGACGTAAATATGAGGTTGTCATTTAAAAAATTGATGCTGTAATATAATATGGCAACCTTTATTGGCTTATCTTTCAACTTCACAAGGTCTTTTTATAACATACAACCTCAAGTGCCTACAACAGGTAACAAAAGTATGAATATTTTCAAAACGATTTATTTTTATTGCGCGGTATTTGTGAGTGGCTATTAATAATTACGTCCTTGTGGCGTCAGGTTACGTGTGTAACAAATTACATTTAATCTTTTTTTGGGCCTTCACCACACTAAAAAAAATCTACGTTTTTAGCAAATAAAATCCTAAGTACTATTAATTTGAATACACATACCTTCGGCTGTGTGCATCGCTTCGCCATCTGTAATATTCAAATTGACTTCCATTATGACATTTGCGCGTCCCCGTGAAAAAAAGTCATCGTAATCGCCATCCGGGGGTATCCAGGCTATAAAACGTTTAAGCATGCGTCTTTTCCCCCATCAAAATAAAACATTCAGCGGTAAAAGGGGGAAAAACTGTGTAGTCTGCCACCTGTCGAGTCGGCGTTTTGTAAATACATTCGTCAAGCGGTAACGTTCCGATGTGTAGTTAGTTTTAGAATGTATAATACGGCTATAAACCGAGGCGATTTATCACTAAGTCGTCTTGCACGTGTTGTAAAATAAATCCGTTCGATTCGAACGGGTGACAGCTTTTTTGAAGGTTTTTCTATCTGGAGTCGCATTTGAACATTTGAAAAATGTTTTTTCCTTCTTATTCAACGGATGATGATAGAAATAGTGCTTTTAGCCCAATATTGTCGTGCTTTGTCAGGTCTTCCATCGAAAACAGTTTAACTAATAAGAAAACCTCTCCAGGTGTCACATTTTTATGAAAATTGGTAGGGGTGTACAGTATCTTCAAATAGGCTCTTTGAAAGGTGAAACGTCCCTACGAAAATTTATTAATTTCCAGATTTTTCTTTATAATTCTCGAACGGTAAGAGAGAGTAACGCTAACTAATAATTGATTGTGTTAGTCGTGATTAACCATTATTCATGAATAACGGTTAGTCAATAATCGTGACTAAATACCCGATTGGTTTGCTGAAATGGCGATTGCAAATAAGTATCTTAGCGATTATAGGATTCCTGCCATTGTTAATAAAGAACAGCATCAGTGTATAAATGGCAATTATAATTTCGAAAATAATAGGAGGAAACCTATAATCATGCTTGGATATTTGCATGCCTATGTGCGATCGCCATTTTACCAAATCACCAATCAATAATGTTCAACTGATTCTAAGAAGCGATTGTACGCAACTTTTGCCTTGACTTGGATGGCAGTAGACTTAATGTTGCTTTATTAGCAGCTTCGATAATATCGTTTGGAATGCCTTCCGCAAAATAGCTCATCCTTCTGAGTAGGTATTATATCCTCATTGTCAATTTTTAATTTACGAAACTAATTGTTTGATCGTGTTAATGAGGTAATTCCAAATGATTTTAGTTGATCATGACACGCACAGCTTTGGCATAATACAACCATCAAATTAAACTGGCTAACAATTAGCATTTCCAGGTTTTTAGAAATAATAATATTTTAAGAAAGAATTCCTGCATTGATGGTAGACGTGTTTCCCTTCACCTTGTTCCGACATCCAACAGGCGGTATGCGGCAAACACGTTCGCCCGCAACAATCAAACGTGGGCGAACCTTATCATAACGCAATTAAACGCGAATTTGTCTCGGTCAAATCGGATTTCTTACGTGCTTCGCATTAGACGGCGCCAGTGTGGTGCGCACCTGCGACGCATACGTGACATACCTGTCGCTGCGGAATCCGTCAAAGCATCGCCGTTACCTCACCGCCGAAGATCAATTATGTCGTGCCGGTATATATACGGAACGTGAGGCATTCAGTTCGTATTTCTGTCGTTTGGGTTTTGTTGATTTGGTAACTAAACGTAGATATGCATATATGTATGCAGGCGATTTAATCTTTATGCCTACCACTTCTGGATGATTACTTAAAACTCGTATCTTTTTTATATTCAATATTTCGTTCTTTATTCCGGAATTCATCAGAAGTGAAAGTAAGAGCTAGAAAGTTATTTCCCTTCCTTTTCCCCGTTTGTCTATCTTAAATAGAACTAGGAAAAGTTTAATTCGACCTTAGATTCTTCTCGAGCTTGAGTAATAAAAACAGTGAACTATAAATTTATTAATACCGCAAATCCACATTCTTCTGCACGCCAATTATCTTTAAAATAAGGAATTTGCGTCGGTCACGCTGTTGGTCCTTTGTTAATGGAAATGTTATTTAAAATTATTGCAGGATCAAATTGTTCCATCTCTTAGGGTACTATTTCGTAATGATGAGACGGTTGAAAAGCTAATAAACATCAATCTATGGCGCGCCACCACATTATCAACTTAACATTAGAAATTATGTAAACGAAATCTTCCATAAGAATACATTTTTGTATGTGCAAATTTCAATATCTTGGAAAATTCGCCAACACGAAAGAATCGGGACAGGATGCATCAGGATCATGGCCTTTCAATTGATAAACGTATTAATATTACTTGATTTGAAGTAATCACAGTAGAAGATTTTACTAACCAATCATGATGGTCGTATAATTTTACGATCCATCTTTCATGAAACTAATGTAGGAAACGTCAATATATTTACGTAACCTTTCCTGGTTTCGGTCGATACAAATTATGATTCCTCAATCGTTTGTAATCTAATATCGTCGAACTAAAGCAAGGAACCAATAACTTGGCCGCCTGTCTGAAACGGCTGACCTAATATGTATCATTCCCGGGGCCAACTTGACCCGCACGGACCTTTTTCGCTCCACGCTTGCTTTTGTTATTGTTGTTGTTGCCTTCACATATTCTTATATACACAATTAACCGGATTATAATATTCCACCAACGCATAAATATCGTTTGCCGACCCTCGCCAAACTCTCTCCGCGAAAACATCTATGCAATTTTGTGTGTTTAGCGGGCTATGTACATAAATTGCACATACATACGATTCGCAATTAAAAGCTAATTGGATTGGGATGCTAGCCATGTAGCAAGTTTTGGTTAAAATAGCACGTTGTATCGGCCGTTGGCATTGGGTTTTACATTATGGAGGCAATTACTGAGGTAACTGTGAACTTTAAGCAATTGTATTTAATGCGGTGCGATGGCAAAAATTAGATTTGAAATGTTTAAAGTGCAGTTAAAGAAATATGGACCGATCAACTGGTTTCCCAATATTCCACATCAGATATAGATGCCTCCACCATCGCAGAATACGAGTTAGGAGGTTTGGAATTTGTGAATAAAGTTCCATGAATCATTCAAAAAATGATTTAATTTTTAAAAAATTACAATGAAATATGTGCATATAAAAGAAAACGAAGCTTAGACTCCCTAGTGAGATTAAAATTTCTTCTTATAATTGAAATCAGATGTCTCAATAAGTATTTTAAACAAAACGATACCTTTACCTTCCCTTTTATTTTTACGGTTCTTGGAACAAAAAACAGAGCCCTCCTTTAATAACTTCCGCAAATTTACCCATCAGATTAAACACATCAAAGCCGACGTAATTCAACGTTCACGGGAGATTATGACGCACCAGCTTATTTCATTCTCATCTTCCGTCTTTATAATGAGCGCGAAACGTAGAACGCTATAGAATATAGAATACCAAATACTCACTCCGTGATATCAGCTTCGGTAGCGATCCGACAGAGGACGCCGCGGTCCATGGAGCATTTTCCGGTGACGGGGTCGGGCGGCGCGAGATTAATGTAGGGCGGCTCCTCGAGGAAGGTGATCTTCAGATGGAATTTTTCGGGCACGCCCTGCGGCGGCGTATGGCTGTCGCCCGGCCAGACGATGTCTTTGATGTCCAGGCCTTCGCTCTGCCACGACTTCCACACACCGATCTGCACAAATAAAGGACAGAGTGAGAGAATTACGAGAGGAGATGGAACGGCCTTTATTTCCTATGTTGCAGCATTTCAACGTCAGCTTGCCGAGATTTAGATTCAATTAGAGAGTGTAATTATCATCGTTCCTCTTATTACAATTATTATTTACGACATGCGTCTGCTTGAATTGGAAAGCAGCGTTTTGTAGATGGGAATTAGCTTGTTAGATACACAGCTGCCTTAATTTCTTTATGAAAACCGCTTGATAAACAAGGGCTTGAACCTGCAATACTTGGTAACCAGGTGTACGTTGCAAATACAACATTTTAATTAAATAGGTACGCTTGAATTTGTTTGGAAAAGTGAATGGAATGACAGTATACAGAGGTTTGAACTAAACAAGCAGTTTTTGAAGGCGCTCCTTTGTTAACGGTAGTATTTGTCAAAACTCACGGAGAATTATGATGCATGTTTCGAATAGACCATATTTCATGCTTTTACAATGACATTTCTTATCATAGCTGCCGCGATTGGATTTAGCAGTATGTTTGACGTAGTTGTAAAAAGCTGTATTTGTAGATCTATTGGGGATAAATCCGTTGTTGTCTGTATATATAAAATAAATGGATATATCTTGTAGCTAGCTAGCAAATGTTCTATTCGAAATGTTAGCAAGTTACCTCGATCTTATATAACTTATACTTCTAACGACGCTCGTTGAATTTTCGATATAGTTACGACGAAATGCAAGCGCATTTTCGGTCTCTTGCAAATTTAACTACGGTATAAGAGGAATGCGAACAAAACTTATGGTACGTAAAGGGAGAGGTAGCAAAGTTCGGATTAGATTCTCGAGTTTTGCCCCGTTATATAACTGTCGTATTGCGTCGCAGCTAGTAATAGTAACGTAGACGATTCGGGAACCGCCTCGCGTCACTTTAACTTATTAGCGAGATCCATCTTTGCAGAATTATGATCGTACGCTTACCGCATTTGCCCGTCTCTAAAGGCGCGAAGGCAACATAAGGAGGTATATTGTTCAGGAGAGGAGGGACGTACTGTTATAATTAGGAGACTGCCGTCGCCCTGTTGCCTGTAATAGAGGAACGTTGTTTAGCGTGCGTGATGATACGTCTGTTCCGCGTGATTATAAGTAATTCCGTTAATTAGAGCATATTGATTATCACATCACGTCGCGCTGCATTGCGTAAGACATTGAATTAGCATAATTACGCAGAACAACAACATTATTTTGATTGTCTTGATTTTCAATGTCGTTGTTTTCTTGTTGTTTTATTTTGAATAGTGTAAATTGTGTAATTATTTTTGTTTAACATATTTTTACACGAGTCAAACGGCTTCAAACAATGTGAGCAACGAGAGGCAAGCACAAGGGAATAACTTCGTTGTCCCTTGCTGCACCTACCAACTCAACTGTAACCATCAATAATTAAGAGTACGCGCATCCATCCATCCACTTTTATGCATTTCTGCTGTAAAGCTTGGTGGAAGTCCTATTTCAAATTGTTGCTGTTGATGGGACATATACACCAGCAGATGAGAAACATTTTCGCCTCTTTTTGCTGATGTTAAGGTTCCCACTTGTTGGTGTCGCTCCATTGCTACTACTTTAGTGCGGCCTTTAATATTTACACTCATTCCCATTTCGTCGGTAAATCAAAAAATCTATTCAATGCAACCTTGCTGAATCCAATTGCGCTTTACGCTTCAAACATCTCAGCCTAATCCCTTCTAGCAGAACGGTTTTCTTCATTGAAAGGATGTTGAATGTTGTTGCGCTCAGCTAACTGGTATGCCATTTCGCACACTTCTTTTACAGTAAGATCCGTTCTCTATATTAGTCAAATATTTAACAAGTTCTTTTTGTTGCTCATCAGTAAAACGGTCTAACGTTTTTGTTACATTGTGATCGGGATTTTCTCGCTCTGTTGCAATATGCCTCTCTAAAGTTGTTTACTTTGATGCCTCGTAGTAACCCATTGAATGGCTTAAAACAACCTTCATGGCGGGCCGTTTTGCGTAACAAAATTGACTCGTCATCCATTAATTAGGTCACACTGTTATTTTCCTCCAAGGGTCTCGTGGAGTGGTTATTCAAGCCTAACAGGATCAAAATACACAAAGAATGTTGATAACTACTGTTACGATGTGGGCTACTCGGTGGTAATAGAATGCAATTCTTGCGTTTTAACTTTAAGAGACAACCTACTAGAATTTGAATTAATTTGTATTAGTATGTATATTAAACGGGTGGCGTCCCTCCACGCTGGGTTGTTTGCTCAGGTCGCACGTTATATATTGATATTGCGTTCGCAAAAGATTTAATTACATATTATATCGATACGGAGCGGCGGATAATGATTTAATTACGTTACGTCGCGTTAATCGATTATTCTCATCATACAAAGCCGCTAATGGTAATAAATAGATTGCCGGTCGGGCGAAATTGATTCCAGAACCGTTGCGACGGGCGAAAACGACGCCGTTTTATTAATATATCGGCCGTTTTAACGCTCTACTATTATGTACGACGATATTTGCATTTAAATCTAATACGACGACAACGGCGATAATGCTGTCATTTTGATGTTAAACCAAGCTTATGTCGGAAATTATACGTGGTAAGTACAATAACATGATATAATTTTAAGAAAATTTCAACAGTAAAAGCATTAAACAACTTTATTGAGAAAATTACGAAAATTTTATTTAAACTTTAACACAAAATGGCAGGACCAATTTAAATAGTTGAGATATTTATTAATTTATAATAGATTGGCGGAATAAACCTACATTACGAAATCTATAATTTTAACGGAGATTAGTTCTACAAAATTGCTCGAGCATCTTAAAGTTTTATTCGGCACGTTGAAGTCACACAATCAAAGAAAAGCACTTGGTAATGATTTTACTGTCTTAGTCCATTAGTGCCCGATGTACGTTTCGCCTTGCGGCATCCTCAGGGGATTAAACACTAAAACTAAAACTTGCAAATACCATGCCGTAAAATGAGGATTAAAAGTGGGCCGAGCCCATTGTGGCATTGACAATTTTGTACATTCAATACGGAAGAAACATTTTAAATCGTCTGAATGTGAAACAAGTATTGATGTCATCAATATAAACGTTGAGAAAGAGGTGGTAGTATGTATCGGACTATTTAATGAAAATGGTTTAAAAGAATAAACGGCGAGGCACTAACCTAGTGGCTCAACCAACTGCTTCACAAAAAATAAAAGTGCATAAATGGGGCATACTGCACTTAACAAAGGAGAAAAAGTCCGTCCTAATGAAGAAATCTTTTGAACTTTGCACTCGTGCTCAACAAGTTAAACAATAGGCAATCTATCTATGATGTATACCCGATCATAAACAACCGTAAGAGGAAGAAACGGATACTCGATTGACAAACTTCATAAGTGGACAGGCAAAAAAGTAAAAGGCCGCCTAAATTTATTTATTTGTTTTTCTGCCAAATTTTCGACTCTGAATAAAGCCATTCAATTTGATGAAATCTATTAACATGTTCCTACTACACAAGCGCTAGGGACAACAGACAAGACTTTATATCCGCTATAATTCAATGCTTCGCTTAGAACGTTACTATCTTTGAATTCAATCGCGCATTTTGGCCAACCAAGGTAATACGTATGCCGAGGCAAAAGTATTCCAAAACAAAAGACGCAAACAACGACGCCCATTACATATTTAAACGCGTCTCGCTGCGCCATATATTGGCTCGTCTAACAAACGCAAAAGCGACGATGCCGAACGTTCAGCGACCGAAACGAGAGACATTCCACTGAATGCATCAACGTTGGAGGCGGCTTTGTGTACCTTGCTTGCGAAGCCGAGTTACCATCGTCGTTCCGCTTAATACCACCCCGTATGTCATTCAACAAGTACGTTAGAATGTCGCGCGTGCATGCTACGATAAACACACACGCGACGGGGAATTTTTGCGTGCGGAATAACTTGGCGAAATATCCATCGTTACCGGCAAAGACACTAAGGAACGTCTGGTTCGGAATGCAGCCAGCTGAGAAGATGAGAAGAGTTGGTCTGTCAGTTTTACATGGCTTTTCCTTAGAGTACAGTACAGATACAGATACATTAGTATACATGTACATATGTGCATCTAGATATTTGCATATTCCCATCAGGAAAGTGTGAGCTACTTTAGAGCTACAAAAGACACACTTCTAATATAGAAACGTGTGTGGATTTTCTTTTTTACTTTTCTACTTTTCTCCAACTATACGAGAGCAGTTTGATTGGAGAAAAACTTTTCAGTTCTATATAAATAAATAATATAAAATAATATTCAAGATAAAAGCTGCTGACTGCAGCTGCTGCTAATAAATAATCACAATGTAAGCTCAAGCAAATTTAAATAATAATAAAAGGGAAAAATAATAAGGTATATAATGTACTGTGTCTTAGCGATTCTTGTTCTGTTTGAACAAAATGTTTTTTATGCTTTTTACCAGGTCTTTACCTGCTTTTTACTTGCTCTTTACCTGCCTTTTATCATTCTTTCACTTGTCTGTTACCTGCCTCTTATTAGCTTCTTTCTTGGCCCTCCAGCCCTTTACTAGGCTTTTACTTACGTGCCTTTAATCAGATTTTTACGTGACTGTTACATGCTATTTACCTGCCCGTTACTTGTCTTTCACCTATCCTATCCATGCTTTTTGCCAGCCCTTTAGTTGCCTTTTAACAGTCTTCTCCCTGCCTGTTATCTGCTTTTTACTTGCCATTTACCCGCCTTTTACCAGCTTCTTACCTGCGTTTCACCTAACTCATACCTGTCGTTTATCTGCCTGTTACCTGCTTTTGTATTTATTTATTTTATCTATTATACATTTTTGTAGATTCAAGTTTTTTATTGTACCTGTTTTAATTCAAAGGAGCCTTAGCTAATCAATCACTTAAGTAACTAATAGTGCTGTTCAGCAAACTCTAACTGTTTCTTAGAAAATTGCGTTTGTAGAACTAATGAAATCTGAGACAAAAATACAAAAATGTTGTTCTTACGTCTTTCTTTGTTAAGGAAGTATAGAAGATAGTACATCAGGTATTATATGAACCATTAAAGGAATATGAATACATTTTCATAATCCACTACATCTGAAGGATATTTCTCAATGTTGAATCCGTTTAGTTCCTACTGTAGTCAGGGTTTTTGCACAAGAATTAGTTAATGACGAGCTCCCCTAAAAACAAACATGATTAAATCTCTACGCCCTCACCCACATCGCTCACTCTACCCAATCTCGTCAAGATCCACTTTTGGACAGCTAGAGGCGACGAAGACAAAGAACCAACCACTCCATCTGCTCCATTAATATCCTCCGACTTAAGCGACGTTCGTTGTTTACCGTATAAATATTAAAACAATACCCATTAAGCGGAAAGCGTGGAAGGAGGGAGACGACAAATCTTTTGATTTCTGGGAAAATTAAATTGTTTTTTTGTGTTGCGTAACGAAGAGGTTTATTTGAAGCAGAAGTAGACCTGTACTCCACCTTCTCCTATTTGTTTATTCTTCGTTAAAATGCATGAAGTATCGTAACGATTTCTTTTTTCGAATTCTACAAATCTGTATTTATTGAAATATACAAATATCAAAAAACGCAGATACATCGTTAACAATACCGAAATAAAAAACAAATATTTCTTCATCGTTCGGAATGGTAAATATGTTCGTGATGTCGTTAATTTAATTCCGGTTGCAAATTGTGATTAAACGTAAATATTTGAACATCGGTAGTAAACGATTTGGTTCACCAGGGATGCTACCAGAGAGTCAGTAGCAAAGAGAGCTCGAAAATCGGCTGGGAAATTTAATTAGAATCAATTTTGTTGCGACTCTTTCACATACCTTGGTTATTCCCTGGAAACCCTGATCCCTACGAAACTACCCACCCGGCTCGGAAATGAATTGACAACAAACACAATTTATTGTGAATATTTTACGTTTAGTAGGAGGAAAATTTTTTCTGTTATATTTGTATTACTGCATCGGTATTTATTGCCTATACTTATTATAGGTAAGTTGATAGATTGTTTTATTTAGGTATTTATACCATAAAAGAACTAAATGAAAAACAATTGCAATTTTATAAAACAAAATGTACAGATAAGCTAATCAAAGAAGCAGCGTTTCATTTGCAAGGCATTGTAGCCTTGTCAATAAAACTCACATAAAGCAAGCATTTAAGACAAGGGAAGATAATAAAAAACAGGCGAAAGCGGTCATATCATGGTCGCCAAAGACAATAGCGCTATCGTTCAGCATAAAGGATTTTAGATTACGCACGGGATTTTTGAGAGGTCCATGTACCCCCAAAGTATCGCTTATTTAAACACGGGAAAGCTCAGGATTATAAAGATTCGTTGCCATCAGTCGCACACGACAGCAGCATTTCTTGTATCTACTGATCTGAAGCAAGAAGATCTTAGAGTACTAGTAATGTTTATTAAAAGCCTCAAACTATTCTACTCTTCAACTTGAGACCATGAGCCCAAGTTCGACTCAACGCCATCATACGATGTGCATGGTGTAACAAATTCCTGAGTTTTCAATATTTCTTTGAGGAGTTTCACCACCATGCAGAATAATCGATTGTATGTTTAAGTATATAAGAAATATATTGGTAGGTCAACGACATGGTTGCCGTACAAATTGCTTCAATTCTACTACGCAATATCATTTCTTACGAGAAAATCTCTAACACTTACGATACCTTCCACGTCTACATCTTCATGTATGTGTCGCTTCATTGTTCCTTATTGCTAATTTAGTTCACGGAAACACTACCAGTCCGAAGCATCTTCGTCCGCTTCTGAGAAAGCCGAAGCCTGGAACGTACCCATACATACCTAAAAGTGTCGTTTGAAATTGGAATGAGACGCTGACGGCCACCTCTAACGCTACAGTTGCCTCGTCTCCCTCGGGATTAAACACGACCGCTGCGCGGCATTTTATTCCGGCAATCTACATTCGAAATTTTATGTCCTGAGTCTATGATGAGCCGCGCTGGTATTGTAATAGAAGAAAGTGGGAAAAGATAAAATAAAGTAGAGGAGGGTCACGTGTACCACCGCGAAGGCAATTTGGAAAAATTGATGTCACCGGTGTCGCTGCTACCAGCATCCTCCACGTCATTCGTTTTGCCGACGAACTTGACTTATTAATAAAGATGGAGCCGATGGGACCGCGTGAGCGGTAAAATTTTATGTTGTTCGTGGAAAACGGAGCAAAAAAAAGTTAAAGTTTGAATCGTTTTTGTCTAAAGTTTACCGAGGTTATTGCACGAGGGAAAACGAGAATAGTTTCGGCGTGTTTCGAGTTGAGCCAATTGTAGTAAAAGCGTAGCCTAGCGGGAGATTCAGTTGGAATTTTATTTTATTGTTTGCGTGCGTAAATGTGACGGATTGTAAAAATTAGTCACAAAAGGGAAAATTATAAATTTGCAATTTTGTTATTTAAAGTTTCCATCCGGGCGACCGGGTTGTCACCTCTTGTTCTCCATTTTTTTTTTATACCATAAATAAATAAATATAAATCTTGAAGGCTATTAGATTTCGTTCTGTAATAGAATAATCGCTCCATATTGAATTTATCATTGCCAAATAATAGGTCTCCTTTTAAACTACAACGTTTCCTATCCGTCTTTTCCTCGTTCTTCTCATCTTCTCCGTCTGCAAAGATAATAATCTCCGTAATTGGAGCCTTGCTGCCCTTACTGCTGCTGCTGTTATTTCCGCTCGGCAATTAAAGTTACGGACGCTCTCCGTGCTTTAATAACATTTGCATTCGGGAACTATGTATAAAGTGTAGATGGCTCCGATGTCGTCGCAATCCCTCGCTCGGCTTAATGCCGAAATACCTCCCGCTGCTTCTGGTCTGTTAGTTAGTAAGAGAACAGAGATTAAACACCGGCGACGAGGAATTCCCGATTTGGAGAGGGGTTTGGAAAGAAACCAGGACAACCGCAATGTTGGTGATTATTTGCGGTTCGGAATGGCTACAGGAACACTTGCCCCAACGCGGTGTTCTTCCGAATAATAATTCGGGGTATTGCGTTCGCATATCGATTGCCCCGATTAATGCTCTCGGGCAAGTTTCATATGTAGAGTGCAAAATTTGGTACATATTCAAATCAAAATTAAAAAGGTAATTCCCCTGAGATAAAACTGTAAGTAGCAGCGTAAAGTACACGTTTACAAAGTTGTTGAAAGGTAATACGTAATTCCCGTGTTCCTAAAAACTGTGATTCCTCTATAATAATCTGTGAAAGTGAGCGATTCTTGTACGAAAAAGCAAAAAAAAAATATTTTTGGCAATTTCTGCGAAAAATTCAGAATATTTAGTGCTTGACCAGCTTGACGTGAGAAAGGTTAATACCGGAAACAGATTACTTAATGTTAGAAGAGAGTAGAGTAGAGTAGAAAGAGTAGTAGGTTATGGGCAGGGTTGTGATCGCTGAGAATGTTTAGTTTCTATTGAGAGAGAAAAAAAATCAACAGCAGTCTGGCGGAACCTCCATTTGTTGTTCTCGGTGAGATTTTTGAAAGATGAGATATGAGGTAGGAACAATCAGGATCTTCAAGGGTAGGCTGTACGAATTCTGAAGCCTGATCCATCATTCTGGAAGATGGAGCTCTGGAAAGATGATAACATACTCCTCCCAATTTTCTTGTTCTTGTTTGTGATTGTTGGTTCTTTAAAACGATTTTAAGGGGTTCGCTTGGCGAAGATCTTTCTGTCAGCAGGTCGCTTGCTAAATCATGCTCGGCAGATATTGGAGTTTCTGGGTTTTCTGATCACTCTCATTTGGGTCTTGAATGTTCCTCGATGTTGGGTGCTTTTTAAGTTTCAGTTATTTTTTGAATTTTTAATTGAAAAAAAAAATGTTATAATTTCCGAAATATTTACAAAAATCGAAAATTCGAAAAAGTTTATGGGGGTGTTGTACCTCGAAATCTGGGTATTCGGCCGCTAAACAAAATGCGTTGTTCTTACATCACAATACCCCTTCAATTTCAACAGTTTCATTGAAATCTGAATTTTCAGGTTGTGAGTTTCTTCCGTTTTTTTTCCTCGTTTCTCCCAAGAACTATATACTCCACTTGCTATCTCTTTCCAGCAGACATCCTATTTTATATTGTTTTATTTTTGTCCCGCAAGCAGAGCCGCTTTTCCACCTCAGATATTAATAAATCTGCATCCATTTTGCATAAACATTTTAAAATCTATTCGCTAATCCAAACGCAACAGAAAATCCGCTGTGTGTGTTAAGTTATGTTTGTTTACATATGTGTTTCCACCAGAATGACCTGCTCTCCATTGCGATTTCCGAGAGGTTACCAGGAGATAAAGACGCCCCGCACTGCGATCGCTATGTGTGCATATATAAATATAAAAAGTTGACGTCACCTTTTTTAAAAGACTCGGATGACTCAAACGAACAAATGCAGATATTGCACCTCGTACTAATGAGGTCAAGGGTGGCAAAAATAAACTCGAAATTTGTGTTGCTTTATTTAGGAATTAATTTGGAAAATTTTGCCGCTCGAACACATAAAGCTACCCATTTCGACCAGACACGTGCAATTCTTTCGCATCGTTTCGACTAAGCGACCCAGATTTTCCCGAGCAGACGTTGCCCGCATCTGTTCGCCCGACTGTCAGCTCGACGGACTGATGTACATACGGATGAGGACGCTATTAAATTAGATCCTCTACATATCAAGACGGAAGGGAAGAACAGCGGAACGTATAAAGCTGGAGCTTGTAGGAATCGGTACCTAGTACCAGTAACAGCGGTAGGGATGCGGAACAGGATAAAACGCCTGATACGCGTCGCATCCTTCATTTTGTCATTCCGGAAAGCCGGGCAATTATTCTTCGAGACGAATGAATAGCGTTCTTGTACGTTTGTTCGTTTATATACAATGTACTGCTGTCACGAACACTATGGACGTTTTTCTTCTTATCTTCCCGAGTCGTAGGATTCTATTTTGTCTCCGGGGTAAAAGTTCCTTATTCCATTTACTGGGGGTTTTCGTTTATAAGATGGAGATATGGAGTTAATTAGTTCAGGATAGGAAGATGGTTGTTTTAATAAAACGTTGCTCTGTTTTTTTTACAAAAAATGGACCTAATCGTAGATCTTTGTTCCCTTCTTAGTGCGATGTTCGTGTCAACTAGTTTTTAGTATTGGAGATCGCGCTTGCTGTATTATAGTTGTTTCAATTAAGCTGCTGATTTCCGTTATGACGCTATTTTCTAACGCTGTTGCTAAATAACGCACAATACAAGTAGGATGAGTCATTCGGCGGACTCGGGGATTCGTGCCTTTACGAAAGGAGATTTTTCAAAACGGTTATTGGGTTATTATTAGGTCTAATACTAGGCATGTCCTCATCTTCAACCGAAGACTGGTATATATTCATTAATTTCTATTAAAATCATATAATGGAATGTCGTATATTGAAGAGAAATAGTAAATTGGGTTATAATTAGAGAATTAAGGTCAATAAATAAACGACACGGTTGCAACCCGAAAACCAAGAGTATCATGATATTAACGTCCGCGGAAACCTACGTACCAGATTCAATAAATGCGGTCTATATTGGGGGATATTAAGTGATGATTGAGGCGGTCTGAATAATAAAATAAAAAGCTATCTAAGGATTACGATTGCTTAATAATAAAAAAAGGATTTACCTTAAAGTCTCTATAAAAAATAAGAATACATTTTGTTTTTTTTAGTACTACCGTATCGAACGCCGCATAACATTAGTCATTGAAGCCTGTTTATTATTAACAACATTATACATTAAGTAACAATTCGCTGTAGCGTTCAATTACATTGCTCTCGATGACAATAATGACGAACGGAACACAGACCAATCGTATACACCCTTTGATGGATGCTTTGATCTCGCTCCTAGCGAATGCAATTTGCTGCTTTGCCCGTCCCTCAGCGAGAGAAAGAAAAACAAAATCGCTATTTCCTTTCCAACGCGATCCAAATCCGCAAAAAAAGGGCCGTCGCCGACAATAAACGAAAATAAACAACAAAAAAAGCATAGACGCCGAGCGCGGATCAAAGGCGAATTAATAACGATTCGATACGTCTATGGCTTTCCTATATACGTACTTGTCTCTATGCATGTATGGTCATAATACGTGCACGCGAAGGGGATATGTGTTTCGGAGCTTTTTTCGACGCATCCGACAAAAAATTACCGACGGGACGCTTTGATTTGTTTGAAAATTGGAAATCCGCGAATGATTGGATGTATACGCATCATATATGAGTACATTGCATCCCATCTGTAACGTTACACAAGCTGACAGGCGAGAAGAAATTTGCGAACATATGCGATGAGATGCATGTATACAGCAATCTACAGCGGTGGTCTGTTAATTACGGACAAAGCCGGCAAATTCTTTTCAGCCTCGCGCGAAACATATACGGGTGTGAATTGGTAATCGCAATTTACTGAGGTAACAGCTAATCTTGTTACTAAAAGCTCGTGTTCTTTAATTCTCCAATTTCATGATTGGTTTTTTTAAGTCGACCGGAATTTACAATAAACGTTGGTAAATCTTGATTCCAACCAACATTAAAGCATCGGCGCGCTCTGCATAGTACAAGTTTAATTAAGTAGTCCAGAAAGAAGAAAGA
This sequence comes from Oryctes borbonicus, assembly GCA_902654985.2. Classification (NCBI taxonomy): domain Eukaryota; kingdom Metazoa; phylum Arthropoda; class Insecta; order Coleoptera; family Scarabaeidae; genus Oryctes; species Oryctes borbonicus. The sequence goes on from LR736911.1 coordinate 234,191, forward strand.
AATAATAATAATAACAATAATAATAATAATAATAATAATAATAATAATAATAATAATAATATGTTTATACATACGTACAGACTTAAGTATGGGTCGTGGCGGAGTGTTAGTTAATAAAGCACCCCAGAAGTCTAAATTTTGTTCTTTTAAGGTAGGTAGCATATTGAATAATTTCGCGTTGTTGTTATTATGTTATTATATAGAGTGAGCAAAAGTAAGAATTTTGCTTTGAACAAATGAAGGTTTACCGGAGTCCGTTGCTTTAAGCCGAACAACAACCTAATTAATCTTTTCCGCGCAAGAACTTTCGCAATCAGTCGCGTGTTAATATGGTCCTTTGTCAATTTGTTATCTATAATTATTCTCAAGAATTTGGCAAAGAACGCATCCTTGTCTAGGTCGCTGGGATTAAGGCCGTGAAATTTCTTACACAATGCCTACGTTGGATTTTCTTAAGAAACTTTGCCCTTATTGCAAACTCGTTTTAGTAAATCAAAGAAATAAGTTCTGCATTTTCAAGATTTTCTTTGTGTACTTACTAGACTATAAATCTTATTCTCAACTTCTACACACACACATACCTCTTCCCACACCAGTTGCTGCTTAACCTGTCCGGGACCAGCCGGCCTCAGGTTCATGATCTTCAGCTCGGTCGCCTTCAGCACCCCGTCCTGTGTAAACTCAACGTTCGGTTTGCCGACGTCCTGTTCAACGCTGACGTTCCTCAGGTACTTGTAGAAGCGGTCGCCGGTGTCCCAACGGGCCGCACCTTCGCCGTCGCACGACAGTTGCGTGTTTAACGCGCGGCCCTCGTTCTTCGGGTCGCTGATGAAGTCCTCGACACCGTACGCGAATACCTTGATCGCGGTCGTGATCTCATTGACTAGGCTCGCGCTGGACGTATCGAAGTGGACGCCTGGAAACGGAGAGGAAATGGCATAGATTACGAACAGTCACCGGAAAACATGTAACAAAATAAGACGGGAAATAATTTTCGTCAATAAGTATTCAATTAATAGGGTTAAAGGAGGACGCCTTAGGTAGTATATTACATATTCAAGGATGACACCAATTATTTCCGAATAAAATAAACAACGGGGGACCGGGGTAGCTTATATCTCCTAAATTATTATTTTTTAATCGATCAGAAACGATAATAATCGTTGATTGATCTACATTATATAGATAACGATCATTCCCAATAAACAGCATGTATCCATGACATTTGAAATAAATAACATAATATAATCTGTTTTACAATTTATTTATCTTCTTCATTTACCATTCCTCCCCATCACCCGTTGTTTTTCATCCAATCGACGCTCGTTAGTTAGTTAAGAGCCTAAAACGAACCGCTCGTCGTCATCATCATCACCATCATCGTCGTCATTAACATCAAAAAGGACCGAACGGCGCCCCGAATCTCCTAATTGTTTATTATTAATTAAGGACGTCGAGCGAAGGGGTGGAGGCAGACGACGCGACCGACGGCAAATTTGCCGCGAAGCCTTCGCCTCCGATGATTAGACAGGCTTTGTCAGCGCCCGTTTTTCGAAATTGGATTTGCCCATATTATTAGGGACAGGCCCTGAAGGACCTGAATAGTCTGACGTCGATGAAGTTAGAATAACAATTTTTACGTCTCTTCTCTGAGACATCGTCCGCCTTCGAGAGATTTCATTTCAGGCCGTTCGAATTACAATCGAATTAAGATGGAAAAGATAGATCAAGAGGAAATGATGCCGATTTTCTCGGAAGGGATAAATAAGAGTTCCCTCTTATAACATGGCGGCTTGTTTTTTGTTTTTTTTTTTGAGAGAAGTTATCGGTCCTAATTAGGAACGGAAAGAAAATAACGCCGGGATGAAATGAATCCGCCTGTCAGAGACGTCGTTCGGTATAAGCGATTGCGAAAATAATTAAAAAATTCCATTCCGCTATATTGGAAAGCCTAAGGAAAATTGTGGCGGTGAACAGTACACCAAAAAAAAAACATTGTGCGGAAATATATTGCTTAATATCAGAGTTGAGCAGGATTTAATCAAATGATGATGAAAATATGGTTAAATTTTGCGCTTTATACAAGCAAGACAATTTGTTGAGTCAGCAATTGGTCCTTTGTTAGCGAAAGAAAATTAGTAAATCGTGTAACCATTGTTGAGACTTAATTAAAAGTATCTATTCGGCTTGTACAGGGTACTTTATGGAACTTGCTACTTAGAAGTTTTAAGGATTTTGTAATGGGACTCCAATAATGTAACCAGAGATACAACGATCCATTTGAAAAAAAAGGAGCTTTTCAGTTTGAAAAATCTATATTTGGAAATAGTTTATCAACACCTTGTATAAAATTTTGTATCGATAACGTTAATGTGTGATACGCATGACCTTCCATTTCGTTTTACAAAAGTAAGTACTTTAATCTTCATGACATTCTCAAATATTTAATTTCAACAAGAGCGGTGCAAAAGCTAAAATTTCAAGTATCCCGAAAACAGTTGACAGTGGGGCTACGGTGCCCTAATAAAAATTGAACAAATTGATAAAAGTCTTTCGTAGGCAAAACTATTTTAAATTAATAGGTCCGATACTACACCTACCTATTCAAAAATGTAAGAGTGTCAATCATATTAACACCAATAAAACTAACGAGTTTCGGACAATACACTGTATAGGACTGGCGAGAAGCGAATAAAAGCTTTTCTGTCTACGAATACGTTCTGTCAAATCTAATAGAAACAGATACGCATTTCATTTACGTAATCCGAATCGAAATGAAGACGTAAACAGCGTAGCGCAATAAATCTCGCGTCTCCGTCTTTCAGTCGGTTCGAAATGCCCACTTTTCACGGTTTATACTCGAAATTATCCATCAGGAAACGAGGCAGGAGCGAGAAAAGGGAAGAAACGTCTTCCGACGCAGCTACGCTTCTTCGCCGGAGGCGCGTTCGTTCGTTCGAGTTAAAATAAAAACAACGGACGATGACGATGGAAAAGCGAATTTAATGAAACAGAGTAGTGCTTCTAGAGCACCCTTAATCACCGTGCCGACCCTACACACCCCAGTCTTTTTCCTGTTGTAGGGCTGGTCCAGTAGAGTATAATGGTAAATTTTATATTGTTTATTTCTCACGCTATAAATCCAAAAATTTAATATGGTCGGACGAGCCGGCGTTGCCGAAACCATTAATTTTCATTTATTGCTTTGGTTTGCGTCTCTCTGTGGTTACGCTGTGTTCACAGGTACTATACAACAAAATATTATGTAAATACTTTGCGTCCTGTGTTACGGAGGTTTGGCTGTTGTTGATGTTTATTACGGCTATATGTATAGCGGAGGACTGCCGTCATGTTTCCTGCATTTCGCAATCTACCAATGTTAAGCATTCTGTCACATTTCGTACGTTTCCATATGTTTTTCCCCGCTTTGAACCACCGTGGCTTAATTTACAAATACTCGGTCGGCAGCTGCTGATAACATTTGGCTTGGAAAATTTCGTCAAGGTTACACCAGATTGACAGATGGAAGACGTACAAGTGGACGAAGGAGCGGTTGAGAGAACAGGTTCAGGACAATTCCTAAGCAAATGTTCGTGGATGCCCAACAAGAGTTGGCACAATTGGTCGACTTGAAATGGGTTTGGTAAGAGATACATTTCAGTTTATTATATAACCTCAACAAATTAGGCCAATAAAAGAAATCAATGGAAAATTTTGAAAATGTCTGCTTATAACTCAATCTTCAAATACAACAGCAGTTAGCAAGTCTTATAAATGGTGCTCCATCAGTATCATCCAACAGTGGAATTTCATAAATAACATTTGCAAGTTCGTTCACCAGTAAGAGTTTTTGTTACGACCTAGTCATTCTGTATTTCCTCGAAAAGGTACGGACCAATAATGAAATTAGTTCTGAAACCGTAACGAACACTGATTCTCTTGCCATGAAGACCTTCCTGTATAATTGCCTCTGGATTTTCTGTTGACCATTTAGGTTCAATTTCAATTTGGGACGTTATTCGCAATGAACGATCCGAAATCTGCGTTTTCCAACGACCTTGTCTCAAATTTTAATCATGTAATTTTTATTACATGAGATTGCGAATGCGTAGGATAGGCTCGTATCGTGATGCTACAGAGCGAAGTTCCTACGTAATCCTTGATTAAAAATCCCAGCGAGAGGAAATTAAAAACAGTGTACCGTCTATATGCAAGAATGTAGGTTAACAATTGCTGTAATTCGTAAGAGTAACGTACAAGTGTAGATATTCACAATGCAGAATGTTGAATATTCTCGTATGGAACGTTAACATCATCCTCGAAGAGCGAATTAATATGGAATTTACTCTGGAATGGGGGATTTTTGTTTCGGATTATGCGCTGTGTGCATATGCAGCTTTGTATTTTCTTACGGTCTTTTTTTGTCTTTTCTTTGCATCGAATTTACTGTTTGTATAAGATTCTACTGTACCGGACGCCAGTTTAATAATAATAATACGTTTTTATTTCAAAAAAATATCAAAAAGAACGTGAACGTTGTCAATGTACATGTAACGGTGGACCATCGCATTTGCGTCGGCTTATATACGAAAAAATATTTTCAAAATATTACTGTTTAGAGCTATGTCGGTTTATTGGGAGCAACTCTTAAAATTGTTTTGATATACACTGGGTGGCTCAAAAGAAAGTTACATACCAAAGTAACAAGCCGTTTTTGAGAAATTTAACTATCCCTGAAAATTGAAGAGACGTGCCCGTTTTACAAGCGAGATATTTTAAATTGTATTTATTTTTTGTCGGAACATTACACTTTCTGGTAAAATAAAAATGATACCCCGAAATTATGCAAGGTGGAAGAAGATATACTTTCATTGAGACTCGTCATTAAAGCCAAATAACTTTCTTATATTAAACGGAAAGCTGTGTATTTATTATCGTATTTAAATTCTAAATTTAACCATTTATAAAATCGTTTGCCTAGTTTGCTGGCGTCATTTTTTGCGGTTCTTCTTCACTTTTCACAATTACCTTAAGAAAATTGATCAGTCTTTCTTAACGTATTAGTCACACGAATAATTTTTTTTCTGGATCGCCGTAATGGCGAAATCAAGTAGCACAAAATGCTTGCGCGGCTGTGGTATTTTACGTGTTAAGGTAAGAACTTAAAGTGGGCCCGGGAAATCCTATATCCTCTCAACTAAACAAGCTTCGTTTTTATCAAAGAATGTACGTTCACATTGACATTCTATTCTTCGTAGTCGGAACCGCTGACAACCAGCGGACACGCAATGAAATGTAAATTTATTGCGATGAAACATTTAATAGAAAATAGGATTAATAAAGAAGAATGAAAAGATAACATTAGCTAGTTCTGTTCCATGAATATATGCCCATCCAGGGCAAGACATTGTCTTTCTTTACGACGAAATATAAATTTTATATATATCATAATCGTAAACTTTTTATCATGGACCGTATCATCTTTTATGACGGCGACTTTTTCGAATATAAGGGAGCTTATTTATAGGAGGTTTGAATTAAATGATATATTGTCTTTTCAAAAAAAAATCATCCATTGTACTCTAGTTTTAGTATTCTTTTTTTTATTTTTTTTTTTATTGTCGCAAACATTAAAATTCAATCGTAATTGTCAGTTACGCTGTATAATGTTTCCGAAAAAATTGAAATTTTAAATTTAAAATTGAATTAAGAATTCAATAACGTAATAATATATAGGCTGTTCCATTTAAAAAATTAAAAAAAAATCTTAGTCCAATAGCAAATGTCGGCTTTAGTGTATTAGCATGATTTCAGAATTTCCTACTGTTAATGATCTTGTTAACATAAAATTGTAATCAGTTTATGTGATTAGCTTTTTTTTGTGTGTGTGGTGACGGCCCAACGAGGTGTATAAATTTTTTAACGCTTGCCACAACCGCAGGAGCTTTTTAAGTGTGTAAACTGTCCCGTGGCCTTGTTACTATCGCTTTCTCGCCGTAAAGGGTGAAGTGGGTGCAATTAATTGTTACTCTAACAGCAAATGGTGACTCGGGAGCGTATCGGACTTAGTAAGAAAATTCTGATCCCAGCAGGACTCGAACACACAGCGCTTAATTCTGTCCAGTCAAGCGCAAGCCCACGTATCACCGAGTCGTTAATTTTCATATCTAAACTTTCAGTAATTATTTGACGTGTTCTGTACATTGCGAAATAACAACATTGCAAATATAGAAAATTCGATCTATTTGGCAAATAAGCGCGATGATAGGGCAATCTCACGATAGATATATCCCGGCAATAGACGGAAAATTTTATCGTTGGATATACGATGCAGTACGCGCTGTTTTTATTAACTCCTAATAAAACTATTAAGAGGAAGTAATCAACCGTTTTATGTTGGAATTAAAGAAACAATCTTCCGTAAAGCAAGGAAGAATGACAGTATAGAATAAGTATACCGTAAAACGTTTTATACTTTAAGTTCTCTAGAACACAAATGAATTCCATGTGATTAATACTGGACAACCATATTTTCCGTTTCCGTTTTACCAACGATTAGAAATAGTGTATTTTGTAAAAGCTATGCGTTCACGTTAACAACTCAACTCAAAAGTGCTATTGCATCTTCAGTTTTTCAGCCATCCTGTCCTTAGGTAAATCATTATTGGGATGAACACGAGGCCCCATCTTGGGAAATAAAATCGACGTCGCTTCTGTATAATTTTTCAATATCGTTCTGTAAAGTTGAGTGTAGGCTTTCACGACCGTAGTCCATAGTAGAAATGTCTTTCGGGTGATGTCGTGTAGTTAATATTTTACTTGACGTTTCGCTGACCATGCTGTCAGCTTCTTCAGAAGATTTCTAAAGACTGCCCATCGAACTGTGGCTTTTTGAAATGGGATCGGAGTATATGACAATAAAAACGTACATTACTCTTCCAATCTTACTGAAGGAACATATGATGAATGGTTGTTATTAATCACTAAATGCACGAGTTCCCTAAGCCTTGTGGTCTGGAATATGCTATAATGATCATTTCAACATCGCTCAAGTTTTCTACGAAATTTCTTTTATTATGAAGATAATTACCCTTAATACTTAAGTTATCGAATAATGTTTGTTTCGTAATTAACGATGTAAAATAGCACATACCTTCTTAAATACGAGGCTTGTAGCGACGTTGATGCTAAAGTTCGGTAATTTCGGATATTAACTGCAGCAAGGTACTACATCATATAGCCACGGCGTGGACGTGTAGGTTAGACGCCTCGTATAGTTAATTAATTTACTTACAATTGCCAGTGATATTCTGGTAGAACTGACGCAAAAGGAATGGTTTTTATTAACGCTAATTAGTTTTAATTTAAATGTCAATATATTAACGTGCGAATATTCATGAAAATCCTTTTAAAAGAATCAGCAATAGTGTTATTGTAAATTTAAAAGAAGATCAATACTAAAGCTCGTAGAAAAAGTTTGATTACAGCGTCGGACCTGCAGCTTCAACATTGCACTTAATAAATCTCCACACATAAAAAATCCATGCGCGTCAAGTCTGGTCACCATCCATCGACATTCTTTCCTCCCCCTTTTCCTTCTAATCGATGAGAATCCGTTCGCTTCGGCCATTTATTTTAATTTTGAACCCGCTCCTTCGACAATCAGAACGGGGCGTCGAAGTCTCCTTCCATCTTCGTAATAGTCACCGGCTTTCATCCGAACAGGATATAACTATGTTCGCCCGGAACGTAATTAAAAAGGAGCCAGTGCTGTAATAATGGCGGTAATGGATTTTTAATTACAAAGATACCGTTCGCGTAATGGAATAGAAAAAAAAAGACGAGGACTCATTCTCTCCACTCAACTGGGGATATAACGCCAAAATCCCTTGTCGGTATTTTCTCAATTACAAATGTGTATGTAGGTTCCATTCGCTGTTTTATAATTCTCTCTTGTCTTTTTTTTGTTTTGTTTTCAGAAAAAATTATTATATGTTGCCGAGAAAATTTAGTTGCTTTTATAAAAGGATTACAAGATTACAGGAACTAGGTGACCTAAATTAAAATTAGTTGTTATCCACGAGGTACTCCACAAAACAAAATTCTCTTCTACGTTTCATTTTTTAATGGTACTCCTTCAACCCGAAAATTCTAATTTCAATGAAACTGGGCACATGTGCATAGCAAGTTTTATATATACCAAGTCCGCCATTTTCATCTTTTGCATAGGGCTATCTAAAGGACATAGTTTACAGCAACCGTTTCGAAAATATTGCAGAATAATTAGAACAACGAACAATCTAACTGACTAAATAGAATCAATTCTGAACTTCACAGTTACATCCCTAAGCTCTGCAAACTGGGTAGGTGGTTGTAGGTTCTTTATTTCTTCAGTGGATCATAGCTTTAAGAGGACGGAGCGATCTTGGAATTGATTCAGAAGTAGTTCTACGGTTGTTGGAATGCCAATCTCCATTCCCTCGGAACAAACGTATAACGCCGTGTTGCTCAGACGGCGCTACCAACTTTACGACTAGGCATTTATAAACATGCGATCTTGGACGGTGGAATGGGGTAATTGATGAGCGATGGTCGGAAGCCAGCTGCATATGATACATGGACACGTTTAGTTCGTGAATACAGGCGATATATTTCCGCGAAATTTATATCCTTGGTATGCGAACGTGACCGTCTTTGCATTTGCAAATGATTTCGTACGCCGAGGGAGAACTTAAACGTACATATGCATACATACGTACTCGTAGAATGTGTAAATCTATTTGATCATCCATGTTTCATATCTAGAAACAGAATTTAATCGCGTAAATGACTTCGATAGAATTTTGGGCATAACATTTTATTATTTCATTGAAAGAAAGAACTTTTCTTATTGGCACATTGATTGCTCTTGATTTTGTTTTTGGCATCAACGAATGTCCAACTGAAATAGTCGGTTTTGATTCTATCAACAGAGAGGTTAAACTGAAATTTGTTTTTCTTTCCACTTTAGGAAATGTCAACAGATGTCATTACACGGCCTATTTTTAAATTAGACCGTTTTGTCCCAAGTCACCTGCGTTTACGGTAGTTGTTCAGTACGTTGGCTACATTATAGGAATAACTGCCCTTGAAAATCTCATTCCCATGTTTTGGGATCGACGAAAGATAATTGTGAACGGTGTTCCTGCCATGCGATTGACATCCATATTCAATGTTTCAGTATCTCTCAGCATCCCTCGTCTACCCCGCATTCTGTGGATAAAACAGGTGCAGCTATTCTAAACACGCTGTTTCCTCAGCCCGTCGTGCTTCGTTAGACAGCTAGAATAAACTGTGTCCGCGTAGTTAAAATGATCTAATGCGACCGCTTAACACAAGATATCCTAGTGGACGTACTAAACAATGTCCGCGAATAAATATAGATTTGCTTTTCTGCTAATATAGGAAACGGAGACGTGTCTACAAACAGGGCAACATCACTCACACATTCAACGGGTGCAATTCTATTTGATCTGATGTGAATATCCAGCGAGGTCTGTGTAGATTAATAAGATGTTTCGATTAGAAATATTAACATTTGGATTTTCAAAGGGTTTATTTGCAATTGATGTTCATTGCAGTAGAGAGATGGATAATGCTAGTCCTCGTTAATATTGTGCTGAACTTCCTGACATTATGAAGGGTTAAAAGGTAGATATAATTGTGTATTGTTAGCGTACGTATGGTATTTACAATGCTTGATTGCAAATGGAAGATTACTGTGTATATTGAGGACAAGAGCCGGCTGAGAATCGCTTCTTGTTGAACTCCCGTAGAGATCCTTATTTTGCTAGACGAAGACTCATTCAATGTAACCTGTTGCATGTTGTCTGCATCAGGATTTCATCAAGGATAGACAAAGAGTTGTAATTGTACTAGTCATCGTTCAAATACCAGCTGTCATGGAGGAGGCCGGCAATATATTGATTGGATGTCGGTTCTTAAATTCTTCAATAATAGGTGAATGGGGAATACAGGACATTTATCGGCTGATTGACACATATACATTGTTTAAAACATACTTCTTGTTTTTTTTTTCATACATCTCCTATATTAATGCCATTATGATAAATATGATATTTTTGTAGTATTTTAAGACAAAATAAATATGATCATTCAGTTGGACGCGGGACATCGTTGAGGGTTTAATACGACTTCCCTGCTGAAAAATAACGTAACGTAATTAAGTTCTAATGTGTCCCGGAGGTATACAGCAAACGCTTAATCTATAATCAATAGTAGAGAAGCTAGATTATTCTTCTAACTTCGCTACACTTTATCGCATTGATTTTCTCGTTCCAGTAACAGTAAGAATTACAATTCGTTCACGAAGAGAAAAACATCCTCAAAGGCTAAAACGGAACAACGTCGGAGCTAATTTACAACTTCCTTCTAGCGTGTGCATGTAATAAAAATTGAGAAATTTCCATTCCTAAAGTTAATACGAAAATCGGACGAAATGAACCACTCCCGTTCTTCGTTTCTTTTCTTCCGTTTTGGTCCTTTTCCGTAGCTTCCACGGTTTCCTATTACTACCTCTCACTACCTTACATCGTGTCCGTAAATCTCTTCAACGGAAACGGGTTCGTTTTCTACACGATGTGCGGGTTTCGCTACGGGTTTAATCTCGTGCCCGCATCAATTTGCCTAGCTGGACGATGAGGATAGAGGTTGAATAGTAGCTGGGATGATGGATTCGAGAAGCTAACGTCTCGTATGGTATGTCGGTAGGTTAACCGGTTCCCATCGATCACCGATACGTCGTTGGATTTGGTCCAGGATTGACCGAGCCGACGTGAGAAGGTTGAAAAGAAAAAAAAAGGAATAAGACATCATTTTGTTCCACTGTGTGCCGGCTCGGTTACACGCAACAACCGCGTACAACGCTCGTGCTGTATACGGTGCCGCACGAACATAGAATCTGGTAGACACCAGTGGTTTCCAGATGATTGCGGCCTTTGATGGGAAAGTAGTCTGGGAGATTGAAATTGGTTTTTATGTTGTTCCTGAAAAGGACCTTGCTGATGCGATCAGTGATACCTTGACTGTAAGATACGCTTGCATACGAAAATTACGATTAGATGAGGGAAGTTGCTGTTGATGTTGTTTTTTTTTTTACAACTAGTTTAAGCCTCTATGATCCATATGCAGAACAAGCAAGCAGAACACTTTTGTTGACAGCAAACTGGAATACGCATCAACTGTCTAACCACCACATTATGTATATCTTCAGCTAGCCATTAAAAAGGTACAACGGCGCTTCTTAAAATATCAAAATTGACGGTGTGTATTAGGAAGATGGTACAGATGACGATTCGCTGTTGGAAAGACAGGAATTGCAGTCACTCGAACACCGTCGTTACGTTGCATGTTCTCCTTAAGTAATTTCCTTGTACCTCGCATTTGCTTCCGTTGTCCTTCTACATTTTCATCGTCTTTTTCTCGTACCAGCCTTACTCCAAAGTTTCCCGTTGCCGTAATGCAGAATTATTTCATAATTACATTTTTTTTTATGAATTCATAAAACAGTGCTTTTTTGTCTCGTTTTCTTTCATTTCATTTAGTGTACGTATTTAAATTTAATTGTTCTGTAATTGGAGGCACTGTTGGCTATTATTATTATTGTTACTATTTGAATTTTTAAAGAAAAATATTTCTGTGTTAGTGTGAAAACTTTCCAGACTACCCTCGCAGTTCCCGATTGTTTCCCGGAAGCTTATAAATTCGAAATCGCCTAATATCCGGCCATTACCGTCAGCGTAACTGGAACCGTTACATACAATGCGGGACTATACATCGTAAATATAAAACATTGTGGGGTATGCGTCCACGGTGCATTACAAGGACTGAGTACGGAATAAAAGCTAAATTTGGTGTTTCCTAAGCGCATGCGATACCCGTGTGCATGATACATGATACTAGAGCTCGTAAAAATTATAAAAAGACCGCAGCAATTTGTATTATTTATGTTTACTTTTAAGCTAATTAACCGATAACGCTATTTATTTCTTATGAAGCCCATGAATTGCTATTTTCCAAATATTTACAAAAAAATTTTGGTTTTTACAGCACTCTGCAGAAATAACTGTAGTACAGATTGTATTTGATATTGAATAATAGTAATATAATAATAATAATTTACTACTTTTTTAAATAGCTTGTTTATCCTTCTTTACTTTTTTGATTTTTAATTACTGATTTTCAATGTTCTTCCACTTTGGATTTTTAGATTTCTAAATAAGACACAAATAACTTTTTTTCTTTTGAATTATTTCGTTATGCTACTTCCAAGCAATTGCAGTAATTTAAACAATTGCCAATTTTTTCTTTTTTATAAACACCCACTCTGAAAGATATCTAAAGGTACCTCTAAAATATAAAATAAAAAAAGCAAAAATGCGCCAAAATATCAATAAAGTTAAGAAATGTTAATAAAGCACAATAACGATCTAAATTCACTCGTTGACAGGCACCTAAAGAATTGTAAACAACACATAAGTATCGGCAACCTCCGCACCATACAAGTTTAATTAATCCGGGACGACCATTTCGATGGCACGAATGGGCCTAATCATCAGCCGGTGAGCGAATAAATGGTTGGATTTTTGGAAAACAAATACTTCTACTTCCTTCTTTTAAAGAATTGGTTATAGGATGGACCACGACAGGGATGTTTCCGTTTGAAGTGTGCCAAAACACAGTGCAGTGTGTCAATCGCAGTTTAACGGATAACTTATGCTCTGAATTTGTGCCAGGGGATTATTATTTTGGCACATTCGTTTCTATATTAAAACAGCATGAACCAAGCGCTCCAGAATGAAAACATGGATATATTAGAAATGTACTTTGGACGCATTGAGAATGTAGAGGAAGCTCGAAATTTGTATAGGCAACGTTTTCCGGAGAGGGAAGTTCCAGAAGGAACGTATATTCGACTGTTGAAGTAGACGCGGAGAGTCAATGAAAATGTATTTAAAATAAGAGAAAATCGCCAAGATAACGAAATTAATGTTTTGACTTACTTAGAAGTCCACTAACGGATATCAAACAGAGCAAATTGACACGAACAAACACTTACGACTTTAATTTCAGATCGTCGTACATAAGGGTAAAATCGTTTCGTAGCATCGATTCAAAACAAAAACAGATAACTGGCACTGCTCGCAATTAATCGCCAGGTACTTACGTTTATTAACGCGCTACGTATTATAGCCCCTTGACTAACACCTAGGCCGAGACGAGGCTCAGGTAGAACGTCGCTCGGAGCTACATCTCAGAGCTGAAGTGTTTGTACAGCGGACGACAAGCCGTTATGTCGTTCGCGTCGTTAAAAAACCTAACTGAATGGAGCGGAAAAAGACTACACGCTTGTACTTGTGCGCGAATTACAAGAGGTACATAAGAGAGAAAAGCTTTATTCACAAGAGACAACGCAGATTGCTGTACAGCTATAATACACCTATGAATAATTAATATCTCAAGGTTTAAGCGCATGGATGTTACCGTGGCATTAGACTGTTTACCATGTAAATCTTATTGCATTAATTACAATGGTTAGCATATCGATCTAATGCAGATGCCGATGTCTGTGATTGGGGGGAAATGATCAGATTTCAATAGGTCCGTGTAATAGTCGTTGTTTTCTCGTCATTTTTGGATAATAATAGTAATACTGATAATGTTAATAATAATTATCTTTATTATTGGACTTGATCTGCAAATCTGCAAAAAATTGAGTGAAAAACTGTTTGCAGAGAAGGTAGAATTCATAACGGGGCGTAGTTGGAAAGCTTTGTTATAAATGTTCGCAAGGGCTTCCACAATGTTCACGGTGTCTGTAAGAAAAACATCATCAGAAGTCATATGAACAAGAATCCTAGATTTACCATTTTTCTGTCTTTGAGCATATTTTCTTCAACAACGGCTGCGATTGAAGACAAAGGAAATTTTCATCCTAACGCAATTTTCCAATACACCCTATCCAACTACCGTCGAAATTTCCTTCTTCCATTCAATTTACAGCATTCTACAATGTTTTCCGAATTCATTCGCTTTTTCTTTTCCTAATTAAAGCAATTCCATTCCGTTTCGTTGGTATTACCACAACCGCGCTGAACGGCGAACATTTCCGCCTAAAATTAAAAACGAAACGGGTTCTTCCCCTTCACCCCTTCGCCTTTTGGCCTCCTACCGTTCGTCGCATCGTACAATGTTATCGCGTCATTACAGCGCTCGTAGTCAGGGGTGGAAAAACCGTCGTACCGCTCGGATTCAGTCTGCTATTTCTGACGATTTTCGGCTAATTCTATGCCATGTTCGTGGATTAATTTCGCGTTCAGTATTTGCATGCATTAATTTTTTTGTTTTGGTTTTTGTTGTTGAGAATTAAGGGCGAATTATTAGGAAAATACAGGGTTTTGGCTTTTGGTTGCATAAAGACTGGCATCTGCTAATTGTCAAATTGTTAGCTAGTGTATCATGAAGTTAATTCGTTTTATTCATGTGTTCATTAGCAAGTTTGAACTTACAATTAATATAAAATATTTTAAAAAACGATGGGAAATATTTCTGAAGCAAAATTAGTTCTTACAACAAAACAGTTACAAGTTAAAGATCAGTTTCCGCGCAATTTGACCTAAGCGCCAAAAAGAATCTTCAAAATAGATTTAAAATATCGTAAAACTGGAAACTAAGTAACAACCAACAGCTTACAAGTTCCCATATAAACCGAATCAACAAAAATTCGTTCACTTCCAAGGAAATGATTCCTTGCTTTTTTCGATTTACTGAAGATCTCGCATCGAAAAACAGCAGAAGTCATCGATGAGATCAGGAAAAACAATTCATCTTTCATCACGACTTATTGCCCGTTTTCATCTGATTTATCTTATCTTAAGGATTTCTTTTTGTTTCCAAAAATGCTGCGCATCGATTTCAGATGCCGAAGTACTTCTTGAGCAGAGTCTGGTTGGCGTCTGTACCTCTATCGTTGCTTTCTTTAATTTTCCTTGAATGTAGATCTATCCATTCAATTGGCCAGGTATATTTTACTGTCGCCGTGGTTAGATTTAATTTTTCACCGATTTGTTTACTGGACCAAACTTCTTCACGCTGGATCGTCTACCGACATCTATTGATTTATCACGGGGCGTTTCGAACACTGTTACTATCATCTTACAGTATTGGCTGCAAATGCGATTGGATAATCCGGATGATAAAATGTGTAATTAAATTTCTTGTTCGTAACGCTTTGGTCATTTAAGTTGAAGGTGTGTTTAACGACAAATATTGGAAAATGTTCTTCCTTGGACAAAGTTCCGAGGACGGTAGTTTAAATACTAAAAATTGATTCAGAATTTACTACTACTACGCCTTATGATTTGTCATATGAATTTCTCCAAAACTTTCTTATTGCCATACCAGTTATTAAACTTGCTGCCCATATTTCGATTAGCTCCAAAAACTTTTTTCATAACAAGAATTCGACTTCTTCTATTGCGATATTACAGAAGGGTATTGGCTACGGAAGCAAAATATGGAAGCACCGAATAACATACATATTTGTACTTGGAAAACATAAAGTTCAAGAAAGGAAACGACTACGGTAAAAAAATACTTCCAAGGCAGCAAACGGGACCTAAATAAAACCGAGAAACGCGAAAAGAGAAATAAAAATATTTACGTACTATACATATACATACAGGTACAACATATGCGGTGATTTTAGCATGTATGTATATGTTTCATAAGGAGAACGGTGCCCGTAACGTTGTCCTACATTCGCACGTTATGGGTAATTTTCGTAACACGGGCAAGGGTCGACGGGTGGGTGAGTGGAATGAAATAGAGCGTTTTTTTTTCATACGTAACGGTTATAAACATCGCCACGTATACGAACGAATAACTGGCATATTTCATCGTCAGAATACCGGTTCTCCAGACCGTATGATTGTAAATTAAAACTAAGCGAAAAACAACGGTAGCGGTTTTTTTTTTTGAAAAGAAATGTGGCAAAAACTGAAAACATGTTCCATTGATTACGAAAAAATGTTCATTTTTTGCTGGAAAAGGGGCGAATTAGAATAGATGAAATAAAGTAGGGTAGGTATTTCGCACCGGCGAAGCGTCAATGGAGTCCTTGAATTTAAGCGTTGAGTGAAGAAGTTGTAAAGAGACCCAACCAAATGGGGGAATTGGGAATATATGTGCATCTTTTTCTATCTACATGTCGAACGCTGTTTTGGTTTCCGCTTATACTTATAAGGTTGCGTCTCTACAATTCCTTCACTCAACGATTTAAGTTTTATTGCTATTTCTTGACATTAGTAGAGCGTTTGCACAGTCGATTGTTTCCGTGTTAGAAAATATGGCTTTCTAAAAAAACCGTATTTTCTTTATTAGAATAATTTTTTGTTGGAGGGAGTCAGTTGTTCATGTTGTCAGGTTCGTCTTTTATGGGTCTATCTCACTTATCACATTACTACAAGGGATTCTACAAGGTTCGATATTAGGTCCGTAATTATTCTTCGTTTATACGTCCGTTTTACAATTAAGTTGCTTAAATTGACGTTGCTTTAATTCTCCTATTTTTCGTTTGTGTATTTCTTTAATTTTTTTTGTGTTTGTTCATTTGAGGTGACGATATATAGAAAAAAACTAAATTAATCTACAGTATGCATTTATTACAGTTAGGGCATAAATCTACGCAATTTACTAATGCAAAACTGGCAAATCATCATTGCGACACTGCTACACAATAGTCTTTTCACAATTAGAGAGGGAATCTGTGTGCTTATTCACTGTATGCATTGTTGCCAATAGAAATCAAAACCATTTCAAAAATAAAACAATCATCATCAATGCAACATTTTATGTAATTGAAATAGTTTCACAGCTCCGAAATTAAAAATAAAACGCCTAAAAATTTCCAGCATGCAGATACAGAGCTCTCGCTTCCTATCATAGTGTTACAGCTAAAACAATAAAAATTAATATATCCATCTGGAATAATTTTACAATGAAGAAAAATAATTTATATCTTCTTTATTAATTTAACGTTATTTATGAAATATAATATCGGTTAATTGGTCACGTTTGGCCATGGTGCAGATACGAACTCTTTTAGCAATGCGTTTGGTAAACATCTTCGCAAATTTTCGGTGTTATTTCAGCAATTCTGTTTCAAATCTCGCCTTTGAGCTTTAGGATTGTGGTTGGATTGATTTCCTTTCCCTTTAAGTAACAAATCGCCGGGGCCAGTCAATACTATCGTTTTTTGATATATTTGAGTGAAAAAATTTCTCGCAAAATAACGCACGATACGAGGGTGTAACGGTCGCTGGTGTATCAAATGAGGATTTTCAGTGTCCCAATAGCGACTACTTATTGTTTATTAACAAGGCCAGCCGAATCGAAATGTGGCTCGTCATGCGTGATAAATTTTTGGGATCATCTGTAGCGAGCTGTAATACCTGAATCTTCCAATTTTGCCCTCATTCGTGACCATTTTCACGAAGCCCTTGCGCCAATTGAATTTCACACGGGAATAAATGCAAACCTGTTTTGAGAATTTTTGAAAAACGCGATGGAAAGAACAGCAAAATTAAATAGAGAAGAAGAAACTTCTGAATTTTAGGTGGGTCAGTTGATTTTTGTATTCAAGTGCTGTGTTAAATTGTAACAAAATTAATGATTCGTGCCGGTAAATATTTATGGTCCAAGTGCCGTAGATATAATTTTATGCTATAATTTGTGGATGGATTTTGTGTGCCATTTAAATAAACTATTAATAATAAGCTATACAAGCTCTCTCTACATTTTCACAACTTCGCTTCGTTCCCAACTCTCGACAAATAATAACAATCACCTCTTGCCAACAAGCTCTCATTTAAATAAACTTCACCAGTGCTACAATATCTTCATTGCGATAACAACAGAATTTCCGAGAACATAAAATCTAGTCACCCGCTACGCACAAAACATCATAAAATGCTATAGGACGTTTCCCAACGCTCCGTTGAAGAACAAACGGTAGCTTACTTCAATATTTCGCTCCTCTTATTATTTCCCGGCTGCCGCGGTAAAAGAAGAGTCGGAAAATCATTGTTTTCAGCCGGCGGTTCTCGTATCAGTGAAGGAACGCTTCGCACAGAAGCTCTAGTATCTACGTAGCCTAGCGTGCGGTAGGACTCGTTAAACCTTGTTTTTATTGGTCCCCAAATGATGATCGGCGTTGTTTGCTTTCTGCGAAAGCGAAATTCTCTCTTTTGCTAACTCCAGACGGGAAAGGGAAGCCGTGCGATGCGAACTTTACGGACCTTTCAAATAAACAATGCATCAGAAACAATAACGTCGTGCCTCGATTACGACCTGATCAATGTTTAATAAGGACGACGATTAGTTAGGGGGATGCGAAACATCCGAAAGGACCCTCTTCAGAAATTTAGGGAGCTTTGACATCGACTTCGCGTGAGATGGGAGAAAGCTAAGGGGACGGTTAAATTAAGAAGTTCCACAAGGCGGTTTTGGTTGGGATTCAAATAGGACCACTTAATAATCTTGAGTGGTTTACATTTAGGCCTCTAGAGTAACGGTTTTTGTATTCGGAATGATGGATATAAGAATTAAGTTTTCCATTGAAGTAGTGAATTTCGGGTTTTGTTGTCTTTGAAGGTTTTTAAAACCACAAAACTTAACAACAAACAACGCGTTCAGCCCACCGTCAAGTTTAAAGTTATCGCGCAACAATTCCAAATTGTCGTCTTTGTTCTTGTAAACAAGGTGGCAGTCGTCGTCGAAGAGACTCACGCACTCGATTGAAAAAACCTTGATTTCTTAGTTGTTGGCAACTGTTTAGTATTCGCAGCCAAAGTTCATCCTCTGTATTAATTTCCGTGGCGTAAATAATATCTTTTAATAATAATAATATCTCTACTATTATTTACCAAAATGTGTAAAGTTTGCCTATTATCACCCTGTATAACCTATAAATGTACGAAATTAAGTAGAATTTCTCCTATTCAATCTACTATGCTCTTCATTGAATAACGCAAATTACAATCTACGAATTCTTCTTCCGCTACAAATGAAAAGATCTTCACCATTTACGTACGAGTATCTATTCTATTTACTGGAAAGAATAGTAGCGATATTTCAAAGTCGCGAAGATCATCTCTTTAAGTAATTTCGATAAAAAATGGAGCCAGATGAAACAATTTTTCTTCTACTTTCCTTCCCTTCGTATTCCCCACCTTATTTCCTATATCTCTTCCATGCCCGGGCTTCGGCAAAATAATAGATCGTAATAAGCGTTCTTAGTATAAATCTCCATTGTTCAGGAGTACTCTAGTATCCTGCAGATATCGTCATTCTTCTGGCCTTTTACTTCATAACGAATGGGAACTTTTGACGCTTTTCTGGTGGTGGCACTGGAGATACGGCCGTATATGTATATATTATATACATGTATTATATACGTTCTGAGCAGAAGAAACCGAGAGAAATCGTAATGATGTGGGATAAATTTATTACGTCTTCCAAGTCCTCCTTTAACTTCTAGCTCCCTCTAGCGGATTAATGTAATGCGCGCAAACTTTTACTGGGGGTAGACAAGAGGGTAGAGACGCTGCTGCACGCGACAGTAATTTATAGCTGGGCCATATTTACTGCTTAGGTAAGTTTTTATCTTTATGTTACTTTTTTCGCTGTTACATACTTCTTCTTCATTTATTTTTTGTCAAGGACCTCGTCCTGCTTCTCATTTGCGGCTCTCGACGTTTGATTCTCCCTGTGACGTTCGCTTTCTCCTTTCTATGTTCGTTTGCATTGGTTTCGTTTGTTTCCATCCGAGTTTCCTGTCTCTGTGGTACTTCGTAAGCATTTGGTCAAAATTACTCCATATAAAATTTGTAGAGATCGGCGGTGGACAGTTGACAGCCTTTTTGGCGTTTTCAGGTTAAACTATCTCGAAATTCAGCATCAAAATGTACAAGAAATGATGTGTCTGACTCAAGTGGTCAAACTTTGTTGATTCGTCTGCAAATTTCGCACTTTTTTGTTAAAGCAATTTTTTTTTCGCCCATATGTCGATACTCTTTATTCCTTGCCGCATTGAACTCTAGATACTTCATCGATAATAAGCTCTTGAGACCTAGTGGGAAGTAGATAGTGAATTCCGTTAGCCGCCGAACTTTTCGAATTGTTTCATTAAGCCTCGTCCATAGACTGAGATGTAGAACGCGAAAGCTCTACGAAACTACGTCGGCGGTAAACTTATCCGGAGGCAGGAACATTGTTCCGAAATTAAATTTATGAGTTATGGCCGAAGAGAGCGGGGCGGAATCAAGAATTCTACCGCTGCTAATATACGTTCGTGAAGACGAATAAGTAAGTACGGGCGAAGTTTCGACCGCTGCTCGAATGAAATTTCACGAATTCATTTGTCTATACGAGATACGTTCCGTAGCGGATTTATTACGCCTCCCAGAGAAATAAAAGTTATCCTAACGATAACGAATAAATTACGAAATCGTCTGCTTAATCGCTTAGTTGGGAAAACGTAGAATGGTTGGAAGAACAAGGGAAGGAAGATGTATTGTATTAGGAGCGTACGTGTTTGCGAAAGAAATTTTAATAACAATCCCGGGGAAAAAAAGAATTTCTCTGTACGGAGAAAAATTAATTATCAACGTTTGCTTTTCATAACGCGTACGTGCCGTATCACAATTGCTAAACTGGATGGAAACGTGATATATACTGGGAGTAAGGCAATGCGTGTATAAAGCGTAGTTTAGTATAGCTGTAGATAATTCGGCGGATGAAATCTTTCATTTTTTCTGTCTGTTATTAAATGTGGGTTTCCCGAGAGATAAAAACTTTCAAGGAATAGTAGATAAGAGAGCGAAATTGATAAATTTGCTTACGATCGCATTAACTCGCCCTGTATTTGTTTTTTGATATTAAATAAAAACGGGTTAAATAAAAGTTATTTATTTCAAGTATACTTTGTATTTTATTATTTATATTTAATGTTAGATTTTAAGAAGATTAAAAAAAAAACTATTGTAGAATATTGATGTAAGAGGGTATTTTCGAAAATGTATAGCAGGGAAATCCTTAAACGGTCATTTAATTTCTGCAGCTATTGGTTTAAATTCTATCTAGAGAAACCTGCAAATTTTTCCAATGAAAAATCAATAATTAACAAGCTCCCCCCTATTAAATCAACCGCCACAGATACTTGCAGGTACTTGCTTACGAAACGTTGAACCCTTAATTCTAATAAGTTCGCCTGCACCTGATACCCACGGATGTTACAACGTTGTGTACCAGCGCACAGGACCCACAACATTAAGCGTATAGAGTTGATAGAAAGTTTCGTGTCGCCGCTAATGCGGAAATTTATGCGGACAAGCTTGCAATTATACGAATTCGTGCGGAAAGATAAGGGCGGATGGACAACGTTTCTCCAACAGTCAACTGCCGTTCGAAAAGCGCTCTGTTTGGAGATGGAAAACGTCTGTGCAAATAAGATAAGCGCGGCGGATGCATTCGTTTTGCATACGTTCTCCCTTTCGCGCTGCTCGGATGCTAGCATGAGGGAGAGCTGTGTACATACATAGTATAACCCTTTTTATTATTATTTATGTAAAGATGATTCGTTTATGTGATGTTTACCATCATTCAAAATAAAGATGGATGCAAATATTTATTTTGCCGTTTTTGTTCGTTAACATGTATTGGTCTTGTAATACTTCAGGCTTTCACGGTCGTTACTTCTGGTCATAGCGGTTCGCGAGTTCCGGCGTGTTGCTTCGTTACTTACTACTGAAGTTTCGCTGAAAACGTCGGTCCGCATTTTCAAACGTAAAGTGAAAATGCCGATCACAGTTGTATGAGATTTACATTAAACATTTCCTTCTTTCATTGTTTCTGCAATAACTTAAAAGTTATTTCTCTTTTTAATTCATTTTCTAAATATATTAAAAAAATCTAAAGCAAATGTTCAAAATGCATACCATTAATGGCCAGGCAGTGACCTAGCTTGTCACTGCACACCTAATGTTTCGGAAACGTAATTTATCATAATAGATGGCCAGGGTTTTGTTTCGTCGGCACGAATTGCATTATTTATGTGACGTTGACTATCGCCCGATCCGAAGAATGCGAATTTATCGATTTCAGCGTGAAAACTCGCGACGATTTATGGCCGAAGTTGTCAGCTATTTTGTTTTCGCGCTACGTCTGGCTCGAAATTGGACAAATTATGAGAGAGCTTTTAATGGCCACCCGTTGAATTGAAAAATCTATACCTACGCATAGACAGAGTTGCAAATAATGCTAAAACATGTTGAGCTTATCGAGCTTTCATAGAACTACTTAGCCTTGCTGGTTGTGCAGATACGAGGTAATAAAAATTCGAATTTTTAGATATTTTTGCTGTTCAATAAATACGGATTCGTTGTTTAAATACTGAGATTTCCTTTATTTCCTAATATCTTTGATGGTTTTTGAGAAATTGGAGGACTAACTTTCTAAACTCTCTTCTAAACTCTTCTAACTTCTTATGAAATACCTCTCTATCGAAGATGAGACCTTCTTTAGTAAAGAGTTGCGATGAAATATAATAAACTGTTCGTATTCGCCATAAATCCAATGCTTACTTGTAATAATCATACGATTTTATTTGAAAACTTTTTTCTAAATTACAGAACCAAAAAGAACATCAACTACAATTTCACGGAGCACTTTTGATATTACTAAAACTCTGAGCTTATTCAGGACGACGTAGTTGCTTGGAGAACAAAACAGAACGATCCGACATAATCAAAAAAAAAAAAAAACAGAATAAAACCGTGCGTTATTCCGCTGTCGCCCTACCTCTTTACAATATAACTTCTTGTTCGGCTAGAAATTTTAATCAAAATTTATACACCGCTACGGGACAATCTAATGTGAATATAGTGCAGCTGGAGAGAACAATGTTTCGCATCGCGGAAACTAGACCAGGATTAGCTCCAATTTATATGGGGGGATGCGCCCGATGACCGGTACCAACTTCGTATGTGCCCGCTTATAGCTACGGTAGCGTTGGAAGCCCTACGGGTACGTATACACGAGGTAGGTATGTAATTATGAGGTCTGACGTGTTTGTGCGAAGCTCATTTTCAGCGGTTCGGTTCACGACAATGAATTTAATTACTACATCCACACCCACCTTATCCGCCACTTTCCATATGTGTTATGCATATTATCGCCTACGTATCTGGACAGATATATGATTTGCAGTTACCAATATCTTCATATTGAAATTGTTAATTAACTTTGTTTTGATTTTTTTATATTTTAAAAGTACACAGTAAAAATGTTTTGTCACCTTTACTAATACAATATTACAAACTATAGTTCTCGTAACTCAGTGATAACATTTTTTAACTGATAAAGTGCCCCTTTGATTGTTCTTCTCACAAGGGACGATCCCGAAGCCGGAAGTTCAAGAAATTATCAATATTTGACAACAAGCATTTCTTTTTCTACGGAAAAACACTATCAGTGGGAATGGTCAATGGTCCCCGAAAGATATTTCCAAACAATTGACAAAATAACAAAGTTGACAAGTTTAACATAAAATACTTTACTATGCTTTCCGATGATAATTGAAAGCACAACCTTGGAGAAGTGGGTCATATGAAGACCCTTCCTAAATCTGGTGCGCAAAAAATTGTAACCGAGGAGGACAAGCAATTAGAGGTAATAGTTATGAAGATGATGTGTTAATTTTGAACAAGGAGAAATTATAACGAGAGGATACTACGCATTATTTGACAAGCTGAGGGCAAGGCTGGCCAAAAAAAGGGGGAGCATTTGGACAAAAAGAAAGTTTTGTTTCACTTAGACAACCCACCATCTTACACATAAGTGGTCGCCATGGCAGAAGTTCACGAGTTTGGATTCGAATTGATAGACCACTCACCCTATTCGCCAGATTTGGCCCCACCGATTTTTTTCTCTTTCGAGATCTCGTTAAAATGGTATGAACCTTAATTATGCCGTATTAAACTGATTCACAAAACTAATGCAAACGGCTTTAATTAAGCTTTGCGAAAAAGCAAAGAAAAATACATAAATACCTTACGGTTTCACTTTAATTCTGTCCTCAGCCACTTCGTATCGTCTAAAATTTATCACGAGGACCGAGGACACCCCTCGCAGCCATTTAGGGCCGTTCCGCTGCTACTATAACACGTCATACGAACGAGCTCTAATATGGCGCGGAGCAGGCACGATATACGGCGAAACTTTAGTAATTTGACATGTTTACTACCATTGTCAGTCGTTGGCGACGCGCTGCGAAAGAATTAAACGTCCCCGGTGGACTGTTCACAGAGGTTAAATGCTCTATTTTCGAAAGTTAACGCGGCGAACATAGCGGATTTATTTCGTATAGTCAAGAGCCGATGTGAGGCTTTATTTACCAAAGCGCTAATTAAAACGGACAAAAAAGTTTAAATCGGAAAAAATGTAGTCTGCAATTTCGGGTAATTTGTTTTTGAAACCGGACGTAAGCTATGCAGGTTATTTAACGAAAAATGGGACAACTCGATAACTCTGGATCAAATGAAATTTTAAAAATTTTGTCTGCATTATCTATCAACCTATCGGGAAAATAGTAAACACCAGTTTCATAATAAATTTAAAGCGCCTTTGAATTTGTTTAGTTTCGAGTTCCACAATTTTCAAGGAATAGTAACTAAATTTAGGATGAAAATTTCCATGCAGAACTAATCGAAAGAATCCATGTTATTTCGGATCAATGACGGTTTAATGGCAACAAAGAGACGTCTACCTTTACCCTCGTCTCCATTATTTCTTTCCCGTCGGAATGAGGTCTGAAAAAAGGATAGGTTCTTTCCAATTTTCGAGGGATTCTTTTCCTTCAAAAAATTTATCGAATTAATTTGGCACGACCCCGAATAAATTACACCAGATACGATAAGTTATTTACTTTCGTTATGAAGTTACAATCCTTCTCTCACGGTAACGAACTCCGTAAATCCAACAGTCACCTCGTTTCGTTAATCAAGAGGTTCTACACTACCGTGGCTGTATACCTTGCTCCTCACCGTCCTCCAGAGAGATTATCTTTAAAAGTAAGGCTTAGCGAGCAGAGCAAACCTAATTGTTCGGAAGACCTCCGGAGTTTCAGGTAGTCGTTATCGCGAAGTTTATGCCGAACGCAGGATGAGAGAAATATGTCTATTTATTGGACGGGGAAAAGTTGGGAGCCAACAACAAGGATATTTATTACAAGCTTGGAAATAAGATCGCCCGTATTACTAATGTTTTAAGGAATCAATCGAAAACGTGGCGTCGTCACAGAAATATGTCAAAAAATAGTGCATCGCGTGGAAGAAGCAATTTCGTCGTGACCGAAAGCATCGTAACACTTACCCAACATGCCGACCGGAAACTGATTAGAGGGTTGCAACGGATTTTCGATCACGCTCTGCGTCACCACCCACACGTAATTCTCGCCGGTGATGTGGTAATCCTTGGCGGCGGTGAGGATCTCGATCGCTTCCTCGCGTGTGCAGTACAGTAGCATTACCCGTGCCTCTGCGTCGACTAACGCTGTCAGATCGCTCTTCTTCGAGACCAATACGGCGTTGAGAATGGTGAATTTGAAACGGTCCTGTGACAAAGAAATAATTATTTAGAAAGATGAATTTTACAACGAATTTCTCGCTGGTATACGCGGGTAGTCTGAAAAGCTTTCAGCTTAACCATCGGTTGTCATACGTTGAAGTGGAACTAGTCCAAAAGCAAATGCCATACATAGACATTCAAATTCAGGGTAATCGCGTTTAAGCTTATGTAGATTCTTAATATTAGCTCCTAGAGTGACATTCAATTTGAGGAAAATATAGTTCAAAATAATAGATAAATATATCAGGAAAATATTCAAAACTACGATCAATATCGTAGGGGGTGCTCCGATACAGCAATAACGGAGCACCCCCTCTTTGTCAGTAGCTTACTCGAAAACCCATTTTCATTACTGACTTCAATCCAGCAAGGCCTACATTTTATTTAAAGTAGCAAGTGTTTTGGGATAATATCCTACTTTTGGACCGAAACATGTTTTCTTTGAAAGAAGTTAACTCGCTTGGATTAAGCCGATACTCTAAACTCCACAGAACACTCTCCTCCAATGAAAGAGTGTACTCAAGGAATCCTATTTTCTTGCGTGCAGATAATCTTTTTCTGTGCGCACTGAAACTTTTGTCTCATCTTAGAAACACTTAGAACAACACAGTAATAAATTCTAATCGATTAAGATTGCCATATCAAGACCTTCTAACGTAAATACGTTTTCAATTGCTTCAAAGAACACTAGCAAAAACATTCATTCTCTGGAAGCTGTAATATTTTCTCATCATCCCTTTTTCTAATCTCACAGAAATGAACGTATGGTGACATCGAAAGAAACGATAAAATGTGAAAGAACAAAACTTCACCTCTTACTTTTGTATATATATATATATATATATATATATATATATATATATATATATATATGTATTTAGGAGTCGAAAATCTCGTATTTGAGGGAAGCGTTCGCGGAGTAGGTAAGGATTTATGCATCTCGTGTGTATATTCTACGGCGTAGGTTACTAACTTGAAATTTCTCGAAACTGGTCGACGAATCAGCTCCTCTTCAATTCGACAAAGCAAAGTTTCAACGAAGTAGAAGTCGAAAAAGAAACATATATTCATCAATTCTATTTCGTTCAGCTGGACCTTTCCTTCAGTTTTTCTTTGAGGTTACATAATTTATTTCGTCCGAAGATATAAGTTGCCCGCTCCGAAAGTGACGACAAATTCGTTCTATATGTTCTGTTCTTCTAGAAACGATTTTTCACTAAAGTTTTTAAATTCTCTCTGTGAAATATTCCCGCGCCAATAATAATATTTTTCCTCCGGCATTTATAAATTTCATTGAGTTCTTTATATTGTCATTTTTGAATATGCATTATATTGGTTTAAAGTCAGTAATTCGGGAAATTCTGGGGTTAGATAACAAAGATTTCCATTTGAACCTTTAATTTAATTTTCTTTTTTTCAGTAATGTTTCTATCGGCCCGGCGGCCCAGTGGTAAGAGGGTCTGAGTTTACCTGGGCAGAGTTAAGCGATGTGTTCGAGTCCCGCTAGGATCAACAAATTTTCATTTTCATTCATTCATTTTCATTTTCCGGTACCGAGTCACCATTTGCAGTTGGGGTATAACTAACTTCGCTTCACCCTTTATGGCGAAGGGTGATAGTAACAAGACCACGGAACACTTTACACACACAACTTACACACTAAAAGGCTGAGTTGGAATATTTTACGGAATCTTCCATCAATTTGGAAGAACTCGTTAATTTTGTTTGGGGTGTTTCCAGACTTTTTGGACGTACTGTACGTTCTATGAATTTGCAACTTCAATTGATACGTGCCTTGAATTATTCACAGATGATTTTAATAAACGCAACTTCTAAGATCTTCAAGTTCATCTCGTTTTCTAATTTAAAAATCAATTCAAAACGCCCTCAACAAGGATTTTTAATCCCTTCAGTTGAAACCTTCCAGATATAAGAGCAATTCCGAATTAAAATTCAATAACGGTATCATTAACAGAAGGTCCTTTAATTATTCCTCGCATTTTACGAAAGCCGGAAGACGTGACCCTGTCGGAAAGTATCAATTCCCATCGTCCCGCCCACTGTTTCCTGTTCTTCTCCGCGTTAATTGCCTTTGTACGCTCCCTTTTGTCGGAAAGGAGTAATTTTAGTCCTCTAGACCGACCTATATATTTCAGAATTCACTCGTATGTGCACCCTTCCTTATTTCTTTCGATTTCTTCCTTTCTGGGTCTTGTTGTCGAAACAATCGCTATGTATAAGCAGGTTCTGCTCTACTGAGCAGAAACGGTTTTCTTCTTCGAGTGTTGAACGTTCGGGGCGTAAGATGAGCTGTTTTTGGGGCTATGTTGTTGATTTTTTCGATTAAGTCAAGCGTTTTTTTTTTCCGGCGGTTGCGTTCGTAGCCCGTTCATCAGCTGGACTTTGCTTGACCTTCCATATTGATCTTGCTGCTGGTGTTGTATACGAGCTGTGTCACATATCTACAGCAGAAGTTATACTGGCTAAAAATAAATTGATATATACGTAGTAAATAAGAGAGAATCGATATACGCGAGGGAAAAAATATTTTTGTTGATGGAATCTATTCTCGTGAAATTGTGCGAGGCCTCTTCAGACTTTCGTTTTCGATGGATTCAGTTCTATACCTGAAAAGGTTGTGGTAAATATTTTTGTAAATTGTAGTATACATCACTAAAAATTGTAATAATATACAAAGTGTTTCAGGAGGAAACGGAAGAAGGTGTGAGAAGTGACCTCCTGAAGTGTTATAGTCGAATGTGTTCTACCGTTTCCAAATCTTCTTAACATAGACATCAGATTTGATCTTCAGCTTTTCCTGGTTTTTATATAAACTAAGTAGTACTTCAAAGCTGCATGGTCAAAAAATTCTGCTATTATTCTAAGATGTTGAACGATAGCATTATCTTTGTTGTCTTGGGCGAGATATGAATGTCTTCGCCTGATTTTGTCATGGCATGTTTTCCAGTGGAAAGTTCTTTGATTGCTTGTTTTAGGTCACTCTTCCGGGAGGACTTTTAATGCTACTATGGAATAGATACATATAATTTTTGTAATATTGAGACATGAAATTCTCTAAATTTGTTGGAGTTGTTGCTGTACTGTGTTGCTTTTGGTCATCAAACGAGAGCAGAATAATTGCAGTATATTACGATAAGATCGTTCGAGGTTTGAGACCCCAATTCTTATCGAACAGTCTTGGGAGAACTAGTGACGCCGTAATAGTAAGTGACTAATGTGGGAGTTCCATGTTAGTTCTTTTATCAAACGCAATTCCTAACTCCTTTGAGTGTTCATGCGCCAGCTGTAGTTTAGAAATACATATATCTCAATTCTTCTAAAAAATCCTGCAACCCTTTTATCCCACCTCTTGTTTTTTTTTTTTAATTATAGAATAGAAATATCGACACAATGGGACAGTAGGAGATCCACTTACGTTACCTAATTTTCATTTCCAACCACCATCACACACCACAATATATTTAACAAATTAATATCTGGTTGATCGTCAACTCCCTAATGTATCGACAACCTCATGACGGCGGTCGAGTTCTGTTCTCTCCCGGGAGTATATCTAAAAACCTGTCAGCAGCAACGCCAATGCTTCTAGTACGGTGTTATTATACGGGTATCGAGGGTTGTCCGAGAGATTAATAACCTGACCTCTTAGGTTCGTATTGACGTAATCGGGGAATTAAAAAATAAATAGGGGATGAGCTTGGAAAACCGTTTAATGAAGGCGAAGACCCTCTTAGTGAATCATAGCCTTAAATATTTGTCAATTTCATAAACATTATACGATTCATTGAGGGGTTCTGCCAAATCTCTCCATCTTCTAATCTATATTATTTACTTTATTTACAAAATCTGATGAATTTTCTACTTATACACTATCGACTTTGATGGGCAAACGTCTGTGACAATTGATTACAAATCAGTGGTTTGTTCTCGTTCTTTTTGGGAAATTTCGGGGAATTTCTTGTTGTGGCGTAGCATTGATTTGAATTTACAATTAATCTTTGGAAATCACATCATTTTCGTCTAAAAAGCGCGTTGTTTTAAGATGCAACTAATATAATTCTAAGTCTAAATGACTTCTTCTTGCATAGTGATATCTTTAGTAGAAATGTCTTTCGGGTGTTGTCGCGTACTTGATGTTTGACTTGACGTTGCGCTGATCATCATAAAGACAGTCTTTAGAAATCTTCTGGAGAAGCTGACAGCATGATTAGCGAAACGTCAAGTGAAACATCAAGTCGCGACAACACCCGAAAGACATTTCTACTATGGATTACGGTCGTGAAAGCCTACACTCAATACTGATATCTTATATAATAATATATCTACAGCAAGCAAAATAATGTATCGATACTTATTTAAAAAAAAAATTATTGGCTTTAAATATGTATGAGTAAGCTTTAAACTAGTATCACTAGTATTTACAGTACAGAGAATTACGGCTGGGTCAACGGAATTTGGGACATTCGGCATGTAGACCTTGAAAAATAACTCCTTAAGTTTGCTGGAAAATTTCTCAACCTCCAAGAAGCTCCCCGAAGCGACTGTCGGCCTAAGTAGATCTCGCAAAGGATAATTCATCTTTTCCAGATGGCAGAGTGATGGGACGGACGGCCGACCCTCTTCTTTTGTTTCATACATTCAGATATTAATAGCCGACCTTCGCTGCGTCTCAGTCGACCCAGAGAGGGCGTTGTTTGGGTAATTAAGACCGAAAAGGAACTCCAAATGATATATCTCCGTCGCTGTTTTTAATTAACCTAATTTTCTTCCGTGTCTAGTAACAAGATTTCAATTAACAAGCGGTAGCGGTGGAAAACTTCGCCGAAAAATTTAGGAGGTGGGCGGATAGAGTAGGGGTATGAGACACTCGAAAAGATGGACACAAGGTAATTATTTTCACCTCCTCCATTCGATCCTGCGACATCGTTAGGTTTTATTCTCGGATAAGAGGAGGTTTTTATGGGGCTGCTTGCTATAGAAATCGCTCAAAGTAATGACACTTCCATTATGTTAAGTGCTGTCTTCTTTCTTCGCTCGCGACGAGGTCGTTAGCGTTGAACGAAACGGGAAAAAAGATGGATTAATTCAAGTTATTGGAGTCACGTCGGGGAAAAAAAGATGAAAAGAAATATGTAAAATAGGACGTAATGAAGATATAAGATGTAAGGAGGATTTTAAATGGTTACGTTCGCTAATTTGATCAGTGTGGATTAGTCAACTTCAATATTAACGTAATTTCGAGTTTTATCTTTCCTTAATAAAATAGGAGAAGGGTGGGGCACAAATAGGGTTTCTATATGTTCTCGGACATTATAGCTTCATTTTGTACTGAGAAACATCAATTTTTATTTAGATACTTGATTAAGTAACACGGTGAAAATTAAATTATTGCGTATCAATCACCAAGTAGCCTCGGGCAATGAAAAAACTTTCAAATCTGGAGGTGTACGATCCTTTTAGAAGAATTTTAATCCTTCTATGCAGTATCTTTGCGGCTTATTGAGGAACGATGGAACTAACCGTGGTCCAACGCGGACGAACTGTTCAAAACAAATGACGAAAATATTCGGTTAGCTTGTTTACTTCGGTGTTCAGAATGCTCAGCGTATAACCAAAAATGAAATTCCAGAATGGAATGTGGGAGGTTTTGAAGAGATTCCAGCTACGGTTGAAGAGACACTTTCATCATTAACAGTGGACCGAGCAGAAAATAAAGACGAAGGCGAGTAAGAAAAGGCTCCACAACATCCCTTAAGACATATATTAATATTAAATACTAATGTTTTGGCTAACAATACTAAAGTATCAGCGCACTCCGCATCACACAAGTTTAATTAATCATCATCAGTTTTTCATCCTCATGTGTACTTCTCAAATACTCAATTGAAACAGTTTAGGCGATCGTTATATCCGCAAATAAAGAATATACAGAAGCAAAAAATGTTGCCAGTAAGGCTAAGAAGAGGACTAGACGCTCCGAATTAAATCGTAATTTAATGACTAGGGATTGCGGAACTTGGGACGATTATCTGAAGTGAGTTACAGCTGCTGCTAGGGAGGCAAGTCGGTGAGAGAGACCGGAAATGATACGGACTTAATAACAAGTTTATTTCTTTTTCGCAGCGCTCCCGATAAGTTTCTTTTTTATGTGGGCGACGCCCTCAAATTTAAATAGGTTCGAGATAAGTTCAGTTGCTGGCGGACCATTAATCTCGATAGTGACGCGAATCGGGGATGTAAACTTTTTGTTATCTCTCTTTTCTTTTGGACGGAAGCGGAAGCTTTAAGAGACCCGACGTTGTGCCTCCTATTCTTTGTAGAAATCGAATTCGAGTTTCTCAAAACTAGTTCATCATGCTGAATTTTTTGGATTGAGATTTCTGAAATGAATGTCCTAACCTTTCAATGTGTCTCATGTCGATCTTCTTTGATTAAATGGTGCACAGCAGCGTTTTCATTTTTGAGGGAGTGCGGTACTGGCATTGTAGCGCGTCAATGTTGGAATTCACATACCGGCGGGATATATGGCGTTTCATTACCAAAAGCGGAAACTAACTCGGAGACGTTGTTGAGATAATCCTCTTCAAAACTTGTAAAAAGGTCGATTTATCGATTTTTCAAGTGACTTGTCAGTTTTAAAGATTTGCCGTGGCTAAATCACTTGCAGTATCTCGAAGAAACGTCGGATTTGAGTTCAATAAGTATTGAAATTAGTTTTATTGGTGGTGCCCTTTACGTTCTCGTAGCTCGTATTAATTTCGCGAGGGATAAAGTCGTTTAAAGAAAGAGTGAAAAAATTGAGAAACCTCTTTGGTACTAAGTCGACAACGTTTATACATAGGAAACCATATCAAACTTTCATATTCAAGTCGAACAAGGTAAAGAAAAAAAAAGAAACAAACAAAAAGAAACAAATCAAAAGAAAACAGATTAGAAAGGTAATAAATATTTAAAATAATAATGTCACTACTTTCCTGTATAACGTTATACGAAATATAATTCAGGAGAATTCAAAAATACACATCCAAACATATCACTTGCAACGAATATTAAGATTGACCCATTACTGATACCACTGATTACCCTGACGAATTCCGAGCTATCCGATTTTCTACTTGACCCACTTCTCGTTTCACGGTCACCGGAGCTCTCCCGGAATTTTTCCCAAATTAGTCGTTTTCATCACGCTGTCACAGCTCGTCCGGATTGATCCGACGTTCCCGAAAATAACTACACGTGCCCATTCGCATTTCGCAAACGTCAGGAAGAACCGTCAGGCCATCGATTCGGTTGCGGTCGCAGTCAGTTTTAAGCTTGAGATATCAATTATTTTTCCCATTTGCGAGATGGTCGGCCTGCTGCGCCGCGAAACCCAGCGTTTAAGGGTAGTTTTAAACGAGTTTTCGACCGCAAATCAGTTGCCTCGAAACTCGGCCGCCGCACTTCCGCTTTTAATAGCCGAGCCGAAATCCGGGACCAGATATTAATTGGGAAATATTGTAATGGCTATTTCAAGGGATGGGCGAGACAGTCGATTGTAATTGTTTGTGTTTCATTGTTGGATCCGTTAATATATTGGGCGGCGTTAGCCATGCGACAATTCCAAACGAAACGAATATTACAAAGCAAATGCAAAATTGATGAAAATTATCGGTGTCGATGTAGGAGATATCATGAATTATTTTTCCAATTTTCGTAGATAATATTGCATCGCAAATTGATTGTTAAATGAAGATGGAAATGTAATTTTTTTCTGCTGATCGTATTGTCGTCAGCAACTTGTATGTATTAATTGATAATTGCTGATCTGCTGATAGTCCATTAAGGTTGTTCAAACTGTTGGGGGACCTGCTCAAGCGGTTTAGAGAGCTGTTTTATACTTTTCAGGAAGCTCTTTTAAGCAACAGCTCAGAAATATCTTGAGTAGTCCCCGTTTCAAATTTTCCGTAAAAGAGCGGGAGTTATGACGTCACCGACCACACGGCATGGGTAAGGGTGACGGGAGCGGTGGATAATCCATAAGAAAATACATGGCATTGCAGCCCCGAACGCACATAGGTGAACGGTGTGTCTCAAATGTGAAAGACCGTAGCTGTTCAAGAAGTGAAAACAGATACAAAAGGTTACATCTAACATTCCAACAAATGCCCACATTTTCAAAGATTTCAAAGCTAAATCGTTACAGAAAGCAGTTTTGTCTAACCCACCGCGAAGCAGGCGTATCAAAAAGCGATCGGCGAGCGATTATTACACTACACCGACCGCGACCACCAGCGATAATTCAATAAACGCGGCTGAAAACGGTCGGACAGGCACGCTGCTTATGACAGCTTCCGAAAGGCGAGGGACCAACCGCTTAGTTTCTACATACCGCGCCAACCACGCGGAGAGATCGAGCACCGACAAGCGGATGACTTATTCAAAGGCCGAGAGATTCATTCTACGCCATATACGGTACGCATAAGGACAAACCCGAAATTATAATGCGAATAGCGTGAGGGAAGAGGAGGAGGTTGGATGTTTCGGAGTTAGGTATCTCGATTTTGGCGCAACGCTTGCGGTTCCTGCGTCTTAATCACCCATGTGTTCCACTATTAGCGGAATATTAGTAAAACGGGGGAGATATTAAGATTGTAAATAAATGATATTATGATGATATATCTGTCTGCGTGCTTTGGGATTTCTTTCTTCGATTGAGAATCTTGGCATGTTCGTGTCATTGTTGAAGAAAACTCTGCATAAGATGCATGTACTGGCTCCACGTGCTGCAAAGTTTGAAGAGCGAATTATTAATGCGACATCAGCAACAAAGAGAAATTTGGTTAACGGATTCCGTTCTTCTGAAATAAGTCCCATAGATTGCAACCAAGTTTTCAAAAGATTTCCTAAAAAAGTAGATACCGATCCTACTAATGACGTGGAAAATGATGCTAAAAGAGTGAAGATTCGCGGAATTACATCAACCACAAAGAAGGAAGAAAAGACTGTATGTAATACTTCTACAATTATAATTACGCCAACACAAAACCAAGAAACGGATGATTGTTCTGAGTTGGCTGTGTTGCCTGCAGAAAAGAGCCTCTGTTCCAGAGTTTTTGTCACAGATACAGAACAAGACCTTGTCTTTCAGCAACTTTCACCGAGAAGTTTCAAAGTGGGCCAGTATATTGTCGGAAAGTTTACTTCGCAACGGGGTAAGAAAACGTATAAATATGTGTGTAAAATAATTGTCGTCGATTCAGAAATTGTTGTCGTCGGGTTGAAAAACAGTGGATAAAATAAAAGAAACTTCAAACTTACTCCTGGTCTAGTTCGTGTCCAACACAACTCCCCTAAAAACTGCATTAGCCCCATCGCTCTGCCGAAAACCATTTTAATTTGACGCCCGATAACAAATTGCTCCTGCGCGTAATCGAATCACATTCGAATAAAGTTCCGAACTCTTTCCATCGCCAATTTATGTATGCATGAGATGTTATACAGCGCTTGAAAATCCAGCCACATGCTTCAGGTGCAACTTCTTCCGTTGCACGTTCAAAGTAAGTGCAAAATGTGGATCTGCGGCGTAAGTGTAAATTATCGCGTACCGTTTGCTATAACGGACCGACTAGAGATCGGCAAAGTGTTTACCGGCCGGAAGCTGTAATAAATATTCAAGTACCTTCGGGAAAATTGCATTCAAGAAGCGGATATTTTTGTAGCAAACAAACGCAGAAGGATATCATTCAAAATCCGTCTGGTTATATTTTCTGGGGGGAATATATGAGCTATCGGAAAGACGATGTTCAGATACGTACAATGTGCATGCAGATCTAGGGTATGTTGCGAGATTGATTGATATTTACACAGTGGAATATTGGGAGCTGCATACCTTTTCTGATAATTGGAACTATGATAACTCCCTTCCTAAAAAAAGCAGCAAAGGCTCGTTACAAACCGCTGCAATAAAACAGTAAATAAAAGAACTAAATTCGTAGCACAAATTCAATAATCATAATTACGTTGGATACTCACGGATCCGACGTTGCGACGTCAAATTACCCCGCTAATGGCCTTCATAAACAACTACACCGCGGCAGCGTGTAATACTTACGCCGTAACAACGACCGCAATACCGCCATATTTAGCGAACCGTCTTAATTTATGCATAACCGGCTATAAATTTGGCGGGAATCATGCTCCGGAATATCAAGCTATTTCGTCGCCTTAACGAACTTCGGTGTCGCAACTCCAACGCTGCATGATGTACGCGAGTTGGGGGAATTTATAGCCGTCGGGTTTTGTTAAGATGGAAGGATTTATATTTGTTTGCTGGTGATGCGTTCTGCGTATCTTCGTCCCGTGCGTACGGCGGTGCTTTGAGTTGCGGTTGATTTAGAGGTTCGGTAGAAGATGGGGCTTTTTTATGTTTCGGAGCTATGAGAAATAAGATCTTCAGGGAAGTTTTACATTTAAAAGAGACGGGGATGTAGATATAAGAAAATATTGGATCGTATAAGATGATTTGAAAAAATTTGCCTATCCTGAAGATTTTGTTACATTCCATTCAAAATATTCCTTCTTCTTATGAGTCGTAGGTTTTAATACTTCACTCACACTTAAAGGAAAAAAGCAGTTAACATTCTGAGACAAGTCCGCCTTTTGAAATAACTTTTCTCAAGACAATTAGAATTTTCGACTAACAGGATTACGAACATTGTAATATGGCTCTTTGACCAATTTATACGCATCGCAAATTTTTCTGTTAAAGTTAATTTCTAAGACGTTTTCTCGACGCTCTTGTATAGTAGTTGTTTCATTTTCGACATAGCGGGACGGTTGAAAATAAAATAATTTATTTTCGATCGACAAGAAGACATATGAATTGTTGAATGCCAAATTTCGCACAACCTGCGTTGTTTTTCTTCACAAGCTTCATTTTCAAGATTGGCAAAGTTTTCGTCCTGTGCTGCCTACTGTTTTGTCTATTACCCCACGCCCCATACTTTTATTTGGTTGAGGCGTAAATTAGAAAAAAAAGGCGTTTGAGCAGAGCGCAATAGTGGTAATGGGATAGCATTAAACCAAAACGGTTTGATTTAACCGAAAAATTTAATTAGGATAAAAGGATCAACGAAAGTTATGTAAAAAGTTTTCTAAAAATAAAAGGATCGCTCTATAGTCAAATTCGTATTTAAGACCACCCTAGAACTTGAGATTCGGTTCCTACAAAGAGCCTCATGAAGCAATCAGTGTGAAGGGAAGTTAAGTTCGTATTGGCCATCGGTCAATACAAACAAATGCGCGATACAAGGTTGGTCAGATGATAAAAACGGTATAACACGCGCGAATAGCTCTTAAGGAAAAATTGTGATGTAACATTGACGTAAAGAATAATACCTTTACATAAATTATATTTATATTTATCGTTTATAGTTCAATCTTTTATTTCAGACATAAGAAATATATTTTACGATGCCATTTCGTTTTCAATACATTCTCTAACGGATCCTTCCCATCGCAGATGCTCAAGTTTTACGGTCAGATGAGTTCTATTTACTGCTCAACTCAAGCGTATCTCCAATCTCACCGGGTTCATGTTGGCGGAATATCCATCTCGTATCACATGAATAAACATGAACGAGTCTGCTACTAAGCCTCCATGATTTACATCTATTACAGTCCCTTACTAGAAGAGTAATCCTAACGCATTTAGTGTTTTGACGAAAATACATGGTTTTATTATATATGCAGGCTCTTTCTGGAATTGTAAAGATTCATCTAAAACATCTAGCTTAAGTAAGGAAAAGTTAGGAAATTGATATCATTTATGTATTAGAAGTTTTTAGCGAAAGAAAGAAAGAGAAACAGTGCTATAATAATTTATATAGGGTAAAAATCAATGGAATAAGCTTGAATTTTTTCTAATCTTGAATGTACTTTTTGATGCAATGACTAACAGGTATTCTACAATAGACACTCGAAATTCTTTCCTCCTACTTTGAGATCTTTTCGCAATCGGCAGTAAAAACATACGAGAAAATCTAAAAAGTTTTAAACGAAACATTAATTTTCTTATATGTATTTGTCTGATCTTTTTTAAGCAAAAAAAGAGTTCCAAAATGAAAAAGAATCATTTCCTCTTAGTACATTAGTATGTTTTATGTACTGTCGTCATTGTTGCCAAACAATATGCAATAATTTTTTTTTAACTCGGCAATTTGCTACTGGATGAGTTCCGAAAAAATGACTCAATTTTCGAGCCAGATTTTGTTTGAATCTGGCACGTAAACCGTGTGAATGCCGGCAAATGAAGCTTGTTGAATTTAGATTCAACGCACCGGCGCTAATCCAATTACACGGAACTGTAACATCGCTATTAGAGAAGCACGAAAACCGCTCATTTGCCTTACATTATCCGCGAAAGCGATATATAATACCTGCCTTTAAGCGGGTGCAGCTCTGCGGCGCACGACTAAGATTATGCGAATAGAAGGTACGATAATGTTCTAACAGATGATTAAGTACGTCAGACAATGCAAATTGCTCGTAT
Source organism: Oryctes borbonicus (assembly GCA_902654985.2). Taxonomy (NCBI): domain Eukaryota; kingdom Metazoa; phylum Arthropoda; class Insecta; order Coleoptera; family Scarabaeidae; genus Oryctes; species Oryctes borbonicus. The sequence goes on from LR736911.1 coordinate 272,487, forward strand.
TCTAGTCACCTATGTGTGTAGGTGTGTATGTATGCAGACTCGTTCGTCTATCTACCTATCTGCCTATGTTATTATCCGTGCTGATATAATGGCGCGTATCACGCAAACCTTGGTTAATGCTAGATGCTGCGCATTATTGTTATCCCGACACGTGACTGCTACGACATGATTATTAAGCAAAGTATACGTGACAAGAAATGTTGGCGAAAAGCTCCATTTCTTGTATTGGTTTACTTTTGCTTTTTATTTTGAATTGAACCAATTGTACAATCGTGATGATTACCTTGGGATGCACATTTATGTATAAATTTCTCGTTGTTAAGGATGTTGTTGCCATTTCGTTTGCTGTATTTATGAAATTAAATGTTTTATTAGGCGATTGCCTACTATTTCCGATTTAAAAATTTCTACTCGCAGCTAGAAATAGTGTCTTGTAGTTTATTTTTATTATGAAGAACTTGAAGGTGACTTCTTAATGTGCGATTGCTTCTATTTAAAAAAAAATTTCTTCAACGTCAACTTTAATATCATAATTTTTCTCATCATCTTTACACCCTGACCTCGAATTATATTTTCTCGCTTTACCAAACATTTTTCACACATATATCAACTTTTTTAATAATGAAATTAGACCGAAGAGCTTTATTTAACATTCAAGTTTCCACAGCAGGGAATCAGGCGCCTCCGCCAATTTACAGGTGCCGTATTTTAGTTGGCAGGATGTTACAGGTTGTGCTATTTTCTTGCTTCCGACGGTGTTTACAATCGAAAGCACTTGTTAAATGAAACTAAGATTTGGTGCTACCGAAAATATTCATTCTACAATCGTTGAAATAAAAGGAGAGGGTTATGATGTCAATGCATCTTTTTAGGAGCTATAGATACGGCGGGATAGGATCGTCAAGTGTAATGCAACACATAAACGAAGCCGAGTATAATATTAAATTAAAAGCACAAATTTGACGAACATGGAGAACGGAGCGCTGTTTTACTCAGGTCTGAGGTCTGACGGTAAGAGAGGCACGATGGCAAGACACCCTTTCGTCTAGTCTTCCATATTTTTCGCACATCTTAGTTTTAAAGTGTATAGGCGAATGGATACTTAATTGAAAAAAAATGATCACAAAATATGTGCCTACATACATATTTATTAGAAACTTAAAATCTTCATTCGATCCCGAAATTTATAAGTAAGATGAGAAATAGAGTCGATTTACGAAGCTTTCACCTCCGCGTTCTCTTTCCTCTTTACAATATTTCCATCCTTCCCCCTTCTACGTCGATTTATTTACGAGCGGACTGCTTCCGGGCAGACCTCGTCCATTTGTTTCGTTCGCCCGAGAAAACGGAGAATTCGAACATCCTATCAGTTTAATATCTTTGGGCGAGTTCATACCCTACCACGCGTTCCCTTTCTCCATCTTTCCTCCTTATTTTATATCCCGAGAAAGAGTTTCGATGTATCGCATGCTAGATGGGAAAATCGTAGAGAAGCCCACGTTTCTCCATCGCATTTAAAGATGCTACAACGACTTTAGGAAATAACCAATTTCGTGTACGTCTTGATTTCTACGAAATATCGACGGTAACCTAAGTATAATATCCGTAGATGCGCTTCGTTCTTGAAAAAACCGTTTCAGCGAAATTGGGAAAATGAGAGGAAGTTTCCATTGTTCTTACATTTGGTTTCGCTATTGCGGAAGTATTCGTAGGAATATCTTGCTGTCGTCGCTCCAGTCAAGCGTTTGAAATGAGAGGAAAATTGAGCGTTAGGAAGAAAACTTCAATTTTCGTATAAATAATTTTTACTACTGCAATTGAGTTTTTCTTTCGCTACAAGTTGGTTTACAGAACTTACCCATTAAAAGTTAAATTTACGTATAATTGTGTTATTTTAAATTGAAACTGCTGTTCAATTGAACTGGTCCACTAATAATACATAAAATTTGTGAAAATCTTTTATTTTTTACAAAAAAAAAAGGCTGAAATGTAACGAAAAATGCATTTCTAAAACTGTCTAGAACTACCGGTCGGTAGATGGTCGAGTGGACTTGATGGTGTGCCTGTATATTAAAAAAAAATACCATTCCAATATTTAATTAATTTATCCTTAGAAACTGGACGTTTTAAATGGATAAGTTCGCATATATAATTGGAACAACAAAGCAAATATTTGCCCCAAGGAAGCAACAAAATAAATTCAGTTGACTCAAACGTAGAAAGTTGAAAAGCTAGTAACATGAGGAGTGTTCTAAAGCGTTAAACAGGAAAATGTTACCTTCTGTCCGCTCTCTGTACCGCTCCAAATAACGACGCAAACTTTCCCAGAAAAATGCACTCTTCCGAACTCGCCATTGGTCTCAACTTGAATTCGCTCTTTTTAACTCTTTCGTGCTCTTATTGTCGGAGAAGACGAAGAGGAAGTTCGCATCGTATTTTTACGACGTCTCTACGTTAGCCGCCGCCGCCGTCGTTGTCGGAAAACATCTTTATGGCCGAAGGCACTTACGATTATTTATCCTAGCGCATATACGACCGTAAATACGGAAGAACTGTACGTAAGGAAAAAAGGAGATAGCAAGCAGGGATGTCAACCAATAGCCGGGCGATGTGTTTGTATATGGATACGGTTAATATAGAGTGGCACTCCGTTGCAGATAAAATATTTACGGAGCGACCTATTTCTGCGACTTGACGGCTGTCTTTTATCGACTTTAATTTTGTAGTGTGCTCGCGTTGCCGATGCTCGCGAGCTATCGTTGAGTTGCTGTTTTCTTTAGACAGCGTGCGGTACATACTTGTCGGTAATAGTCGAGGATATTTATTGCCTCTTACGGCGTGACGGCAACGATGATGAACTAAGCGATTTTTTTTTCGAAGGAAGATTTTCTGAGGTCTTGCAAATTCCATTTTAAAATTGCGTTTTGCCAAAAATATTTTTACTTTCGACAGGGGACCCATTTAAGCAAGGCGTCTGCGTAGGCTCGGATGGTTGTACCTTCATCAATGGAGATTTTATATGACCGTTTTTCTCTTGTTATGAGATCTAATTGTAAGCAGAGTTTAAAATTATATTGGAATCCATAGGCGTTCGTAACTATGCAAATTTGTATTTTTTAAAAGCACACAGCGTGTTGGATAAATAATGGGACAACGCGATATCTCGGAAATGAATGAAGAATTTTAACATTCTGAAAAATTTGTCATAAATGATATTTTTCTAATTAAATCGAATATCTTACTTTTTATTCGATTTTTCCGCAATACATTTGCTGATTAAGGCTGTACTGATTACGTTTCGCAAACCTTCTGGCGCTTTCTGGCACAAGCGATCTTAATAAGCTCTTTTAATTCTTCGACAATTCTGATATGTGTATCGTAGACTATTTTTCTTAAATGTTCCGGAAGGAAGCAGTACAAACGACTTAAATTACTATTAGAGGGTACCAAACTTTACTCCATAATGAAACTACGGCATAATGTTTTCGGGAAATTTTGTAACGGTAGATCTAAAAAAAAATGTTTATTTATTTTCATGTAACAGAATATGTTTCAGTTATTTTTTTTACGGAATGTATGTACATGACCTTTCTGTTCACTCCTGTGTACGTTGAGTGCATCTTTTCTTAATACTTTGCATCTAAAAATACGTGACTCCAAGGTGCAAGATTACGACAGTTTCGGGATAAGATAATGTCACCCAAGCGTTATGAAATTATCACGAAAAAGTCTTCTCCCAGCGGCTAAGGCGGTAGGACGTAGGGCCAGCGCCCAAATATAAATTCTATGAATTTTTTATACACCGAACCGAAATAGAACAACTAACGGAATACTTTACAAACTTTAGCGAAATTCACGGACAAGATGCATTTCCCAAGCGAACGTTTTATGTAAATTGAACCTTATAACACCCTATATAAACAAATTTTCAAAGTTTTAAATGGATCCCAAAGGGAACATTTTTACACTATCAAAGATGCCAACCAACCATCTAACCAAAAGGAAAAAAAGGGAAAACAACGATAGGATGAGAAAAAAAAGCAAAACACAGGAGGTTTACATCGACGATATCGACGCCCTTTGGTAGAACTACTCCTCGGATCTCTCCCAGTCGAATTCGAAGCAAGCATGTATATCTATATATACTTGCTAACCGGCACGGTATTGCCAAAACGACAGGGAAATTCAATAAAGACGGGTGCGACAGCTGCTCCGGCGACGAGGGATCCCGCAGTTAAGTCCTAAACACGATTCGTCAATATCGAGGCACCACGAGATCCGATAAGTTCTTTTTTCCACTCCTCGTCTCAGCGCAACGTCGTCGTAGTGGGCATCTTTGGAGGTCCAAGGTGGACGACAAAACGCGTTTGGGAAAATACGACACCATCGAGATCGCACGCGACGCCGAAGGTCTCTTTATTGAGGACGGACCTTTAGGATCGAGTTCTCCCCGATGGCAGGAGATTAATCCGAGTCGCGCGAACTTTTCAATATGAATCCAGAAGGCGATGGCAGAAAAATATCGCTTACACAAGTGTCCTAGTCGAGATGCCCCAATCTTTTGAATTGTAAAATTTCGCATATGGTCTAAATACTACTTAAGAACCTAGATACCGCAACGAAAGAATATATAAGAAACGTATGGAAAATTACAATATTAAAATCTTAGTTTAGTTATTTCAAGAAATAACACAGGTGATCCCAGAACTATTAAAAGCCTAAAAAATAAAATTTGTTTTTATTTGAAAGTAGATAAAGGGAACGGAATAGTCACAATAATAATAGTCACAAACCGGAATATTTCAACCGCATCGACAATTTATTTGATTTGCTATCATCTGCACCCTATAAAGAATTAAGAAGAAATCCTTTCATCTATGTTTATAGAAACGAAAAAAGTTCTGAAAAGTTTCAAAAATGCGATGCTTACCAAAAATCTACAAACAAATGAGAAAAAGAAAAGACTTATAATGTTAATGCATCTTTTTACTGAAAAACAAAATAAGAGAAATTATATTTTAATGAAAATTCATACGGACTAACAATAAAATATGCGAGCATAAATTTAAAATCAAAATAAGAAAATCTAAAGGAAAACAATGACGTGCAGAACAATTCTCTACGTGTTGTCTTGTCGCTAAGTTTATTCTTTAAATACCTAAACGACGCAGTTCTAATTAAAATAAAAAGTATGTACCTGATCCGCTACTTATCAATGTATATAAGGGAATATTTACTGCGGCTACTTTATTGTATCTAATACATCATCTCAAAATGTTGACCTCCTACCATTTATATAATAAGTACAATTCCAGAAGATCCGGACACCCGCTAGAGGAGAAATTATTCGATTATAATGCGAATTATATCCAGACAATACGTATTTCAGATTTACGACATTGATATATAAATTAGTGGAGACAATAATAGTTGAACAGTAGTTGAATGTAGGCTTTCACGACCGTAATCCATAGTAGAAATGTCTTTCGGGTGATGTCACGCAGTTAATATTTTACTTGACCATGCTGTCAGCTTCTTCAGAATATTTCTAAAGACTAAGTCTTCTAAAGAGTCTTCTAAATACAAAGTCTTTAGAAATCTTCTGAAGAAGCTGACAGCATGATTAGCTATCAAGTCAAACATCAAGTACGCGACAACATCCGAAAGACATTTCTACAACAGTTGAACAGCTCCACTTAACCCGCTCAAGCTCTGGTAATAATAATATCGATCTCTGTTTCGCGAGACTGGCAATGTCCTGATGTAGGGAATTTCCTAATTGAAATACGTTGGCATATAAACTGACACGCTACATACAATCTTCGCAACAGTTAGATTGTACAGTACGCAGTTGATTTATTCAAAGAAATTCGATTGTGAATTCAGTATATACACGATGCAAGATGTAGAAATTAAGCTAATGTAGACCCAGATACGACGCCACTGCGAACTACGTGTGTATCCCTACAACCAAGCTACTTAACGAAGCGTATCGCTTGAGATTCGGTGAAATTTCGTACTTTAGGAGACGTGTTGGAGTTCACAAATTAGCTTTTGTGGAAGCTGCAAACATACGTCTAGAAAGTTAGAGGTCTGAATAAGTCAATAGATTGAAAAAGAAACACAGCAATACACTGGCTGCAGTTAAAAATGATCCACTCCATGGCAATGCAGTTCAGGCAAATTACTTCTTTCGTATTTCATTTTCTGTTTCTCAAAACATAATGTAAAATCTTTCTACGTGTAGATTTTGGAACTTTTCAGAAATATTTGTCCCAAAAATAAAAATAAAAAGGGAGTTGACTATTACCAAAATTGTTTAGTTTTTCACCTTTTTATTCCCAACATCGAAATTGGTTTGTATTCTTATATACATAAGTTGTATCTTGTATTGTCAATTTTAGTTTCTCCAACACGAATTATTCATCTGGCTACTGATGAGAACAATAACAGATTATAAATAATCCTTTAACAAAGATAAACCGTGCCGTTTATCAAACACTGCAGAGCACTTCGCCGAACTTAAAAAGGTTTCGTAAATTCGATTGTCAATGAATACTTTCCCGAAATTTAATACATATATTATCAAAAAAAAAGGCTCAACCCTAATTCTTCTTACGGATCTTACCAAGTAATTTCCGAATGGAACAGTTCTATCCCTCCTGAATTATTAATCTGGCGAGGCAAGAAACTTCCTAGATCCACACTTTTAGACCGCGTCCGTGCCGGAGAGCTTACAAAGTGAAAATTTTCGTCGAGCTTATATTACGGAAACGAAGAACGCTTCTTCCGTGCTACTTACAATGCTCTACTCTACTCCGCACTCTACAGATGCCGTTCGCGAAAGTTCAAAGATATTTTAGTATTCTGCGCACGCACGGGGTTCAACGCGAACTTTCCTGGAACCGAGTAGACCTTCTTCTACATCTATACCGCTTTTACTTCGCTTTGGACGCTTCTTTTTTCTTCCGTTGGTCATCCGCAAAGCGCTCTTCGGTAAAGCGCTTTTCTAACGTCTTTTTGATCGTCGAAATTCCACACCCACTTCCTCCAAGTAAGCAAACGCGAATTACTTTATACTAACGTATAAATGGAAACGGAAAGAAAGGATAATGGGGGTCCGTCTCTTTTCTTCCGGACTCTTACACGTTTGAATTGGATTTTGATAATGGACAATAGCTGGATAATAGGCGATTTAGAAGAAAGGAAAAAACATAAGTAGACTGTTGGAAAATCGTTATTTGGCTACAATTAAACACGCACCACCAAAAATATAAGAATAATGTTCAATGGGACATTTTCAAATAAGATGTTTAGTTCGTTTACCAGACGATTGGGCAATCAAAATGGACCAATTAGGTTAATTTGCATGTTAGGTAGGTTCAAAACAACACCTGTTCATTAAGTTTTAAAAAACTTTTAACGCCCTGTATCTTGAAGACAAAAAGTTTACGTATTGTGGCTATGGTGTATAAGATTTTTTATTTATTATTTGGTACTACGCATTGCAGTTTTTTCAATGCCGCCCAGCCAGCATATTGGTTTTCATCGGCATGGTGTGGAAATTCTATTTAAATCGGTGAGTATCATTTATTATATGTATATCCTTGTTAGTGTAATTTTAATATTCCCAGTATGTAATTATTTTCCTGCAGCACTTGCTATATTAAATTACTAATTTCCTGTTTATAATTATTTAAGCGGAAATGCATCCCAACAAATAAATGGCAGCGCCATTGTTCGCACTAATACGATAGAATTTATGTTACCAAAACGTCAGTGTGGTGGTTTTATTGATTCCATACGGCCACGATATTAAAACCATAATATATTCGCTTATACTATTCTCTACTCACAATATATTTCGATTCGTTTAGTTGGATTAAAATGAATCAATTTATTAGACGGAAAGGATGCCAGCGACCAAAGCTATATATAGCGGTATATATTAGAAAATGATGTGTTAATCCCCGGATTTGCAAGGATAATCTCGCAAAATATACCATACATATGCGGGTAGACCCATGTTACGTATTCATGGTGATCCTCCAGTTTTGTGTAAACTGCACCTGTTGACAGCGGGTGTTCCTTAGGGACCTATCCTGGGTCCTCTGTTTGTTTTTGTTGTATACCTTTAATTTTCACTTTTTCATTGAAAAATATATAATATAATAAATATTATAAATCTTTTACCGCGATTAATCTTGACGATGCCCTCAAAAAACTTGATGCCGATATCGCGCGTTTCGGGATCTCTCGGAGTGTGGCTGCCGCTAGGCCTAGAGTAGCTCTTGAAATTGGAGATGTTTTGACATTTTCTGATAGTTGTAGGAACCTTGGTTGGAAATGGAAAAACCATACAATTGTGTAAACCTGTACAGTGAATGATAAAAGTAGCTCGATACTTGTTTTGTAACTTCCGATATTCGACGACATTCATATGAAAATATTTACCTCTCCTCCGAGAAGATTCCAACGTAATGCAAACAGAAATAAGATTCCCTGCCAAGACCCGTTCTTAAAACGAATTTTCTTCGTTCTTTCCAATTCGTTAGCATTTATTCGACCGTACAGTCGATATAACGGAACGGACGGTAATAACTTTCAATATCTGCCGGTCGGGCGCTTTTCTCATCTCGTTTTACAGCTCCTCTTTGCCTAATCGCGTCTTCGCATATAGCGGCCGCCGTGAGCGCAGAAAATCGGAAACTCAAGCGTGCGCGTTGTTTTATAAAACTATCGGAAAGAAGAGTGGCAGATATCCGAGAAGTGACAGGAGAATTCTGCCGGAACTGAATAGGAGAAAATGCATTGTTTTTCTATCCTAGAGGTAGTAGCCGGTAAGACTTCGAAAGAAAAAATTCAAATTAGACCTACCTGCATTGCCGAGACCCGTTCCCTCACCGCCTGTATGAAGTCGTCGTGGCCGGCGATGAGGCTGGTCACCACCGAGAACTGGTGCCACTTATAGCGTTCAAGTATGCTGAGCATGGCGGCGGTCTGGTGTTCGAGAGAAGGCGCCAGCTGAAGCTGCAGCGAGGATTGCGAAGCCCTCCGCTCCAGACCCGAGTTATCGGCGTTCCAGGCTATCACCGGTATGCCCAAGTAGCCGGCCAATTGTAGGAAATATTGAGCTGAGGCCGTGCTGCGACCGTACTGTTCGTAGTTCATGAGGTAGAGGATGGCCGATACGTTATACGATAGGAACTCGTGGCATAGCGACTTCAAGATGGCTGTAACAAAGGAACGCTGTATTAAGATTGAGATTTTAGACATGGGAATGTTTATGCTCATTTCATTAATGTTATTGTGGTTTCTGTGAAGGATGCGCTATAACTTAATTTTTAGTTTCAATTAAATATTATTGCATTTTGATGTTTCAACGTTCAAGATCGTCTTTTTAAAGAACATGTTGCCCCATTTAATTCTAAAATGTTGTAATGTAACATTATCGTTTTTTCTTCTACTCCCTAATAAATTCCTATGAAACCATGGCGGCTATAATGCATGTTGTGGAGTTACAAAAAATCAGTAAAAGTTTTACAGTCCACATCGTTACAACTAACTTCTTAACCAAAAAATTAAAAACGAACTTTCAACTTTTTCAAACGGTTAAATTCCCATCTTATAAAACTAATATACTACTGTTTCATTATATTATTAAAATAGAGATTAAGTCCTGTATTCAGCAACTCGCATTTCTCGTTGCGATTATCATCATCCTGCCTCTCATCTAACAATAAGCGATAGCCATAAACTTATATTTATCCACAGCGCTCACAGTGCGAATCATATGAAGCTAGACGATCGCAAAGTGTACAGACGTGACCCATTGCTCGAAATCGAAAAGCGCTCGTAATCTCGTAAACGGTCAAAATTTCATTTGCGACAATGTTAGTATCTGCCGGTCGTGTTCGAAAAATAGGACGCCACATCCTGCACACATGCAACGTCAGCCGTAGAATCGATATTTGCACCATGAGAGCGCTTTTTTTGTTCGATTTTTCGAATGTATCTATGGAAAAACCGGGGTCGCGCTGAATGATAAGTACTAGATGACACACGCCGTTGATATGTTCGTGTTTGATTCGGGAAATTAAGTTAAGCATGAATATTATCATCACGTTTGCGGATTTTTTTAATTGATCAAATATATCGTGTTTACAGCATTTACCTCATCTCTGGAATTTTAAGAAAAAGTTTTAGTTTGTGAAATATTTATTCTTTCACCTTTAAATAGAATAAAAAAAAATATAAAAAACACACTTCATTAATGATCTTTATTTCTTCATCGAATGTGTCCACGTTTTTCCGCTATTGTTTTGTAAAATTATTTACAGAAGTATTGTTGCAAACCCACAGCAAAAAATAATCCCTTCGATTTATTTGAATTTACACCATTTATAGTGCCTATTAAATTTTATTTCATTTGATATGTGTTCGTAAACAAAAACGATATGAGAAAAGAATTCTCCGTAGTGAAATGGTTATAAATTGGACGACGTATGCTGGAAAATCATAATTTTGTTCTCCAGCCAAACTTCAGAATCTAATCCTAATGAGAATGTTGGATTTACTTAATATATCATCTGGTACATTTTAATACTGCAACGAAATTCTGCATCGCTGCCTTTAGACCATATAATAACAACATCCATCGGCAAAGCTCGTTTGCATTTTTCGCCAAAACATAGCGTCGTTCGACCTTGAGCTTGCGCTCGCAGCGCTATCTTCGGTCGGCTACGCGAAAAGAGCCCCACGGGGACCTATCTTCCATTTAATACGCCTGGAGGTAAAATTCAGCGAGCGTATGCTACATAGATGTGAAGATAATGTCTCGACGAACTTGTATTTCCTTGTAATGCACATACTGGAGATTCCTTCTCATTTTCAATTATTTTAAACGGCTTTGAGAGCTGAGTAGGCTATTTTTATTATCTCGCTATTTCCTTTTCCCCCTCGTCCTTTGAAGTGGGTTGGGAATTCAATTTGCTTCGTCGCGGTAATTGCGGCTAGGTGACTCCGTTTTGTTCAGAAGCGGCTTTCGCCAAATGTAGGTACAGCACGAAACTTTCATCAAAGTAATAATTAGAAAGTACAAAGTGTGCCTCGATGAAATGCAAGGGGTATTATATGTAGTTATTTATTTCTCTACTGGCCATAGGTGAAGAAAAAAAGATGAACAATTTATTTGTTAAATTGTTCGTGGATATGTTTGTATTTTATTCACAGCGGGCAACTTATTATCTGTTATTTAATCAAGTAGCATAAAATTCCTTTATAATTAGTTGATTGCGATCAAAAGCGAGAACAAAACAAACAAACGCGTTATTGTTTGAATAATTCTAAATGCAAAACAAGCGTAGTATGTAAACGCGATAAGGGAATAATGCAGATTCAATGTGTTTGTGGTTATTGTAGTAATCCAGGGGAATATACGCTGTGACTGTCGAAATGCTTTCAACCATCATACGTATATCCCGCATTATCGTATGATTTCTCTTTCTGATTGTTGATATGTGTTCAAAACACTTTAACGTCTTTATACATTGATTTGTGTGGAAATATCACAATATTTAACTTTTGAGTAGTCACACATAAAAATCGGTAGAGGGCTGCTTGGTATATTACCAACTACAGTCTGCGGAACATTTCAACTTTTTTCTGCAGCATCGCGGACTAACTAACAAACACCTATCCAATATTCTGTGTCTTTAGTCACCACGACAGACCGCGCTGGTGTGAAGATTTCAATCTCTTTCACTGTCTTCTTTTTCTTTCTTTCTGTAGTAACACTGTTTGTCTACAATGCAATCGATATTCTGCTGCAATTCATATCTTATGTGTTGATTCAAATGTTCACTCGTTCTAAATGAAAAGGTTTTCGATTTTTTCTGGCAAAACCTGATACGGGATGCAAATAATACCACAGATTTAACTCACATTAAAAAAAGTCCTAAAAACCGGTATTGATACCATTCAAAAGCGTCTGGATAATTTGCAATCGAAACTTGGAGCTCTAGATATTGAAAGTGATTTAAATTTCGATGCTGTTCATGATAATTAATATATAAAGACAATCAATCCTCAGACTAGAACTACTGAGGACCCTGTAAGACTGCGCAAACCTAGTTCTCGTGATCGTCCTGTTACCTTGTCTTCCTCTTAGGAAGTTGCTTATACCTTGAGAAATAAGGATAGATTGAAGAATTTACGTATTTCTTTACAAACTCGTAAAGAAAATGGATAGTCTGTTTCTGTACTGTTTCCTCGAGCAATTCCTGGACTGCTTACCACGAAATGACGTACGCAGGAACGCTTTGGGAAACTACACATCAGAAAATGCCTAGAAACAATAACCATCAGAGGACGCCAAGAGAAGCCTGATTTGTTGTTTCGAATGTTGTGGTATTAACAGCGATATAAGGCGGAGTAAGAACACACACTCTGAATCACGCTGATGACGACTGGTAGGGAGGAACATATCCGTCGGTAGTGAATTTTTCTCTTCTTGCATTTTCTGATGTGTTTTGTAGAACGAGATTGTTTGATTTCTTAATAAGTTTTTCGTCTAATCAGCATCTGAATATACAGTATTAAAGGTTAGTTAGAATTAACTGTATTACTTTAATAGGGATTATATTGTAATAAGACTTGCTGGTGTCACCTGATTATTCTTAGAACTTCCAGAGGGTTAATATTACAATTTTGTATTACTGCTGATGCTTAGAGAGTAACTAACATTTTAATCGTACAACATTACGAAAACCTTGTTTAATTCATAATTTGAATTGGCCTGTATACAAATAAAAAAAAAGTCCTGGTGTGATCACCTTCCGTATGTAGTACAGATCACGCCCTCTCAATATCTAATTCCCCACGTTAAACGAGGCGAAATTTATCGCATTCGTTTCGATCCGAACGCGACGGGGAAGAGTGACTACCGGCATCCGTCACAGACGAAGATGCAGATCTAAGTCGTTTAAACACGAGCTAATCGAGTATCGCCAGATTTTACCGGTTTCCGAAAAGCAATTTCCCTCGCGGGAAATGACATTTTGAGCTACCAGCACGGGTATAGTGTCGAGTGGTAATGTTTCGTATCCTGCGATTTGCGGAGATCGGTGCGATTTCGTTCAGCGCACGTAAATACGCTGTCTGATTTATGTTTTTTCGAGAAATTGTTTATATTTTATATACAGAGGAAGCTATTTATATATATATATATTATGTTGTTTAAATAAGACTAATCGATTTATATATATATATATATATATATAGTTTCCTAGAAAAGGAACAGTTTGTTCTTGATAGATTCATTCCTGCTCTGATTTATACTTCTGTTTTGTGCATTTTGGCACCAACACTTAATGAAATTGTAAAGGTAAAAGAATAAATTCCCGGCATCCGCATTGCCGCATATAGGAGATTATCTCTCCTTCGGTTTAATTCTTCTATTTCTCTCTGCTATTTTGGATCTAATACAATCATCCACAATTGCTACTATCGCTAAAAAGCGGAACGCTCGCCGTCAAAAATGTAGGTCAGTCAGCGTGGGGGTGTTGTGTTGCGCCGCGTGACCGACGCCCCTCGTTTAACCCGAATGCAGCGGCGGCTCGGCCTTTGTCTGCTGCGTCATGTCAGGTTCGTCGCATCAGCGCCCTTGAACGACAGGCTGAATTCGATTTCGTTACCTTATTTTACGTCGACGAGGATATAAATCAACAGGTTCGTTAATTGCGTGGGACGCCAGACGCGGCGTATGCTATTTCTATACGTATTATGTAAATAAAAGCCCAACATTAAGTTTCGATTCGGATCCGGTGCACCCGATGTATTCCGAAGGAAAGGGCCTTTAATAGGGAATCTAGTTCTGAAAGTTGCAACCGTGCTGATCGCAAACTAAATTAAATTGTAATGAAAACGAATGCTTACTTTTAAAATGCTTATTTTTTGCTATTAATTGAGAGAAATTTAAACAATTTCGTAGCTCACAGTCTGCTCGGGTCGTGAGGTTCTTTTGTATAGCGTAGAGCAGAAAGACGTTTGTGGGCGAGACCAGTAAATCTTTCCAGTAACCGGGATGGCTACTATTTAAAACTAAAAGCAACTGACCGAGAAGCTTTTTTAAACACTCAATTAAGAAACCCGTACCGTTTGATCATCAATTTCTACTGAAATACTTTTGGAATATATTTTTAGGTATCTTTGCTCAGTCAAAATTTAGAAGGCCTTGATACCTGATGTATTTAATTATCGTTTTTCCAGAACCCTTACAGTTATTGAAAACACTTATTTTACTGAGATCGAAGATTATTTCGAAAACTAAAAGACTTATTTGGGAACGGTATTTAACTGTACAAGAGAAAGTTGAAATTGTTCTGGTTTATGGAGAAGCTGGCAGGAGTCTTTGATAATGCTGTCAATCTCGACGTTCAAACTTTTTCCGGATAGGATTCGGATACGTGTTTCATTTTACCGTACTGTCAAATAATTCTCTACCGATGGAAGCGTTCAACCGAAAAAAAGAACCCGCCGAGCAAGGGACTGGAGAAAATAATGAAATTGGCGTATTAGCTACAGTGGTTAATAATCTTCATGTTAGTACAAGAGAAGCTCAGAAGATTTTAAAACGCGACAAATATCATCCGTATCATGTGTCTTTACCATGGCGTTGATTTACAAAATCGGGTAACTTTTTGTCAGTGACACGTGAATAAATATAACAAAACCAAAATTCTTTTCGTTACGTATTGTCCTCTCACGAGGCGTCTTTTACAAACCACGGAACGGTTAATCGGCACAACAAACAGTATTGGACTGTTGAAAATCTGCATTGGCTTCGTCAAGTTGAACACCAGCGTTCTTGGACTGTCAATGTGTGGTGTGAAATAATTTGTAACAAACTCATCGGCTCCCACGTTATTGAAGACAATTTGAATGGTACCGAGACATTCTGGAAAACGAACTCCCGCTCGATTTCACTAACAAAAGAGAGCTGGGTTCTACACGAAAGCGAAGGAGATTGAAGCTTAATACAGCGAAATAACGTGCGTTCGTGTTATGATTACACATAAGTGTACCAATTTTAAAACTCCCATTCGCATATACGTGCGCACCGGAACAATAAACGCAACAACACGAAAGAATATCATCATCGTGCCGATGGAGCGAATAACATCAGAAATAGATAAACAGAGCGGAGAAAACAAACACCCTCAAGCTACTGCATTTGTCGATCTGCAGTGATCTGCAAGTATAATTTAATTCGATCCCGTTGAAGCTTCGGCGCGGGAAACAAAATGTAATAATCCCTTTCGTTCAGCATTGCGTCACGTTCTTCGCGCTCCTGCCGTTGCAAGCGTTAAGAAGTTTAGCGCGACGCGTTCAGGGTTGGAAAAATGTTCTTCCGGAAGAAATTAATTCTGAAATGTATGCGTCGGTTTCCTGTTTGCATTGCGTTTCATCCTTTTCCTTTGGAATGTTCGAGGAAGAAGGAGACGCCGAAACATGTCAGAGAAGCGAAAACAGTTTCTAGACACTCTTGAAGATTTATTGTTGGAAATTGCAATTGATGCAAATCGAGACGATATTAATCAGTGACTTCATTGTTAGTTTTTCTCCGTTGTTTATCAGAGAAATAATGTTGAAAGTGTAATGGAG
The DNA here is from genome assembly GCA_902654985.2 of Oryctes borbonicus. Taxonomy (NCBI): domain Eukaryota; kingdom Metazoa; phylum Arthropoda; class Insecta; order Coleoptera; family Scarabaeidae; genus Oryctes; species Oryctes borbonicus. Next base: position 288,150 of record LR736911.1, read on the forward strand.
TTAAATAAAATGGTGACACAAAGAATCTGTGTATTAAGTTTGTAACTGAGAGGGGATTGTGTTGTTTTTATTAATTATTATCGCCCGAGATGAGCAAGGTAGCGGAAATTATTTCTTCTTTGCAGCGACTAGACAGATTTTCGACGTGCACAACGTTCTTCTTTTCCCACAACATACCCTATTTGCTCTTCCTTCATCAACTGCACCAATATTGCTCGACGAATGCGATAGTACAATGATGAACTCCGTATCTTCATTCTTCGCGACGTAATCGAGTTTCTTACTAGATAACCCCATATATAAACTCATCCATCTCAACGCAGACCCTCTCTTCGCCTCGGCTTTTCCTCCCCCACCTAAAGTCTGTAGCGCGCCACCGAATTTACTCCCCAAGATTTTATTTTCAATTTCGCAGAGTTGCTTCGCCGCCGCCCGAGATATCGGTAATTGCTTTTGAGTTAGCTTTCGGCTCCGAACACATGTTCCTTCCCGATACCCCATCCTGCGCGCTAGAAACTAGGTCGAGGGTATCTGTCGAACGATAAAGCCAGTTATATAGCGAAGGGAGGTGATGGAAGTCCCGTTTTAACGCGGAAAGCCCTGAAATTTCCAGACGTTTAGCCGCATCAGCGACAAGCCGAAGCTAAACTTGAGGTTACCAGGATGTCGGATTGGAAACGAGGGTCTCTTTGCTGCTGTTGCCGCCACCACCGCCGCTGCCGTTGCGTTGGGCGGAAGTACGCTTCGGGGTTGAAAGATTTAGCTGCGGATTCGGAGGATGTATTCAGAAGGAAGGAAAGAAATTGGAGAAGATGTGGAAAACGTGTCAATCTTTAAAGCAAAAGTCCGTTTTAATTTTCTCGAATGTGAAGTTGATAAGTTGCCGCGAAATATTAACACAGAAGATACGTTCGAGACGTACGATACAATATATTAAATATATGTTATCGTTCACCACGTATAGGTAACTGCCGCGTCCGATATGTGCTGGGTTGAAAACTATTTGACGATCACTTAACCAAAATTTGAATACTGAGATTCGCCTGTTTGACACTAGATGCAATACAGTTACATGAGACGGGTCTCTACATCTACATACTACGCACTTGATAAAGACACTGGGCCCTAATCCCGAAGAAGCAAAAAAAAGAAACTAAAAGGAGCAACACGGGACTTAATTAAACCGAACCTATTTGCAGCAGAATTACGAAACCATTGTACCTAATCTCTTAATTCCCTCCTATCCTACATATTCTCGTAAAATCTCAAGTTAAGATTATTTCCGAAAATCCCACCGCTTTATTTTTAATGTTTACATATCTTTCCTCGATTTCCGCCGATTTTCATATATCTACTAACCCTATCGCCTCATACCCAATTGCGCTCGGGACGGAGGCTGCAAGGCATTCGGGCCTAATACAAAACGCCGGCATAAACTCAACTAACGCAATCTCAGCGGGCGTTGGAAGCAGTTACCAAGCGTAAAAGCTCCCCAGATAAGCCTAATAAAATCGCTGTATGATTTCGGGCCATACGCGACCGCTTTGTATTAGGCCGCACCTATCGCTATCTTCCTCGCGCACGTTTCGGTTGCTTTTAAGACCGAGCAAGAAGGTTGTAATAATAATATTGCCGGTATTAACTCGTTGTTTTCGTTGCTAGGTGGGCTGTATTTACCGTCTATAGCCATTGCGAGAGATTACGAGATTTGCTGATCCTGTTTTCTGGCGTGCGTTAGTTCTTCTTTGGGATTATGGGGGGAACGAGTGTTAAATTCGAAGATCATGCAGTAGTAACGGTTTATCTTTAAACGATTGTTGGTACCAAATCGTATATATTACATTGTTATAGACACTATAATGGTTATGGCAATTGTTTTGGTACAAATTGTATTGTTTTTCGAAATACTCGCTAAGATTTTGCATGCGTTCGAACGGATTCTCGACACATTTTCTCCGCTCTGAAGTTGATATCTTAAAACATGGTTTTTCAAAGACTTGAACACTTATTGAGGTGATAGGAATCGTTAAACAAAAGTGAAGCGAGATTATTTAAAAGCTAGTGTAGTTAGTACGTATTATTTATTTCTTTAAAATTTGTAATTTAGAAGTTAATATTTTAAAGAAATGTAACTACAAAGATCTCATGGGGTCTTCAGCGATCCCACTATCTCCATATGACATCCCGTTCTTTGTGCCCTGTACAAATCACCTTGTATGTAGGCATTATACATTTTCCACTTAACCAATAACCACCGAATTCCCCCCATTTCTCTCAAGGTCCATACAGAAACGGTGTGCTTTGTGTCTACCGTAGGTATCCGAAGGGGAGCACTGGCTTCAAATTAACCGGCGATTGCTTAATGCCCCGTTAGGCAGTTTATTGTTGCTTAATTAACTGCTGTATCGGTATAGCGATGCCGACATCAAGTGGCCGTATATTCAGCTGAAACGAATACGAATTATATGTCGGCCGTAATCAAAGCATGTGTTGGGTAAGGGAGATTGAGGTTATACGTTTTCATAGCACCCGGTCAAGGACGTCGTGTTTAAATAAGCGTCGGGTATCGCATGGGTAGCTTTGATACCGTTTTTGTAATTGAAAAGTGTGGTTTTACAGGCGTTTGCTGCGATTTAAACCAGGCAGTAAACAATAAGAACAAATCGTTTTTTTTTTATTTCAAGTTTTTTTAATTGATTTGCGCCTAATTTTTTTTTATTTTATTTATTTTGTTTATTTATTGCTGTAATGGTATTTGCTATAATTAAAAATGTATAATAAGATAGATATGTTATTATTTATTAACACTGAGCAAACATTTTAGAAGCAATTGATTGGCTTTCGTTGTTACGTCATCACTTCTCTTTTACGTATCAAGCTCGGTTTCATCAAAAAATTGGTAGCAGCCATAAATCAGAATCACCCAGCATTCAAGTATCTACATGAAAAATTACCTCGACTCAGTGAAGTTAAAATTAAAGAGAGCGTTTTTGTGGGGCCTCAGATTAAATAACCCTCCAGAGGTTGGAATGCGATCTGTCAAGTGGCAGAAAACTTTCTAGGCTGAAGGAGGAACTGATTGAGGACGCATTGCCTTTGCTTCATGAATTCGTCTGCGCTGTGTCCTCAAAAGTCGCGAGCAAGTCACGATACGAGGGTTAGTGGTCCACGTCAGTGCTGGCTCTAACTAACAGACATGTTTCTGCCTACCCTGCGTCATCAGCGTCGCTTCAAGCGTATTTCTTACCGCATATTGCCCCTTCGAGAACGACAAGCCAGATATATTCTTTGACGACGTCTAGTGCCAAGAAATATACGCGCTTGTCGTCTAGAAAACAGCGACAGAAAGCGAGTACCCAACTAATTCCCGAGTAATTATTGGACTGCTAAATTTAAATCAGAGTTGATATGATGAGATGTTCAATAAAACACGATTGATTGTGATAATTAAACTTACTAATTATTTTTCTTTGTTTCAATAACTACAACGATCTCTTACTGCAATCTTTAACATATTTCAAATACTCCAGTTGTATTATTTCTACACTTTATGACCTTTACGTTTTAAGTTTTCGTGTCGTACAGCCCTCTCAATCTGATATAACAACGGCGATACGCGTTCGAAGATCATCCCATCGTTAAGATCCAACGAGTCCATAAACCCGTACAACCGACCCCTGCAAAAGACAGGCGCGAAATACACCACCGGATGATTGTGGAAATAGAACAAATTTGGCAGGGCGCACATTTTAGTACCGGTGTCCGCTAAATTTTCGTTCAAGCATTGAACAACGTTGAGACTAAATCCCATGATCTCTTCCGAAGGACATAAAGATGTCGCTATCTTTCGAATGGTCTCATCTAGGAAGCTTTCCGCGACATGGTCGTTCACATAGACGATCTTATGCGAGCAAAATGTTATACAGGAAGATATTTCGGTACCTTTAGGCAACGGCACCGTCGGTCTTACGGTTTCGAAGGGTTCTTTCACGCTTATCACAGCTAATCCGAGGTGGCTGGACCTTTTCTTCGATTGCAGCATTTTAACGTCGGTAGAAAACGTGAAATTGTGTCGTTCTCCGCTGGTGCAATCCATCTTATCGGCGCCACCTAATACGTATTCGATCGTATATCTATTTGTTGAAATGCACTCGTACTTCGTCAGTACCATATTGGGACCGATTAACACTCCTAAGCAGATGATGCTTACCACGGTACCTGGTATTTCGCCGCAGATTCGGATTAAGGAACGTTTTTCGTAGGGAAATTTGTCGGCAGGTTCTGCGATTACGGTAATTACTAATGCAGTAAATAGGATCGTCGGTAAATGATGGCACATGGTTGATTTCTAATCGACTAACCTTCACTGGACTTGTAACAACGAATTTAATCGCTTGGAATTTTATTGCTTGCAGAATTGTTAAGAACAACAATAGCAGGTATATTGTTTGTTTTGAATAAGATAACATGGCAATGGAAAATAAACCTGCACAAATGAAAGAGATTAGGAGATGATGTCATGCATATTGGGTATGAATACAGAATGAGCTATTCTGCTAGTTGCCAATGTTCTGTTTTAATTTGCTTAGGAGACGCAGGATGCTTTTAGTCACGACGTACTTGGGCGATGGCATTTAAGATGAAATAGATTCCTCGGTATATTCAAAAGAATTAGGAACAACGCGTTCAGACACAGGTGTACCACATTCTCGCAACATAAAAAGCGTATCCTTCATTTTTTTTTGGCCGTGGAAGTGTGTGGAAGTCACCTTGGTAAATCTTTACTCCTCAAGTTAAGGAAGATATATGGCAATAAATAATGATGTAGGAAAAAGATTGTAGTTCTAACATCAACCATAAGGGCTTAAATCAAGCAGAGGCTTTATGCAAGAATTTCCACGATTTTCTATCCAGGGTTTCTGCGGGAATTACCATAATGTCGACACTCGGGATAAAAAATTACTCCCTCTTGCAGACTACCTTAATTTGTTTTCTTTCGAATTTCCTATAATCATTATGAAACTATTAATTAATTAGCACGGAAAACAAAGATAAAAGGTTACCTAAGAAAATATAGGCACATAGAAATTCACAAAAATAAGGGTAGAAATAGCTTGAAGTATACAAAAGTACAAAAGAAACCAAAGAAAAACAAATTAAAATCTAAATATTTCCGGTTAGAAAAAAAAAAGAAATAAGAAAAGAATAACCACGATGAAGAGTTCGTAAGAATTTCATATCTACTTTAACCATAGCTAAGTTTCAGTGTTTCTACAGAAACTCCAAAGCACCTTTTCACTTCGCTAAAACAACTTCAATAAACGTTTAAAATCTTAATCCGAACACATAACCGAACCCTAGTTAGCGTCCTTAAATAATCGATCCTGACGATGTTTAAAGGGTCACCTGAAGGACAACGAGCTTTCCTAACCTCCCCATACGCTATCGTACCGGAGAAAAAAAAATGAAAAACCTCACGTAACGAAGAAAAAAGGACGCGACAAAGTATGCGGTGGGGACAGAGGGATTCTTTTGAGTTTGTGGCAGCCTCGGTAGCGTAGAGCGACCGCCGCAGCTCCTTTTAAGCGGATTACCGACAAAGGCGTAAGAATGTCGAACCAATTTCGCCCGAGTTAAGCGTGCAAATGAGTCCTTGTTCCGTCTCTCTCTCTTTGGCCTGCTTCATATGATCGTTACGAGGCGGGAGTAGGCGAAATTGCAGTACTTTGAAACACCGGCGGCCGCCCTAGCAATGTTGAAAAAAGAAAAGAGTTCGAACGGAAGATAATATCGTTTGGGTAAGTGGATTTTGAGGAAGAATAGAAGATCTAAAGTACATGTCGATCGGGTTCGGTTTGCTTAACCGTCATCGGAGCGGTGACAATAGCTTGATTAGGGGGACGTTTAGGCACCCCATTCGGAATCTTTGCCAACTTTTGAGGAAAGTTTAACGGAGTTGTCTGGCGAAGGCGGGAGGCTCTTTTGTTTTTCTAGTAGTTAGGAAATTTACGAACATCTCGCAGCTATTTGGAACTTACAAGCAGCGTTTCGGAATTTCCAAAAACTAATTAGATCTCGGACCCGGACGACTAATTAAATGTTAGCGAGAAGGAATTGGGAAAAGTAATGGATTGACGCATCTAGTTCATCTAATTTGATATTCTTCTGGGCTCTTTTTATTTTCGTTCGAGATTCCCTTTGAGTATAGTGAATACTAAGGAATATGTATTTCAGGAAGGAAAATAAAAGACGAAAAAAAGAAAAAAACCATCCAAACAGAAATATAATTAAAACAGGAAGCCGTATACAGGATGATTAATCGAAACTATTTGTTAAAAATGTTACGGGTTACAGAAAGCCTTGTTCTTGAAAATTTATACTCGAGCTAATTAAATCATGTCTGTTTCGGTGAAAGTATGTTCTAGATGGTTGCTTTTCCAGTTGCATCCGACATCAGCGAAACTTCGATAATGTTCGCTAGCTTTTATGGAACAGTGACTTTATTGACTAAATATTTTTTTTTATTTCAGTTTTTGTTTGAAATCTTGCGTGGCAGATTTTATTAAATCACGAGATGAGATCGATTCTGAGAATTGACTTCTGCACTGGCTGGTAACATGAAAGTCCAACAACTTTCTACAGCTATCAGCATAACCTTAACATGTTCGATGATATCCAATTGAAGAAAGGACAAAATAAATAAACTGCAACCTAAAATATTTAATTGAACGTTTTAATGGAGTTAATGGGGTTTCAATTAAAAGGGGCTTTGCACCCGGGCGAAAACAAGATCCTCACTACCAGCAACTCTTATGCCCGATTATGATATAATTTTATTCTCTGCTCTACTAGAAAAACAAAAACAAACTTTAAACTTTCTAGTCTGGTAAAATTAAGCTCCTTTTAACTTCAAAACGTACAAAAAAAATTCAGTTCCAGTTATGGCAGAGACGCCACTGGTACTGGTAGGCCAATATCTGACACGCGGCGTCCGTATATTTAGCTGTTGGCGTAGTACCAATTTTTCTGCTAAAAATAGAGCTCGCTTTTGAAAATCAATATTAATAAAAAGGAAAATAATTTCCAATATTCCAGTGTTTTACGGATGATTCGCCGCGTATTAATAAACAAAAAATTAGTTAAATCAAATGAAAATTTTAAATTACACCAGTCAATTAGCAGTTGATAGGCGTATCCAGGGTTGATAGAACATTTAACAATGTCTAAGTCAAGGGGATTGCTTGACAAATATGTTATTCTAAGGTAAGCCATTAAATAGACTAAAGTTTGATTGATTAATTTCCTTGTTAACTTCTTTTGATCTATCAAGGAGCTCAAAATTTATTTCCCATGATAAGACCAGAAGCTCAACGCTTGCCTATGCCACTGAACAAATTGTTCAGAATCATCTTTTTATAGCCGCTTGTTACAATTCTACAATATTTTCGCGGCAATTGCGGTAACTCCTGTTTTGTAAATAGTTTTGAAAATAGCACCATCTTAGGGCACCATCATTAGACCGAACAAGTTGATTCTGCAAAAGGTTCGAATACCTATCCTCAGAAAGATTTCCATTGAGGAAGAAAAGACCAATATTGCGTTTAGGGCAAATTTCTGCCCGTGCGTTTATTTTTTGTGGTCTTTGGGTGTGGCGGTTGATCACCCAATGAGAATTTTCCTCGGATCATTGTCGATGATCATCGGATCGTATTTCTGTAATAGGAGTTTTGGAATGATTTTTTGTCAGATTAAGTAAATGACTAAATGAACAAATTGTTGTTATGCGACGTTTAGAAATGCTTCTATTCCAACTAAAATATTGTATTCCCTTTTTTTGTAATATTCAAATAAGAATTAGAAGAGTGATTATAAAAGTTAACGGAAGGACATCGTCATAAGTCATAAGCAATTTTTGTTCTTGAATAAGCCAAAAAAATTCCAAAATCTCGCCAAACAACTTGTATATAAAACATTCTTTCACATAACGTACTACAGCAGCCGTAGGAGCATTATTCAGTTATTCCAGGGCGACGACGAAATTATTCCGATAAACATCGTAAAAAAAACAATTCTGGCAATCCTTCACCCTTACAAAAATGCATTTTCCGCATCGACTGCGTTTGTTTTGAAATCCACACGCTGCGTCAAAAATTGAAAATATCGATTCGACGCTAGGACAACATACACACATTGCACCTAACCTAAATTCACTCTCGAAAACGGGACCGACTAGTTAGAGAGGTGGAGGGGGAGGGATGAAACGTGCTTCGAACATGCTGTTCCTTATTCCATTTTTATACAATTAATTTGAGAATATTTAAAACTTTTCAGCACGCGGTATTTAAGAGGAAAACTCAAGAATCCTAGCCTATGCAATATACTAGAGCTAGATTGTAATGCAGACATGATTAAGAGGTTAGGTTGTATGTTTTTGTTTTATTTCTACGTTATGAAGCGTTTGAAAGCAAATCAATTTATTAAGGAATATCAAAAAGCAACATTAACCTGTCGGACTGGGTGTCAACAGCATCAGCACGTTGTGGATATTGTTGGTCGAGAACGAATACTTCTCCAACCATTTGAAACGTGGTCCTCGGGACTTATGCAGCAAAGCTACGGCACTATTCCGGGCCCTGGTGTACTCCCTAACCCCGAAATTGGTATGCGGTAGGATGAGTCCGACGTTGATCTGTTGCTTCGGCGGTTCCTTGGGGAAAGTAGCGGAAGATGAAGACGTCCTCAACGCATCAAAGCGTGAAATCGCGCCCAAAATGATAGACACCGTTAGGAATGTCCCGTATAGCTTACGCTGGTGCATCTTTGTTGATGTTCGTTTTGTCCTTCTTGGGTCATCGCCTAATTCGTTATAGTTTTCAGAATTTTTAACGTTCAAGTTTATTCACTATGGTTCGGTGAGGTTATGGATGGATTTGATGGTACTCGCATTTCGTTCCCCAGAAAGTAGAGAAACAAAGAGGGAAGACGAAAGGGGGGTAATGGTGGTGGTGACGGCAGCGTGTTTACCGGGAACTACCTTCGTAGGGTTGCCTTGCGGTGTCCTTCTTGACAATTAACGAAATAACGAGAAACACACTTTCAGATCACGTGACGCGTCGCGTAATTCATTTTAACCAGGAGGAGACACTTCCACGGGCACGAAGACGGCGACGATGGTGCTAGTGGTGGTGGTGGTGGTGGTAAAAGGGTATTGCGGGCTTGTGTGTGAGTGTGCATGGAATTGAGAGGAATAGCATGCACGCGAGACAGAGACGCCGCTAGACGGACGCGAAAGGTTGGAAGGAAGAAGCGCTATGCGAGAGCGGCCACCGCCCCAGCTCACGCCGTTCGGAGGGACGCGTGCGTCGTTGCCAAGGCGATCGGGACGAAAGCTGCTGCCGCTGTGTGACGCGGACGACGAAGCTGATGCCGCGTCGAGCTTCTTCGGACGGGAGACGGACCAAGTTCGCGACGCCAAAGGATAAGATGAAAAAGAAGAACTTGTCGAAATGCGCGTGGAAAGAGATGGGAAGAATATCGGGACGAAAAACGAATACGGTCTGCTTTTGTTTACATTGGCGCCGCGGGATTCGGTTTTTGTTGTTGTTGTTGTTGCTGTTGCAGGGCATTAGAAGCTATAGGCGTGATGGATTTAAGAATAAATATGCAGACTTCTTTTCGTGCTACCACAAATTAAATTCTATTGAAATGTTTTCTATCTGTTGCAAAAGAATAAGATGGTTTTTATTAAAATAAAAAGGTGCACCCCCGCAATGTGTGCACCAAATGATACTCAAATCAGTGATTAGGTGGTTAATCATATATTATTTGAGATCTTTCTCTGTGTATGAAAGGCAATTACATTACAGTTGGATATAGATATAGACTTAACTTTATTAATAATGCTTCATTCCCTACATTAAGTTCTTCTTGAAGGTGCAAAGTATTGCGCAAAGAAAATAATTTGACGTCGTTCGCGAAAAGGAGCTACTTACATGCATCAGTGGAAAACTCTTGACGCACTGAATACTAAATAAAATTCGTAATCTGCAGCCGGCTAACGTTGCCATGTGGCAACGCCTTATTTTGAGTAACTCAATTTTTTTGAATAACATTTATCTTCCAAAAGGTATTTTTGAACTCAAGAACATTGAAAAAATACAGAGAAGAAAAAAATAAGTTCGCCCTTAGCGTAGGGCCCGACAACCCTTATTAGAATTAAAATCTTTTTCTCAGATAATTCGGTCGTACGGTTGACAATAGGAATTCAGGAATTCCCAAAACAATTGTTCCGAATTAATCAAATAACTTATGCGGTGCGGAATATGCCGATACCTTGACGTGTCCAGTAATATTAAAAACCTTTGTTGGTTATATACGAAGGGCCGTCGTAGATCGCTGACAGATTTCTTTGCCTCGACATCATATCCATGTAATGTATTAAATATTAGACATAAATCTTAACTGTTGTTGCTCTAAAATTTGTTTACTACTTAATTAAAAAAAAAATAGCTAAAACCAAGAATCAAAACTCTTAATTTTATCGAAACCGACTGAGAAACTTAGAACTTAGAAATAGTTGCTGTTAGCTGAAGCTCACTTGATGATGCTCGCGTTGCGAGCAGGTGTGTGTATTTGCACGGCGTTGACGCTTGTCGTGCGACCGCGCGTGGTGGGTGCCTCGTTTCTGACTTCCCTGTTTAATTAAATGCGACGCTGAGAGGGAATGTTCGAAAGCGCGACGTCGGTTAATCTACCTGAACGTCGTCGATCGAGAGACGCTTTTAATGTATCGATTACGCGAGACTCGTACGCGGCCCGCAAATTAACTTATCCAACTTCGTATGCAATCTTATGCGCTTCGACGCGTCGGTAGTTAGGGTATACTTGAGGGAACTTGATGTTCGTGTCGGGTAGGGAAAAAAATATCTTGTTAATGTAAAAATACGTAATTTCCAGCAAGCGTTCGAGAAAATTTGGCAGCAAGAATGCTTCGATGGTAATATAGCACGTGGTTAACCGTCATATTTAATAAAATATAATTAGCACTTCGCTTAGGTGGAAATAGTTTACAAGTTGTATATTTTTGCACTCCGCACCACACAAGCTTAATTGATTAATCCGGGACAGCTATTTCGAGGATACGTCGATTTTCGGTCTCATATTCGGTCTAACCAGAGTGATCTCTTGCACTTGTTTAGCCTGTAGCGCTTATCAGGATGTGAGCTCGCTTCCTACTTAACATTCCGATACAACGCGTGGAATAAAATAAAGGGTTAACAAAGTATTAAAAAGGGATAAGTATAAGTGCTACAAAGTCAAAAAAAAATCAGGAATGATCATTTAAAACGTTACCAATTTTGTGAGAGAAATGTGATGCCGATGAGAATTTTATACAAAATATCTGTCGTACGCTATTGGTCTTGAGAAATAAATCTTTGAGTAGATATGCGGTCATGATTGAAACTACTGCAAAATGGTATTATTCCAGCAGTAGACAATGTTGCTCGAAATTTTCATAATATTTGGTTTCACCAAGACGTCTGTCCGGCTCATTATGGAAGACTTGTTTAACTCATGGGCGCTGTATCACTAAATTGAAAAATAAAAATATTCATCCCGAAAAATTAAGTACTTTTCATTCTTGCTGAGGGTTCTTGAAATTACCCACATATTTGAAAATGATAAACGTAATAAAAGGTTTTCTTGCCATGAACTTGAAAACGCGGCGAACATTAACCATCATTTTGATTTCCTCTCGACTCCAAACAACCCTGTTAAAATACATTTTCCTCTAACATTCATCGTTCTCGCGATATACAACCGTCACATGATAAATGGGCCAGTCTGTACTACCTGCACGGCGTCGGTTTTACGCCCCGTAGCCGCCTAACGGAAAATCAGGAAGTTAACAACTCAACAACTTCGCGATAAGGACGTACACGCTACTCGCATGTAGCAACATAAATATGGAGCTACAGCGGTTTTGTACAAAGCACAAAGTACGGGAGTGTGAGCTCACTCGTTAACGTCAGATCGCTCCGATTCGTTTTGATTAGCGATTGTTACCGCCGGCTTACCGATTCGTTTGAGAGCAACGCTTTCAGGTATCGCGCCAGCGTCACCTTAGCAATGAAACGTATGACACGATTAAATCAGAGTGAATGGTTCTCGTGTAAAAAAAAAGGTTGCAAAAAAGAATTCTCGTTTCTAAACGAGAAGTGTTCTTTACTTTGATTTACGGCTTTTTCTGATTAGACAGTTCCTTTTTGATTAGATTTTCAATAAGTTACTTTTTTTAAGATAACACCAGAGGAAAACCAGAGTGAACTTCCATATATATCTGCCACTATTTGCAAACCCGCCCACCAATTAAGAAATTTGCTTTCTGAAGCATAGTGCACACATAATCAATTTGATCATTCCAGTTAAGACTGCAATCAAAGAAAGCACACAATAGGTTGCTTTGAAAGGGGAAATTTTTCTCATTGTTGGCACTTAAGCCTTGACCGTTGTCTTCATCTTTATTGTGCGATTTCTTTCGGACGTTCCAGAATCTCCCGGTTCCTCTTAGTGACACTTCGGTTGCCAACTGTTCTACATAGCTTTCCGTTTCAATTTTGTGTGTTGAGACGTACAAGCTCATCCTTAATTTCTAAATGACATGTTAAATCGGCCTCTTGTTAAATCCATCTTCGTCGATTTAATTTCACTACGTTTCTGTTAGATGCACTTAAGCACCAACTCCATTAACGAGAACAAATTAAATACTTTCTCACTTGTTTACAACAAAAGAACATTTAATTATCTTCCAGACAATCATCTGCTAAATTTAAATTATTATCCGTACCGCTTTCCCCAATTCGCTACAAATATTTCCTATACTCTCCAGTGACTGAGCATGCTCGATCTTCAACTAGACGAAACAGTGATAAAGAGATTGCTAAGGAAATGTATCACAGAACGCTGCGCGTACGGTTAGAAAATAAAGCAACACGACAGTTTCTAATTAAGCTCGAGCTTCGTTCGTGCGATTTGCTTCGTTTGAAACGGTGGACTTCAATTATTACGGGATGCTGGCTTATCTTCCGTTTTTGATTGTTTTCCTCGTTGTTGTCGTGAGGTCTTTTTCTTCTTACTCGGAAGAGAAAAAAATTATATTTACCGAGGAGAAGCGAACGCGCTATAGGTGACATCTATCTAGGATCGAGAGAGATTGAGAGGAGTTTAATATCGAAAAAAAGGGAATTGGAAAAAATAGCAGACGGATCTAAGGAGAAGTATTACCAGATCAAGATCCACAAGCTGCTTATCAATCATTTGGGATTAAGTGCAGGAGAAACATCCACGGGTTATCCACTTCATTGTAGAAGAAAACATTTCCGAAAAAAATGGTTTTGTTTAAATAAAAAAGAGAGGTACAACAGCCCTTAAGCCTAAAATATATTTAATTGTTTACATGTTCAAAAAATCACTAAGAAAGACTAGGTTTAGTTTCCTTTTGTGGTAATAGCCCCAAACTCTTGTTAAAGATTAAAGCAATTTGTCCAGGACAATCGCGCTTCACAGGCGCAAGACACATGAACGAAACAAATTGAAGGTATAGGAAAACCGCTTTAGCCGTTCGCCTTCTTGTTCCCACTAAATTACGTACCGTTGGGATCGGATGATCCGGAGATCCGATCCCCAGCAGCAATTCTTGCGCTTTAATGAGCCGCAATCGGTCTCATCTCCGAGGTCAATTATTCAACGCGATTAGCGCAAATTACCTCTCCCGTTTCGACTCGATCCGACCGCGTTGACGGCGGACAGAAGCTCCGCATGTTCGTCTATTTTACGACGAAAAAAAAAACTAGGAAATTCGACGATTAGCCTGGAACAATGCTCTGCGAGACGGTTTCCGTCATTATTCAGCCGTCGCTCGCCGCGGTAGGGCGTGTATCCTACGCGATGTGTTAGCTAATGAGGTTTCGGCTCGTAAGCCGGCGTAATTCAATTTATTAATTGGGTTAATTTGTGAAACGTTGTAGATTCGCGGAGAAAGAGAAACTACGTATTAGGCTTCATTGGACATATTAAAACATTTGTTATGGATGTAAGGTCATAATTTGCAATACATGATGTTCGAAGAGCATTAATTTCTACATTTTCTCAATATTTCCCCTCGCAAAACATTACAAATTTGGTGTTTTCCGCTCATGTGTTTGCGACCAATTCTTTGATCGCAAGAATAGAATAGAGAAATAGAGAAAAAAATATTATTTTACAAATATACAAAATACAAAACAGAGATTTTCTTCGACAGGACGAAGAAGTGTTTGACGAAAATATACATTTTCCCGCGAATATTGGACACAATTCATCATCCATAGCTTACCCCTTACGATTCCGCGATCGGAAATGGAACGCGTTTCGAATATATCACGTACATATCTTATAACTTGACGCGCACGATCACGGAATCCGATGAACTACAATGAAAAGAGGAAGGAGCGGGAATTCATCGCGTGTTCGCTAACTTCGCCAAATTCGAATGCCAGGTCGCCGAAATCGACGGCGCAACGAACGGTAACAAGGTCTCGAGATGAATATTTTGCGAAACGGAAAGAAGCAATAGATCACGTCCCCCGTAGCAAGCATCAGAAGGATGCGAAGATTGGTCGGAAAATTCCAAAGCGAAGGGGACGGAATAAAGGAATGATATGTCAGTATGTTCTCACGCGGGATACGTTTTAACATGTGCGAAACGTGCATGAAATAAGAAGCGTGATACATGGCGAATTAAAAACGAAAATGGGTGAAAATAGGAACTGCTTTCTGTTGCAAAAATCCTACGTATAGGGAAAAGAAGAGGTGGTGGTTGTACTGGTTAGGACCGCAAGAGATACAAAATTTCTTTGCTTTAAAGAATCCTTTTTATCAGTGCCTGATTTCTTTACTTTTGGTTGACTTGTCTACGTTTGATACGGTTTCGTAGTGTTCTTGATCGTTTCTAATGCATACAGTGCTTAGAATTGCTTAAAGTCAATTCGATCCCTACTATTTGTCATCTAAGTTGCACAATCGTAATTTCAGTGGCTATGAAATGAACAATTTTTTGCGTTTTTCTTGAAACTACATGTTGGGGACATGCCTGATTTCGCGTGAACGTTCCTCAATACAAAACGCTAGAATAATTGAAAATCACTTACATTTCAGTATCATTAAGATGACTAATGATAAAAAAAGGAAATAATAATAATGCTGAGATTTAAATGAAATTAAGGGCAAACAACACGATATAGAACACACTCAAACCAACGAAACAATTAGGAATATTCCTGGTAAAGATGGTAGAAGGGTCCCTTAAAAAAAAACACTTGTTTCTGTGTTAGGCTAGAGAGTATTCACACTACCCTCGTATTTGCTAGCATAGTTTTATAATTCTATAAATTTCATTTCAATTCCATATTACAGACAATCTTCAAAGGCTTTTGTATGGACCAACCGTTCTTTTTTCTTTTGTATTCGCCTACCTATGCAATTGACAGTAGAATGAAATCATCCATAAAAAAACCGTTAACAAAAACGATCAAACGCACGAGGTACGTCCGCAGCGGAACAATGGTATTAATCTAAAAAAAAAAACATTAAAAAAAATTCTTTCGAGTGTAAAAACATTAATAAAATATTTCCATGAATGGAATTGATTCCCGCGAATTTATACGAAGTAATTTGCTGTTATTTACTGGTGCTTTATTCTCTGAAAAATATGATATTGCGAGTAATATCCTAAGTTTAGTATAAATCTCGGATTTTGTAAATAAATATGGCGTTTTTCCCTTAAATCAGCAGCTCGGTTTTGCTACATAATTAAATGATTTTTCACCAGTGGCGGAACATGCGTTTGGTTATTTTCGTATTTAATGGCGTTCATTTTATTTTAGAATATTAATTATTTAATAAAATTTCGATTCATGTCAACGTTCTACAATATTCCATATACTTATCTAATGTTTGAGATAATTGGAGATTATCGCCAGATCTCGCTGTTTTGTTCGTGGATGCCGTACACGCCACAGAACGGTCATTCGAGTTTTATTCGATTGAGCACTTCCCGAAGGTCTTGACAATACATTGAAGATGAAAACTGCGCATATTTTCCAGAATCCGATAAAGAAACTTTTTTAAAAACTGCCCGTTTCTAAAATGCGTCCTTCTTTAATAAACGAAATATGAAACTATGCAAACAAGTATTTCGTTTCATATTGCGTAACGGTCGAACTAACTATTGTATTCAGTAACGTCTACACAGGAAACAAAGCTTATAACGATTTCCTGTTTAAACTGGAAGAAGAGAAAGTTCTCAAGGCGTTTTCTATTAAAAACTAAGATACCTACCAACTCTATGCACACAACCTGGGAGCAATACGTTTTCCATCCAGCCATTATTGTGGTCGTTATCTTGATGCATTTGCATATGTACATAGTATAGTTTCCTCCGTTTGTCTGCATCATAGAAACTAACATGGAATAAACCGATGACAGAAGCGTAATTGAAAAATGCTATTTAACATGTCCGATTAACAGACGTTAACCGCTAGCATGTGTTGCTAATATTTTAATTAAAACTTTTCTCAAAAAACTGCGCTGAATTGCGCAACGACATTGTTCGCTTTTGAAGTTATTATTTTTGAAAAATGTCTAATCGCATACAATGTACGAAAATTGCAATTCTTCCATTACGCCTATAATATATCGATTGCAACGCATTAGAATACAGGTTAATGTTTCATCTGCCATCAAAACTGAATGGAATAGTTCGCGATAATGTTAGACGATGCAATTTTTCCTTTACCTTTTCGATTTCCGTTCATTACAAGTACGTTGGCGGTTGTTACAACTGACACGACAGATTTTGCCTTTAAGTTCATTTAATTCTTTTAATCCCCATTTCCAGTACACTGCTGAAATGGGAACCAATAAAGCATCCCATTAATCTGTTAGTAGTAAGGTTGAATGAAGAAAAGTCCAATATTCACCAAATTCTAAATTGGTATCAAAACCCCAAACATTTTGTAGCCATGGTAAATAGAATTGAAACACAAAGGCTCCATTAGTTCAACATATTCGATGGTCAACAAATACCTGGTATTGCAACATAGCTACAAGTAGGTGCCTCCACAAAGCAAAAGCGTTAACCACAGACAAAATAGCGGTTTAAGTTAGTCTATAACAATGTATAAAGTGAAGTCATGTTTCCGTCAGCGAAACGCTATCCGTTTCCCACCTACGGACTGCACCCACTATCTCGATAAGTCACAACTGTTTCTTTTGTTTATTTTTGTTTGGTTTTAAACTTGTTGCTCTGAGTCGTCCAAAATTCATATTCTTTTTGCCATAAATTTTAGTATAATGAAGGTAATATTCATTTTATTCTATTTTCGGGGGCTTCCTCTGCCAAGTACTTGCAAACTTGCGTAAATTGCCCCCACATCGTATTTTAATAAATAAAAGCGTTTGATAGCAGCTGGGTTATATTTCTGTTGCGAACACCACCATGTGTCGGAAAATTTGGAAAATTTGGAAAAACCTCCCCATCACCTATACGTGTTTGCTACGATAGGCGACTCCGGAACAACCCATCCCGATCGATAATTCCGTACATTTTCGAGATCCGTCGCTATTCTAACGCCATCTAGCGGAGCGCGACCTGTGAACTTCTGGCCGGTTTTGTCGCGTTTGGTTTAGAGAGGGCTTTTTGCGACGAGCCGGGCGAAGTTTAAGAGGGGAAATTGCCTCTTCAACGAGCGTCGAAGATCGGCGAACGCATCGATGACGATTTGAATGTTTTAGAAAATCTGGAACGGTTTACGTTGGGAGAAAGGACGGCATTGCTTGTTAATGTTATAGATTCTAAAGGGGAAAGGTGCTTATTGCTATAGGATAGGACGATGTGTAGATTTCGTGTAGATTCAATACGAATCTGCATGAAATCGTTAGGGTTTAAAACGATGAATATTTATATAGTAGAAGTTGTTGTTTATTGTCGGTAGAAATTGGTATAAGCTTGAGAGGTGATATGTTAATTCTAATTCTTCTCTCATCATCAACTGTGGACTTGTCAGCAACTGTGGATTTAGTCGCACATCTGTGCAGGACTTTCGACGTCCTCAACTTCGTCGATTCCGTATATACAACTGAATGACTAGGTAAATCCGAATACACCAACGGTGCGAGAGGGCACTTTCATCCTATTGGGAATTCTCCCGAACTTCCAAGCGTCTCTCCATCGCTATATGCCACGAAGCAATTTTCATTAGTAAGTTGTGTGTGTTTGTTGGCGTTCTGAACTTCATTATGACTATTGCCGTGCCCATTGAATTTTCGAGAGTTCATTCCGATCGAGAATATCTCCGAATCGCTTGTTTAGAATCCTCGTCTTGCGCCCCCGTTTTCTGGTCTCCTATTCCTTTCTAACTACTTTTCCTGGCATAGTTTGCCGCGACGTTTTCTGTTTTTTACGAAAACTTTGGAGAACGAAGCGCAATCGAATGTGATCGGACCGGATTTAGTGATATTGTGGGGGATCGATTTCGTTATCGAGGTGAGTTGTTTGTTACTTTATTTTGGTCGTAGTTGGAAAGAATAATGTTTGGAGAATCCTTTTTTATTCGTAAATTATTATTATTCGTAAATTTTCTACCTGTTCTTACAAGAACTTTTCTTACCCTGAGTTTGTCATGGAACTTTATAAAATTCCCTCCTTGGATAACTTAACACATCGACCATCCCTGATGGTAAGCGCTCTAATAGTAACAAAGCTTTAAGTAGCGTATCACAAGGAGCAGGACTGAGACAGCTCTTATATTCCTTATACATTTCTGGTATGCCCGAGATTCAATTTTGCAGTTGTCACCAGTCATTAGTTATACGCTAGCGACACACAGATTTATTATTCATTCCCCGCATATGATATCATCTAAGCTCAGGCGCGTATTAATAGTGACCTACCCAGTTTCTTTCACTTCTCCGGATCGATTAACTCTTGCAAACAAGAAAAGCTCAGAGCTGCGTTAAGGCGCTAAGAGTCCTTACTTAAACATCGTGGTGAAAAATGAAGCTCCGATTCCCGCCGATTGTGTTGAAAACTTTGGAATACATATTGACTCAGTATTACGCTTCCATCAAAACACCTCTTTGCATATCCAAAGATCTATAATTGCCCTGAAATTTATCAATATATATTGACATAATTTGGATCGGAAAACTAGATCCATGTTATGTAAGTCTCTGGTCCCCTCTCCCATTTGAGTTACGGTAGCTGTATTCGGTCTCCCTGCCTGATTAAGCATGATGAACTGAGGATACAAAAAGTGAAGAATTCTTGCACAAGGTTTACATATGCCACGGTAGGAGAGGCGTGTCGTAAAAGTTAATCGAAATTAATGCTTAAAATGTGCAATACACTAGGCTGCTTACTGGAATATTATTCCCAAAAGAGCACCTACTTATCTTTACGATAAAATCAAGTTTATATATCGACAACTAATAATTATTCCGCAACATCGACTAGATATCTTTAAGCGAGGCTTCAAATACCAGTAAGCAGCATTTTGTTGACTATTACTCTTCAAGATGTAAACCTAAAAAGAAGAAAATTAATAGATGTGAGACGAAAACATCACATTAACATAACTCCTACTTTCAGTCGACGTTATTCCATAATCCCATAGCAAAGAACGAACTCAACAGGGGATATAACGCTATCAACGCCGACCTTGAGATCGACCTTTCACCATTTACAAAAACGAACTGTACGCATTACATACGCGCTGAAACCTTACTGCAAACGATAACAATACACACGAGCACGTAAACTAAAACTCCAACCCGAAGTCGGCACAACATTTCTGCGAAATAAATTCGTATCTTGGAGGGTTGCGAAACGTTCGCACGCAAAACATGTCTTATCTATATTTTCCAATATAACAGAAGAGCATTATTGTATTATATACAGGATACGTACGTATGTGTGCATGTATGTGTTCAGGAATATATTGCTGTTGGGAGGTGGACGCCTTATCTGCTGATTGCGGTTCTGCTTTTCTATAAGAGAGGATGTGATGAAGCGTAAGTGAAATTTATTTGTTGTAGCGGAGTTAGCTGCTGGGTATGTAGAATGTAACGTTAAATTAATGGAATAAAAACATTAGCGTCAATGTGTCAGGACCCTGCGTTCTTTTGAATAAAAAGACTTGTACCTGAAGGAAAATTTGAAACACTTTCAATGAAATACGTCCTTTCAAAGAACACTCGAACTAAAAAGACAGATTGTCTGGGCGTCCTCTCTCTCCTTTCTTACCGATAGAATTTATCAAAAATCACGGCCAATTACGATGCGCGTTTCATATAAACAATATTTTATATTCCTACTAATTAAATTTCGCGATCTAATATCTAACGACTTGACACTAGCGAGTGTTGGTAACCGTAAAATATTATATATTCACTGCCGGATTTGGACTTATTACCAAGTACTATTTAATTGAAACGATTGTAAAGACAAAGGAAATTATTTTCTTCGTGCTTGTAGAGAGAAATTCCATTAAAAGCAAAGATTTAAAACCTAAAGTAAATGGAACGAAGACGAGTAATATTTCCCTTTTCCCTAGGATTATCGTTAACTGTAGATAAATTTACCCGTAAAATCTCGCACTTAGAGAGAGAGAGCACACCTGTCAATGTGGAAGTACATATATTATTATTGATGAAACCGGATCGTTACTTTAGATTATACACCCAGTAATTCACTTTTGACGCCACGTAATTAATTGTTTGTTCAATTTCCACGTGTCCGTTACTCTTGATCTTCCACAAAAGGGTCATTTGCGACTAAGCGTTATACAGGTTACGCTATTATATAATAAACACAACCGCTCTAGACAGCACCTACGCGAATTCAACTATCTATGCCATCATATAGCAGAATTTCAATTTAGCGAACGTTTGACGCACGTAATTTCGCGTATATGTGTACGTCTAAGTGCAAAGGAAAGGTTATGTACGTATTGTAATGTAACGTGTTTGATAGCAGAACAATGTAGAGGAAAAGCCGCTACTGTCGCATTCAAATTGCGAGGACGTTTCGTCTCGTGTGGAATGAATAAGTTAACAGGCGTTCCACGAAGCGCTGCATTGATACGTTGGTGTTGCATTCGGTGAAAGGTGGTAAAGAATTACGTTGAAAATGTATAAAATTTCCCTGAAGGATCTCGCGTTGAGAATTTTGTAACATACGAAGTATTTTGCGTACTTTTTGTTTAATGATTCGATATTCAAAAACATGTTGGGTGCAAACCGTGTACACGAAATAAGGAAGAAGTTCTGATGATAAGTTGAACTAATTATAGATGTTTTTCAATGTTTTTGCCATTATTAATTCAACGTACAACGTCACAACTCATAAGTTATCTGAAAAAGTGGAATGGCATTCTTATTTCTTTTTATGACAGTAGTAGGGACATATGTAATTACTCCAAGTAAAGTTGTTTTTAAAGAATTTCGAATTCGTTTACTTGATTTTGATGATGATTGGGTTCAGTGTTAGAAGAAGATACTATAAAGGGAGCTGTGATTTAACCCATTACATGGTCCATTATATTTACAATTCAAAAACCATGGTGATGTTAAAAATTTCTAAATTTTCTATCTATAAAGGTGATAAGCTACTGCATGTTGTTCCTTCAGTTTCCGAAAATTTTCAGGCATCAACTCGATACCTACGAGGAGTCAGCAAAATTCTTAATAAAGCAAGGAAAATCTCAAAAAATTATTCGCGAAAAAATGTTGGCTGTATGCGGGGATGATTGTTCTTCAAAGTTGACTATTCGCGAATGATCAAATTTTTTTAAACATGGATTGTCATCGCTGTCCGGGTCGATCTGTGGACGTGCTAACTTTCGTTTGGTGTCCTAAGTCAAAATAAGGATCAACGTAGTGGAATATTAAGTCCTCCATAAAAGCTCAAAGTCACCCTTCTGCAGGAAAAATAAGCAGAGATTTCAATGACATACGGAGACGTGAAAAAAAATTGAAAAGCAAATGATTCTTCGACTTTTAATCAGAACTTTTTCTCGTAAAACAATTTATAAAGGGTATTTATAATCTGCCAAATGAATTGGACGGGGTCGAATGTCGTCTAACCAGAAAATCATTAAAGTCGTATATAAACACAAGAAATAGGCGTGGAACAATAGTCAGATACTTCTTTACGAAACAATGACAAGTCTTTTAAGGAATTTGGGTTTCCGGGTTGAAAGCGCGTCGTAATTGCATGAAAATGCCGACGTTTCGCTCTCAATTGTATGGAGCTTCTTCTGGGCTGCTGCATGTTGCGTCGCTTCTTCGTACAGCACCGACGCAACATGCAGCAACCCAGAAGAAGCTCCATATAATTGAAAGTGAAAGCGGCATTCTCATGCATTTACGCAACTCGGAAACTCAAATTTCTTAAAAGAGAACAACGACCTCTGAAGTCTACAACAACAAATGACAAGTTATCTTTAATAAAACCCAAAAAGTACTTAATTCCAACGTTTTTTTTTATTGAATAAAGTACGTTAGAAACACACCACAACTAAAAAAGAAAGCTCACATCGGATGTAGTAATTTGATGGGTCTTCAAGATCACATTACAATTCACCACCGCCTTGGTTATTCTCTGATATTCTCAGCGCAGTTAGGTAGCGTTTTTCCTTTATTCTCGCTCGTTATCCAGGGTCTCGTTCTCGCCTAATTCGACGGCTGTCGAAGGCACCATCAGCGTTACGACGCGTCGGTCGGTTGACGGAATAAATTATTCAACGAGTTCGAACAGGCAGCATCGACAGACCAGTTGTCGGTATTAACACGTGCTTAAGACGCGAAAACAGGTATTGTATAGGGAATTTCGTCTTGTAACAATAAGGACAGGAAAAGAGGATTGATGTTTGCAAGCTATAGGTTATAGCGTTTGAATTTTTTTTTGCAACATCGATGTTTGTGTGTAAATAAGTACAGGTGTATTTAATATACGATCTGCATATCATGAGATAGATATATGCAGTGTTACTTCCTTAATTATTTTTATTTTATCTTTTGCTTCAGGTGCCCCGCTCGTCGTAAGTCTTTTACTCTTATATAATTTTCCTGTAATATAGAAACCATGGTTCCGAGGTTAGCGATTGTATCAGATTATTGATAATGTGTTGTAGTAGCCAGTGCAGTATTTATTTCCAACATTTTTGCTGTTGTTGTTGTCTTTTCTTCTCCTGGCAGAATCTACATGCTGTTTCCTTTGTCAAGCTTAGGTTTCTTATGTGTTTCTTGAGCATACACTATCCTGCTAGTAGACCTACTATTGTTCTAATGGACTTCCTGAGTAAGATTCTGAAGGATCAAGATATGAACGTATGCTTCGGTTCGCGCAACACACTTAAAAACCTTCTCGGTAATCCTAAAGATAAACCGAAAATGGGAGAAAGGTCGGGTATTTATAAAATTGCATGTAGTGACTGTAATAAAGCCTATATCGGTCAAACGAAAAGAGCGATAGAAACTAGATTCAAAGAATATATAAGAAGTTACATATAAGCTACGGCAGATAGGACGCGTCGAGTGTAGCACAACATATAAATGAAACCGGGCATAGTATTAAATTAGAAAACTTAAAATTGATTAAAAACGTCGCCGCGAGAATTAGATGCGTACGAGACGGTTCACATAAAAAGTAATAAAAATCTGATGAACAGAGAAAACGGACCGTTGTCGTGCTCTGTCCTTTTTGACCTCTTGCAGTAGGGTGGCACTTGTTTATATTTTCGGTTATAAAAGAGATCCTCCCGTCTATCTGGCCGTGTTTTTCGCATGTCGCAGTTTAAGACGCGTAGGGGGAAGAATAGGCACTTGTAAAACAATATTTTTTCTCGGAAGAAGGGATAGTATATTCATGTTATTTTTTCGCACGTCCTAGCTTCAAGGCGTGCAGGAGGTAGAAATAGGCACTTGCAAAGAATATCTTTTCAAGGAAGTAGGAATAGTACATGCATGTTTAGTTTTAGGAAAAAATTTCTCACATCATTCGGTCACCGGTTGATGATGAGGACCATTCGTGTCCTCGAATCGGCCGTCCCGGACTAATTATTATATTACTACATAATAAATTAAACTTGTGTGGTGCGGAGGGTGCCGATACTTATGTGTTGTTTACCATACTACGCCACAGTCGTCGCTATCATTATTAAAGAGCAATGTATTGATAGATATGAAGATATGATCAGCAGAACAATCTGTTCAATTGTTCATCTTCTGGCACAAAATGGCTGGGTTAAACTCATCCAATCAGCCACTATCAAACATGTTACAGTAGATACATCAACAATGACAATCTATGGGAAATCACAATATTACTGGTCTCATCCCCCATAATTAAAAAAAAAGGTACGGTAAAATAAGGTGTTACAGATTTCCTTACTTACTATCCCATCTAAAGCAAATATATTTCATATCCGGTATACCCGAAAGACTCATTACTCTACTCACTCTCTAGGCTGTTTCCTTACATTATCCCCAGTTCTCGTCTCTCCGACGTAGAATATGCCGGTTCGTGGAGTCATCAGATCGGAAAGATCCGACATTCTAGGATGCGCTGCCGAAAATGTAAATAATACATCAAACGTGGTCCGCTGCGTGCCATACCATCTTCGATGTAATACAATTTGCACGCCCCGGATGGCGGCACGAAAGAGATGAAATATGATGGATAGAGAAAGGGAAACGAACGCGATGGACTTGGTTTTTTTTGTCTTTTTTTTGTGGGGGGGGGATGGAAAAAAGGAAGACGGAACAACGAAGACGAATGTTTAAAATAGGCGGGTGAAAGATGCTTTTTGGGAAATCTTTCTACAGTGATATATTAATATGTTCTACGGGCGACGTTCCTTTTGTTTCTTTTTTTTTTTCTTTTTGGGTGTAGTTCGATCGATTGATGGATTGGTCCATATGGATAGTTCGCCTAGGGTAATGTATGTGTAACTAGTGACTAGAAATTACCGCAGTATTTTAATGAAAATTATTCTTCATGACGCAGCTTTCTCTTCACAGAATATTTCTTTTTCCGTGAAGAGAAAGCAAATAATTATTTACCGAATGATCAATCGTATCTACCACGGAAACAAGCAATAAGACCGGCATAAAGTTATACAAATCCCACCAACGCGACCAAGGATAAATCTACGGCAAGAGCAAATAAAGGAGAAACATCGGCGAAAATGGCAAGAGAGACAAATTATATGGGTGAAATTTGAGGACAAAGATGGAAGATCGGCGTGTTAGATCGAGAAATAAGCAGAACAGTACGGCGGTATTAATTACTTTCCCGTTTCATGCAAAGAAGGGGGCCGGAAAATGCGAAAGTTCGAACCCGCCGCGCTACACCGTAGCATTCTCGTTCCACCAACGAAGGAACGAAGAGAAAATTGGGTCTGGTGTTGTTGGTGGACGAAGATTTTGACGATTTCGCGACATACAGCAACCGCGTAAGCGGATGAATAATTTATTTCGCCGTTTCGGACGACGCGAAATTGAATTCGGTAGGATAGGATACGAAAAGAAGACGAGTGGAAGCGGTATCGGGATATGGCCGAAATCGAACCATGAATTATAGATTAGAGTCGACGTTGGTCGTTGTTCGTTTGTTGCTGCTGCTGTTAGTTTGGTTGTAGCGGAGCGGGCGGCGCCTTCGGTATAACCCGCGACAGTTGGTTAGTTGAATAAAGAGGATTTCAACGAAATCCAATTTTCCAAATGTTTCCACTACGTACTGTGCTTTAGTTATTAGTACCGTTCTCGTTATCTCGTTATTGATTCCGCTCTATCATGCCATACATGGCATTATGATATTTTTCTCCAAAGAAAAGATCCAAATTAAAATTCCAGTTTCCCAATAATATTCTCCTAATGATTCTTTAAGGCGTAGTGGAATTTGATATTAAAACATGCATTGAACAGGCAGTTCCAGTTCCGGCTGCAGGTTTGTTCGAAAAATTACAACCGGATTCCTGAATTCCCAGAAGCACTTCGCCATGCGATGAGCTGAAAGAAAATAATGCAGCCGGTCTTTCTAGACGTGGGCGCTGCCTCCAAGTCAGTATCGTATGTGAGAGTCTTTTCCAAAATGAGCAAACGTGCCATTAACGCGGGAATAATAAATATTGTTGTTGTTGTTGTTGTGAAGCTTAAGGTTCATAAACCCATGCGAAATATATGTAAGCTATTCATCCAGGACGTCTCTAATCCGCCAGGTATCGAACTGCCTGTCTAATTTATCTATTAGGATGAGAAACTCGTCAGCATAGTGGTGGAATCTCGGGGCCGAGTCCGCCTAATCCGAGACAGCATAAAATAAAAAATCAACCCAATATAAGACATAGTAAGCACTCTGATGTGCGCTGCTTCATTGAGGCCAAAAATAGAAAAGATACAAGTACAATTTTTCACGTTCATCTCGAACAAGCAACGCCCATATTTTCCTTGGTTTGTTAACCCCACATAAAACAACTCGGTCACCGAAAAGTTATTTTCCTCATCACGAGACGTGCCGGAGTAATCGACCAACTCGATTCCCCAGCTAATAGGAACTTTATTCAGCTATTCACATCTATGTACGAGGAGATCAAGCAGCCAGTATCCCAACAAACGTTGGGAAGTAGAAAACTTTCGCGATGTTAATACGGAAGCTAAGTAATCCGTTTGATGTAAGAAGTAACACGGGTTTCCGTGTATAAGCTTTCATTATCTGACGTACTACTACTACCAACATCTAAGCATGCATGTAACGAAGTTTATTGAAGTTTCTTCGTGCAGAGGGCGTTATCAAACCAGAGGGTCGATTTTCATATGATGAGGACTTGCCGCGCTGAATATAATCAACGTTTTAATTTTGTCCCCGCGTTAATTCCCTTACCTTACTGTGTTATGCTGTAAGTAAATACGGGTGCGCGGTTAATAGGCATCAGATTAATGCGAAGATGTCAACGTTGTTTCTTATTTCGAGACGGTCGTACTCTAGGATGGTAATTAAATACGCGGCATTCGGAGAGAAGTTAGTCGTAAATGGCGCGTAGAACCTAATCAAAAGATAGAATTGTTTACGTAACAACCCCCAATGCGGATTAGCTTTGAACGAGCTACGCGAGTTGTGCAAAGGAAGATATTCAGAGGACGATCCAATATTTTGTAAGACTTACGGGGTGAGGATAAGAGATAAAAGAATGTAAGAATGGTAATGAGCCGCTGGATTTTAATATCAATGAGTGGTTTTGAAGAATACAAGGTGTTTTGGGATTCGTGATTATTCTCCGAAATATTGAACTTCATCCTGAGCTCATCTCTTGCTGTCCGACATATATCAAAGGTGAAACCCGTAATGTTATAAGCTCATTGCCGCTATACAAAATTAAGCGGAAATCACACTTTCCATGAAAATTAATCCTCCTAGGGGCAGTACTAAACCCATTGTTCCATCTATGTTTCAAGTATAAAATAAAGACAGCTCACCGAAATAATTAGCGCATTGGAAGCGGTTTACGCCCTAATACAATGCTCCAAATCGTAGACATCTATCAACCTCAAAGCAATAACAATACAATGTGTATCATCTCAACTAAGTTCTCTCTGTGGCAATCCATTTCCAGTGAATTTACAGCATCCAGATGCTATAAATCTGGTCGCCCATTCTTCCGCAATTGCAGCCGGCATAAACTATTACGAATTTCGCAATTATCACGTACATACATAGTTTGCTTTTGCGTCTTAATCGTACTGTAAAGGGCGAAATTTACATTAATTCACGCGGATATGGGTGCCCAGGGATTGGAACCGATGGGTCCCAGACCCGTCGGCGACGTAAATTTCAAACAATAATTAATGCGGATTGTGTGACTATCTCGAAGGAGTTTCGTTGCCTTGCAGAACGAAGAAGAACGGCTTGTAATTTGCGGGGCGGAATGTGTATTGTGGCTTTGGCTAACTGTTCGTGTTTTCTGGACGATTAGCTGGGCGAATGTAATTTTATTTAGCTATACAATCAATTAGTTTTGCTTCTTTTTGCTAATACTATGTGATGCAGCTTCATTATCGTGGTGTATATTGACACCCAATAAGTGGAATCTACAATCTACTGCCTAGATATTATTTAACGATGTTTCCAACGAAAAATATGGAAAATTATGATTTCTATATTATCAACATTTTAACTGTAATTTATTGCAAGACTCATGCGCACAAAGGAAACAGTATAAGGGTAACATAAAAGTTTCTGTAACCTTATTTAATACTAAACTTGAAAAAGAAAAGATTCCAGTACAGACATAAAACGTTTCCCTTTTTTCTTTTGTTTCTTCCAAAAAGAACAACAAAAAATGAACCAAACCGCAACATTCCTTGTTCCTTTCGCATATTTCATAACGATCATCATAAAAGGGCATAAGAAAGTGCAATTACTTGTCGACGGAGCACAGGAGAAAGAAGGCGAGGTACACAAAAAAAAACAACGAAAAAGCTTTGGAAAATTCTCAAAGGGGGAAACGAACCTTTCCACGCCGAAGCCACCTCCCGTTTCTGGTCCCCCTCGTCCCGCCCAAAACGTAAAACGCAAAAGAACGAGAGACACTGAATAATTAAACTTCTTCTCCATTGTGTCTACGTTCCATTGAAAGTCTGGTTGGACCGACGGACGGACTGGTATAGCGAGGATGAAAAAAGGACCGCAAACTTAATTACTTCCGAGGAATTTATTCTGAAAAGGCTCGAAAAACAACTGTTAAAATTTCGCTTCGTTTCAGTAGTGTTCAACAACGGCGAAGAGAACGTTGGTCGTTTGGTAGAGTTCTTTTCGTATAAAACTGTGTTCGTTTCCATTGATATGTTAAGCAGATTAATTCCGTGCTTATGTTGGTTATCTTTTATATGTTCTAAGGATTACTTTTTGATGAGATGTTATTGGAATTAGTCCCGGAATTTTGCCAACCTTACAGCTAGTTAGTTATAGTTATGGAAATGTAGACATTTCAACTTATTCAATAGTGTTGATCCGTCTCTGACTATTACGCTTTTCTCCATTCTTTTTGGCATCGTGGAAAACGATGAACGGGTAATTCCTTGAAAAGCTATAATCCATTTATTATTGCTACACTTATATATTCGTGTTGTATTCATTATGTAATTTTATCAGCTGGTTTAGCTTTGTTTTCTTCGCTAGATTTAGCAGCTTTGTGAGTGATCCCTCTACGTAGGTACAAGCTCTTGAATATGCCGAGCCCATTTCTGAGGGGTGTATTTCTGCTAGTGTTACACAGTGCATGAACGGCAGTATCTTCTTCCGTCAGGCAGATTCTAAATGCCGGACCTAGATTGTTCATGCGTTTCTTACATATAAGCAGGTCTGTCATTGTTAAAACGCCCTTGCTTAGTAAGTCCGCTGTATTCAATCAGAGAGCGCTTGGCCTGCTTTTGGCTTCTCTCGATCGTCTTCGTGTCTTTGCACCCAACGTCACCTTAGTCCGGCTTCCTAGCCGTATAAACGTAAGTACTCAACGCCTTCCATTTCTATCAGAAAACTCACTTAATCACACAGTTTTAAGTTAAACAAATTATCTCATGGAATATGAATGTATAGTTGATCCGCACAGGTATTTAGCAGAGGATTACACAGTTAACATAAAACTTAGAAGATGAGGATGTTTGGGGGAAGCTTGGGACCCCAGTTTTGTCCTAAACAGAGGGTCCTAGCTAATATAACCGCTTTTTGACGGAAAGATGCAAGTTTATGGTATGTTCAGTAGGAGGCCGAAAATAGCATCCCAATAGTAGTCATTGTCTGATTTTGAACAAAATTGCCACAGTGTCAAAGGAATAAATTCTTTAAACTAAAGATTATAAAAGGAGCATCTCTTTCATCTTTCAAATTGTACTTGTTGAATCACCTTTGCAATAATATCACCATCATTGTACAACCTGTCTAACCTATATAAAAGTTGAGAAGGTTATACTTCGACGTTAATAAATTTCCATCGGAGTTATGTTATTAATGGGAAACACGCTATGGATCAGTTATTAACGGAAATATAATTTTTTGTAAAATATTAGTTTTAAGTTGAGTTTAGAGGTTGAAATAATTTAAACGTGAATATTTTCCAAGGTAGAATGTTAAATTATTCTTAAGGTAAAAGCGTTTTCCCGTATTACCTTCGTAGTCTAGATAGAGACGACAACGTCCGCTCAGTCTGACGGTTATTGTTCGACGTTATATTCACCCTCAGCTTGAGTTTTATCAAGTCGCAAAACTTACTTAAGAGGTTATTTTTTGCGGCCATTCGACTTATTAATATTAGCTTTAGTATAAATTTCCTCTCTAACTTTGTTCCCGTCTTTACTATACATATTTCGACGAATTTCCCCATCGAATGCGAACGAATGAGGGGGATGAAAATACTTATTATTTCTTTATGCTGGGAGAGTTAACGACCCACGTTATTTGTAAAACATAACATCAGTAAAGTGAACATCGTCGAAAACCCGCGACTACCGCCTTTTTTTTTTATTCAAGAGATGAGATCCAAATGAATTAATTTATGCGGTACGCGTTTTGGGGGAAGGTCGTGCTAATTGGGGCGGTATACCGATGGAAGTGAATATTACTTTAATATGCCGGGAATATACGCCGGTGATAAGATTAAGTAGGGAAAGTGAAATTTGCTTTGTACACTGTGTTTTTTTTTTAATTAGGAGAACCGCTTTTAAAATCATACGCGCGGCGTTTTCATTAGACGCCATCAACCACTCTTTAAGCTTATGAAATATATAATGGAAGATGAACTAATTGAAACAATCAAATCATGATCTGAAAAATTCAAAACACCAGAAGATGTGTAAATGTAAGGTAGGGAGGAGTTCTTTGTCCGTTGTTGTTTTCGGTATACATGAACGGAGTAAAGAAAGAAAGTAGCAAAGAAAGCAAAAAGATACATGTACGATATAGCGAGTTGGTTAACATAGAAGTAACTGAAAACTGCCAAAAAACGAGAGGAATTTACAGCACAAGGCACCTAAGGGCACGAGCCGGCCTTGAGGATTACACGATTTTAGCTTGAGTTGCACTTAAATTAAGTATATATTCAAATTTTCAAAAGATCTGTATCTTTACATCTTTGATAAAAGGACCTACTCAAGCAATAATTAAAATTATCAAGCTTTCCATTTCAATGCAATATAACGTCGAAATCTTTGACATTCTATACCTAACGACGTCATCTTTCATCTGAAGGGCAAAAGCGGATTTAGCAATCTTCGAAATCCAAAGAAAAAAACCGTTTTTATTCTCTCCGCCGAAGTTCCGGCGACATTTGCGTTTCAAATCTTTCTTCTGCGATTTTCTTTTTTTTTCTCTTTGGGCGACGAGTCCCCATTTGCGCTCGATAATTAATTCGAAAACTTTCTCTTCTTATCTGCGGTTTTCAATCCACACAGAAAGAGGATGTGGGATAAAGGTTTTGAGGGGGAAGTCTTGAAAGGAACGATTAGTTCGGGTGCGAAAGCGATAGGTTCCCGTTATAGCGTTATCATGGGGAATATTGAAGGAGGAGATTTGCGAAGAAGAAATGAATACCAGGTACTTCCACAGATTGTGTAAAATAAATTGCGTGAAAACGAAGTAAATGAAATATTAATAATGAACTCAGCGATAATCTTAAGGATATTTTCGATGATTTACAGACTGTACTCTTATATGGGCTACTCCTAGAACACACAATCACACAAAATCCTTTCTCAAAAATATGGAATTAGTAGCCTATGAAATTAAGCACCAATGAGAAATGTGAAAAAAGGGTTTAATAAAATAAAATTTTATTACACAATGTGTATCAAAAAGTACGCATCATATGGATTTTTTTGTAATGGCGCAGAAAGTTGGAGCACCTTCTAAAATCAACTTAACAAACCTTAAGCGCAATCTCTCTTCTACCGTATACAGGATAGGCATCAAAAATTCAAAGAGACCTAAGAGCAAAGTACTTTTATTTTAAAAAATAGAGGAAGATGTTACCAAGAAAAGTTGTTCAGAATTAGTAGCTATACTCAAATATAAATATACAACCCGCTATCTGAAAAATAAAGAACGTGCCTTTTCTCTGGCTCACTCTATATGCCCTCTACATTGCAATATCTTATCTGCTCAAAGTATTCGTAATTGATATAACTAGAGTAGCGACGTTGCATGCAGTTTGTCATTGGCGTTACGTTTGGTGGCAGGCTAAGTCTCGCATGTGTGTAACTCGCCACATAGGAGATAGGCAGAGAGCGACGGCAGTACTGGCCAGCACGTAAGTAGAATTTGTGCGCAGCTTTTCTTGGTGCCGATATCCCGTTAAATAAATGACAGTTTCCACTTCCCCGTGGCTTTCTTAAAAAATATACTAACCAAGATATTCCGCATACATCGACAATTAGAAAATATTATGTGCCCAAGCAATTCGACAAAACAATAAATCAGATCAGGTCAAAAGTAGGTGAAAATTATCTCTGGATAAGCGCCGATGAAACGACAGATATTAAAGGAAGGTGCGTCGTTAATGGCACATTGCATACGGAAGATCCTCCAATGTCATTTTTAGTAGCTACAAAAATCAGATTGCGTGTCGCTGCAAACGATATTACCGACATTATCATTAACAGCGTAAAAAATATAGGTGGTGACGACTGCTTAAAAGTTCCACTCTTTCTCTCAGATTCTGCAAGCGTAATGTTAAAAACAGGTAACGAGCTTAAAAAACGTTTTCAAAACATGTAACATCTAACATGTGTTGTGCATGGAATACATCGCATTGCTAAACTTATTCGTCAAGAATTTCCCGATGTTTACGTGAAAAATTACTTTTACACGTACTTTTCGTACATTGTGTTCATCTGCTCGATGGATGGAAACTATTCCTCAACCTTTCTTCCTTAAAGGATTCAGTTATTTGGTAGTTTTGGAGCTTATAAAGGAACGGAAGTGATAGTTTTGCGAAGAAAATTGTCTTTCAATATTGACAAAAGAAACCCAAAAATACGTTAAATTATGTTTAATCATCTATCACATTTTAGTTTGTCGTTTATGTCTTTCCATGCAGATAATGGTCCTTCGCGAAACATGTCTAATAGCATGAATTATAAAAACGTTCGTGTATGGATGCCGCATGCTCGGTAATAACGTTTTAGAAAATGGACGTGATTGTTCCTTTTTGATAAATCTTGATATTTCAAATCTCCAGGAATTAACTTAACTAACCAAAAAAGCTTTCTGTAATAATTAAGTACAATTTCTTGGTTAAATTTGGTATCTTCAAAATTACGGATTATGCCGATAATAATTTCTTTTAGAAATATCTGAGGTTATTTTTTGGGTTCGGTCGCTAAAGAAAGAAAACATTAATTACTATTTAGTGTAAATTTTGTCTTTAATCAAAGCATCTTTTTCGCTTTTTCATGGTTACCTACAATAATGATATATTCGAGTTGCACAAAGAAGAGCACTGTCTACAGCAAAAAGAGCCCAAAGGGTGGCGGTAGATAGTTATCGTCGTTTCAACTCTGTCTTTTCTTTATGCAACAAGAAAAAAAGGCACTAAATTTCCTTTGTGTTTCGAGAAATTAGATTTTCACAAAAAACTCTTATTGATATTATTAGCCTTACCTGTCGGACTAGGAGTCAACTCCTTCATCACGGTATGATACTGCAGATCGTGCATCTTGAACATATTTACCAATTTTCTCACCAGCAAATTCTTCGTGGTGGTCACCGCCTTGGTATACTCCCTAGCGCCGAAACTCTTGTAGGGTACCACTAGGCCGACGTAGAGAGGCTTGATACCGGGCGAACTGGAGGTGGAAGGCGTATGGATATATTCTTCGGGCGGTGCTGTGGTAGTCGTGGTACTTCTGGAAACTCTCCCGAAGCCGCCCAATTTCAAACCATTACCACGGGTTGTATTCGAAACCTTACTGATGTTCTGCTGGCCGATTTTCAAACCGCTACCCCTTTGCACGTTCTGGTCTTTCCAAGCGGGGCCACCGCTCACCACCACCGCCACCAGCAACATCAACGAGAAGCAGACGAAATTCATCCTGGCCATGGATGAAATCTTTCAGCCCAAGTCGCGAAAAAATCAAATTAGGGTTGATTAGAATTACCCTTCCATTATTTACTTTGCGCTTCGCTTAATTTATTTTTTATTTTTTGGCAAACCGGATTAACTTCTCAATGGAAAAAAGTCAAGTCTTTTCATCCACTTGATTTAACAACGTCATAATGCCGGAAGTTTCGCGATACGCAAAAAGTGGGAGTGACTGCTGTTCTTCGCCTGGATCAAGTTGGTCGTTCGCGCGAGTTTCGACGTATTCGGGGGCGTAACGACGCGTCGCCAAGTCGGGCCGGTTGTTACTGATACCGTTGCCGCTTTCACAATGCGACGGGCGTACTAGCGAACGCTTTTACGCGGCTTGGGCCTTGCGCAGACGAATGATGCACATAGAAGCGTTAGGGCTGTTTCCTCTTTTCGCTTCTTTTTTTTTGGAGAACGAAGCTTTTTGCTTTCGATGCGATTTTCCTTTTTTTTAGATACAATGTTGTATGAAAACGGGTGATAAATTAAAATTTCTGATAATAGCGTCGATGTCTAGAAGGACTTTAAAAAAACTTACCCTTGTAACTTTTTTGGTCCCACGTTAATTCTAAAAGACATAAAAGCTCAAAGATCGAATTGATTTGGATGTAAGCAAGGAAAAGAACATGACCAAGTCGTTTGGGAACATATTAAACTGGAGACCTATATGGAGAGTTTAAGTAATTAACGAAAGATATACGAAATAATGGCAGTGGGAAGTTGGAGGGGAATGATCAGGACCAAGAACGAATTGAGCAAGACAATTAATATAACAAAAAACACCCAAACTTGTGAGAACATGCGGATTGATCCACCACGTCAACCGCATGGAAAGGGCGGCCCTGTTTAACATGTTATTTTTAAAGGGTTTCCCAATAAGAATGGTTTTCAAGTAGAGACCTAGTATTATGAACAATTAGACGTTACGGCAGCGGTCCCCTTTTGCATAGATTTTGGAGTTTACCCAGACACATAGAAACTTGCAATTGTTACCCGAACAAGTTCAAAGATTTAAGACCAATTAGCCTTCTGCCAACTCGTTCTAAAATTACAAAAAGTTTTAAAACTTCAATTAAAGCGCATAGAATAGTCGAAGAGCTCCTATATCTGACATGAACACTTTCACTGGTGACTGTACGCGTCTTCTCTATCCTGCCGAACACCGTTTATTATTAGCAGGATTGAATACACATCCAGTTACCGGGCGAGGGTTCTGCTGCATTACCTGTTCCGCTCCTGCACCCAAACAAAAACTCGTATAAGGCTGGCTGGTAGGGGTACAGTACGGTGGAATTTTGCGGTGACGAAGCGGAAAATTCGATTCTCGTCGAGATTAATTAATTTTCCCCTTCGTTTCGGATCTTTCCTCTCGAGATAGAGCCGTCTACTACGCCCAGGACGACGCACGCGCTTTCCCGTCTATTGTTTACGTGTATCTCTCTGGATGTGTACACGCATTTTTGGTAAAACAACGACCTTACGCACAAGGAATACGCGGAGAGGACAAATATAAAGAAGGACGATGGGAGGAAGTTGTTAATGTGGGCGAACGGTGGGTTTCAAGGGAAAGGTTTCCTTATTGTCTAAGGGATTGAGTCTTCGTCAACGGAGTCGGATAATAGTCGGAGTGTATTTCGAAAGGAACCTTTACAGGATGAATGTATTACCGTGAAGAATAGATAGGTAGGGTATACAGTGTTTGAATTTTATTTTCTATTCAATCCATTCTTGGAGTTTGCACATATTCGTTTTTGCTAAAAGACTTGAAAGGAATTTTTCGGCTCATCAAATCCTAGATTTTGCAGATTTTACTGGGCACGAGATAACTTGATTATATAAAAGCAAAGCAACGAAACAAAATAATTGCAACGTTATTTGTCCGCTTTGTTGCGGATAACGAACTTTTTTCGTTCACAGTACGCCCATCTGACACTAAGAAATCTTGTAAAAGGAAAAGTTATGCACATTTTCAGGATGCTCGGTTTACTTTATTAATCATGGTGTTTTTCGTTCGTCGTATCCCGTAACCCTATCAAGGAAGGCTGATCGTTCTGAAAATCGGCATAATTGCACTGCTGAGGATAAGAAATACTTTTAAAGTTGGCAAGGCCTCATATCACCATAGCTACTTTCACCGGAGCTCAGTGACTACAAGTTTTAATTTTTTCGGATTTTCAATTTAATGTTTTTCAATGGATCCCGAGACACCAAAAAGAAGTCCCATGTTTTCTCGCATAAAGGAGACATCGTTTGGCGAATAAAATCTAGGACACTTGCTGTATTCGTTTTGTCTCTCAGAAACAAAACATTCGTCCTCGTCGACCCAGCGTCATATTTCATTCAATCCATGTACGACCGTGCGAAGCCGTTTTAAATATTCAAAACGAAGTCTGAAAGGTACGAGACAATACGCGAGCTGTATGCATGTATCAGCGTCAAGCAGCTGAGGCAGCGCGCAGTACGTCGACAGGCTTTTCTGGCGCGTCGCCAAACACACCATAAAACATCATAATCTGTTAAATTTGATATTTCATCCGTTCCCCCCGCTGTATATCACGAAATCACGCGGTTCGGGACGTATAAAATATCAGAACGCGATCGGCATGCGTTTTCGCGGTCCGGAAAATACCATCCCGGTATAATACTATGCTCGAACTTTACACCGACCATAGCCTAGGGTTTTACGTTCGTCGGATATTGCGACGAAACAATTTCGTTCCCCTTTTTAGAGCCGCGAACTTATGCGCAAACAAGGGGAAGTGGTTTCCTTCATCTCTTTCCGCTTCTTCCTCAATTCCTCCTTCGGTATTATGGAGGTGGTGGAAAGAGATTTTAATTGTGTGTACGTTTATTGTGGAGTGATTTCAGCGCTTTCTAGGTCAGTGGATTGGAAACAAAATGGGTTAAGGGAAAATGAATCTGGATTGTAAAGTAGGAATTTTGTGGTGATATTTAATTAAGATCGTTAATTTCATTATGTTGCGTTTTCGAAAACGCTCCTCGACAATAGGAGAATTCAAGGATAGGATTTGCGAGAGCGGAAACCAAGAACTACATTGAGGTATTTTATTAAATTAACAGATTGTACTTAAAAAATATTGACCAAATGAACCGATACTTCAATTCAATTTATTGCAAATAATCATGTTTGTTCCCCCGAATGAATTAATTTATTCGAGACTTTTCATTTGTGGTGAAGAAACGGTTCATATAAAATAAGAACAAGCAGCACAAATAGACAGCAAGTCTATTTGTGTTAAATGAACTATTCACATGAACGTTTGCTTTAAATAAACCACTTTAAATGTTTTCAGTATCTGTAAAGCATGCATGTGCATAAATAGCTCTTTACAAAATTCTCCTCTTCCTTTCCAATCTTTTCTCGAAAGGAGTACCGAAGAAAAAAAAAGCGCGATATAATAAAAGCTCAATGTATTTCCCTGTTCCACTTTAAGCTTTCCAATCCCTTATAACTGCATCTTTAAAGGGCACGCGACGTAATACAGTCGCAACAACAGCAGCACCTTTCCTACAAAAGCTTATAACCTCGTAAAGACGGCAAATCTCGCGTGCGTACACTTTATGAAATCGCCGTAGTAAAAATCCTGGCAGCGAGACTCAATTTCGCAGGAAATTTTTGCTCCCCTTTACCTCTACCGGAACGGCGATGAAACTACATCGTAACAACGCCCCGTCTGTCCGCCATCTCGCGACATAAATAAAAATAAAACTGCGGCGTTATTAAAGCGGTTATTTCTTCATCATCGCGGGGGTGAGCGTTGAAACATCAAATCGGGCTATTCGCCTGCTATGACCCTGCGAACGGATGGCTAATAAATATATTAATGTTCCGCTTTTGATTAGTACGCCGAGGACGTTTAGCGAGGTTACGATCGCGGATTGATTGCCATCGAAGAGATTAAAGGAACATGGTCTGATTGAACGATTAAATTTGGACGGGAAAAATATCGAGCTGACAATTTTTTTTTAGCTATAAACATCATTACTGTTGGTGATGTATAGACGTAGAGAAATACGCTTTTATATCGGGAAGAACGCTAGTGATTATCTTTTATTGTAAAAGTTTCTATTTGTGTGAAGTGCCTATTTCGCAAAACTATATTACATAATACTCCAATCTTTTATTCCCTTGTTTAAAACATTTGCGAAACTCGGCTTTTATGATGTCTGGCAGTGTCTCGGTCGTTTTTTTCTTCAGTAATCGGCAAAACGTTTTCCTTTGATGCCTCTTATAAGTCGGGGAAACAAAAAAAGTTGCAAGGGACAAGGTCGGTTGAATAGGAGGATGGAACACAGGGTCCATGCCACTTTTTGTCAAAAATTGGCGCACAGATAGGAGCGTGTGAGTAGGAGCGTTACCGTGTCTGAAAAACCAGCCGCAAAACTGTCGCGTAATCTTTCAAAACTTCCCTGATTAGCTCTCTGGCCTTTGGAACAATCTCTGACACTCCAAAAAAACACATCAGCATTGTTTGGAAGTTGGGTTTCATTTGATAAGCTTTTTCGTGGCGAGGCAAACTTGCAGTTTTCTACCGGCTTGATTATTGTTTCGTTTCATCGTTGTAACCGAGTACTACGATGAAATTTGCTACTTAGGCTTCTGATTAAAAACATGGAAATACTATCGGACTTCGGAACCTGCTCATGCAAAATTGTCCGTTCCCATTTTACCCTTTCAAGGGCTGGTTTACCAAAAATGATGAAATGTGTTTTTTCTAACCAAGACCTTGTACATATATGATTTTTCGTGTTATTAATTTTACATATTTTAGAACTGCGATGCTAAATTTCACTAACAATTTTTTATCTCCTAATTCTCCCGAAACACTAAAATTGTTTTTATCTCTAACCAATAACCTAAGTAACAATTCCCATGTTGTTTCTTTAAAAATTGACGGAAGTCTCGCAATATCTTTCGTATGCCGTATCGAGATATTCTCCGTTAGTGAATTGTAAAACCTCTGCCTGCTAAAAATCAGCATTGAAATTTTCTACCTTTTTTGTTTTTACCCTTTTTATAATTATTAAAATTATTAAGTTTAAAAGCAGATATGTAATTTTTTTTTGTAACTAATTTGAAATATTACAGCTTTTAAGAGCAACCATCTAGACGCCAGAAGTAAAGTTTCTTGCCTTCTATAATATAATTTGAATAATTAGGCTTTTATAATACCACAATAATTGGGGAAAAAATTAATTATTCTTAAGAGCAGCAGAAACAACGTTTGCCACTTACATTAACTTATTTTTAGAGTTAGGCTAATTTAATACAACAACAAGGCAGACGCAATTATATTGCTTACGGCACCACTTTTTTTAATATCTTTCAGAAGCTCTCATTTGATATTGCAGCAATATACTAAAGGCAAAAACTGCTCGTATCGTTTATTTTACTTAGTTACTTTCATCAACTTCTGCTAGACGATGAAATCATTCAAAGCAGAGAAGCAGAGAAAGATACTGACAAACTAACCAGTTTAGGTACCAAACATTGCACAAATATAAATCCTGAGAAATCTACTTTCTAGATTTGTACAAAAAAAAATATAGGTTAGTGACCGATGTGGCCACAATTATTGTTAAGGACAAACAACTCGATCGTGTTGAAACAGCTAAGAATTTGGGCGTCTTGATTGACACAAAATGAAGTTTTGGAGGCTTGTCTTGGGCAAAATCTTTTGCATTTTGTTTTCAATAGCCTCATTATATCCCAAAGATAGGCAAAGAATACAGCGTGTTTTAGACTGGCATTTGGTATCGGGAAATACCAAGGTGGGATGACCTAACATGCCACTAGTAGCACAGATGAATGGTGCAATATAGGCTTCCAATCGCTTGGCTCGACGTTGGCAGCGATGTCAACTTTTCCGCAACGTTCTCGCATGCTTACCTGATTTTTGGCCGAACTATCTACTTTGGTCGTGCTCCGACTTTAAACGAACATTCCCTTCAAGATTGGCTCACTGCTGACCGATGTTTACAACGCTTGGCAACGGATGCTGCAGCGACTGAATTGGTTCAACAACAATTTGCTTATGTCACTCCACTGCTTACTGCCAAGCGTAGTTTGATTATCATTTCCCTATTGTCGACCAGCACTAAACTGATCTTGCAGACCTAGGGCCAATCGACACTAAACATTAGAAGAGTACCATTGGTTTTGTATACCTTACTGACTCTCTACCGATTGTGTCTAATTGCTCTGGGTATTACGCCGACCGAACGACGTTGTACCAACTGAAGACCAACCGTCAACCGATCAATTGTGCTACTAGAAGCATTACAGAACTTTACATGCAATGTGTTTATATCATCTTGTACAGGCTAACAATATTTCAATTACAAATGTCTCGATTTGTAGGAACATTTTTACCTTTATAAATAAGTTGGTATTGCTTTTTACGTTGCTTGTGTAGGCATCAAAGTGAATTGTATTTGTTTTATTTACCAATAATTTCTTTTCACTAATTGAATATATTCCCAAAATAATTGCCGTGTAATAAGTGGACCAAAGAATAACCTTCGAAGTAGAAATTGTAATTTAGTAAAACGAAAGCACCCTATTTATTTAAAATCATCCCTGAAAACGTTTTTTTTTTATGTACTGAGCGTTCCACATCGTCCCCGGGTATTTTCATAGAAACGAGAAATAGACCAAGAAAGGAAAAAAAAAAAAAGTCCGCCGCAGGTCTCCAATTCAAAAGGAATTACAGTGTACAATTCAGCTATAGTCTCCTTTTTTTCTCTCCTCCTTCGTTCGCTTAGTATAATAGACGGGCTTATCCGACGAACCGTAGAATTTTTATGCATCTGCCAGTCGAGACACAGAGTTCTGGCAAATGTAATTACGGCTATTCGCTAATATACAGCGGGTAAAAGTTCTAGTCGCGCTGAAAACTACAGGGCAAGGGACGAAATGGAAAGAGAATCACCGGTAGACGCGAACGATGCCCGCCGCTGGATGTTGCAGGAGATGTTCGTCCGCCTGGAAAAAGACTTCCACTACAATCTGACGTTGTTAAAGATAAGGGAGGCGGAAATTGCGAGGTAATTGAATTTTCCTTGCCTTTACAGCGTTGAAGTGCATCTAATGCCTATACTCGCACATGCTCGCAGTACGAGTTGAGGTTCATCAGTCGATACTAATTTAGAGGAATGGGCGAAAGCAGATGTGGTAGATCATCAGAGTAGTATTTTGCGGTGTCAAAATTGACATCGGTACAGGAGTTTCCATAGTTGCACGGAAAATTTGTCTAATTAAATAGCAGGGAGCATCGAAGTACTGCAATCAGTTGCAGTTCCATTGAAAGGTATTGCATATTGCTCTACCTGGAACGAGTTCGTGGATATTGTGTACGCAAACACTGCCGGCATCGCGGTTACCGCAGTGATTTTAATCATAATGAATATGTTTGGGCAACATACAGTTGATTACAATGCTGATATGAAATTTCATAAATTTCTGATTTGTCCATGTTATTTTCAGTGTTTCCTAAAGGATCTTCTTCTGCATGTCTATTTCTTATTTTTATTTCTTGTTGCTAAGATATCGGGAAATGGAATCCTGTTTGTTTTTTCTTTTGTTTTTTCATGGAAGAAAGTCGATTGCAAAAAATCTGTTATTTAACACCTCTTACAAGAGACGATCCCGAATCCGGAAATTAAAAAAAAAACATGGGGATTATATATAAGCACGCGCAACGTAATTGTTTCTCTGCGGGAAAACACTCCGAGTGGATGAAATGAATTTTTAAAAATTGAAAATTTTCCATTCTACCTACGCATATAACTCGCTAACGGCAGAAGGTAAAGAATAAACTTTGACATATAAATTGTTTGTTCGAATGAGTTTTATAAAGTAGGAGCAAAAGAAAGTTAAATATATCAACATTTTTACATGTATTAGTAGCATATATACAGTACATAGGTGTAATATGTTCAAGTTTTAATAAAATTTTTAATTCAAATTTTTAATAAAGTAAGAAATATTTTCTCCATATGTAACGGATACATATACCGGTTAGCACCGTCTTCTCTGTTTGGTAATTGAGGGTTGCCAGGTTTGTGTATCTTTGGTAGGCCGTACAGTCGTGGTGGTCGCCTTTCTGATGGTAATAGCCTTCTTTGTTCTTCCTTTGGGATTGATGATTCCTTAATACACCCTGGCTTGCTTTTCCATCTTCGTGGTTGGCTCCTTGTTCAGTTTCTTGTAGTGGTCCGGGTCCAGCAGCATCTGTGTCTTTGTGTTGTAGTCTGATCACTACTGTTGCGTTGCCTTTATCAGCTCGTAAGACAATTAGGTTTTTATTGTGACGTATATCCTCAAGTGCTTTCTTCTCTTCCTTGGTGATATTCCTTACTGGTGGTTTAGCTTTCTGGAGGATACGGCAGGATTTATGTCGTATTTCTTCGGCTCTCAGTCTTCGGGTAGCACATTCCACTTGAGTGATGATTTCTTCTTTTGGTATTCTGGTTGGTGCGACTGCAAAGTTTAGTCCTTTGGCTAATACTCTTGTTTCTTCTAGTGATAGTTGCCGCGTTGACAGGAAAGCCTACACTCAACTGCTTTC
Organism: Oryctes borbonicus; assembly: GCA_902654985.2. Taxonomy (NCBI): domain Eukaryota; kingdom Metazoa; phylum Arthropoda; class Insecta; order Coleoptera; family Scarabaeidae; genus Oryctes; species Oryctes borbonicus. Next base: position 330,958 of record LR736911.1, read on the forward strand.
AAGTATTACGTGTTCTCCTCTGCAAATACATTTTTAGAAATAAATTCGCTAAATTAAAGAAACTTATTTCTAAATTCTAACGCAATAAAATCAACATTACTGCAACGTTCTACTTAGCCCAGCTTGCTCGCAATTATCGCAAATCATCTATATATCCCGCAAATCAGCTACCTTTAGGAGCCGTTACCTTCACTATACGCAAACAGGACCGACTAGAGCGCGACTGTAATCACGAAAATCCATTCTGAAAAGGTGTTTGGGATGGAAAGCGGACGACTTTGACTTATCGCAGGGGGCCAATCACGTTCGCAGGTGATGTAGGTCGAAGGGCGCTTCGGGAAAGAGTCGGGGGCGAAATTGGTGGCAGGCAAGTCTGATTAATGTTCGTCGTGTCGACTGATTGAGACCGCTAAACTTCAACATCGTTTCCGACGTCGGCGTGTGAGCGCGTACGCTAAAGGTGAATAGATGAGTTCTTCGCGTCCACCTCTCTGCGAGAGGGTGACGGTGCTAACGAGCCCGTAACTCGACTGTAATCACCGCCCAAACTTCGCGTAAATGCGCCAGATATCACACAGACAACTCCGAGGTGACGGTTCGTCAAAGAGAAATAACGTGCTGCGATTTTGAAAAGCGTTTCGTTAGCAACCAACTGGCTCCTTTCACGGCTTGACGATAGACAAAAATATTTATTTTTGATGTAGACTGTTATGTCGGGTTATTGCAAGCAAGCAAGCAAGTTTAATTCCCGAGGCCTGGTTTCGTTTATGTATTATGTTACACATGGTGACCCTACCTGCCGTATCTGTAATATCTAATGTGCTCATTGAATCTGGCGCTTATCGCTTTTTTCGTTTGACCAATATAGGCTTTATCACAGTCAGTATGCAATTTTATAAGTTCCCGATCTTTTCTTCTTTTTTCGGATCTTTGTGTCCGGTGTCATGGTGGCCGAACGTTGGGTCAACGGTTGAGAATTAATTAAACTTGTGTTTTTGTGTTGTTTGTCGTACTAGTAAGACTAAATTTTGTACACTTTAGTGATTTTTTGAGATAAAAAGTAGTCACAAGGAGTTAGATCTGAACGTAAAATTTAAAAAATGCCAGCTCTAGTCATTATTGTCTGATTTAACCAAATTGATTTTGTTTAATAAACTATAAGTACGTAAGCAATAGGTACTTACACCTTGGAAACGAATCTGCATCATTTCAATAAAGACACTTGAACAAATTTCCTGTTAACTATGTGTTTTGAGCGTTGAAATGAAGTTTCTACAATAATCCTGCGATATAATTACGAACGATTTCAGTCTTGTTCTATTTACTTTACACAAAATTCCGATATAATTACATTTAGTTCTCCTCGACTTTGCCTATATATCACTCCTTGCCGAGCCGGGATCCCAGCGATAAGTAGGTAACCAAGAGTGTTATTAAGTTTACATTAAATTAACTACAGTTCGAAATGAAGAACAATCCCTCTCATCACGAATATAATAAACAATTTAGCGGCATATTCGAGTGAAATATTTGTGCGTGTTCCCTTCGCCGTAAGAGAACGATATGAACCTTCGTATCCTGCCGATATCAAATCGAGTTTAAAGTTTCCTTTCTCTTCGTTTTATCGTCGTTAAACGATGTGCCGTTGGTGAGCGCAAACCGGGGAGTTTTTAACCCTCGGAAAGGCGCTCGTAATTCGAGCTAAGACAATCCTAGGATATCCGCGTTCGACGTCGCGTAACTGAGGAGATTCTCGAACCTAACGTTATCCCCGGCGGGTAGGAACACCCCGCTCGTTTAGTTTAGCTTTGTTTCTCGCTTCAATGTTTATTTATTGTTAACTTGGATAATAGTTATTTCGTCAAAGGAAACTCGATGTTCTTCAGTGGTCTTATCCTTTAGTAAAATCTATACAGGATGTTTCACGAGGAGTTGCATCGATCGATATATGGAAACGCATACGTTAGAAAATTTAGCTATTCTTGACCTGAGTTTTTAGTTTTTCACTGATTTATAATTTTTGTTAAGAAAGAATCTCACAACGGGAAACTAGAGTGTGATGAAAGTCAATAGCACCTCATAGAAGATCTTCTCGTTAAAAGAAAAGAATAAAAACTGCTGGCCAGTGTAATTAGTGTTGATATTCTCAGCAGACTACACCTTAAAATATTCCCTCCCTATTTATTTATCTTCGATTATTTTCCAACCGTCAGTCGGACGTTAACAAGAGAATAAAACGGATACACAAACAACAAATTTCACGCCGCTGTAAAGCGGTGATAATTCCGACCGCGCACCCTTTCGTAAACTGCGAAAAACGAGAGAAGGTTCACGAACGATAGTCGGTAGTATGTAAATTTATTTTTGGAGTTGGGCGTCGAATTTAGGAGCAGTGCAGGAGCGTAAGAATAATTATGAATTTTATCAGGGTGTAAGGGGCTGAGTTATGGCGGTGGGAGATTAATTCCATCTGAAGAGAAGTCTTCCGGGTTAGGATAGTGGATGATGGATAGGGAGTGGGTGTGTTTCTGTATATAATGAAAACCTTTAACGTATATTGTTTATTTTTCTAAGGTAGATGTAGGAGAATTGGTAAATTGGTTTTTCGTTGGAAAATACTTAATTTGAGAGGGAAACGCGTATTTTAAGGCAACAAAAAAAAACAAGGTTTAATAAGTGCTATATAGTAATAAAATATGTTACATAATAATAACGACTACAATCAATAATGATAGCAAGGACTAAGGAGTGGCATAGCAAACATAAAATATGCCCTGCATATAAGACAACGTATTTATACGAAGCCGGATTTCCATCTGTAGTTGTAATAAAAAGCAAATAAGCGAAAAATAAGAGCGGCAGTGTTAAGCCTTAAAAGTTTTCACTATTTATTTCATATTTTTTTGTAAATTCATATTTTAGATTGAATTTTAATAAATGTGAGCTTCACATTGTGACGTTTCATATCTGCGCTTGATTTATGTCACTGCATACAAGGGCGCTGGGACAAAATGCTAAACCTGTAAGTGTGCCGCGGACTGATTGAGTTTGGGCCTAGAAGGTTTCTGAGTGCTCCTTTGCCCTCAAAAATCTTACTAATACCTTTAGAAAGTTGAAAGTTTCACAACTTTCCTATCGAATTTAATATCGTACGATGGAAGTGAATTATGTAGAAACGTAAACAAAATTTCACACTGCAAATTATTATTTTTCAAGAATTTTTATTTCTATTCCCAACACCTTCACATTTCTCGTATTTTTTTATTTGATCCAGGTGTACCAAGACCAACAAAGCCTTGCAAGATACAATGGCAGCTTGCTTAAATATTAATAGTGAGTTAAAAGCGAGGATCAATCTGCTGGAAACCGCTTTAGAAAAATTAACCGCCAACGGGAGTAAAGAACAAGAGATCTACCGCGAGAAATTGGCAACGCTGATGAAGCACATCGGCGACTGCAAACGAGAATGCGAAATCTGCGAAAAAGATCGAGAGGTTGAAGTGCGAAGACGCGTTTTCGAGGTAGAGAAAAATTACATTGGATTGTTAAATAAAAAGCAGCTCGAATTCGACGAGAAATTTGAAGAAGTGCAAAGTAAACTAAACGCCGAAATTATGACAGTAAAAGAACGTAAAGCATAATTACTTACATTAATTATAATCATTATAATTTTTAAGGTAAATAAATTAGCGAAGCAAGCTGAAACATCGTTCGAAGAATGCACCGTTCTTAGGGGAAAACTACGCGAACTCCAATCGAAATATACGCGCGAAACCGCCATCTACAGGCAAGAAATGAACTCGTTACGATCCTCCAATCATGCTCTGAATTCGATCCTAGCCACTTTGAAAAATGAAGCTAACAACAAACGTACAGAAACCTGTAATCTCAAGCAAAAGGTGCGTAATTACCTCGACGATATTGAAAAGGAATTCGGCGAAAAATTCGATTCATTAACGAAAGAGAACGAGGAATTGAAGAAATCAAATCAGCAACTTCATTTCGAATTGTTAACACGCGTGAATTTGAAAGGGAAATTTACTGAATTTTCATCGAAGGATTTTAGTAGTGAAGCCCCATCTCTTGGCGATGAACTTGAATGTCATGTAAAGGAACATCGGCGTTTTCCAATTCTAGTCAAACAGAATGAGGTTCTGCAGGAAATCGTGAAAACTATGAGGAAGGAGAGGGAGGTGTTGGTGCAGAAACAGAGTGAAGAACTGGAGGTGGCTGGAAAACGTGTCGATAAATTAGAAGACACCATCGAGACGTTGAAACAAGCTGTTAAAGTTAATGTTGAGATTTAAAACCCGATCCTGTTATAATTAGATTTCGAATTTTAGATTCGTTTGAATGTCTTTGATTATTGTTAATTGAATTCATTGGATGTCGCTAACGTATAGTAAAATAAAAACCGACACCTCCGCCAATTCTTGTTACTTACAATACTTACGGTGACATCTAGTGGGAATATTTGGCCGCATTTAAAAAGCTGTATTCTAATAAAAAATATATTTAAATAATTTCCTCGCAATGTGATTTAGTTTATCCTTATTTCCAATTTACAGATTTAATTTAACACAAAAATGTTTTGTGCTCAGACATTTACGAATACCAACAAAATAGAATTAGATGACGTAATAAAAGATCCTTCTTGATGCTCAAAGATAAACATCGTACTAATATAAGCCTAGAGTTTTTACAGAAAATAGCAAATATCAGTATGATACCAACAGGATTTTGTTTGAATTGATTTTTGTCAAATTTACCAGGCGATATAGAACGCTTAGGATTGTCAGCTAGCCCTACGTTGGTCGCCAAATTACAATTGGGCTGATTGCAAACTAAATAGAATTGAAAAAAAAACTGATTACTTACTTTTAAAATGTTTATTTTTAAATACTAACGGGATTCTCATAACTATAAATAAAAGAATTGACAAAAATGAGTTTTATTACAAAAAATAAGAAAAATTTGAATGATATTATAGCGAACAGCAAGAAATATAACATACAAAAATAAGATTTATTACTAAAAATGGGGTCCCGATAATAAAATAAAATGAATATTAATATTATTGAACAACCAAAGATTTACAACAAGAGAATATATAGTTTAAATGACTCAGAGCAACATGTTTTAATTAAATGTGAATATGACGATAAACGCCTTAGCTCCTCGAGGCATTTAGCCTACCTTTGTTCGATATAACTATGGTGCAGGACCATATAATCTGCTTTATTTTTTCAGCAGTTGGGGTTAAATACAACGAACCGCCTTACTTGTTCGCTGATTGCACGTCTATCGTCTTATCTATTGTGAGAACACCTTTTTTGTGATAATTTCATAACGGTTAATGATTCTCATTCATGCATTCGCCTAATTGTTACATATAAAGATGAATTAAAAATTAATACACGTTTAAAATAAAAACAGTGAAAACAAATAGCTTCAATTCTGTCATTTGAAAATAAATAATAAATGTTAATTAAAACGTTCTAACATGGGCATCCCGTTACAACTGCCGAATATCGTAACGTCGCTCATTGAAATCTCTGAAAACAGGTGCTATCCGCTAAGTTAAAAAAAAATTGAGAAAAAGGATATTTTATTACAGGAAAATAAAACAACTGATGTTTTTTTTTATTTTTTTTTCTCACGTAGCATTTTATTTCTTCGTAGACAAGGACAGGGTTATCGCCAAGTTCGCAATTTCGACTCATCTCCCTTGTTTTCTTAATTTTACGGCGAGAACTTACGCAATTAATCAATTCATCTTCGCGAAGAGGACAGAAATTTCGCGCGATAACGGTTCGAAATTGCGAAAACGGCTATCATCACATATACAGTCGGATATATGTAATAATAATTAATTAAACATAGTGTTGTTTACAAGTTAGTAAGTTTTACAATGTTTTTCAATTGACATATAGTACATTAAGCTCGTCGAGGGAAGGAAAAGGTTGCCATGTTGAAAGGTGTGTGTGTGTGAGAGAGAGAGAGAGAAGCAGAGAGATCAGCGCGAAGTCCTAAAAGTATAAAAATAGAAAAGAGACGAAGCAATTGCGTGAAAAGTGGTTGGTCGACGTGTACTTATAAGAGACAAGATTATGATAACACTTAATAATGTTGTATTATTCGAAATATAATCAGAGAGTTAGCGGATATTGACTGTTAGTGTTTGATTTCTTTTCAGTTTCATAAAGAACACGTTTATGTATTTTGCGGTGAAATAAGCGAAAGCTGTACTATTTAGCTAGTGTATAATACATGTTTTATTTTGTATATCACAACAATCGAAAAGCGTTCTTTTTTTAAATATTAAATTGTTTTTATTGTATTTTTGATACATGTTTCGAATATATGTAAATAATATGATATATGTTCGCAGGATATGTTACAATGCAGTGTTGATGGATGATGTTAATTGAAAGAGAGTTCATGCTAAAGTTCTCCGAACTCTACATCACCTAATCTTGTTCATTCTCTTATGTAGCTTTTTAAATTACGATCCAGTATTTGTTTTTGATTGTTTCCGTAATGGCATTGTAAAAATTTACATAATATAATATGATTACTTTTTATTGTAGCTTCTTTTGTATAAAACAATAACAGTCCAGTTCCTTTGGGCGCGAATAAAATATTTATTTTATATAAAATATAGTTTATATGTATATATAAGAAGTATATAATATATAACAAACGTGATCTATTGTTCAAGTTATGTTGAGATTTGGGATGATTTTCTTTGATTTAATTTAGTTCAATTTAGTAAAACAAGAGAAGTAAAAACATTACGTTTACATGGATGTGATACTTTGAAACAAATTTTGCTTGATATTTTGACATAGTTGCTCACGAAAAGTAATTCCCTCGCCTTAGAAAACGTGTCTTAGCTAATCATAAAGCGACGGTACCATGAACTTGGACGTCGTCGACTTTCTTTAAATTACAACTTTCGAGATCCTAAGCCAAAAATGGCAATTACCAAAAAGAATATTGTTAGAAGTATTTAAGCGACTTTAAAGATTGATGCTTGAAAGCAATCGACACAAAATCGTGTGTGGTGTTGTGCAGATCTGTGCGGATCACAGATGATGAAGCGTTGGTATGCTGAATATGCTCCAATAAAAGTCGCCACAGGGGTGACAAGTGTAAAGATGCATTGACTATGGAGGGGAAATGGAGGAACACGAAAGGTAAATTAAGGTCACATATTTTTCCAAGTAAGCCAATACTATTTAATACTAAATTTAACCATTGACGTTAAACCCATGTACACAACAAATGGTAGATGGAGAACGGAGTTCAGACGATGAAGAGCATGAATAACAATTTTAGAAAAAGATAGAAAGATATTTCCTAACTAGAAAAATATGCTTGTCACATTGCGAAAATTTTTGTGATCATCGAAAAATGTTGAGGAACGTAGTACCAACCCTTAAATATGAACATTATATAAATTCCCTATTGGGAAAGTAGAACTAATATATATTAGAAACTTGAATGTTTTTACTTCTCCTTTTGAATTTTTAATTTTCCAAACGTGGAAGGTATCGCATCATTATGAGACGAGTTAGCAAGCATTCTGGGGGTGGCGGTACATATATTTACCATTTATAATAATATTGATTCACTTACCTAACATTATATGATACAATAATTTCACATATTTATACGTAACTGGTACATAATAATCATTATTTAATAGAATACAAAAACTTAATATTCGTTTCACAATTTATCATCTTTGTTAATTATGTTTTTTTTTTCTTTTTTTCTTTGTTCTCTTCGATTTTTAAACAGTTACAAACTGCCAGTCATTTTTTCTTTGTGTTGGATCCATTTTGTTTTTGTTTTAATACGTAGCGTCATTGAGCTTGATTTATTTATTTATTTATTTATTAGTAATATATTCTATTATTTAATCGATTGTCTCCTAGTATAGAATATACAATTTCATATAAATCGCTTTATCTAACCTTTCGGCTTGTTTTTCCTTTTTTATTATTATTTAAAACAATGAAATAAACAAAATACAAGGAATAACTTGATATATAAAATCTACATTATAAATTGATGGCAACTGCTGACTTTGTAAGATAAACTCAATGGTGCACTATTTTCGCTTTGATGCGAAGTATTTTAACCGAGATAAAATATATGTTAAGCAAAAGATAAAGACGGCTGGAATTTTCGTTAGGTAGGTACGATATTGGAGTTGTTTACATGTCTTGTGAGAGATGCCGAGTGAATAAGTTTGAACAAAATTGACTTACTACGGCTAATGAAAGCGGATCGTTTGTAGAAATCGTGTTGCTAATGGGAGTAGTCCAAATGCTAGCCAAAGGAGAGAAATTGCGAATCTCATACATTTCCAAGACAATAATGTCGATACAGTCGGCGACAGATTATTCAAAATCCCCCCTCTCATAGAAAAATTGGAAATTTGTTGTAATCGAAGGATATTATTGCGTACAAAGTCGCGAAAACTGGCAGTGTACGGCCCAATAGGAGTTCAAGATGTTCGTTCGAGCAGGCGTGTCAGGAATTGTGTACGATGCTCTTATCTACATTGGTTTTAATACATTTTACATTGTCCAATTCAGAGCGGAGGAGAAATCAATGGGACAAGCGGTACGAAACTATTGAAAACCCGCAAAGGTCTTTTGCATATTTTGACAATTTCTTCTATTCTCTAGAATCAATTGCCAACCTGGGCATCATTAGAAGCAACTGACTGAGAGATTGTTCTTTGCTAAGCGACAAATAGCTTCTAAATAAAAGAAGATTCAAAGTGTTAACTGCATTTTACAAGACCCCTTTTAAATTAAATCGTGTAACCCTTGCGCAAATGGCCCAACAACACTTTCGCATCGAAAATTCAATCGCGGCTATGCTGGTAACAGGAACCGGCCAGTATATATTGTAGTGTATATATTGTTGACCAATAAGAATTAATTGTTAATAAATATAAAATTAAAATTTTCATCGTGTTTTGTTTAAGTAGAAAAGTACAAAATCATAGCATTTTATTTTGGCCGAATTTATTAAAAAATATTTTGCCCGAAAGCTCCGCGATTGTTAGTTTTTGAGATATAGCCGGCTGCCATTCTTATTTGACCTATCTTTATTTGTTACTTTTAATCTTATAATACAGACATCACTCTTAAATACTAGTTTTTGTAGTGGTGCATGCTACAAATAATATTATGAATCGTCCATAAAATTATTCACTCGGCATCCATCCACACCTAGCATCATCGTTTTTTTTTAAACCTCCATTACCTATTAATACGTTTTCTTCTGTATTATTAAATCTCTAAATGTAGTAATAAGATGTGATTATTGTTATCATTATTTATACTTTCCATACTTACAATAACACATTTACTATGTCGTAAACATGGAACACCATTTCATTTATTGATTTTTTTTCTTTTTGTCTTTCGGTTATATTTTAAGTTTCCCGTAACTAACTACGTCGTAGATCTTACATTTGATTGAAGCATCATTGTTATTACGATCATAGAAAAGTTAGCACGATAAAAAAGATCTTTTCTTCTCATCTAGCTGTTGAAGAGTCTTTGATTTAAGTAGATCTAGGTACACATAAGCTTTTTTGTTGATAAAATCTATTCCCCCTATTCAAATACCTTCGCACAGATCGCCTTTCGTTAATTGTTTTCCAACGTACACGGTACTTTTATTACGTAATTGAATATAATCACATATAAAAATATTTCTACTCAAAATGTTTCTACAATATTTACAAAAGCCCAGTTCTTTTACCTCCATTTTTTTTTCAGGTTTCAAATTCCACCGTTCGAATGCTAGGGGAAAATAGATCTTTTTGTATCTCAAAAGGGGACAAATAGATTTTCAATAATATGCTTGTTTAACAGTAAATACATTTATCATTAATATAGAATACCACGTAGAAAAAATAGTGTAGGTGGTTTATTTATTTATTTTTTTAGTCGTTATAGTAATTAATCACTACAGTAGCATACTTATTCGTATTTCGATTTCGTAGCTTTTGTTTAATTTACAAATCATCTGCAACGATCCAAAACCTACTCCGTTATCCAAATCTCACGGTCTTATTTATTTATTTAATATATTTTTTTGTATATAATACATACAGTAATATATTAGACGATTCACATATATAATGTATATAATTAAAAATAGAGATAAAAATGGGATATAGTTACATCGACACGAAGTGATGGAAAATTTTTGAAGAATGACGTGACCATTTCGTTCGATCGATCCTTTAGAGAGGTTATAGAGCACTCGTCTTCTCGAAACAAGCCGCTGTTCTGTCGTCGGCAACTTCTTTCCACGCTACGTTTATTGGTCTGGCGTTCATTTCGTGGCGAACCTTTGCCTTTGTTTTCTCACGAATTCCACGGCTAATCTATCGGCGGTTCTCGATTCTAAGATTTGCAATATGGGTTGATCTGAGAAGCAAATACAAGGAATTTTCTTTTAGAGAAAAAGAGTTGAAATTATCAAAATGTGATTTGAATTTCACGCTCATCCCGATGCAAACTTCTGGAGTACGTTCGAAGTATACCTCAGGGAAATGCTTACCCTACTTGTTTATTGAGGTAACCGGGATGCTGGGATTTCTGATCTGAGCTACTCTTACCCTGCGGTATAATACTTGGAACGCCCTCCTGGAATTCAAATTTTCGGACGCATGCGTTAAGCGGCCATGTTGTTAATAGTGTTTAAAACATAAACATAACGAAGCATTTATGAAAGAAAACAAAACAGCTCACTCTTATGATGTTGCTGCATCAGTACCAACTCCACCGGTTTCAATCCGTGAAAATTATCGACTCCCACCGTATCAGCCACGCCAGGAATGCTACCCAAAGCTAGAAAAGCTTCTCCGGCGAAATCATTGGCTGTTAGAACGTCATGATCCATCACGGTGAAGGCGATCATCGCTCCGGGTGATCTACACTGCTCCAACGACACGCTGAACTCGAAGCATTCGTCAAATATCGGATGCAAGGTCTTTTTGTGAACGTTAGTTTGTTGCTCGGTGCAGTGCGGGAACACCCGATGCGGTAGAAGCTCTATGATGACGAATGGGTCGCTGAAGCCGTTTGGATCCAGAGGGATGATATCACGGGCATGAAGAACCTATATATGAGGCAATTGAAGATATTACAGGTGAAAGGCTCTGATCATCTCTTAGAAAACTCGTTAGTTGGTTAGGCATAAATTAAAGTATAATGGAGGTGCCAGAATGGACTCCTGTGGAACGTCTACATCAACATTTGCTTTCGCAATTTTCCACCGATTGCATGTTTGCTGTCATAACTTGCATCTAATCCCAAAAAAAATATGTTTCAAGTCTTACCTCCACACATAACGAATCATGATTAAAGTAAGCTCTAACAGCCAAATTTCCATAAGGGCTGGTCATCGTGTTCAGTTGTTCTTGTAACCTCTGACTATAGAAGATCTCAATTAAAGATTCAGTATCGGTTCTGTGGTACTGCAAACGCTGTTCCACGTGGTAAAACATTTCGGAATGTAACGCTTCCGACGATAAACCTTGTCCATCAGCAAGAAAGAACTCCACCATCAATTCTAACGCTGAATGCAACCTTTCATGGAACATCGCGGGAAGTTCTTCGCTGTTGGTGCCTCCGTCCATTTGATAGTTTAATTCTACCAAGGTGTATTCCCAAATCTGCACCGGAAAGATTATTAAAAAGATTAAAATACATCGAAATATCATCAAAGACGAGATACCTCAAACAATATTCTCTGGAAATTTTGCGGCAGCAGGGCCAAATTTAGAGATTGCAAATTGGTGTAGAGGTAATCAAACAATGGATCGACAGCTTGATTCGTTGGTAAGGTATCTGGGGACCAGGCGACGTGAAACATGGTCTTCTTAAGCGTTTCTTGCATCTGCGGACCGACACGTTGCAAGATATCAATGACTCTAGCTTGCAATTGGCTTAAAGTGCTATCGAGTTGGTTGGTCAATGTCGCACATTGCGATTCTGAAGCTATTGATTCTAACGTGACAAAATCGAAGTAATTCTCTAAAAATAAATATTCAAAGGTTTCTCTTCATTCTGCTTGAGTCTAAACTTACCTAGAAGTGAAATAAACTTATATATGTACTCTAGATTATTGGCTGCTATGCACATCTCCTCGCAGACCCTAAAAGGACCTGGACGATCGAAATATCCGGTCTCCATAAGACGCTGATAGATGATATCAGCGTAGAGCAGAGCTGCAGAGCATATGCAGTCCAGTAATTGAGAAAGTAACGGTATCGAATGGGCTTTAGGCCATTGTAGCAGTCTCCAGAAGTCGCGTAATTGACAGAACATTGCCTCGATGTCCACTGCTGAAGTGCTGTGTTTGACCAACCTATCGCCTTCGCATGCTTTCTCAAGATCCACCGCCATCCGAACCTAGAATGGTACAAGCTTCATATTACTGCGTTTTCTTAATGCCTCTCTTCAATTCATAACAATCTGCGTCAACATTCCTTTTACTCATCTAAAGTATCTTAGGGCTAATTGAAATCGAAAAAAATTCAAAATAGAAGTAAAATTCGTAGAACCAAACGTAAACTTTACATTATTTATTCAACGCTATATCTTCACGTACCCTTTGGAGAGCCTTGCCTTTACAAATGGACAACCAGCAACTGACTGAAGGCTCAAACCATTCGTAGCATTTCGGCAGGAGTAGTTTGTGGTCTCCACCGCTTGGTAAATGCTGATTGAATGTTGCCAAATCTTTAACCTCTAAATACACAGAGAATATCAATCTACTATCGGGGTGATCCTGTTGGCTCAAGAAGCCCATGACCTCGTCTGATAATAGCTTATCCATTTGCTTGAAGACTACGCTGAAGTACGGGATGCCATTCGTCCTAGATTTTTGAATACAATTTTTTTAATCTCGACTGCCTAATTTTGAGGAATAAACATCTCACCCTTCAAATAATGGATGGTAATGCGATCTGGCGTGTTGCAGGTGGATATAAACCTCTGAGAGGAAATCTACGAAGGAGGGATCGTATTCCTCGGTGACCATTATAGAATTCTTTAAGTTGTTCATCCATTCCGGCGTGCCTTTACGCAACGTTGCTACGATCTCGCCTCGGATCTCCTTGTTGAATGGACAACATTTCCAAAACGCTTTCTACGGGAGCGATAATTTTGAGACTTTTATTCTTTCTATATGCTTCTGTATGCTTACCATATTTGATAGATAAGCCAAACATCGAAGGACATGTTCTAATCTGGTCAAGGATGGAGCGTGTAACGCAGGGAAGAGTTGCCGATGATGCCTCAGCTGGTGCATCCATCTTTCTGCATGTGTCCGTGAAGACCATGAAAGATAATTCTTAATTTTTTTGGACGAAACTTACCAAGCATTGCGGTGAAGCTGTCCGCCAACCACATTTCCTCTTCTCTAGTTAGGGTAGCGCTGGTCCAAGCGTGTTCGATGTCGGTGAGCAACTGTAACATCCAGCGCGGGTCTAAAGGATTCTTAAGGTAAACTCTCGAAGCAGCTACAAAGTGTGCAATGGCCGTTTGGAGATCTGTTAAGTCACCTGTTGGGAGGAAAAGGTGTGCGTGTAATGTTGGTAATGGTGGTAGGTATATGCGAGAAGAGTATTATGTCGGACACTCGAAATTTCGCGAAAGCTGCAAGTAAGTAGGGCGTTCAGTTCAGTTCCTAAATAACAATTGAAGAGTAAACATCTGTGAATAAATGTAAGACGTCCGCTACCAGAGGAGGAAAATGAAAGGATTCTTATTGAATAAGCAAGTCGACAGTTCAAGTGAGAGTAATCAAACATCGACAAGAAATAGGGCAGCAAAGAAACGGATATATCGCAAATACGATGATAACCATTTGAATTTTGGCTTTACTTCAGTAAAAGTAAACAATTAAGAGAGACCCCAATGTGCGTTCTGTTAAGTCTAATCGAACTCTCTTGCGATAAGCCTTCCGATTTAGTGAAGTATTGGATATCGATCAAAAATGAATATCCAATTCTGAATTCATAAGCTGTAAGGATCCTCTTCTTCTTTGCAACAACCTGTTTACGCGATCCCAGATTTTCATCTACTGTAGCTACAATGAAAAGCAAATATCGCTCAAAAATCGACGTGGAGCCAGAAGTGAGAGTGGCACTATAGAATCTTATTCCACGTTTTAAAAAAATATGTGGTGATCAGCAAGCAATTTTTTTTTCTTTTTTTCTTCTTATTTTACGTTGAAGGTTTTCACCATTTATTTCACACTTTTTTGTATTCTCATGTTTTAATTTGATGATTCTCATGATTCAATTGCAATAAGCGTCAGCTTCACATTGTGAGGTTTAGTTTAAGATTTGTTTTTGTTTCTGTAAGTGCGTCGCGGACTGATTTAGTTTGGGAACCGTTCCATAAGATAATGAAAAATGTCGTTCAATCGCAATAGACGAAGTAGAACATCTGACGAACGTATCGTGTTCTTATCGATCGAAAACCACTCGACATCGTCCCAAGTCAACGTAACACGAACAAAATCGACTATCGCGTGAATTGCTCTGAGAATTTCTCTATTCGAAGTACCTATTCGAGTGTAGAGTATTAAGTGACTGCTCTTTATCCAGCGCGAGAGTAACCATTAGGTATATATGTAAGTATGCACCTACGTACTATAATCGACAGGTAGCAGTGGAAACTCTAGGGAAGACGACGAAAGTCCCGACATTGAATTTAGACGCCATCTGGCGGCGTTTGTTTTGATGAGAAGCAACGGCCCAAGACAGTATTGTCGACGTCGTTGGAAAATCCATTTTAAAATTAGCGGAGCGAAGTGGGGGCGTCGTTAAAGTCGCTAATGGGCGCAGAGTGGTTGGGTGCTCGCCTACAATGGGAGAACGAGAAGAGAACGCTGTTTTTCTTGCAGTTCTTTTTCTTTTCCGCTAAAATCAACATCGTTAGAGGAAAAGAACGAAGGAAGACAACTACAGGGCTTTAAAGAGGCGCTCTTTTTAACTTTTCGCCCTTAAATTTAATTGGAAGCGTTGCATTATGTTGGAGTACTAATCAGATCTCGTTGGTGCGATTATTAGTAAAATAGGGTAAGATTTGTTGTGAATAAATAACTAATTTCGCGCTTAAAATAGGATATACCGCCGCGGAAACTAATTTTCTTCGTGGCAATCATGAAAAATCTCTCTGTAGAACCAAATTAAGCTTACCAGCCGACTAGACAAAAAAAGATTAATTGCTCTTGTTTGAATCATCTATACAGATAAAAAAAAGAACTGAACAAGAGTCGATTGCTTACACAGCGACTTTGAGGAGACATCGGCGGTGGTAGTGGTTTGATTGAATTTTTTAAATTGGAAACGACGAGATTGGTTTGCATAGAAAGGGAAGCGAGCAAAGCCTCGTTGTCCCGGCGAAAAAAAAGTCGCATATTACTTTTGGAGGGGCCCGGCTACAGTTAGTTATTTAATCTATCGTATCGACCGGTATTGCAAGGGTCTGTAGGATCCGAAGCGAATATTTCGCGATTCTTATACATTATATATTGGTTACGATGTTCCGATGGTATCGGGGAGGAATTTCGCAATAAAAATATAATTAAGGAGACACAAGAGAGGGATTGTATACGCTTGGTTAATCGTCTGTGAAAAAAAGAACCGTAAATAAATTACATTTTCTGTAAAAAGGATAATATCGAATTTAATCAGTTTTTCGTGCAACATCAAAAACAGAAGAACTTTCTTGACGAAAAGAGGGTGTAGAGTGGAAAATGTGATGATTGCAATGCTATTTACATAGATGAAGCTGAAAGGAAATTACGAGATAAAATCAAAGAACATAAAAAACAGAATAGCTCAAGCATTCTTGAAGATCCTTCGATTTCTGGTCATAAAAGTACAGACGACAACAATATTAAACTACTTCGCTGTTGTAATAAAAGTTTTGCTCCAAGCATTCGAAATAAATAAATATAAGAACGACGTCAATTGTTGAACCTTTGTTTAGATATCCAAGAAATAATATTTAAATATAACAGATATCAGGACAACAATATCAGGATCTACGAATACGCACAGAAGATTTCTTACTTAAGAGTTTTTTCTATTTATTTACTTGCCCTTTTACGCACTCACGTTTTTCCACTCTTAAGAAATTCATTAAATCCTTTTTAAAATCTTCTTTAAAACGCCAAAAATGTTTTATGATTGTATTTAGTGCTAATTCGGATCTATACTTCTTAAAGATTACCTTGCACTGCATGCTGATGTAGAATCGTCAGTGCCGCTCCCGGTAGGTCCCCGTTCCAAGTCCACGTCTCCTTGCTCCAACTCCTCAGTTCATAATCGATAAAAGTCGCGTACAAACTCTCGTGTTGCATCAATTCCGTCCAATTGTCTTCCTCGGATATTCCCCGATTCTCCCTGGTACTCAGCCACATCTTCAACCGGATCCGGCCCTGCACGGAGCTGCGCTGAGAACGCGCTTCGAGCTTGAACCAGC
The DNA here is from genome assembly GCA_902654985.2 of Oryctes borbonicus. Taxonomy (NCBI): domain Eukaryota; kingdom Metazoa; phylum Arthropoda; class Insecta; order Coleoptera; family Scarabaeidae; genus Oryctes; species Oryctes borbonicus. The sequence continues at coordinate 347,502 of LR736911.1, forward strand.
CCTCGAGGCCGGTGGACGGGATGTCCTGCAGCGGGATGGTTACGCAGCCGAGAAAGTCGTCCTGCGAACTCTGCCTGGCCGACTGGCAAACTTGCTTGAAGAATCGCCCTAGGCCGCGTACGCCTCGGACTTCGTTTAATTTTCGCACCGCCTCCAGCACGGAGCTTTCATCGTCGTGGTCCCAGATGTCCAGATGTAGGGAGTCGCTGTTATCGTCGATGTCGCTAGAAAACGATAAATTTGGGAAATTTTACTGGAAAAATCGGCGCGGAAGTAAATGAATATTATCGACGAGATAACTGAAATAACAACGCTTCACAGTAACTGCGACTAAACCAGAAACCAATTAAATCATAAAATAGAGCGGTAACAATGATATACATTCGAAAAGTCCCCTCAATTTCCTTCAAAGGAAAATAAAAACCTTCCCCATTCTTTATAACTTGGGCGGTTTATGAAAGAAAGTTCGAAAAGTTTAAATTGAACTTTTCGCGTAAGTTCTAACGTATGTTGATGTTTAATTAAATTTCATGGAAACTTTTCTCGCTGCATTCTACAAACATAAAGCCATATCGGCATTGAACCAGCTTCCATCGAATCGAATTACCTGTGTTCTAAACTTTCGCATCCTAATTTATTTCCTAGAAAAACGTAATAATATAACATACGGCGCCGAATTAAACAAGCAATGGGTGAAACTCGGCGGTGGAAAATCAAAATACGCTTCGAACTAATTACAGATTACGCTTCTGGTCGTGTGGTTGTACAAGCGAGTTTTGGTACGGTAAGTACATATTTAGTTTACGAAACAGCACCTAGGTAATGCCTACATTCTAAATAAAATGGCTTCACGAACTAATTTCGCGGAACAAAGTTATAACGTGGAACGCGATACCCCGATAACTGCTTTAATGTTGGAGAATATACCGTAGACTACGGGGAAAACCTGCAGACTCCTCGTTAGTACAGTTCAGAACTACGTTTAACGCATTAGAGGAAGGTTGCGCTTATTCGCAAGCAAAGCCAGCGTTGTGTGTTACAGGAGGTGCTGTAAATCCGTTATTATGTAGGTATCTGCTTCGGATTAACTCTCTAATTGATAGTTACGAAATTGTGGATTTTCAGAGAAACTATTCGAGAACGCAAAAGCGAGTTCCTAGCCGCATATCAAACAAAAACCGCAAAAAAAATTAATTTGACGATTATACTAAAAATATCAATTAAACAAAATAAACTTAGTGAATTGGTACAAACGAAGACTGGCAGTTTATTGATGGGTTGATTTGATAAAGAACATCCGAAAATGTTTTTCTTCTTTGATATAATTTTCGCAAATAGACCATCTTCGATTTTCTTACAATTTCAATTTAGAGAACGAAAAGAATACAACACTCAATTTAACGACTTTCCCATCTTCCTTCGACCATTCATCCTGAACCTCCAGATTCACTAAAAGCCAAGTTTAGCATATCCCGTTTTCGACGCGCGTTCCCAAACTATATTCGTAGCAATTACTTACAATCTGAATTTCTCATTCCAGCGCGGGTTGAGTGTGTGGGGCTTGACCGAGGTGGCCCGTATGAATTTGGCGGGCAGCGCGCCGCCTAGGCTGTCCCGGTGCTCCCTCATCCGGCCGTCCTTTCGTTTGAAGCTGAGTTTAAAGCTGTGATGCTTACGGAGCTTCTCGTGGTTGCCGGCGGCGGATGCGTCTCCGCCGCCGCCGCCACCGCCGCCCAGGCCGATGCCGATGCCGCACGCGTCCGACAGTGTCCTGCTCGGCGTCACCGGCTGGGGTTGAGGTGAGGACGGTGCCGCTACTGGTTGGATGCCCAACATGCAATACGGGTCGCTGAAACCTGTATGGAGATGTTAGAAGGGAGAACAGAAAGGATAAAGATGTTAGTTAGTTAACAGAACAAAATGCTTCCGAAATTCCTTATCGCGGGTTTCTACCTTCTTTTTCTACCAACTTAATTTTGTTAAATACAACTACCTATTTTTCTTTTTCTTTTCAAATTGCTCCTACAAAGAAAAAGAAAATGTAGCATTCATTACGCATCTAAAAGGGTACTTTTCAAGATGTCTGAAAAAATGTGTATCGTAGCACAATTTTCTTCTCAACCGACAAAAAAACTCTTAAATTATTGTCGCTTATGAATCTTTAGACTGTGCAATTCTTTCGTCAGTCGTCTAAGTATAATGCTGGGGAAAAATCCAACATCCTAAGAACAAAAATCTCAGCACAAGACCAATTACATATGGCGAAATTGGTGTTAAAGGTTAAGTAGAGTTTCCTTTCTTTTATTTTTTTTTTTTTTGGTTGGCCGTTTATCCACGGATAATAACATCCGTCGTATGGAGAAGGGTGGCGTAATGGATTTTCTGTGTTCGAGCAACAACACAGCCAGATGCCGGCTATAAAGTTAAATATGAAGCATTTTATGAGGAAGAGGAGGCGGTGCAGGGCGCGATGGTGGCGACGTGATGTTTTAATGATGTATTCGGCGAGCTTTAGTGCTGGGCTAGTTTTCCAGCGATAAAAGATTACCTAGACCGAGTGTTGGAATTCAGATTACACAATTTGCTTGGGATAATCAATACAGTAAAAACATAGTTTTGAAGAGAGTCCGTTTCTAAAGAGTTTGGATAGACAATTTATCGTTGAAAGTGTACCAGATGTTAAAAGTCATTTTATGAAAGAAAACATTTCAATTGCTTTCACAAAGGAATTCATGCGCATTTTGTCAAATTCCGACTACCCATCAGTTGTTAGTTAAACGTATTTTCGTATAGATAAAATATGATTTTGAGGTAAAAACCGAAGGATGAATTGATAAGCCACTCCTCCTGTTCACCTGTTCTGGCCCCCGTCGAAGACCCATCCTAGACTTCGCTCGGAGGACGGAGGTTTTCCTGAATTCCTGAATTTCTATTTTGCTGAACGGGATGCCAACTACTATTTGGAGGGATTAAAAGGATGGCAGCACCACAAACAGGTCCCAAGTTCAATTCTAGGTAGACAAAAGTAGAAAACCTAACCTTCACATATTTTCCTAGAAATGTGGACAACGACTGATCCTTTGTAATTACCCCAGGTTCCGTTTTCTTGAAAGACTATTTTTTTGAGATGGAGATGCCATAAAAAAAAAATAAGGAAATGGCCTTTAACGAAAGAAATGCATTATAAAACCCATGACGAGCATTTTTTGGACGACTCTTTACGATTAATTTTTTTAGGCTTGAGAGAAAAAATAGTTCGTAAACTTAACCTCGCGATAACGCGTCCAAAACCGGAAAAAAGCTTAGCATACACGTCGAATTAGGTCACAGAAAAGCTTGTCATTAACGCTAAAGCCTACATTTTAATTTATAAACGCGTCCGGCCATCTAAAATTTATCCCATGCCCTTCGGAGATATTAAGCCACCCCGAAGCCTTTATATATGTATGTTTTGTCCCGTCGGGGATTTAATACGGACTTGCGCATCGGTTTCGTGCGCCCTAATTCCTCTAATCTGGAACCTTAATTTAAAAAATGCCTCCTCGTCTTCATCCTCCGTCCGTTCGCGAAATAACTTAAACCCTTCGCCGCGCTCTCATCGTCGAAAAATATGCGACGGATCGTTCCCGCTTAAAATCTCTACGCTTAATCCTCAATTACCGTCGGAAGGTACGGCGTCGGCGTCACCGGCGTCGGTCGTCGTCCTCCGCCGGAAGGAGCAGGTGCTAAACCCGTTTCGGCTCGGAGTTTTCTCGTGGGAGTCGGCCGGCGTGTTATACCTCATTAAAAAGACATTAAACGGAAGAAGGCGGGACGATAGAGGTGGAAAAGGATGCTTCGGATGGGTCGGTAAGGAGTAGATGGGATTTTATTAAAGGCGAAAACGTGGAGAACATAACCATAGCTTGAATGACCGTTTAATATGCGATGGAAGGAAAAGAGATACTATTATTTTATTTTGCTGTGGAATATTTTTCTTCCAGTCATAATGTTTCCATATAGTTTCAAGCCTCAATATTCTGCTAATACAACTGCGCATGCGTCGAACAATACTCGATACTCAAGTACCGAGCCGTAATTAAATTCTTCTTCTAGAGCATCGCGGTTGGAAAATACGTGTCGAAATCTTTACAGTGAACATATGAATGTCCCGATTCGACTAAAAACAGTAAACGGAGGAAGGTTGCGAAGAAGGTCGAAAACTATGAAAAATAAGAATGTTCGAAAATTATAACTTCATCGTACCGTCCTACAGATTTTGACTGTCTAAATACGCCCATTTTTAACTGTTGTCGATATCTCTAACCGTTTTTAAGTTGCAGGCGGATAACCAAAAGCGCCGGTAGAACGAGGCCTGACGTCATTCTGATTTTCGTCGGCTTTATCGTTGGTTGTGAATTTCTGGTCGACAGATTTGACGGTTTCCGATGGAAAGCTATCCATTGAACTGCGTCCTAGCATAACCTTCTAGTCCTTTTGGTGCTTAAGCTACCGCCCTTAAAGCTATAGGAAAGAGTTGCAAAGAAGGTCGGAAACTAATTAAAAAAGTTCGAAAATTACAGATTTGACCGTGGTTGATTGGTGACTGAGATTAAAAGATGCAAGCCATTTCGTCTAGAGAGTAGTGATAAAAAGGGCGTATGGACCCCAAACCACCTTTCAGCAGCAATTCCTTGGTTACTTTACTTATACAAACTTAGTCCTCTAGATGTTATGGTTTTCAAGATATTGTGAAAAACAGATCAAAACAATCTTTTATATCTACAAAATCACATTTAGATCCATTAAAACAAATTTATTACCATTAGCATCTTTGGCTTCTAATCCTTCAGCTTCGATGACGATGACACTAAGAACGACAATCGGCGGCTTTTCTTCCCCGGCCAAATGCAACATTCTATAGTGTCGATCGGGAGGCACCCCAAACGCCCTTTGTCCATAAAGGTACAAATCTTCTTTGTAGTGTGCGAATTGACCACCCGGTGCTGGTGCTCCGACCTGTAATTACAACAAAATAAGGGGAATATACACATTTTCTGTAAGAGCTTAAAAATTTGCATCTAAATTGAATACATTCCAGTAAATAAACCGTACGGTAATGATTAAAGTTCCAATTCCAGCAAATGAGGCGTCTAATTTTGGAATAGAGCGAACGCTACTGGAACTGTTTGTTTATTTTTGGCGTATCCGAAATTCCATTGGTCGGGTTCCGCAGGTGCATTCGCGAAATTAAACGCTGCAGGAATCCATTTGCCATTTCGCTATTAAAACGTTGGTTTATCTCTCGCGGCCTGAATGTTTGCAATGAAGGGGCCAACTGCATAGCGCCGCGTTATGTTATAACGTCTGTTTACCCGAACAAATTAGCGGAATTGCAAACGCGGGTAATTTGCTTTCGTCGAAAATTACAATTGGAATGTACCCACTACATATTTGTGTAAATAATGGGGAATATTAAATATGCAGCAGCGTTTAGCTGCATCGAGCAAAAATAAAATATCCTGGTTAGCATCTGCGTAGGGCTTGGTCTTATTTGAAATAAATTTGTTTAAGTTGATTGAAAAAAGCACATGAAATACTTTTAATGGAAGATCCTAATAAAGATTTAATAACGTCACAGCGATAAAACACGAAACAAAAACAAACACGCTAAACAAATAAAACCATAGTTACCACTACCACTGCCTTTATACACTTTTCAATTAAATCTTATTTATATCACGTATGTACCTACATTCGATCCAACAGCACTCCCACGCTTCCGTGAATTAAGGCGCGTATCACTTTTGGGCGGCCACCTTCGAATTATACCGGATCACGTAGGCGTAGGAAAATAATTTTGAAGTTGTATTGGATTTCGTGAGCAAGGTTATAAGGAATATTTTCACGCGGTTTTCTGTGGTATAAATACGGCATTTTTTCGGGTTTATGTATAATATAATGTCAAGGGAAAAATATCAAAGAGATGTCTTGAAAATAAATTGTCGTAGTTCACTTATTTTCTAAAGATGGTAATAATAATAATAATAGATTTTATTACCAAGGATTTGCTATCAAAAATACGTAAAATAACAATAATAAATATATACGGAACTTATACTATGTGATAGGGAGAATTTCTCGCCTCCTCGGCCTATTCTTCACGGGCAGATAATGACCCTCTTCCAGCAATAATACAGGGCCGGGGGGTAAATACCCAATTATTGGTTTTAGTAATGCCAACGCGCACTACTTTTATGGAGCAGGAACGGCATCAACAATGAAGGTGAGTTACCTTTTAACTTCCTTTTGAAGGGGAGGCTTTCCATTCTTAATGTGGGCTCCAAACCTACCTTTGCTATTAGGAATGGGGCGGTGCTCTCAGATATTACAATCACCTCAGATTTACTGAGTAGTGAGACTTCGAAGGACAACCTAACCTGAGCAATAACCAGAGATTACGGCAGAGCAGGTTCGTATAGTCCTAGTCTCGTAATTACCCATCTAAGGTTAAAACGGCAGGTTAAACCTCGCTGGGAAAGAGATCCGTAAACCCCTTAATCGGTCCAGATCACCGGATGACTGGGACCGTTGAAAGCACGTGTCCTGTCACGTACAATGCGGTCGAATGGGTTATGGGAACGATTAAGCTGTTAAGCTGTTAAGGGATGATGGCATTTTTGCAGCTCTTTCGCAACAGAAATTACCAGTACGTACATTATTGCGAGGAGGGTTAGTTTGGGGTTGGGCGCCACACAAGTAGTATCTAAACCAACACCTGTTATACCGTAGCCTGGTAGATTCTATCTGCCCTATTCGCATGCTATATACCGATGCGTACAGTGTTTGTATACTTTGAAAGTGTCCGTAAACCAACTACATAGCTTTCGTTAGCCCATCATTTTATTTGTATTGCTATTGGGAGGGTGTACGTTGTTTATTTGGTATATACGGTAGGGTCTCTTATCTGAGCAAATTTATCTTTCGATTAAAAGCTTTCCGTTAGCGCAGATGGTTTGAGGGGAAGAGGCGAGGCCGATTATCGATAATTTTAGTCGTCAACAGTGATAATTACGGACGTACACATGGATAGGTTAAGTGATAATCGATACCGTAAAAAATCGTTAGCAATTCTCGTTTTTCTCTTGTTTTTCAACTAGAAATAAAGCAGGCTATCGAAAGAAATTAAACCCCCCAAAAAAACATTTTTATTGGCACTAATTTAATTGGCACTGACCGAATGATGAGCGGAAAAAACGCTGCCTGTTCTATCCTTACTCTCCCTGTTCCTTTTTATGTAAATAGTTTCGTAACCGTCTAATTCCCGCGATGAAGTTGGGTTCTTAATCAATTTCAAGTTTTCTAATTTAATATTATGACCGGTTCCGTTTATGTACTATGCTACGCTTAACGATTCCATCCTCTCATATCTGCATCATCTAATGTGCTCATTAAATCGCTTATTATCAAACAGTTTCAAGATTAAATTGATAATTATATGCTATAGTACGAAGTGTATTTGCTGAATCACACACAGATAATAATGGCTCAAAATAGAGCTTTCAAGAGCTTCTCTAGAGGTTTCATTAAATCTCTACGGAACATACATATGCGGGGCTGAACGCAACAGGTTTACAGTGTATCAAAGGATTACCAGATAACTTCAGCCAAAAATAACCGTTCCGTTTTTAATACGGACAGCGTGAAACATCTGCTAAGCAGATAGAATAGAAAGGAACCCTTGTCATACGTGTCCGGTGCGTATTTCCACGGAAAACACACTCCCGAGCTTTTACCTGCGAATACAAATCGGGTAACGGAGGAACAGGTTGACAGGACCATGACGTAAAAAACAATATCGCGTTATAAATTGCCGGGACGCGCCCTGACGTGAATAGAAGAAGAACCTTACCAGTGGCGAATAACTTATATTTTTACGGTTCCTCGTGATAAATATGAACACACTTCTTGCGAGGTCAGAAAAGGTTGATGCAGATTGTTTTTTATACACGTCAGCTTCACGCATGACGCTTTCAAATTTACGGCTTATTCCACCCCTTATACATGAACGCTCTTACGTGGAGGAAACATAACAAGGAACATCAGCATCTATTGCAAGGAACAACGATATTCATAAAATTTACTATGTACACGAAAGGTACCATAATATTTGTTGTTTTTTTAAACAAGAAAAATATATGCGCACTTCGCAAACTTTTATGCAAAAAGTTCTTCCTTCCTTCTTCCTATTCCTTGGAATATTTAAGATTTTTGGTGAATGGTTTGGCAGGTAGCTGCGGGAACATTTGCACACTTTCTAGAGGAAAATTACTCTAAAGAAGAGTCAGTTGGATAACTCGACAAGCCAACACAAAGGTATACAAAATCGTTGAAGTGTTTCGAAACTTGCTTTCGCAGTTATTTGCTCACTGTGATGTCCGTACGGTCGCTACCAATCAAAAACTATTACCAGCCCTCATTCGTTCATTTCTACCTTTGAAAACTTCGCCAAATTCCAAGTGGGAAACGCAAGTACCTGCCAAAACAACCGCCTTGACGGACCATTTTACAAAAATTAATCCTGCAGCATTACTCACTTTATACTCAACCATTGGTACTAGTCCTACCTAAGCTGAGTATTTCAAACTTTTCTCGTGAAATGAATAATAATGTATAATTTAATAAATCTTCACAATTCTTTCTTGTTTTTTAATAAATGACACACGTATCACGACAAACATCGATTGTTCCATCTAGATAGTACGAATAATATCGAATAAGACAAAGATCGTTCTAGCTTGATTTATATCCATGGGACAATGGTCAATTTCTCTCGAATCTAATAAACAAGGCAGCCTTTTCGTTCCAATTCTCCGGAACGTAGCGGGAAGTGAAGTAATTCGTTCCGTACTTTCGATTCCGTCCTCTTCCTCTCTAGACATATATCCGTATGTATGGTTATCGTCCACTCGCAGTCGATGACGGCGTTAACAGCGAAACAATCCCGGCGGGCGTACGGTGCGATGAACGATGGCGTACCCGGAGGATCGTCCGAAGTAATTCCGGGCACGTGCTCGTATCTATTTCTTTCTATAGGTTACGGATGCGGAATTCGTAAAATGGTATCGGTAAAAAGTATACTGCGGAAATGAAGAGGAGATTGATCGAAACGAAACGCCATCTAGCGTCAATGATGGACGTTACTAACAAGGGAACACCGGCAACCCACAAATTCGGATTTCGATGAAACTAGAATATTTTTTTTTAACAGCTGAATTCCCCAATTTCACGATTTTTAGATTTTTGTAAATATCTCGGAAACTATAACATGTTTTTTTTTTTGCTTAGGAGATAATACATAGTAGTAGAAGGGATTCGCTGATTTGGGCCTTATGGGAGACAGGGATAGTGGCGATTATTGCCTTACTTCAATTCGGTCCCTATCTAATGGAGATACAGATTCTCCCGGCTGCCGCTCCTATACCTACATAATTCATACAGTTAATTATACATAAATCACAGCGACTCTTCACTTCGCTTACAGAAAAACATTTTAGAAACAAGGAATATCTACAGCAGAATTTGTAAAACATATCTCCACGTTTTAAAACAGAATTAATATCTGCAAACTGAGCATCAGATTTTCCATACATTCATAAAAATGTAAATTTCGAAATAAAAGCCAGCTCGAAAGTTACGTATTTTCAACATTACGAATGTGGCATCCACGCTGCTCTATTGTTACGCTTTACATTCCATCCAGAAAATCCAGCGCAGCGGATAACACGACGAGACGTTGCAGAGCGAACCTACCTAACCGCTAGATACATAAAATAGGATGAAACTATGCCAAGCCGACCTAATTCTTTTCCCAACTTGAGCTTGGTTGTTCCTTGTCGAGTTTCGCTCTGTTTAATAAATTAAAGCCGTTCAACACCGTTCTTTCTGTTGGCACCCCTTTCACGAAGAAAATTCATGGATTTTCCGCGTATCGTGCTGCTAATCAAGGGGTTTCCCGTTACCTTAATATGTAGTTTTGCGTTGTTGGCAAGTATACAACATTTCGAAAGGAAATAAATTAGACTAGCCGAGCTAGGAATGTAATTCACATCAAGTTTTCTTTTTTTGTACGAATGGTGACGACCCAACAGGATAAAGCTTGTCGTAACCGCAGTAGCCCTTTAATATGTGAATAGCGGAGCTCAATTAACTATTTCGCAACGTGCAAATGGTAAGAAATTGTACCGGGTGCATTAGAAAAAACCGCCAATTAACCTTGATAGGACTCGAACCGACGTCTGCTAACTCTGCTGCATTGAGAAGCTTTCGTCTTGAAATTAGTAGTTGATATTAGTACAGGGTGAGTCAATATTCAGATGGATTAGATGGAGTGACCCGATAGCGTGAGCAGCTCGCTTTCCTGACTTAATTCCAATATATTTTTGGCTGTGAAGATACGTAAAAGGAAGGGTTTGATGTACGTGCTTGCGGGGGTGAATGACGTTTTTGCTGGATTTCACAAAGGCATAGCAGAAATTAATGAGGATAATTTCAATTCTGCTGTCAAGAACTTCAGGCATAGCTTACATACGTAATATTAACGAAAATGGTAGCAATTTTCAAGGTTAGTTAAGAAATTAGGTGTTTTGTTTCTGTTTCGCCTGAAAACGGCTTCGCTTGGGGAGTGAATATTAAGCTACCCTGTACATGAATTGGGGTGGAAAAGTGACCAACTATATTTGCTGTTAAATGACACGCGCACAAAAAGATTTCCCTGATCCTACTGGTTATTTACCTGCGTTTGTATTGGTTCGAGCAAATAATTTTCTTTAATGCTTTGTTTATATTCGGTTGTACATTCATGTGTACAACCGAAGCTTCTTTCTGTTTAAGTACTGAATATTATAATGATGAAAAGGTGCTCCGAAATACGCAAAAATAAATACCATTGCTCCCAATTCATATCATATAAAGCAACTTACCGCATTGGCGATCGTATACAACATCTCAACGTAGAGCTTGTCCTTCTCATTCTGCGGCATGCTGTAATCAATCGGCGTGATGCCCACTTCCGATTCGTGGGGCGGCGCTTCCGCTACAGCCGCTTCAGCCGCCTGCAAGAAGTTCTGACGTTGGTTCTCCTGTTTCCAGGCGAGCGCCGTGAAGCTCTCAAAGTACGAGCCGTCGATGTCTTGAACGCTGAAACAACGGATAAACATGGGAGCATCGTCACGGTCGTCGCGCTCTTCGCACAAAAGCCTTATATACACATATACATAAGTAAGATATAGATACAGGTAGCTACGTTTTGTCGCTCGAAGGAAGGCGGATTGTGACAAGGCATAATAGGGGTTTGAGGTGAAGGAAACGCTACAGTTGCAGCGAGTTGAATGAGGATGGTATCCGTAGCAGTGCACGATAAGCGACTTTGACTGACGTCACTGAACGTATTCTATAATCTGTGGGGAGTTAAATTCAGGTTGAGTTGGATACTTATTTAAAACACGCTTTAATAAATTAAATGATGGGAACTATTAAATTTACCAATGAAAAAGGAAAAAGAACGCAATAAACACGTCTTCCAGATAGAAATAGAATTTAGTATATATTAAAAGTGACGTTAATACTACCACTTTCCGTAAAAAATCCCTAGTAAAAAATAAAAAAAAAAAATAAACCCAAATTTCAACGAAATGCCCTCAACGCCATATACGTTATCTTCGAATCTTACATCAATTTCAATATAAGCTTCTCTTCGAACTTGAAGGTATATTGGACGAAAATTGGCAGGATCAAATTCTGATATTGATATTTTATCTCTTCTGATCTTCCGTTCCTCCCCGCTTTCCACAAACAAGAAAGAAAGGTGAAAAGAGAAAAGGCACCGGATAGAATTTTCGCCAAAACCGCATTCGCAATTTCGGACTTCTTGCTGCCTCAGCAGCGCCGATGATGTTCGCTTTGGTTAAACAGTAAAGGATACAAAAAAAATAGACCGGAATTGCGTGCGTGTGTTGATATACCGAATAGAAGCGGGAGGGAGATCAATATTTGCGGCCGATAACCGCGCCGAAGGGGAAAATTATATTTGTTTGTGTACGGAGGCAATATTAGAAGAGCTTCGGGTGTAAGCTTGTGCGTTAGGGTAGTCTATAATGTGTGGTATACAGCGAGGTTTGAATCTCGAAAATGCGTTGCCGAAACTATTTCTGGTAATGGTGGTAATTAATTGAAATTACAAAGAGCAATTCGTGCATAAGTCGATGAACTGAAAACTGTTCTAATGTACCTGTTAGTGCGTTCAAATTTAATCGTCAAATTATCGAATGGGATATGGCTTCTATACCAACGATTGAAACGCAATAGAATGTTCTAGTTGTATCTGGGTTATTCGAAGAGACAGATCTGTATTTAGGCAGATTTTAACAATCTGTGCTTTTTACATTATCTAGTCTAGTAGGATAGCTCTGCATATCACTGCTAAGATAGGGCTTGTGCTTATTTGAAGTCTTCTCTATATAACCCCAATTAACTGCATTAGTAACTCGAATAAAGTTAGTATCAGAGCAAGAATGTTCAAGATATCAATAGTCAACGACCCAAGACAGAACCTTCAAACTTTAAATTGTTTATGGTAAATTCTCGTATTTATACGTTCATTAACTAAACGTGTAAGAGGATAAACTATGATCTTTTCAATAGTTTTCAACACTTTTGTATTTATACCGTATGCATCTTTACTAGACGAGTTCTTCAAGCTGGCAATGATAGATCCACCATCGGAAAAGAATTGCCGAATTGATTTGTAAGAAAACTTGTGACGTCTACGATGAAGGTGAGTCTCTCAGAACATCATCGGCAACGTTTACAAGATAATTGATAATAAAGAGCATTAATCCCCGAATTCACCCTTGATACGCTTCCATTTCAGTATAATTAACCAATTTTCTTATAGCGTCGCAAGCAAGCACTGATATTATGCAATCTTTCGTAATTTTTGAATGTTGCTGTTTATAATGGTTAAATAAAAAGAAATAAAACGGAATGAATCTTGACAATGGCCGGAATGCCAAGGACCTTGCAATAGACGACGTCAAGAACGTTGAGGTTTGTAACGTGCTGCTGCAAATTCTTTAATAACCTCCTGACTAAAAGAAACCGTATTTCAGGTTTGTGAGAGTAGCCTCTTAAGTTTCTACAAACGGCTATGCTGTTAATACAGTACTATTTTCGTCAAATTTGACATTCCTTATTGCTGAAGCTATAAAAATTTCTCCAAGACTTTAAATAGCGCAGGCAATAAACTAATTGTTCCCAGGTCGGCCAGATTTTCGATGCACTGTTTTTTTTCGACAGAAGAGTTACTAAAGAATGTTTCCAGAGTTCAGGAAAAACTTTCGATGCAGTCATTAAAAATATAATAAATGGAACTAAAAGCGTCTGTAGATCGACGATTCAAGCTATTCAGAAGAGAATGCCAGAAAAATCAACTTATCATCTTCTGATACTTCACCATTCCTTCCAGTAATAACCTTAGGAAAATGTTTGGATCAAAGTTAATCCAATGATTTTGTGCTTTTATCTAATCAAGAAGCTTGAGAATATTGTTATTTCAAGTATTTTGAGGGAATTTCCAAAGGATACGGATACCATTTGAATTCCAATATTATTTATTTCTGCATACCCCAACTAACGAAAGCTCACGTTGAAATTCCCGCTACGCTTTTGTTTAATCGACACGCTATTTCGGACACCATTTCGCTCGAGAATAAGCCGATAATTCGGTATTAATGGTTGGCCGAACTCGGAATTCGATTATCATTATCGGATGATCGCGTAATATTGTTCCATGATTGCTGGACCAAAATAGCGTCTACGCTGCCTATGTAATGGTAGACAATGACTGCAATATTCGAACTATAATCCGGCCTATAGTAAGATGGATTATGCATAAAAACATATTTAGTTGTTTGAATTGTGCCAATCTTAATGCACCTATTGCGTAAATGGTAGTAAATTAATATTTTTTAATAATACAGTAACCATTTTTTCGATAAATAAGCAGAAGAGTACCAAGGTTTTATTTATTTCTGTCAACTTAAAAGTAATTCATGGGATTAAATTAAGAAACGTTCGTCTTTTTTAGAGATTCTTGGAATTGTAAATGTTATCTCAAAAATCTTTCTTCTTTTCTTTAACCGATGATTGTTAATTTAAGTTTTCTTTTGGAATTTCGTTTTTTTTTTCTTTCGTCTGCAGAAAACACACGCTTTAGATAGATACAACCAACGCGAGTCGTTGCTAAATCTAGCGCAGAGTTGAATGAAAGCTGAATAAAGCGACTTGTTAAAGCTTATCGCTGCGTTAGATAAGAATATTTTTAAATTCAAAATATCAACGATTAAATTAAATATTATTTTACGTAAACATCTAAATGTAGATAATATTGAAAGGCTGAGTGTAGGCTTTCACGACCGTAATCGATAGTAGAAATGTCTTTCGGGTGTTGTCGCGTACTTGATGTTTGACTTGACGTTTCGCTGAACACCAGTCGTTAGAAATTTTCTGAAGAAGCTGACAGACTGATCAGCGAAACGTCAAGTCAAACATCAAGTACGCCCGAAAGACATTTCTAATATTGAATCCAATTATTTTGAGCAGTATTCTATTAAAATTATCTACACCCACAATTTTACAAGATTTGAGTGCCTTGCATATTCAAGTCCACCGGCCCACCTGTCTTCTTACCTACCTGGAATGGACTCTGTGATCGATCTCCGGCCAGGACGGTCTCCGACAGCAGAACGAGTAGTTCGGTTTTTCCGGGGTCGCCTTGGGCGTCCGTTGGCGGAACGAACCCGGACGTCGGACCGGCGGCGCCGGAACCAGACATTCGAGCGTGCGACGACGGTTCTGGACGAGGGCGCTGGCCCCGGGCGCCGGAAGCACCTTCGGGAAGCCGGGCGTGTTACTGTCGCCAGAGCAGCTGCGGATGCCGGCCGGTGACGGTGCGTTCTCGGTGGTCTCCGTCCGACCGAGCGAGAACCTGCGAACAAGAGCGAGAACTTAGCCGGATAGAGAAATGTTTAATTTATGATTTCAATTTCCGCTTAACGTGGGGTGAAAGAAAAAGAAAACATTATCGTAGTTAAATAGGTTGATTTAGCGCTGCGACTATCCGGATTTGGATGGGATTTCAGACAATTTCAATAGGATTGGCGGTGGCTTCTTGGAAGCATTTGTTTGCAGAATTAAAATCTACGTCTGTGGTTGGTTGAACGAATGTAAATTTCTGTGAGATTACAGCTTATTCAAACAACATAGAAGTAATTGCATCTACTAGATAAATAAGACCAATAAGCACTTAATACAAACTCTGATATTTCTAGATATCTATTAATTAAAACATCAATACGAAAAAAAGTGTAAATTTTCCGTTGCTTATTCAGATCTTAGCAAATAAATTAAGAAATAGTTGCATGGTTAGTTACAGTCGATTTGTCACGAACAAACCCATACTGATAAGGTAAATAATAATAAAAATACAAGCGTAGTCTGAAAATGTTCCGGCTTAATACAGAAACAAGTATTTTCTTTGTCAAATTCAATCTTATTTCTCAACATAGTCTCTGTACAGTTTTCCCAACTTTGCGTTGCCCCCATCTCATTAATCCATCCAAATACCGTCTGACGCCTTGTTCTGCAAAATAAGCGTTTACGATCGTGATGGCCTCCTCATTCGATGAAAATCTCTGTCCTCCCAGCGAAGCTTTGAACCTAGACCAACATATACACAGACTGGCAATTTTATATACAAAACGATCCATCAAATACACGGAGACAGATTCATTCGTATACCTCAAACTCGGTTTCTCTTTTTTTTTCTAAATTTAAACTTCCACTGAAGAGGAGAAGAAGAAAAAAAGGGGGATATTTTCGAGACCGAAATCGAAGCACAGAAGCTACCCTCGAAAGTGGAAGGAGTTGGTTATCCTTTTTGTCATTGCATGCGTTACATTCGCAAGAACTGTCCCGAAACTTTTGCCCGCTCCATCTCACTTTATCTCCGCCCGTCTTCTGCGTGCGTGCCGAGAAGGATCGTCGGTCCCTCTAGGCTACAGACGCACACGACACCGGCGGACCCGTCGGGAACGTTATTGAAAAGGTTGAAAGAACGAATGGGCTACCCGCGTCGGTTGGGTCGGATCGCATTCATCAAACCACTGAAAAAGTTCGATAAACTCGCTTTGCCAGAGATATTATTTTTTAATGCGAGATATGTGCAGGTATCCCCGACAAAGTTGTCAAGCTCGTATTGATTTAAGAGAATGTTAAACCGTAATGCGATAAAACTCCGATGGATTTCCGTTATTTGTGGATGTTTTAGCGAAATAGGTAAATATCCAACGCAAGAGATCTATTAAGCGATATGTATATAAACATTTATCGGAATTTCTTCTATTGGCAAAGTTAACCTTTCGATTTAAATTAGCCGCGACTTATATCGAACTTTAACATTAAATGTTGTATTGTAGTGACGGACGTCAAGTAGAAACTTTGTTATTTGTAGATTGTACTTTAACACAAAACTTTGCGTAAAGAGCTTTTAGAAAAAACGTAAATGCTACATGTAAGGACGGGCTGCAGCTTCTCTGTTGAGGGAGGAGCAACGCAAACTATAAATAGTCATATCTCTTTCACCCGGTCAATAAGCTCCCGATTTCTGGCGTGTGAATAGTAACCATCAAAGGAGAGAGATTTAGGACTCCAATTATAACAACGGTGAATACTCCTAACAAATTCTAACGCCATCTGTAATTTACGAATCGCCAAATAATGAAAAATTTGCCGCGATGCATTGGCATAAACTATTCTTTCTTTAAGTGAATGCATAAACTCTCTCACTGGCAGTGCGTAACTGAATGCTTCTAAAGATTCTCCTGTCGCTCTCACAAGATGGTAACACTTTGCTTAAACTATTCAAACAAATGTAGTAGTATCGCTCGGGAGATTTTTAGGGGAAATAAAACTTTTACAACGTATAAGCTTTCGCCGTAAACCTTTCGCAAATCCAACACTTTATATCGATCTTACTCGATAAGATACGTACGTATATCTTCTTATGCGCTCAACTAAATCCAAATTCCACATTCGTACGGCTAAAATTCATCGAATTTAATATCGAAAGTACGCAATACAGCTTCTATATACTCGCCGGTATGCATATACGAGAGAATTATCTGATGCATGCATCCGTATTTCACTTTTCTCCCATTGAAATAGTTTCGGTGGAAACGAAAATATCCGTTTTGTACCGAAATATTTGCCTTAGATTGGTTTTACGTTTATGCAAAAATCGATCAATTTCTAGAAGTGTGTACCGCATACAAAAGGAAAGAAAAATAAATTATTTTGACTTTTATTGGCATAAATCAAAGTATGAAGTAAGTCAGCGAAGCGCTGATCGGGTATATGCAGTAGCGTAGATAAATTGAAAGTTATATTTTGTTAATCGTCAAGTACGTTTTCGATACGATCGTTCGTTGTAAATTGGTTTCGTCGGCCAGTACACACATACGAGATTTAGCCTGCCACCGAACATAACGCCAATGACAAACCGCACGCAACGTCGCCACTGTAATTATAATAAAAGAAGAACATATATTAGTTCATTCCGCGGCTCATGTTTATAAGTCGCTAATAGCACAGCACCAAAGCCAATAACAACAATAATAATTTAATTTACATAAGCGGAACGTAATTAACAAACAAAATAAATGATTACGATCCGAACTTGTTTGATCGCACCGAAACTGACAAACACTTTACTTCACAATAATTGGCAATTAGTTGCACTCCCATAAGCAGGTCTCGATCGCGTTAGCTCTGCAAAAACCAGGACGATAGCTGAGAGAAACATGCAACGATGCACCTTTACCCCGACAAATTCATCCCATTCCTTCCGCTTATACCTGTCATTCTTTCATTTCTTCGCGCTCGTCTTACGCGAATTCGTTTTCTAATTAGGCGAAATGTACGGCTGCCCTCGAGGAAGGTTTCAGATTGAAGCCCGCGCAACCATTTGCCCTTATTCAGACCGCCAGAAACCTTTCTCTTTTCTACCGCTCAAAAATGAAATATAATTAAACGACTTCGTCTCTCATCGGGTTGTTTACTAATTCGGGAGAACGAGGAGGAGCGTGAGGTTGAGGACGAGGTAGAGACCGAGTCGGAATCGGAGTTGTTATAATTAGAAACGATATCGAATAGCTGAGAACGAATGTGTACAATTATTGCGTTCCACTTTATGGCGGTAAGGAGACAAGGACCGGCGTAATACTATTACCAGTTATATAATGAGAACGACTAACTAGATTTTCGAAGCTTCGACGTTAGGAGTGACTTTCCTGATTTCATTTAATTCCACAATCATCTCGCTTTATAAAATGAAAAAAAAATGGCAAAAATTTCATGACCGTCCGAGTAGTTTGTGGTTTCTGTTGGAACAAGCTTAAAATTGGGGTTAGCCCATAAACGCAGTGTTACCAATTCTCTTATACGAAGAGCCATTTCCATATGTAACCCAATTTGCTCAAGAACTGAACCACATCGCTGAAACTCTGATTCCGCAATAATTATCCTAGGAGAAATATTCAAACTACCATTAACCGCCACATCAACATTTCTCCACAGCAACCCCTCTTATCCAATCCCAATTTCCGTAAGCAAGCGTATGTACCCTACGTACAGACTACTTCTCCATCAATGATAGCCATAATTTGAAACCACTTGGTGTTTACCAGACTGGTGAAACAAAGTGATCGGCCAGCACTCGTGTTGTACGCGATGATCTCTTGAACATGTTCCGCGCGTATTCCGAACGTATCACGAACGTAGGATTTTCTGTTCTGGACCGAAACTGTGCGTGCCACGAACGACTCTGCCACGAATATATGATAAAGCTAATAATTTGTAGGTGTTGGTGGTTAATGGGTACATGCCCGAACAGCCTTCAAAAGAAGAACTTTATTGTGTACAGATATCGGATTATCTCCCAATTTATCTATACACGTAGTATATCACAACAAAAGCTCTCCGATATGGGAAAAAATACATCTACGATCCTGCTAACAGCTTCCGAGATATATGCACCGACTACGTCATATTCCACATAGCATTTTTTCGAACCATAGATACATCGTGAATATATGACGCAGGACTGAAGGTTCTCCCACTCCGATAAGCTTTCGATATACATAAATTTTGCCTATTTACGCATCCGAGTTGCCCGTTAAATCCCCTTGTCAATTTTTCCATTCCTTCCTTCTCCACTCTTCTATTTCATTCTTATTTATTATGCGCACCGTCGTCGGTCCGCAATACTTACCGTACAACGCTGACACTAAAATTTATCGCCTTCCTGGAGCTTTAGCCTGGCAATTTCGGCTGCAAGACGCGAGCGAAGAAACAGGCTGACGGGATTGGGGTCGTCCCCATACAGTTCATGCACCGAATCAGAGCGTCTGACTGTATTTTAGTTGCGAGAACAGAGCGGGGGAATTTTATAAAGTCGTTCGGCAATAATTTTTCCGTGAAAAACTACGCGATGTGAAGGTGGGAAACGTGACACTTCGCCCGGAGATAGCGTTGAGAAGGTTCAGAAATTTACAATTTACATTTGGTTCTACCGTAAAGAAGTGTCACGTTCAAAAGTCTACAATTTGAAGTGATTAATTGTACCAGCGAATGAGAAGGGACTTGAAGCTTTAATGAATGTCAATCTTGATGTTTGTCATTCATAAATTAGCTTTTTAAATTAATTTAATTACATTAGTTATATATTCGGTTGTACGATTGGTAATAGAGATCCACGCATCCTACGCAGCTATTCTGGAATGGTTAATTAAACGTGAGTGGTGCGGAATATGTCAATACTTTAGTGTTGTTTCCCATTGTTACATTGGATTCTAATAATAGCTTCTTGCTCGTATTCTTACGATAATATTTGTATAAGCCAAAAGAGGATAAATAATGTGTCTTTTTTGTCAGCTTTAAACTTATAATTTTAACGATTTCATGGGGTTGATTAAACATTGTAGGGGCCAGATAAGAACTCAAGTAACGAAAATACAAAGGTCAACAAAATGTTCGCCGCCTGATTAAATTTCATGAAGCCGGTGCAATGAGTCGCGAATCAAGTAGTTGCAGACTAAAGAAAAATTCACAGATCAAATGATACTTGCCAACGTTACCTTAGAAAAGATCTGGAAAAGTATTCACATAAAAATCGCGTTGCGCAAGGACTCAAATCCATTGATCACATAGTGATACATTACAATACCTTAAAGAAAGCTACAAAACAGAAAGGAAATTCAAATGTTCGCCTCAACAGAAGCGAAAACGAAAAAGGACAATGTAAATAGACGTTAAAACGCTTTCTTTCTAAACGGGCTTCAGTATACTGTAGGTATTACTTTCCGCCGGATCTCTTGTTACGCTTTGTACAAATTTAATTCCGTTCTCGTCGGCCCATCCGCTTAGAAAAAAAAAAACATTGGAAAACAAAAGATACGAACGAGACGAAACGGAATTGGACAAAAATAAATAGTGCATAGGCGGTGTTGCTCTTCGTTCTGTAAACAAAGAACGATAGCAGTAACAAGGATACTTTTTAGAAAGGATAGCCTTGTTTTACGCGAGTGTTTTTAATATCTATCGCATAGAGGCTTGCTCCCCTTTGCCTGACCCATGCAAGTCAGTCGTCACTTGATAGCCAGAAAAGTTGTTTGTGTATGTTTCATCTTTGCTAACCAACACTAGCAAATTCTTAGTTTCCTCGACGATTATTTTTTGTTTGAGTATTTAATGTTAATAAACAGTTTCTAACATCGAAATTATTTACTTTTGTTTAGGAAGTAAGCAATGCTTTCCGTTCGATGCATCTACGCCACTAATATTTTACATTTATGTTGAGCGTCTGTAATCAGACAAAAAGATCGTCTGGTTGGACGATTATCGCGCTTGATTCTGTCTCAAGCGTCGACGATTCGCAACCACCATTTCTTATAAAAAAGAACCTTTCCTGATTCTTGTGAATAATGCATTATACCATCGTTGTGATAAATAAGGCGCCTACCACATTTCCCATCATAACCATTACCAATTTAATACAACAAATAGCGTAAAGAAATACTCCTCCTCTTCCATTTCAGATTTATTAGCAGCGGCGTTCAGAATGTATACGTATACAACAATCTACAATGCCACCTGCTATTCAAAGCCCTGGGCTCTGGCGGTTGCGATAGGTTTAGTAGCAAGCAATGCCGGAAGTAAAGCGGCTTATTCTGTTAAATAATCTGTCGTAATATAATTGCCATTACTCCCTTAAAGCTAAATGTAATATATTTAGTAACCGCGAACGCTCAGGTCGGTTTATTCATTGAATGAAGGGCTTAGTGTCTAATTTTAGCAGAGGTGCCGGGTTTGTAAAGTTTATGTTGAATTTAGCGCTAAATACATTAGTTTGTGGAAATTTGTTAGTGACAAATACTAAGGTAAAGGAAGATCCGCTTCGTAGAACTTGGCACCCAGAGTTAAGGGAGACACAATTTCTTAGAGAGCATTAAATTGAAGCACATAAAGATTGTCAGAAGACTTAAATCTGGCGCAATTTCTGCTGTTGTGTTCTGATGATGACCAATAACGCGTAGGTAGTGTTCAATGTTTGAACATTTCAAGAAGCGCTATGCGACATATTCTCACGAAAGATCTACATCTTCATGCCTATAAAATTCTGATTCGACTAGCTAAACCTACAAAGCATGCATAGCGAAGAAACTTCGCCAATTGGATCGTTGAACAACAACACGTGAACGATCAAAATCATCTTCAGCGATGAGGCCACTTTTCATGTTGATGGCTTCGTAGATAAGCAAAATTGCCCCGTTTTGATGTTATGATGTTATCGTATTTCTCAATAATTTTAGAGATGCGCTACAGGTCTGTACTTATTAATATCTCATCTGCCTCTTTTCCTATGAATAGGTGTAACTATACTGTATTTTAATATTTCAAGAAATTTGCCGGCTTGGAGAATATTTGTTTTGTGGACCAAGGCAGACCAAGGGCAATCTGAGAACAACATTTGAGCAGAGAAGCTAGAATTCCGTCCCTTCCAGTCGCTTTAATGTTGTTCAAGCATTGATAATGCTAAATAAAATTGACTTTAACGAAGAAAAAGTACTTATTTCTGTGTTTAGACTGGAAGATTTAGCAGACCTTTACGTCGACGCCACTTCAACAAAAAGAGCTTCCTAGCACCGTTATTATTAGGAGGATTAGATCGCTTATATAAAGCGTAGTCGTTTTTTAGCGAATCAGAGAATGAAATAATATATAGGATGTTATATTTAAAATAACAAAGCAAGTAAATCATAAACGTTTTTGTAATATACATCACTTTAACTTCTATTTCAAACATTTTTTTCTAAAACGAACGTAATGAAAGCGAAAAACATCATTTTCTTGAAGCACTGTGCTTTGCGAAACTATCGACTCACCCACTAACCTCGCTAATATTAATACGATATCAATTTCTAAAAAGACATCAGCAAATACGCTATTTGATATTTATTTTTTAAACTTACTTATAGAACTAAAACCATCAGAGGCTATTAAGTAAACACACGTTCCACATCAACGTAATTCTTTTACTTTTCCGCGCCGTTCGCTAAACTTTAAATTACTCTTAAAAGTGGGCGACATCGCAACGTTGCATCCGCGCTCTTGTCTGTATATGCAGGCCGTTTTTAAAAGTTCGCCGTTTTATAAATGGTGATCTCGTATTCAGGACGTTCGAGACATACATTGGACAGGTTCCCCATGGTTTTCCAGCTTGTTCGAAGAACTGTTGCAATTTAGAAAGTTTTAATATGCGATTACTCTTCTATAACATTCTCACGCTACGAATAACTTAGAAAAAGAGAAAAATACAGAATTGGATCGGGACATTGGGGGCGATTTTAATGGTCGAGATCTTGGGGGAATTCGTGATTCGGGAAAAAGAATTGGAAGTTGAAGGAAGTTAACGCAAAAAAAATATTGGATGCAGCAATCGTACTTCTGAATTCGATGACTCCTTCTTGGCTAATTATCATGCAAAAGGCAAATGTTATATAACACAACACACGATAGAATCATCGGTTTTTATCGGTAATGTAGGAAGGTTTTGTGGATTTCGCTGGCTAGTGCCACTTAGCAGAAAATAAGACGTTATAATATGGTTTGATTTGCGCCCTAAGAAGAGGACTTGACGTCACAAGCACACGTACCCGTACATACTACGTAATTCGGAC
Organism: Oryctes borbonicus; assembly: GCA_902654985.2. Lineage (NCBI taxonomy): Eukaryota > Metazoa > Arthropoda > Insecta > Coleoptera > Scarabaeidae > Oryctes > Oryctes borbonicus. Next base: position 370,835 of record LR736911.1, read on the forward strand.
GCAGCCTTGGATTTAACTATATAACCAACGCAAGGAATAATTAAAAAAAGTACGGCCTCCCTGATTACTTGAAAATCGACTAGAGTAATGCTACGGGACTGTAATTATACAAATATCATTCTCCAGTATCCCATACATTACAATTTCTCCAAGCTTTTTTCCAAACCCTTTAAAAAGACAAGCTTCTGTTTATCACTTTTGCTCCTACTCAACGCTAATACGAGCAGTAACTAGAACTTGTATTTAGACCGAAATGAGGAAACCATGTACTCGGTGTCAGAAGCAGAACGTACATTAAAAACGTATCCTCGGAGAGAGTCTGAGGACGCGGCGGAAAGCAAATTGCATTTGGTCGTTCGGCGTAGGAGGATTATAAATTACCTACGGTTTTTTCAACGTTTAAACGGGTACTAGAAGGGTCATTTTGCTCCGTCATGTCGGTGTAAAGCGAGAGTATCCGTCTTAATAATGTTCGTTCCGCTTTAAAGTTGTTAATCACAGGGTTTTTTTGGTCCTGTTCGTGTGAGCTGCAGTAGCTACTTCGATTTACTTAATTGGAACCATACAAGTTTAATTAAACGAAAAGAATACGTTTTAATTATGGTCATTTATTTTAGGAGTGGATGGCATTAGTACTTCAATAATATTAAACAATTAACTTGCTTTTTATTTTTACTTTGTTTATTTAACATTACACATTCTCAATATTTCTATATATTCTATATATCTACAGCTGCTATTTTTTTTACAATAGCAGTAACCTTTATTTTCGATCAGTTCGCCTTTTTTTGCACATGTTAAGTATATTTTGCTTTTCAAAGACGTACATATGTATATCCCAAACTTAAGAATTTTTTTTACGACGTCTGTAGCATTTTACAAGCTGTATTTTTACTTTGTAAAGCAAATGGACAATGGATGGAATACAGAATGTAGATTTCGATGATAAATTTTCTGCTGTATATTTGCTTGCTTGCACGTTGTAGGAGATTATTGCTTGTTCAGAATATATATTTAGAAATTTTAAGCATTAATTGCACACATTTGGTTTTATTGAACAGTGGAGTACGTGGAAGTTCATATTGTCCAATTTAGCACTAAATAACCATAAATATCCAAATACTAGAATAAAGTGAGGAGACCGTTGTACAACTTTTTCAAAAAAACGCCCCAATTATATTTGACAACATATATTTGCCTCGGCAAGAGCTTTCGCTACTAGAATTAAAAACTCAATTTCTCGCAAAAGTAACCTTCGACAAGAGTCCTACCGCTGTTGTATTTTACAAAACCAACGTTGACCTCGATAATTTCTTCGGTATCATGTTGCTTTTCCTTTGAATCCGGCGTATTTTTAAAACAGGATTATTACTCCCGTTTTTAAGACGCAAATTGTCTTATCTCCCTCCGCTAGACACGTAGAATTAATGACATGTTCGTAGAAGCTAGTACGCCGCAGGTAGCCGGTATCTCGCGACAAGTATTAATTTCAAACGCCCTCCATGCTCGCAATGTTACTTACGCCCGCCGATTATCGCTGACCGATACGTATTTAATGAAACAAGGGTAGTACGATCTCCGCAGATAATAGAAGCGGAATCCTCAGTAGCTACATCAAAGTAAACAGGACGACCGACGTTTACGTTTATTCTGTGACAATCGACCTGGCTACAAATGTACGGAGACGTCGGAATGCACACGGAGAGACATTATCTGGTTTAGGTCATCAGGACGAATACGTTTGGTAAATTTCTATATACGAGGAGTGTTAGAATAGAAAACTAATGCACGGATTGGTTTCACAAGAAAAGTCTGCTGATTTAGTGTTTCTTTCATACATATGGTGAAATGCCTGCAACTGCTCTTGAACTGTCAAATCTTGAGCTATACAGGTTATTTTGCGAAGGTGAATTTGAAACGGTCCTGTGACAAAGAAATAATTGTTTAGAAAGATGGTTAAAATGAAATAATTGAAGATGTAATGAAGATTAAGATATTTTTCATTATTATTACGTCATAGAGGCTGTGACAATTTACACATTTCTCTTGTGTGTATTTGGAAGCGTCACTACTCGACTTGCAACCCTCCAAGTTGATGCCCTTTATTTAAATAAACATTCATATTCGCAAGTCATCGTTGGTATCTCGTAAAGGAGACGACGCGCATAGCTAGATGGAACAAGACCAGCTACGATGCGTCCATAATAATAGCGAGCATTAGCTGCGAGAATGGCGGTCGAGATTGCCGACGACGAGCGGAATAAGCCTCTCTGATGGCTTTTATGGCGGGTACTTTATTGTCGCGTGAGCTCGTTAGATTCGACGGCAATAATTCGAGATGTTGAGCGTAGGTGACTGTTTTCTTTGTTGAGTTATAGATGCCGCTTAGTTTTTGATATATTTTAATGACGTAAAGCAAACGACTCCTACATTCCTAACAACAGATTATGTCCTACCCAACAAAAAAAAAAAAACAGGTTCGGTCAAGGAATACGACCATCTTGGAAAACTTAACTGTTGCCTCGATTCGCTGGATTTCACGGAAATTTTAACTGAATTCTCCAAACTTTACACGCGTCGAACAAACGATTCGTGTCTATTTTAATTACGTTTGAGTGTTGTCCAAACGGCAAAATCATCAATCGTCCTCTAAACATCGCATTTTTAATTTCTCGTTTCCTGTCTTTCGTTTCCGCTCTTCTTCCGCTGTCATTTTAATCTGTCCGAATTTAATTAAAAATGCAAATGCTGGTGAAAGGTCGGCGCCTTCGTACCCCGTACCGCGTTATTGTCTGTCCTCATTCACCTTGCCGCCCAACAATGAAATCGAATTTAATTTTCACTCAAAGATCCATCTACCTTGAATCGTTTACAAGGCGCGATAATGACGCATCGTGAAATCGTAGATGTCTAATGTTTAGAAGCGTTTACTATTTGCTGAAATGTGGATAATCTTAACGCGGGAGTCGGCACAGTTCGCATCTTAAATCTATAAAAATTATTTTTTCTTCAAGTAAACCATTTAATAGATTGGTACTAGTTATAAGGAAAGTAAGTTATCATAAAGGTGTTGCAGATTCCAAAAAAAGGAATAAAAATTAAGTGAGGCAACGCCACCAAAGGATAATGCATTCCTTGCTGGACACGCTGTATTTGTTTACGCAAAAAAATTACACATGTAAAACAAGTCTATCCTTTCTATCTATAAAATAAAACATACTAAATTGAACCTAATTAATATGCGTGTTACCGCATATAAACTTCTAAAAGAAAGACATCCACCCATGTGAATATTGGCACTTAGTCTACTATCATAAGGACCAAAAAGGACCGTGAACACGGATACTACGTTATTTTCAGCGTCCGTTGTTCGGTTTTACCCTCGTCTTTCGTTGCCCGTCACCAAAATAATCCCTTTGACATGGACACGTTTAGAAGTTGAGACGTTTTGTCGCCGATCTTTTATCGCAGATTATTTTCGTATTATCGATTTTATCTGGGAAAGGCGTATTTGTTATTTCGGTGTTTGTATGTTACGCAAATTTTTAAATTAGAACGTTTACTCAAAATTACCTGAACGCTTTCGCTAATTTTAAACTTTCTATATATAGAGTTATGTCCTCGAATACGGGACTGTATCGGGGCTGTAGCAAAAAATATTGTTGTATCCAAATACCAGCTAATTTAGGAAAGTGGTTTGCACACAATACATTTTTTATAGATGCCTCATGGGAAATAACTTGGCGGAAACTTCATCTTGTGTTTTCCACTTTAGGTTCTTGGAAAATTTCCGGCCTTTACCTGCGATTGATAGCATGTTCTACGAAATTTGGCAAGTTTTAAAAAGTTCGCCAGTTCGCCAGAATGTTGATAATTTGAACGATCCAATTCTATAAGCTGCATAACTTTCAGCAAAGAGAAACCATTTTCTCCGAATGGAATTCTGCAAATACTGGATAGACAGAATTAACAAACATCCAAATTTCACAAATCTAATCCTTTTCTCTGATGAGTAAACATTTTCGCTCAATAGAAGCGTCAAAACTCAAAACATACGAATACGATCGAGAGTAGATCCTTTTTCCTTCCAAGAAATGCACGCAATGGCATCAAAAGCCCGATTTAATCCCTTTTGACTTTTTTTTGCTGGGGTTATATAGCTACTAAAATGTTTGATAATATTCAAAAACCATTTGCAGTACTGCATTCGTCCCTTAGAACTTCGTGGAAGTTATTGCTGAAGCACAGTGGATGAAAATGTAATTGCTGTATAATAACTTCTATACGATAAATCTACAAAAAAAAAAAATTGCCACGTGAACTATCTGACAAAACCTAAGTAGAGCCTTACTGAAACTCTGCAATAGTCGTTAGTTTATCTCTTTCTTTAGTTAAGATCTTGGATCCATTAGGCGGTGTTTGATGGCAAACACTTCTAGAACCATGAAAACAAGCTAAAAATATCCGCGTTGCCAACTTATCGGGCTTTTCCTGCATTATCTGAAGAGCAACTATTCACATTAATATTGACTCCCAATTAGAAAGTCTGCCTCGCATAATCCTAACTCGAAATGAACCCATTTAGTGCGGTAACTTTCCAGACATAGCGAACAATAAATAACCTCGAACGTGTTAGCGACATCACTAAATTTTCGCACATAGACCCCTGTTCGCAGCGGTTCGCTAATGTTGACGTTTAAACGCTAACATATTTAAGGCGAAATTTCCAACATGTACGTAAGTCTTCCACGTCGTTCCATTGGCAATAATGGACGATAACGAGTATCGAAGCTGGGTAAAATGTGAAGGGAGGATTGCAGAGGTCGTCACGTTAATGATGAAAAGTTGGCAACCGTTAACTTTCGCTCACGTGGAAGGTGGAGATTGGACCCGCGGGAATGGGTCGGTGTAGATGCTGATGCCGGCAGGGAAAATGGTGCCCTAGAACCGCCGAAAACTTTTAATGAAACCGAAATCATTTGTAATCCGACGACTCGGTCTTTTAAGGGTAAAAGGTGGTGTACGCCGAGTTGCGTCATTTTCGCTGTTATAATTTTTCAAATTAAGCAAAAAACTCTTTTGGTTGTACCTCGAAATAAATTTGTTGAGATGTTTTAAACAGGATTTTGTACATTAAATACATACTCATGAATATTACATACGCAATGCATCTAATAATTCTCTTCCGAGTCAAAAACACATCTCCACTATACGATGATTTGCCCCAGACAAAAAACAACTAAGTTTTGCCAATTTTTGATCCAAGAAAACAAAATTCAGAGATCAGTTATCTCCTAAGTACTGTTTGACCGAATGCGAACTTGTTTGACTAAAGTCTCTGCCTGTACCGCGGTGCGTATCAGAATTATCGACCTTATTAGAAATATTTTGCCGTTGCAATTAATTAACGAGGCAGCATCTCATCCGTTATACCTAACGCGGCAATGCTAATCTTCAAAGGGCTCCCACGCACAAGGTATTAAACTCATTATAATCTCGCTTGAAATTGATAATACAGCACCTGTCTAATGCCTACCGCGACGAGATGATTAATATACAAAACAGCTACTATTCCCGTATTCTCCCCATCACCTAATCCTCTCTACTTATTACACGTTTGCGTTTTTGCTACGATCCATCTAGCGCGCTTCGCCGATGTAAAACCTCACGGAAATTTATCCTCCTTCCGCTCGAAGTTCCGAGGGAGTCGACTCCCGCGACTATTTTGCTTCTATTGTAGGATGTGAGGCGGACAATGGCAATTTTATTACGGCGAGCGCCAGGTTGCTATTATTGAGATTGGTCACGCTGACGCAAGACGATAATGAAATTGTATTCTGAGAGCTCTGTATATGCGGTGATAGTCAGGCATATGAATGCACACGACGGCTCGTAATAATCTAATAACTGAAGCGGGGCTATACGTAGAGAATGACGGTGAATTATGGCCTATAGTACGCTTAATTTATACGTCACACGATTTTGATGTTTACGTAAGATCGTTCAAATAGCCAACTAAGTCTCGGATTGGGTAGCTGCCCAAAGCGCCAAGCTCTAGAGAATGCAAAAAAAATTACGAAATAAAAAAAATATATATAAAAGAAATATTTTAACATGTAAAATAAAGGATACTTTTCGACTGGAGTGGGATTTGGTGTAATTGTAAATGTAGTTGGTAACACTGGCGGCTGCCCACCTGGCATCCTGTTAATCTCAATCATGTTTCTTGACGTTTGCCTTCTATCTATTTTCAGTCTGCTTTCAGTTGAAGTAACGTTGCAACGCTTTTTACCCTAAACTCCGTATCTTCACCGATTTCACGCAGTGAAACTGTAAATTCTTCGTCAAACAGCGAAGCCCAAATAATAGACTTTGAAATTAACAAAGAGCTAGAAAATTCAAACAAACAGTCTGATTTCGACTTTACTTTCATTATAGATGATATTGCATCTTGGGATGTTACTTTGCCTTCAACTGTTGAAACTTGCGACCAAGAATGCCCCAGAATAATATTTTCAAGCGCATTTTTTCAGATCCGAACGTGTTTACAATAAAAAAAGTAAACATACGGTCACTGCAAAATTGTTTAAATGCACCCTTTCCAACAGAGAGTCTTTTGTCAAAGCATGGTGGTTATACTCTCAATCATCTGGAATAGTATTTTGTGTCTCATGTTGCTTTCTCCAACCCTCGGCCAAGAAAACTCACTTTTCCTCCAGGTTCAGTGATCGGAACCATGGGCATGAATTGGTTAAAGAACAAGTAATCGCCTGACCTTTTCCAGGGTGATAACGACAATTTAGAATCAACTAATGGTCTCTATCTTGAATGCCTCGAATTAATTAGCGGATTTGATCACTTTCTTTTCCAACGTTTTTCTCAGTACGGGAATAAAGGGCAAGTATCTGTCTGTTCAAACTTGTGATGAGTTCTTTCATGTCCTATGACAGGCTATGTTTTGCGCTACGTAGGTCTCCAACATGATTAGCCAAAGAAACGTCTTTTGAAGAAATAAATATCGTATTAGGAAGGCTTCAAATCTTTCGAGTTTTTCTGGTCAAAGCGTATTGCAAATTTTAAATAAAGCCTCTGTTGCTTTTCGATAAAACATAATAATTCACACATCAATCTTATCATAAGGCCATTCGCAATTTACCACGTCCAACCTCCCTCTCCCTTTTTCCTAGTCGCCCATCCTGTAGTAAATTTCCACCATAAGTCATCTGCCCTCGCCTCGTACATGCACATACATTCGTTTCGAAAGTATTTAATCGGCAAAGTCGGTAAACTGGATAACGTAGCAGCGACCGTCTCGCATCCTCGAGACCCCACCAACTAGGCGTCGCTGGGTGAATGGCGCGTCCCGGGCTAAATTGCTGTAATTATTTGCGCGGCACGACTCCGGGCGACAACCGCTAATATGGCGTTATTTTGCCGACGCACGTCCCGCTATATCAACAACAAACGAAGAAGGGAGTGGAAGATGATAGCCTTAACCCATGAACCCATGGGATGTTATCGCTATAGCACGCAGTTCCGGTCGCGCGATGCTTATCGATCCGGGAATACGCGGAAGTGTATTCGGTAACGTACGAATTTTATGATGTGAGTTAATGTTGTTGCTGTATGATACATCCGTTACATTGCGGGAACATGCAGTATCAACAGGAAAAAGACTTTCCTAGATTTCGCATTTTATAAAGTAGCATTGAAGCTAACACTTGTGGCAATTTCGATAAATACCTGGCCTTGACAAGAAAAAAAACACATTTATATGTCTAAAATTAAAAACATTACCTCGAACTGATGTCACAATACGACGTGTCGGAGCGGAAGTTGCGTCCCTACGAACTTTCTTTCATTAAGCAATAAATTCGGATTCATTGTGACGAAGTCGGCAGATATGATAGAAGAACAATTTCTTCCACTTTCAACGAACAATAACTCGCGAAATGATAAAGGGAACGGAGAGGAAGGAGTTGATCTCTTCGAGATGGTGGCCGCCCCAGAAATTATTCAAATTGAGCTGGAAAGAAGAGTGTGGAAGTTCGCCGACGTAGAGAAGACCGAAATTAGATCAAAACGAGTTACGTTAATCCGCCTAATTGAAATCCTGGCTGTCTGACGTCGGCAACGAGGACGATGTAGCAACGCCGAATGGTAATTGGAGAAAATGGGGGATCTGGCGCGTTTTTACGATACGGACGGAGCTGCGTTTTTTTTTTGAATTAGTTGCTATTTTGGTGTTGGCAGACGCGGTCCATTATTACTACGTATATGGGATAAAATATGTTGAGGATATAAATCTACATCGTTTGGAGTCAATAAAAAGCGATTATGAGGTTGGCTGTTTTTCGATAATGAGATTTTTATGGAAAAAAATTCTGTGAGGACCTCTACACGGCATTAATGGAAATAGAACAGCAGAAAGTTGAATGGTTTTAGTACTATACACGAAGTCCATAAAGACTATTCCATTTTCAGAACGTTTAGGAGTAATATTAGGTGTACACTGAAGCAAATTAATATAAATGTACTCAATATTTTGATTGATAATTAGTCGTCTATTTATCCAGTTATAAAACTACAGAACAGGACATTTAAAGACAAATGGTAACGAACAAAACATATTACGTGAACGTAAATTGAAACCCGCTCCGAGGCTTATAAATCTTAAATGCGTTAAATAGTTAGTAATGCATTAAGTCAGTCCTTATAACTTTTATTCAGCGATATGACGGAGTCCTTATAAAAATAAGATATCCTTAAACCCACTTTTTGTAATTGAATCCGGCGATCCAAAAAAAAGCCCATAACCGCATTTCGGGACCTTCGTAAGTTACGCGGGGCCACCAATTGCGTCTTATTTTCAATTTTCCCTCCGCCTAAACGGTTTTTAAACGGCCCAACTTCGAGATTAAAAGATCAGAGGACGACGGAAATTGGATTGTGATTAATTCCAAGGTGTATTTTTACGAAATGGCCGAGGAGACAGCGCGACCAAGGGTAAAAGCGAGATGAGCTTTCACCGACGACGGCGGCTGTTTAATGGGACATTAGGAGCACGTTTCGGTACCGTCTGGACCGTTAGAAAATCGTTATTGTCGTCTTATAGCAGAGGGAGATGACGTTAATATAGTGGGGCAAAAGAGTTTACTAGGGGCCAGATGTCAGAAATAAAAGAGGCCTTTTATTTTATAATTTTTTTTTCAATGGAACACCAAAATGTCTTAATATATCCCTCAGTTTATTTAGAATATTATTTAAAGCCTCAATTTTCTTTTTAACTTTATGGTTTATGCTTGAAAATATTTACTTTTTAGGCATCCTGCTAGGATGCTAATTTATATAAGCCATTTCCAAAAATAAACCCGACTTATAATTTTTTTCTTCACACGTAACGACGGGGAAAACCGCCCCGACAGGCAGAACAGCTGGAAATCGGTTGAAAACCCGGCATGAAATTCAAACTGTTCGTCCGGAACGGACTCCAGTTCTGCCAGTTCATCCCTTAGTCTCCTAAGGATGACTGCCTCTAGAATCTTCGAAATTGAAGATAAGAGACTGACGAGACGGTAGCTCTTCGTGCTGGGAATCGTTGCCCGGCTTCGAGATCGCCACCACGGTCGTCAAGCTTTCACAAAGAGGGAAGATGTGCTAGTGATAAAGCTTCGTTGATCAAAGTAACAGCAAGGAAATAGCCTTGTTTCTTCTTCTGTTCTTTAAGTTTTTTATTAGATCTTGTACTTGCTCACCAAGCGGCTGAGAAGTCCATCCGTTGCGTTTCTCGGAAATTTTCTACATACAATCTGCATAAAACCTTTTCCATGTCGGAATAGACCATTCTTTTTCTCTTTAATGAGTTCGTCACGCACCACAGTAAATTATCAGAAATAGCAGGAGAGACTGAAGTTTTTCTCCCCGCTGTTGTTTTCGGAAATCAAGCAGCTTATCTTTTACTTTCTTCGACGAACGGGCGAAGTATAATCCCTAACGTTCGGGGAGCTGATGCGTGTACATGACAATGCAACAACTCCTAAGATTGATATTGAGCTTGTTAGATTTACACCAATTAACTAGTTTGTTTGAATTTTCTTGTGGCAAGGTCACATCATTGTTAGACGAAAGTTGTGCATATAATCATAGGCGCAAGCCAGCGTCGGGCAATTAATACTTGTCAATCGATCACTTATGAAGAGATCGAATAAGAAAGGGCCTAAATTTAAACCTCGAGGGACTTCTGTATGTATGACGAATTCTTAATATTTTCATCCACCCACCACAATTGAAATAAGCTAATTACTGCCCTTCCATATACACGGGATGGAAAGATGCAAATCACGAATTCTCTTAGGAAAATGGCGTATGTCATAAACATTAGCGTTCCGTTTTCGCAACGCTTCTAGAACTAAGTAATTCAACAATTTATAACTTGGAGAATAGAATACGTAGCAGAGTGCTGCGATTATGCTTATTTTGATTTGCATTCCCGTCCAGTTCCGCTCATTAAGAATGGAAACCCACGCCCGGCTTAGGATTAAGCGTTTGCTTCTTTCTCAGTGTTTCCGTCCTACTTTATTTTATTCTTGAATTCTGTTTCCCAGCGTTTTGATTGTTCGCTAAAGTGCCACTGTTTAAAACGCCGGATAATTAAAAATCAAGGCAGTTATACAACGCTAATGGAAAAATTTACCTCGCCTTAGAAAGGAGGAAAAAATTCCCAATTGAAATTCATATTTTTAATTATCTCGGCAAGCGGCGGGAAGCTCTGTTGCTTCGATAACCAAAAAAAAAAACTTGAATATCGGTCAGAAGCACTTCAAGGGAAAAGATTGGAAGTGAAAAGCGGTATGGAAGTACAGGGGGAGCAAAGGGAGAATTTGTTAATTCTCGACACCTTCCGCCTTGATTTTTTAATTAATGTTTGAAAATTACTTTTTAGGAAGAAGTCGATTTTTTTAAGTTGTTTGTTTCGTAATTAACTTTTGAGAGTGGGGAAGGGTTGTTTCGAATTTTTTTCCTTTGCTAAGCGAGGCCATAGCCTTTTTCTTTTTTGTAAATTTAGTAAATATTACAGAGAGAAAATAGGGGAGGTCCGCCAACTTTTAACGTTGGAGCCATTCACTTACGAGTATAAATAAACATAGGTGGTCCCCTTCGCCCGATGTTACAACACCAACCCTCTTCTACTCTTCTATTCCGATAACTTTGTATGGTTTTTGAACAGTAGCAAACCCGTTTTCATTCATACTGTACATTTTATGCGAAGGAAACCGATATTTTGTCATAACTTTCTCAAGAACCCTCAAAAACTAACCTTCGTAACTGAAATGGACTCACTTCATGATACGTATTTGCCAAAGCCTCACATTTGAAGCTGTATCATCAAACGTATTTGGCAAATCCTCTTCAGTCCAAACAGACATTTTTGGCGAAAGAAATATTAAAAAGATGCAAGTCAAACTTTAAAAATTCTTGAAAAATGCAAGATATAATAATAATAAGTAACAAAACTGTAGAATTGATGGTGTAAACTGACTGAAGGGAAACCATTTAGAAAAGGATTTCAAACACGAAGTTCTGTCACAAATTAGCACCAATATTTCATCTCCCAAAGTTGATCGATCTCAGACTCGCTTCAAGCTAGGCGATCGATTGCGACACTAGCCAGCATCAAACAAACTAAAATTAATGCCTTCGCTTAAAGATATTATGCTTATGCCATAAGGCTACTACTTCTGCCCTCATCATCATCATCATCGTCATTATTATTGTTACTGCCGCGACGTCTCGTCGGGGGGGATGAGATTTTATGCGAGATGAACGTTGCCGTCATGCTGAGCGTAATTTGTGGAATGAAAAATGGATGTTAGTCCTGATGCAAGCCGAAAAAAAGGGGGGAACATCGCAAACAACGATCTCTCGAGTAAGCGACTCGGGGTGTGGCTCTTGTTAGGTTGAATGGTAAAGATGGAAAGAGTAAAATTTGCATTTTGATTGATAAACGACTTACTTTTCGACTTTCGTAGAGCCCACGTGCACGGTCATAAATTATATTTGGGAAAGCAGTAAAAGGATGTTTGTATTGTTGAGTTGGCTGGATACAATGCTCTCGTTCCTGTATTGTAAGTAATATATCTGAAATTGGATGATGTTTTATTCTGATTAGGGGGGAATACGAACGTGAATAAGTGTGGTATCGTTCTGCGAGTTGAAAATATTTAGGTTTATGCACTATTAAATTTTGTTGAGATATGTTAGTCCATAATCAAAATTTCTTTTTCTTATTGGAGTTTTCATATCTATATACAGTGTGTCGGAAGTTCGGAAACAAGCAAATAACAATGTAATCAATGTTTCTTGAGAAAAATCATGAAATATGTCAATATATGTGATAAAACTATTGTCAATTAAAGTAGGAAAGTTTACCGCAGAAAACCGTATAAAACTCAACAAGAAATTAATTATTATTACCTTTACTATATACGTGTACATTCAGATGTAGGTAATCAGCCAATACTCAGCCATTATTATGGAAGGGTCCTCGTAGCATCTATGAGAGAAGGCGATTGTTGTTCCGCAATTTGTACGACGTCTTTTACGAGGTTCGTCGACGACTAGCGAATACGAATCCTTAAATTTAAATAACGAACATCAATCTGCATTGCATACTAAGATGCATCGTGCATGTATCGTCGTTATTCCTTCCGTAACTTTGAAATTACCATTAAATTCGTTTTCGAATTTACCGCATTATAGTAATCTTCAGTTATTGCCAAGTTTCATAGCAAAACCGGTGTTATTGTATTTTGCTCCTCATTATATACCTTCCAGGTTCTGCCAGTTGTAGGTTGTCCTCTTCGTAGTTTGCAACTGTGCATTGACAAGTTTTGCTTATTAGCTCTCTACTATATTGAAGTTCCAGTTACTGTCTCACAATGTTCTGGTTCTAGTGGTTGACTAATGTAATGTTCTCTAATTTGATGAAGGTGTTCGGCTCTGTGTGTCATTGTTATGTATTTGTTTGATGTTCCGTAATTCTACGCTGTATACTACGAGAAAAAGAACACGATTATGCCGACATACCACACCACAATGGCCCAATCCACGCAGAGCCTCAAAGTTTATAAAATTTTAAGTCTTACTCGTCATGCTTTATTAAGAAAACGCCTACAGAGAACGAGGTTCGCTCAAAAGGAGATGTTTATGCTTAAAAGATGGACCATTTGAGCGCACATGTTACCAGTGTAGGGCTGTCTGCAGATTCAGATTTTATCCGCTTGGTTATCTTAAAAAGGATTCTGCTGAATGAATTTGCTATAAACTATATTAAGCACTACTGGTTCTCAGATTATTCAAGCCTTCTTGTTGATACAATGTTTTCTTAAGAACAAGCGAGTTCTACTATCTCTATCAAATTGATCCCCGATTAATTCTTTAATTATTTTAGTGGTAATGGAAAAAAAAACCTCCTCGCATTAAGTCCCCTATTGTTCCTATGCCAATTTTCCAAACATGATTAATTACACCTTTCAAAAGCAATGAGTTCCACGGCTTCTTTTCACTTCGTTCGCAGCAAACAGAGAAAAAAAATGAATGGTAATCCTCACGAGACAATGCCCGCCGAAAACACAAACGAATCGATGTATTTTTCCCTTTCCTCGCGTATCTTCCAAATAACTTTTTACGTGCGATTTCCAGCCGAGTCCATATAAGGTTATGCAAATGTCTGGAATCATTTGAATATCTTGGAGTAGGTCACTAGGATTTTAATAAAATTTTCCTCGGTGTACATACTACGTAGATATCTTTATATTCGAATCGTAGCTCATGTTTAGCCCGTATCATGGTTAATCGAAATGTTTCGCCTACAATCATATGGGGTTTCTTCGGGAGAGGATGGCAGGCCGCAGTTAGTACGGTAACTCAACGTCTAAACTACGCTAGAAGCGAAAGTAACTGACTGGGAAGCAGTTGATCACGATAACTGGACATGTGAACCAACCCCGAAGTGAAAATCAACTAGCAGTTGTGATAAGAAGTTTCTGAACAAATGCTGGGTAGACACTCGCCACTAACTTAGCATTTAACAATATTCCTCAAGATTAGGCGATCAAATAGAATAAATCACAGATTTCAAATGGTTCCATGGTCGATTAGATTGATCTAAATCGGTCGCCTCCTCATTTGGTTGTATTGGAAACAAGTACTGGCGAATCTGTAGAAACTCATGAGTACCCGACGGCATTGGTTCGAAAATTTACTGAAATTCAAGTAGCCCTGTTAGAGATATTCAAACAGATCCAGATATTTGCTTAACGCTGTATATTCGGGAAACAAAACCCTCTCGATCATTAGTTATTGTCAGCCAATGCGGCCGCAATGGATGGATATACCACCTAAGGACTGTGCGGCGCGCAGGTTTGATTTATGCGAGGATGAAATTCCCCTTCTCCACCGTACCATCTCTTCCCATCCCCCTGATACAGCGTCAGCTTCAAGCTTTTATCGTTATTGGAAAATGAAAATAAAAATCCGTCAAATTTTCGCTATACTTATTTACCGTACGCGTACAATATGGAAAATGGGATTTTATTTTCGATAGACGTCAGTCTTTTTTATTCTTCTTTCCATCGTATTGTATTTTTCTCTACGTTTCCTACCTGCGGTAACCGGTAAATATAGCGCCTCGTCTAAATAACTACGTTAGGATACTCTTTCCTGGTTAAATATTTACGCAAATAGAGCGATTACGTGCATTTATTATGTACATCGTGCGCGAAAGACTGGTATCACAATGTGAATTGTAACGTAACCAGCAGTTAAGCAGTTAAGTCTTACATAGTATAGTAGTATAATATTTTTTCGAAACAAACACATTACTTTCCATTAAAGAAAAAAAATAAAAAATAATTTTCCTTGAACCTTCCATGCGTCAATTTTATCCTTGCTCTGAGATAGAACTCAAAGCTTTGCCACGTTTTTTTGTTTTATAACATCATCTATTTATATTTATCACAAAAAAAATCTCACCAGAGTTATCTTTTTTCGCCGAAAAAAGATAACATTCCACGTCCCACGGCTTTACGTTATCGAAAACAATACGCAGAATTATCTGTTCCATGCACTTGCTTATCTCTATCACAAATAGAGGATGTTATTCTGGAAAAAAAAAACTGGACCTCATTTTTCTTCCCTTTCCAAGAAAGACGTTACACCTACGCAACTCAAATTCATCTTTACATATAAAATTATACATCTCCGGGTCGATAATCCTCTTCCTTGCTGATACCCCTGGCGACCCATGCGATTACGCCTAAACAGCCCAATGAGTAGCAACAAAGAATCGACTTTGAGATGAGATGTTATTGTCTGGCGTATAAAACCGTGGAAGCATCTGCTAAAACTCGAGAAAAGGGGCTTACGTGAAGATACGAGGCACAGCAATAGGATGAATAAAATATTGCCAAGGAAACGTATATACTTGATATTTGGTTCTCTGAGGTTGAAGTACGGAGCGAACGATGAATCTGGGACGCATTTTGAAGGGATTTGATACTTGAACGTACCTTTGAGGTAGAGATCGCTCGTTCTCGTTAAAAAAGGGAAGCCTTTCTTGGATTTTGCGAAAGTGAAGTGAAGTGGGGGAGAAGACCGGGTTGCCTGGAGATGTACCATTAGGCCAGGCCTACGTTTCGCTTGTGTGGCTCGAAAGAACTGAACAGGTTTATTTCTTTTCATCAAAATTTAATACGTACTTTTCTCATAATAATCTTTTATTCGTAGAAGACATCTTGAATATATTCATGTAAATCAATTAAAAATTTGATTTGCTTATTTTAAAACTCCTGTAAAAGGTATCTCTTTATAACTTTTTTTTTAACATTGAGATTTTTTTTCGGAGATTATGGCAATAAAACACTGGAACGCCTCACTATTGCTCCTAGCACTACACTTGACTAACATCGGAGCTATTACCATGTTATCAGATGTGACCATAAAAAGTGTCGGAGGCAGCCAAAGGTTAAATTTTTAAGGAAAGAAGAATGATTAAATTTTCGTTATGAACGAAGTGTTTCAAGTTAAAAGAATCACTCGGTATAGAGATTAATTTACGGTATGGGCTATTAAAATTTTTTTTTCGATTTTCTTATGTGGCGAAACGCTTCGCAAACGTTAAAATCTGAAAATATCATTTAGGCAACCTGCTCCTTGTCCTCCGTCCTATTTTTTTGCTACTCCTCGCTTTTAAGGCGTCTACTAAGAGATATAAATTTCAATTTTTTTCTTTTAACACAGGCTTCACATGTAACTACAAGTGCCAATACATCTGTAACAAAATTCCACCACCTTTTTTAATACTCCAGCCGTCCTATATTCTTCTCTTTCCTTCCTGTAGGTGAAATGTTTCTTTCTTTTCAAGATACAAAGCAGACGAACATCCAATTTCGCGAGACGCAGAAAAACCCAACCTACAAAAGTCCCGTCTGCGTAGACTTTCCTTTTCACCAAAATGCGTTGCTAAGTGTCTCTTCAAAAGAAACATTTTCATTTTTGCAGGTTTTGACGACGTTACTTTCATGCATTGTTCATGTTTTTTGTCGTCTTTGTTGTCGCACGGGAAAAATCTTGTTTTCCCCTTCCCTTTTTCCTTATTTCTACGATTGTAGTTCGCGTAAAATGGTGCGGATTCGATTCAATTTAATAAAAATACCTTTATCGTTAGTGTAGCTTTAAATTGACAAAGTTTAGGCCAACTAGGTAAGAGAGTGATAAAAGTTTTAGTGCGCTGATGTGTCTCGGGAGAAATTCACGGCGATTGTGGCCGACGATTGGTCTTGGATTGCTTAAAAGAGGAAAATATCTTCTGGTGCGGAGAATTTTCCAATAAGAAATATTCCCCACTATAAGTATCATTTACAACATTTTTTTTTGTCAGTTGTTAGTTCCATTTTTAAAATGAATAAATATCATAGTTAATTACGAACACCTCGAGCATGGCAAATGGACATCGCACGAAATACCGTACTTTAAATTGCGTCTTATCACAAAACCGTCTCGCAACGTCCCGACAAACTTTAGACGAAGCAAGTATTACATAAATTCTACACAAAAAAGAGAAGCATTTGTTAATGACGATTGTCTCACAGCAGTGGAGATTCAAGCGACGATTTACTTAACAAAACCCCGGTCGTTCATAAACTTTCCACTTTAGAGAGACGGGAGATTTGTTTCGTTTCTTCTTTCTTTTTGTTTCTTCTACGCAAACTTATTTTTCCGCCTTTGCGTTTGCGTCAATTTAACGGTCTCGTTGGCGTCATTCTTGGTTAACCAATTTTTGAAACTAATTTCAAATTCGAAAGGCTCGCAAAAAATAGTCAGTTCCACCCTCTTATAAAATCAATAACCAATAACATCTAACGGAGGCAGGTTCATCGAAAAAAAATTAATGGAAGCAAAGATTACCGAAACTACCATGTAAAACGCCATTCGCGGCTGTAAAAAGAGTACAAAGCGTCGCTTCTTTTTCTGCAGTTTGTTTACCGTTGTATTTTCGCGCGACAACCCTCGATCCGAAACCGTTCAGTTAATAGCGACTTTAGAACAAAGGCACGGAGTAACATCGAGAGTATCGCCAATCAAACGGCAACATCGACGACACCCCACAAACGCAACAGCTACTCCAACAATTCCCGGTAGGGAGCGTCGCGATCGATTCCCGACTCCCGATTGAATCAAACCTCGCCGTTCATATGATGAAGTGTGCCCTACAAATGTTGCCCGGACGATTACGTAGCATGGGAAAGGGATTCGAAGGGCGTTAGAAGGGGCTTCCAGGAAGGGTGAGGTTGGGATACAAGGAGCTGTGCGCTAAATTGAATCCTTTGTGTGTGCCGGTCCCTGGAAACCGCTCCTTCTCATCGTGCGGGTGGTTGTCGCCGAGAGTTCGAAGACGAAGCGTTGAAGATGGAATTGGATACGGATGAGAGAAGATCTGTTGTTTGTTTGCATTTGAGGTGACGGAACGAAACATGCACTAGGACGATGATCGCGGTTGTGATGGTAACTGGTGTTGGAAATTATACTAGGTGATTTTTTTAACTTGAAAAAATGTCCATAATTAAAATGTAATCATTCTGCGGAGGAAATACATTAGTACTAAGATTAGTCCCCCTCTCTCCCTCCTTGTAGGGGGATAGCGGAGTACGTAGAGTGTCTTATTTGCCAGCCTAATCACGCAACATTCAAATTCTTCAAGTTAATCAAAGAAATATGTTTAAAGCAACGAATCAATGATTTTCCGTATTTAATCAAATACCTTAACTTACCTTTTCGGACTCAGAGACAACCCAGCTACGCTGTTGCTCACATATTCTTGCAGAGAACTGAAGAAACTCATATTGACACATTCACGATGACTTCCTGCAAGAACAGAAAAAAATACAAAACATTATTTCGATACTTGCTTGCAATAAAACCGTTTATAAAGTAAAGTTGTAGTTTTCGTATATTTTGCCCGACACATGCTGTTCCTCAAACATCGAAATTGGGACCTGTTTAATCTTTGTTAATAAGATCATGCATTGCTTAACAAGTCTACGTCTTGTAATGGAACATTGTTTTTATTGATATTTATTTACTTGTACATAACAGAATTGGTTTGATACCTTTGGTTTGATCCCGTATGTTAAATGCATTCTTTTTCTTAATATCTCACATGTAAGTTAGGCAAGTGTGACTCAGAGAGAACAGTGTTTTTTTTTCTCATATGTTAGCGATGAGATGATGTCACCTACCCAAGCGTTACAAAAAAAGTCTGCTTCCAGCGACCAAGGCGATAGGACATGTGACCAGCGTTTAAGTATAACTGCCAAATGGCCTAAAAGTGGAGTAAAGGGTAGTAAATCCCCTTTATCTCGTAGAGAGAGATATTATTGGCGTTCCATCTAGGCCAGACAAGCCACGACTGAAATATACTGGCATTGCACAAGAGTCCTATCGTACAAAGGTACATTAGATGCCCCACGAAATAAGGGCATTAACCACAGCCTAAATAGTGGTTCAAGTGAGTTTAAAAGTGCATAAAGTGGAGCTGGTTACCACCAACAAGAGAGTAGCGAAGTAGGGCCTTCACCGACACCAGGCAAGCGAGAACACGCTGTTTACTCTTCGCCAACGGATTGCATCCATAAAATAAGTTTTCTGTAACATACTTGAAATTGACGTCAGATTCAAGTAACGAGAACAAATGTTGAAAAAGTCCGGACCACTGCAAACGAAGGAGGACGCGGTGATTAATATGATCGAAAACCTTTTGAAAATCCAAATAGATTGCATCTACTTGACCTTTATTATCCAAAGCTCCGGGTACATACTGCGTAAAGCAAGCAAGGTTGACAATTGCAGAACGTTGCGAATTTGCCCGCAAACGAAAAAAGGAAAACAATACACAAACGTAACAGACAATCGAAGATCAATTGCGAAGCAATCCGTTTCCGCTTCTCCGGATCCCTGCGACGTCCATTACGACAGCTAACCGCACTACAGACGTCAGGTGGACGGGGATGGTATTGGTACAATCGGACAGCTGCCTGAAAACATCGCTAGTCGATTAACTTGAAAGGATTGCGCCATAAGAAAGCGGCGAGGAAGGCGATCGGAGCAGAAAATTGAAAACAACTGCGTTCGGATAGCAATTGCTTCCTCTCTTTGAAGAACGACAAGTTCGTGGTGCTTGTACTACGAAGAAAGAAGGTGAAGTAAATATTGCACTATAAATTGCGATTGCCATTGGAAAATCGTTGGGGATTGACATTTATTGGGATTCCTGGATCTATTAAGCAATCAATGAATTTTAAACGGGAAATGAAGTTTTAAAACCCTCTAACAGAATTTGTTTAATGATTTCACGATAATCATACTAAATGATCTTCTTACTTCCAGCAGCAGGTTGGATAGCGACTTATTTAAATAATTCCTGCCAAGATTGTTTAAACAAATCACAAAGCACTTTCATGGAACAACGCATATCTGTACGATAGAATGATATATTGAGAAAGTGATCAATTTCCAATTAAAAAGAAAAGCTGGGTTTGACAACTGAACAATAATAGAATCTATTGAGCTGAAACGACAATTAAAGGGTTCTTTCTTTGTGATTTTGGCCACGATTTCCAGAAGTATCGAGAAGTTTGCGATCAAAAAATAAATAACAACTTTAATCACTAGAAAATTTTAGAAAGCCCCACATTTTCCATACATTATCTAACTTGAATTTCATTGAAAGAGAAATACGTTGAAGAAAGACTTTAGCGCTACTGCCAAATATTCTACAAAACAGCCGAAGCTTCGAACAACAATAACGTTAAAGTTTTCCAAGTTTGCCGACCTGAAGCGATGAAATAGATTTATTTTATTCATAGTCCTACTGTCTTTGTCTTGTCGCCTTATCGTATTCTGCACTCGCTATTATGTAAATGAAAAAGATGTATGTATATTGAAGAAGTAAGGTAAAAAAGTTTCTGCCGCAAAAAAGGGGTCGTCCCTAAGCTAGTAAATCCTTCGGTTCTGTAGGAGGCTTACACTGAAAAACTAAAAAGGGAGTAGGTGGTATACGTTCATTGGAATTTTATTTTCGAAAAAGACGCTGTGCTGTTATATGGGCCGATATTGCTTGAAAAGTAGAATTAAAGATCTTTGGAGCAATTCCTGCTGGATCGATGCCAATCGATCCCTCTATACTTTCTAAATTGCTCTAAGCGTTGAAAGGATTCAGTTAATTTTAAATTTTTGTTTTCTACAAACTTGATCGTTTTTGTTACGCTTGAAAAATGTTTATTAATAAATTCTAATTGCTCGACTAAATCTTGTTTCACGATTAATGCTTGGACCGCTGTAACACTGGAAGCATCCCGTTTTAACTTTAATACAAAAGGTTTTAAAATACGAACGTGTTGGGTATAAAAAAATGCGGCTTCGAACCATATACCCCATCGTGTTAATACAGGTTCCGGCGGAAAAGGTATATTCGGGCACATTTCTTTATATAACTTTATCCTAGTTGGTGCTTTCAATAGAACCTTTTTAAATGAGTTAATTAATGAATTAACATCGGAAAATTCCTCACAAATTAGTTCAGCAATGCGATGTATTCCATGCACAACACACAAAAAGCGAAAAAGTAGAACTTTTAAGCAGTCGTCGCCAGCTACATCTTTTACGCTGTTAATGATAATGTCGGTAATATCGTTTGTAGTGACACGCAATCTGATTTTTGTAGCCACTAAAAAAATTATTTTCTTTTATTTCTTCGAATAGTGAAGAGCATTATTGGAATATTATCATATTTTTACATGTAATTGGTTATCAAATTATGATGTTCACTGCTATCTTTAGGGCGATTCCCATCAGAGAAACCATTGTCTCAAAAATAGAGCTTACCTAGTTTCCAATAAAAGTATCCTTTTAATTTTTATAAAGCTTTTATTTCCCAAGTCCTAACGGTACAAAACTTTGTTTAGTCTTAACAGTAGTTTTAGGCGTAGCTTTAACTATGGCTGTAACCGTAATATTTTTGGAATTGGCTTCAACTTTGTTCCTCTTCCGGTTACGAATCCATTCTATCTCTGAATTATCCACCACCGGAATTGGCTGATAGAGAATCCTAGAGAAATCCGTCTGATTGTCATTCACGAAGCCGTAGAGAACGCCATCGCAGACCACTGGAGACAACGATGGGTAAAACGTGTTCTCGGATGCCGAAGGAAAGCGCTGCCCTTGTATGGAACCACAGCGGTTCGGCCTACCGTTTCCTTGGACCGCGATCATCAAAGAGGAGTGGCTATCTTCAAGTAGAGGTTTGTCGTGGCTCAATACGCGATGGTTTTGGTTGTTTCCAATAAAGGACACCATTTTATTATAGGTGTATTCGCGAGGGCATTCTACAGGCCATAATCTTTGTGTATCTATCTGATTATCGCATATTGTAGGGCTCGCCATGTCCCCTTCGAGGTTTCCCTTTAAATATTTCCAGTTGCAGAATATCCGGCAGTTATAGAGGAATTTAGGGCTATACAAGGTGTATTTCCGGAACTGGTCTATAGAGGAAGTTTTGGAGGATAGGTGAAAACCAGCGAAAGGCTGGATGATCAAATGCGTAGAAGAGACGTGGTATTTCCAAACGATTCGCCTCTGACCGCTATGGCAATCCATCTTCCTGCTTCCCATCCATAGCTCTACCGTAGCATTCCTCATGTGATACAAACATTCTTTACCTGCCAAAATCTGTTGGATACGATTATAGACGCCCAGGCAAGCGATGTATTCACCTTTAGCTGGCGATTTCGCGCATATCCTCACCAAGTAAGGGTGTACAGGTTGTTCTTGATTTGGTATGCAATTGACTACTGTTATCGATAAAGATATTGCTAGTGATAATATTGGTCGCAATTTTAACATTGTTCTGTCCGTACAAATTTTGAATTTACTAAATATTGTGAAATATTGCATTGATACCGTTCAAAGAATAGGACATAAACCTTATCAATAAGAGAATTGTTTAATTCAGCGTTAAATTTGCGTAGCTATGGCGTGGTCGGCATTAATTGTGTACGACAAGCGCCTGTTTAACCTCACAATCTTCTCTTAAAGTTGTTTCCATAAGAAATGATTGAGTGAAATAGATGCTGGGAAAATAAGCGATCGGCGGCATACATTAGCCAGGAATAAATCATTAGTGAAGGGATCAAATAAATGAAAGAAAAACAAAGAAGACAATGAATAAATTTGGAAGCTTTACGACAAAGAAACGAAAAATTGATAGGGTATAAGAAATCTGTATAATTTCTGTATACAGGTTGGCCTAATTAAACATGAATTGGTACTACGAAAAAAAGTTTCAAACAACAGTTTAAGCAGCTTCTTTTATTTTATTTAACATTACTACAGATTGAACAATAAACGAAAAACATTTCAAATCGACAACAGTACCACCATTAAACGTTTTTACTTCTTAAAATTCCTATCGTATGCCCCAACGTTTCTCCTATAGCGTTCAAATCGTATTTAATATGTTTCATCTTCAGCAAGTAAGGATTATCCTGATTATTTTGCACGAAACCGGCCAGTTGATGTTCGCAGATTATGGGAGATCTGGACGCTTTAAAATACTTGACACCACAGGGCGTACCGTGCTCTACGATGGAACCGCAAGCCTTTTCTTCATTCGCACCATTTGCTGGATCCACCACTTGTTTGGTAATAATGCATCCATCACTAATTCTTTGCTTCAACCAATCTGTTTCGTTCAAGTCTTTAATTTTACGCTTACAGGAAACCATAATGAAACTATGCTTCCATAATTTATCCCTACACGTCTCCTTGATCTCGCCATCTGTTTTCTGCAGTACCAGCTTTTGACTGCAAAACACCCAGCATTTCTCCACCTGGACATCGCCCTTCAGGTACGGCATCAAGGAGACTTGAGACGTTTCAGCGAAGGGTTTGCTAAGCTTGATGAAAAGGATATTTGTAGCTGGCACTAGTTTCGCGGCTTCTCTTAACTGGCCGTTCCTACAATCCATCTTTCGGCTTCCTGTGTAGAGCTCGATGGATTGAACGTTTTCAATCTGTTCGTAGCAGGATATACTCGCTACGATCCAATGGTAATCGATGGAGACGCCCAGACAAGCTACAGCTTGTATTCCCTGGTCGGGAATGCAAATCCGTACGATTGCAGTGTAATCAGCTTGCGTTATATTTGGCGGTTGCGTCCATTCCCATTCGGCGGTAATACGCTCAAGCCTCAATGCTAAAATCATCAAGACCCAATAGCTGCAAAGAAGATATGACATGCTCGCGGCTATCACTTGAGAATTACGTTTGATGTAATATAATCTTATACGTGTTTAACGATTCGATCCAAATGGTTAATACAATACCATAGAAAATTGCAATTCCTATAAAATTGATTGTTGGGCACGATGAGAAGTGCATTAAACATTAAAGATTAACTTTATAACTGTGAGGAATCAAATACATAAAGAACTTAACGAGGAAGGTAACATTTACAGATACCTAGGGTTATAGTTGCATAATAAATGGGCTGTGGTGGAAGATTAAAAAGACGAGTGTAATACATAGCATGTTCCTGCTTGAATTATATTCAATAAGAACCAAGTTGCAACCACTAGTAAGCACTAAACTCTGTAGCATTCAGTACTCGTATCCGCTTTACTATAAAGCATTCTTTAAAAATTATAACGAACAAATTTTGCAAGACAGCTCTCAATCGGCTTTCCGTTGGTTCTACAAATGAATGGACTCAAATTCTAAACCAATCCACTTAAATAAATCAAAGGACGTCGACAAAGTAACGACATCTCAACTATATGAACCTTCTAACTCCAAAATTCTAAGCGAAAGAATGGAAGCTGCTTTCAAAGTTTCTTCTTTGACAAGAAAAGATTCAGACATCACAGTCCAAGCAACTTCTCTTGCGATATATTTTAAAGCCCACAAAAGCCTGGCCAAAAAGTAATTATATTAATCGAAGTCGGAAGTCAGAATGGGCTCTCCACGTTTAACAAATACAAATAGCAGTAAGAATGAACTTATTCGTAAGAGTTTCTGCTTCTGTGAATTAAATTTTTCGTTGCGAGAATATCCAGCATATGAATATCATTTGTTTCTTTTTTGCTTTTTTGCTCATGTTTTTGTGCTGCTTTATGTCTTACTAAAGCATGTAGTAACCCCTTAAAATCATCCAAACACCCATCCAGAGGAAACTTCGGGATTGTGTGAATGAAGATAGTTCGATTTGGATTTGCCTTATAGAAAAATAATTTTAAACCCAGAAAATTCCGATTTTCTTTATTGTTTCTTTCCTAATCTACACCAAAAAAAAGAAAAATCTTTCTGACAAATTTTAACAAGCACACATATCAGTTACGTTGTGCATGTCCGACAGATAATCCTTAAATAGAACGATTTGCAATAAATACGGGTTTCTTTGGTTGTTCTGGATAAACCCGTAGAGTTTATGGTCGCAAATGATAGGCGACATCGACGGCTGGAACCCAGTCACGCTACAGGGCGTATCTCCTTCAACGATAGAACCACATTCTTTCGGTTCAGTGTCTTCGTTTGGTGGTTCTATAACTTCCTGAGCCAGTTGGCAGTCTTTATCCTTGGGAGGCTTTTTGGTAGGTTTATGTGGTTTCTGTGACGGTCGATGTGGTCTGACAGTAGATTTATGGGGATGATAATGTCTGGATTCCGATGTTAGCGCGTATTCGGTCGTCACAGACGTATTGTCTAGCGGTTTAACCTCACGCTTGCAAGAGACGAATTCGAAGCTATGTCTCCATTGCTTACTCTTGCACATGTTGTCCTTTGTCAAGGTTACACCGGTCATCGTGGTTATCCTCTGGCTGCAATATGCATGACATGCATTGAGATTTGTGTGGTCATCGGTGGAATAAGCCATAGTGGCAAGTTTCGGCGCTAACGTGAACGATATGGTCGGCCTAAGAACCACAATACTCTTCAACGAGATCACCTCTTTGACCAGTCTCATCTCCCCATTTCTGCAATCCATCTTCTTGCTGGCAGCGTACATTTCGACCTTTTTAATGTTCTGCAGGTAGGGCCCGCATGAACTGCTGACGAATATCATATCGATGGTGACGATGATGCCCATGCAAGCTACGTAGATCTTCTCGGGAGTCGTAACGCAGATGCGAACTATGGATGCGGAATCTGGAGGTGGTATTCGCGGTACCAGCCGCACATCCAACATCGCTAGATCATCTAAGTTATTGCTGGCGAAAACGGACAGACATTGGATGATCAATATTGCGGTTGCAAAACGCAGCATGATTGCAGGTTTAATTTGGAAGGTATCTTGCTGCTGATCGAACGCAAAAAGAGAATGGTTCGTTTTGCTTGTTCTTGCGATTAGCATCTAATAGGTTATTTGGTAAAATACTCGAGAGAAACAAAAGAAATCGATAAAATTAATTGCGCAGTTGGATCGATTAAATGGAAATAAAAAAATTATCAACTTTAAACAGGAATTTCAAACAAAATTTAAAACGGTTAGAAAGAACAACTGCGTTAGTTTCAAGGTTATCTCTACAGACGCAACTATATAATTGTTAAGGTCGAATTATTTGATCTATTTTATCATTTTGCGAAAAAGAAAGAATGTTTCTGTGACAGTCAAGTAAACACAGGAAACAAGGAGAATCATTCATTTGTTTTACTGTACTAATTAATTTACTGTATTGATCGATGTATGAAAGAACGTATATTAGAAAGTTGTAAAATACTGAAGCTTATATGTACTATCGAACTAAAATGTTTTCAATAATCGAAGACTTCCCCTTATACAGGAAGTAGCTTGTTCAAGATTTATTTGGTGAAACAACTATATTACTATTTCTAACCATATTTGAAGGTTTTGCAGAACTGTTGACCTTAAATTAGTTGTAGTAAGAGTAAGTAGCATTCGTCTCGTGAGAATGGGTTCGTGTTGCCTACTCATTTCCCCGAGAGCCGACAAAACACGAGTCTGTCCAGTCTCTGTTAATTTCCTGAAACGCACTCGTTTCTGCAGCCTTACTGATGAGATTGCAATGACTTAAGTAACTATCGTCCAATAAATAATAATATATTAACTTTTTTGAGAATTTTCGAAATTTTCGTTAGATTCTATTGGTAAAATCTTCGATCTGTCTATACCGTTTGATTGCGTCAATCATTCAAGGTTGTTGCGTAAAATGGAGAGAGGAAAATAAACAAAATGGTGCAGATACAAAAAAAAAACGGAGCCGCAAGGTATAACTAACTATAGACCAATATCTTCGTCTTTTATATCTGCAAAACTATTTCAGAAGATGTAAATGTTAAATTAGTCGGCTATCTAATAAAACCAAAACCCGAGTCGTGTACTACAAATGCAGGTACCGTGCACAAGCGCACAGGTTCATTTTCAGAACATTCATAAAGCTTCCGGACCCGAATTCATTTCGCCAAACAGAATTTCCAGTTTCCCTCGAATAAGCCTCCAAAATGTCGAAAAAAGCCACGCTCCTGGTCACTCCCTCGGGTGTTACGCGAATTTCAAAAGTCATCAACATTTAGAATCTGCACGAAATTTTGCTTCTTCTGCGCTGTGCTAATTTTCGGAATTGACTCCCGTTCCCCTTCAAAATTAGCGTCATTCCGCCAATCAGCGACCAATGCGGCTGAGCTGCTAGATCGGCGTCCAGTCAAACATATTTCAAGAAGAGCAGCGAGTCTCCGGGTCCTGCCGAAATGTCTGCTAGTTGACAGTAACCGTTCCCTAAAGTGTTCAGCGTCTCGGAGATTGGAAACGAAGACCAATCCTAATCATCTTACCTGAGCCGATATCCAGCGCGTATTTCGTATTATTATTTATTTATTTCTATTTGAAAGTATATGTTTGTCTTGCGCTGGTGCTTTTTTTCTTGATTGGAGAGGGTAAAATGGACTAAAACCAAAATACATAAAAAGGATAAATTGTAGATAAAAAAAGGATATTTTCGACATATTTTTGAAAAAACATGACATACTTATACGTATATTTCCGACATTTTTCTTTGAGAATCCAAACTCTAATAATAATAAGAAGAAAAGGAAGAGGATCTTTGACAACATTGGTGTTATACAGCGCGACACTTAAAATTATCAATGTAGAGTAACTATTATTATCTAAACCTGAAATTATTGAATAAAACCATTTGTTTTCCAAATTTATGCGTCATAGAAATGGTACTTTAATAGTTTTCTTATTATTCTTAAAACTAAGAAATTAAACACAATCGCTGTATAAAAAAAGCTTTAAATTGTTCCGGGGATTCAGTGTACAATGAAGATCTTTCCATGTTATCTGCAACATTTCGCCAAAACTTTGCTGATTTCCTTTCGACTATACATTATATTCTTAAAGTTTATTACGTACGGATTCTTCTGTCCTTTCTTCACGAAACCCACAAGTTTACCTCTGCAAACGATGGGCGCCATAGAGATTTGGAACCCTTTAACACCGCAGGGCGTATCTTTCTCGACGATAGACCCGCAATCTTTAATACCTCCCTCGTTCGGTGGATCTACGACCCCCTGATTTAGAGAACATTGACCTACCGATTTGGATGCAACGAGGGATGTACCGGAATTTGAAACTTTGCGTTTGCAAGAGACCCAATCGAATGCGTGCTTCCATATAGTCGAGTCGCACATCTCCTCTCGCTCTTCTGCCCTTCGCCGGTCTTTATATTCGAGCACCCTTTGATTGCATACGGCCAGACAACGTCGTTTCTTATCAATGCCTTTCTTTTTAATGTACCCCATCGTGGATACTTGCGGTGAGAGCGTGAATGGCATTTTCGGCTTGACGTACGTTAAATACTTTCCCGGTACTATTTCCTTGACGTCCCTCAACTGTCCATTTCGACAATCCATCTTCGCGCTACCCATATACAGCGCGACCGTCTTCGAGTTCTTCACGAGATCGTAGCAGTACCCACTAGCGATTATCCAGCGGGTATCGATGGAAACACCCATGCAAGCTACGTATGTTGTCTCATTGTTGTCCACGCAAATTCGCACTAGCGCGGTGGTGGTGTTGAACGGTGCGCAATTTATAAATAATGTTAATAAACACATTTGTAGCGCGAACACTACTAACTTGTTCATAATTGTTGGTCTAAGTCGAAAGACCTATTGTTCTGGTTCGGAGTCGTAAAATAAGAAATGAAATCTACTGTGTAGAATTTAATAGCCCCGGCGCGCTATAAAAGAGAAAAATGCATGTATAGAACGTCATAACATCGTGTAATTATTAACGGATGCGTTATCCTGAACGATAATATTTGATATACGAAGGTAGTCTCAAAAGTTTCCAACGTAACACAGACACAAGTATCTTTTTTTGTCAAAATTAGTTTTATTTCTCAACGTAGTCTCCTTGTAAGTCTACTTTCTACTATTCTGCGATTCTGTGATGGCCTCCTGATTCAATAAAACTCTCTGTCGTCCGAGCAAAGCTTTGAGCCTAGGAAACAGAAAAAATCGCTGTTAACTAGATCTACTGAATAGGATAATTGTTGTAAGGAGTTGCCGTTGTCGAGCTGAAGAAGATGCGTTGACTTGGTAGAACGAAACTTCCTTTCTGCCTATGGTTTATGACTTGGAAAGGAAGCTACCGGAAGTTGTGGATCTGATGTAGTTGACGAAATGTCTTCAAGCTGTAGTGTTGCTCGCAATAGTAGACGCTGGTATGGTAAGAACATTCCCAGATTTTTTTACAAAAGAATTATGGATGCTGTTAGTAAAAGAACTGCAAGTGGAAAGAATGGGAAGGCATACGTGAATTGCGCACCAGCGTTCGCACAGTTTTAGGCGAAACCTCTGAGCCAAAGTCCAAAACTCTGAAGTCAAATTAACAAGCAAGAAGTAAGTACACAATGCCCTAAAGCTTTAAATAGAAAGACAAAAAACGTATGTGAAAGCTGCAGTACTTTTATTTGTCTAAAACATGCATTCTTATACTGCAAAGATTGTAATTTTTTTCACGTTTTTTCATTGTATCTTTCCTTGCCTAGTCTATAACCTGCAGTCTTCCAGAAGATTGAAAATACTTTTTCATCACTGAAGACCAACCTTTTCCAAAAACGGTATATCGTTTTAAGTATAAAAATCTGTGATACGTAGAAATGGGTCCTTATTTTACGACAGAAGCTAAAATGTCGATTAAAGTTGTATATTTATTTTTGAGGAAGATAGAAACGTCAGCAAATGTAGATAATCTGTCAAATTAAACAAACATCGACATTCCAATCTATTTAAATAAATAAAATCGCGAAATACGTCCTGGCGATAATGTCATCCGAACTAGAAGAATCTAAAACGCAGCACGACGACGAAACGCGCTGCGAAAACGTGAAAGTAGTAATCAGAGTGCGCCCGATGCTGAAAAGAGACCTGGACGAGAACCAACCGACCACAGTTACGATAGATTCAACCCAAAAAGTAATTACATTAAGCAAATCCAATCTAGCCGCCGCCACTAGCAACACCGAAGCCACGAAATCTTTCAAATTCGACCGGATCTTCGGAGCGAACTCGACGCAATTGGAGCTGTACAAATACGCGGCCTTTCCGATCGTCGATAAAGTCGTACGGGGCTACAACGGGACGATCTTCGCCTACGGGCAGACCGGTACCGGAAAGACGTATACGATGATGGGGAGGGAAGGTCGGTCCGAAATTAAAGGCCTGGTTCCGAACGCGTTCGCTCACATCTTCGGTCAGATATCGAAGCACGATCGGGAGAAGTCCTTCGTGGTCACGGCGACGTATTTGGAGATCTATAACGAGGATGTGAGGGATTTGTTGTCTTACAATCAGGACGTTAAATTGGAGGTGCGTGAAAGGTCGGATTTGGGTGTTTACGTAAAGGTGAGTGTTGTAATTGTTGTTCTTAGAATTAACGGTGAATTTTGGGGAGAAGTCGTGCTGAAATTATTGTGATTTTATTAATTATGTTTTTGTGTGTGATACCTACTGTTACAAATATTACCAACCTAAACGCTAAAAACCCGCGCCAACGAAATGTAATTTTTTCACACCTCTAGATGGGCGCATATTTTAAATTTGCTTCTCTGAAATAGGTTCGAAAATTAATTAGAGAAGCCTATCGAAGCTGTTTAACCATGACGCCATTCCACGAAGAAGTACAGAATTCGCTTGAATTTAAACTAGAGAGTTTTACATTGCTTAAAGAATTTAATTTTCTGAAATTTGCTTCAATTACAGGATATTCAAGGTAATCTAAATCGAGCCTGATTTCTACAAATTGAGTCAATCGATACAAATTTAAAATATTAAATTGTTAACTCGATAACAAAAGGTAAACAGAAAATTTTCCACTCTTAATTTCTGATTTCTTTTAGCCCTCTGAATCAAATCTCACAACCACGTTAATTCAACGACACCCTGTATTGTGCGCTGTAACAAATTTAGCATACTTTCATTACTCTCCAGGGTCTGATGGGCTTCACGATAGACTCCATCGAATCTCTCAACGAACTGATGCGTTTAGGCAACAAGAACCGAGCCACCAAATCGACGTTGATGAATCGCGTCAGTTCACGATCGCACGCCATCTTCACCATCGCGATCGAATCGAAAAATCGCAGCGACAATCGCACTACGGTCGGCAAGCTGAACCTCGTCGACCTGGCGGGATCGGAGCGGCTGCAGAAGACCCGAGCTAGCGGAGAACAGTTACGGGAAGCGACGAACATCAATCAGTCGCTATCAGTACTAGGCAGCGTAATTTCCGCCCTGGTCGATGGCAGGAGCACCCACGTACCGTATAGGAACTCGAAATTGACCAGGTTGTTTTGATAGAGTATCCTTTCTGACGGCGGTATTATGATGCATTTCAATTTCTTTTTGGTGTACGTCTGTATTATTCTTGTTGGGATGTTGGTTTCGTATACGCTTCGCGTAGTCAAGGGGTAGTTGGGTAGGTTTTCAACACCGTATCATCAATCATTAAAAAGAGCAGAAGCGAAAATGAACCACCTTTCCAAATGCGAGATGAAGAAGTTAGAAATGCATGTTGGTGAAAATATGGTCAACTTTTTTATGCTGACTTAATAAGCACCTTTTGTTGAAATATGTTACTAGTGAAAATCAACCAGCAGACACCTTTACAAAAGGGGACGATCTTGGAGCCGGAAATCCAAAAAATTATAAAACTTCGGGACATACAGATGACATCTAAGACCTTCATTACACCTCGTTTAATTCAAATCACTGACACAGAGCTACCATGAATTCGTTACTAATTGTTATCTTTAAAAGTATTTTTGCGCAAAAATTTTGCTAAAGACCGCCACTTATCTAGAAATCTTCGACTATTTCCATAGGTTACTTCAAGACTCCCTCGGGGGTAATTCGAAAACCACCATGATAGCCACCATCAGCCCGTCTGGATCGGATTTCGAAGAGAGCGTCTGGACTTTACGATACGCCAGTAGAGTGAAATACATCAAGAACACGCTCAAGGTGAACGTAGAAACCAAACGCGGTCTCATCGAGTCCTTCGAAGAGGAAATTTCGAGATTAAAACATCGAATATCACTAATAGTATTACGCGAAAGTAAAACCAACCAAAAACTGGCAGAGAAACAAAACAAAAGATCCATTGCGAAAGAGAAAATCTACGAGGAAGAGTTAAAAAAAGCTCAAGACGAAAAAGAGGAACTAACTCAGAAGATAGCTACGATTCAGAAGAAGATCTTAGTCGGCGGTGAGAACCTGCTAGAAAAAGCGCAGCAGCAGATGTTCTTGTTGGAATTATCCGGTGTCGAGTTGGACAACTTGAACAGATCCCATCAGGAGCTCGAGGAGCAGATCCAGCATAGGGAAATCGAAAAGATCGACTTCACTCAGCGATACTCCGATTTGCAAGAAGAGAGCGAACAATTATCCATTAAGATCGAGATGGTCGAGAGATTCCTCGACTCCATCGGACGGGAATTTCAGGAAAAAGAGCAGGACTATCGGAGCGAGATCGAACTCCTCGAAGAAAACCGCAACGCTCTTGAAAAAGAAATGCAACTGGCGAATTTGATCGTCGAAAATTATATTCCGAAGATGTGCAGGAGGCAAGTGGAGGTGAATGTCGTTTGGAATCCGGATATCGACGACTTTCAGATTAGAGGACCGCAATACGCCGGAAATAATACAGTTGCTAACCGGCTGAGCGATTCCAAGGATGTAAAAATCGCCGCGAGAGATACTAGGAAGGTTTATAGGTCATACAAGCGACGAGAATCCAAATACTGTGACTAGCAAGCCTTATTCGGAAAAGAAGTCGATGAGAATCGCGTATTTCGTGGAATCTTTGCTTGTAAAACGGTTTATATCGACGTTAAGACGTAATAAATGGTTTAAACTCAATGCCGATGTGAAATCGGCGGCTCCCATAAAAGATTTGTGATATGTGGATGATGTTCTAGATGAAATACTTTGCTCACGTTATATAGTTATATCTCAATAAAAAACGATTTAATTGTGTAGAATGTCTTTGATTATTTATTTCAAAGAAGGACCACTTTACGCAGTACTTAAGTCCAAAACTTGAGGAGTACAAATACAGATGAAACAAGTAACGGATCGAATTTTTTGCACCTGAGTGTAGTTAAAATCCCATTTCCAACTGGCGATTGCAACATCAGCCCCAATTAATTCTCTCCACCTCATCCGAAATGCGGCCCCAATTTCGGACAGGTTCGAATATAATTTAGAGCAGCACGTTACAGTAAATATTTACGTCCTGTGCAGTATCGAAATGCAATTTTGCGAGGGCGCCATCTAGTCGAAATGGCCGCAATTCACCTTGCAAATGTGTACGTACGGAAACCTTCACATTAGTGGGGTAGGAAGGTGTGTTTGGCGACCGAGAGCCTGAATTTGCAGGTCCATTATCGCAAGTATCCGAACGTCGCATTAGATTACAATTAAGGTATCATTATTGACGCAATCCAAACATTATTTAAGCGGAATTACTAGGATACCAACTGGACGTGTCCGCTCTATAAAATGACGCTCTCGCTAAATTGGAGGTGTCGAGGTAAATGAAATGAAGCGACTATTAAGATATAAATTATATAATTTCGTCAAAACCTTTTAGCGATAAGTTTAGAAATATTCGAGGCTATACCTTTCCGGTAAAGTTAATGCTCGGTCCACTACAAGCTGTTAACATAATGGACACGCGTTAAGCTAGGCAAACATGCAAAATGACGTCTGAATCCTTCTAGCTTTTCCAGCACAATTACCAGATGGACGAATGGAAAACACCAACACAAGATTTTGACATACTCAGTATCACAGAAACATAAACGCCAGAAATGGAATTCCAAAGAAAAATAACAAAACTAAATCCGAGCAGGATTGCAGGTCAGTTTTCAATATTCGACGAAAACTTATGTCCAAAATTCGTAGAACAAATGCACACCTAGCGTGTGGGAGACTGTTGAGATTTACAACTTCAAAAATTCTTCGACACATCACCCTGTATGATGTGAACGGAACGTTTTACTTCGTTTTAGTGAAACAATGTTAGTATTTGGTGATTTGTTAAGTTTTTTTTTCGATGATAAATGTTATTATCGTGTTTTAAAATTCATAAGATACGCCAATAAATATCAAAGAATGTTAATAAATGTAGAAAATAATTTGAAGTTTTAATTTAACTGCCAGATGTAGTTGTGGCCAGTATGAAAAATTGATCACGTTTTTTTTTTTTATATTATACAGAGCGGTAAAAGGATTTATAACTGCTTCATTCAGTGGCTACAGTTTGTAGGTAAGGAGGTAGGCTTAATATACTCATGCCATTTTGTTTTACAAATTTACATAATTGACTATATTCAAGTCTTTATGGCCGGCATGGAAAAACCAGGTATTTAACAAAATGCGACGATCATTTTAAACACTTCAGCATTCATCCAAATGTTTGGTTGTGCTTCTGCTACATTTCCATTGGGAGCATTTAATATTAATGAATTCATGCGTTGGCCAGGAAATTCAAGCCAGATTCCATTTCTTCACGTATTTCTTCTGATTTTAGTTTTTTTTTACTGCTGCAATAGCCATGCAAAATCTAAAAATTATCTTCCTTCTATCGCTTGCTGGAGAATCGGAGTGGGGATGCCAACCGGGAATTATCATTTCTAATGAATGTTTGTTATATCCTGCTAATAAAACATTATAATGTTCGAACACCCAAAATTTAGCCGATAACAAGATAACCAGGATAATCTATCACCTAATCTCTACACCGTAAATCATCCATTTTTTCCATAAACACGCATTTCGGGAAACCGTGCGTAAAACAATGAACCTTTTCACTCTGCGGCCCCCTCGCCGCACCTTCAAACGCCGCGGGGTTTTCGGCCATCAAGATTTCCATTTCGCCAGTTTCGAGTGGGCGACATCTGTCGTTGTTTATTCAACGTGATCATCCGTCCTCTACGTATGCATGTTGTACGTGCTATTTTATTAATCGGAGAGGGAGAAAAAAAGCTGAGAAAACAGCGCAGCAGAAGAGGACCGTCGTGCATACATCGCAGGTGTAATGGGCTATCGATTTTTTTCACGTTACCGTCGTTTTGTCGGCCGCCGCCGCTTGAATATTGTCGTGTTCAATGCTCTGTCTCCTTTTTCTCTTTTTTTGTTCGTTAATCCGGTGATATATACCCGTGAAACGCATTCTCCGAAAAAGCGTCAATCACAACCATCGCGATCGCTCGACGTCGATAGCAGCTAGCAGCGAATGTCACACGTCAAAAGACTTTAAGCTCGCACGCTACGGGTTGTGGCAAATTTGTTGGGGCTTGAAAAAATGAGGGGAAAATATTTCGAATCGTCGTGTTAATTTTGCTGTTCCTCTTTTGAATACCTCCTTTAGGGATTAAGAATAACAATAAATAAATCAGGCGCAGAAATGAAAGCAACTCTACATCACAATTTCAGTTTCTTTGCTATTCTACCACATGTCGGTGCACACGTATTCATCCCTTTCTTCCGCATTACAAAAATAATCGCATTTAGAAGGTCGAACATTATTTACAAGTAAGAATAGAAAAGGGAAAAATTCTAATGGAAGTCCTCACGAATACGCTACTGGGTAGCGCTTGATAGTAGACGCAGCTAGTGCTAGCTGCGACTAGAATTAATGGAGGGCCGTCCGGTTGCGTGATTGCAATATTGGACCTACCCACGCATTACAATCCGTTTTGTACTATTAATGCGGAAGTTCTATTAATAATTTTATTGTTATACAGTTTAATGAAGCTGCAACAATAGTAGAACTGGCTTTCGGTGTTCTTTTTAGAAATGGAGGAATGAAACGTTTTATTTCAAGCGCGTAGTTCTATAATGAATACGTTATGGAATATACGTAATGCATTTTCGATCAATAATTAATTGTACTGGCATTCTGCAGCAATACACAGACGTTGAGTGAATTGGGAATACATGTGCATCTTTCTCTATTCTATAGATTTTTTTAATAAATCTTGAACAATAACCCACAGACAGCTGGCGAATACGAATGGAAAAAGGAAATGCTTTATTTTTGTCCTTGCAGATTTAAAGAACAATTGCATCTACTAGCCGCTCGAGAAATTGTATATTTTTATAGGGTGTTCGGCTTTAGAAGGCAATATATCGTACACAGGGTTTTTAAAAAATATGTGTCATTCGTGGTAACATTAATTTATTTAACTGTAGTTAACAAAATAATTCAAATTTCTAAAACATCAAGAGAAGTAAATAAAACATTATAAAGAAGGGAAACATAATTATAAATTTGATAAGCTTTTCGTGGTTAGTGGCAGCTAATGTGAGAAGATAAAAAAAAGAGACGTCTAACGTTTCGACAGCATTATGTCATCTTCCTCAGAAACTACAATTCACAATTAAAAAGAATAAATATATTTGCAAATTATTATTTTCTTTAAATTTTGCACATAAATTTCTTTTGTTATTTTTTTTGTTTATAAAATTAATTAAAAATTGTAGAACTAATCACTGTATATAATTTAATTTTGTGAATGGATATGTATGAATGTTTAGTTGAAAATACATGAAAATAATATTTGTGTGTAATTTTTTTTTTTTTTATTGAGAATAGATTTAATTGTTGTCAATAGAAAAGAAGAAAAAGGAATTCAATTACTCACCTAGTCCGATCGTTAACATTCTGTTAAATATGCAACATTTTTTCTCGGTTAAAAATTTTTTACTTGTTAATTAATTAATGTAAAAAAAATATTATCGAAAAATATATAAATAGGTTCGGTTCTTTTTGAAAAATTTGTAATACACTGACATAGCCTTGACTCTGAAAAGATCACATAGATACATTTCACGTTATTAAAAAAAAATTCAAATATTTGGAATATGTTAAAAAATAGCAACATAGTTGTATGAAACAAACCCTAAAATTGAATTACGAATTCAAAAATGTACTAATATACAGGTGTTCCAATTACAATAATAAAATTTACAGCTACTTCCGGTATAACCGGAAATGTATAATTAACAAAATTTTTGATTCAATAGTACATACAGGTTATTGCATGACAGAAAGTTCCCTGCACGTATATAAAGCGAATTATTGATTTTCCAAATACACAGTGCCCGACATTTGATTACTCCCATCCCACAAATGACGCCATTTCGTTGAAACACTAACGGTTTAGTTAGAATTACTATAAAAATAGTTAGATTAAGTCCCTTTTACAAATCTAGACACCAGTTTGCCTTATTCAAAAACCAATTTTTGAGGATTATTTTTCACTCTGATGGTAATTTTCAAAGCGACAATTACTCACTCTCAATCACTATGTGAGAGTAATCCAGTATCGGGCACTGTATACTCACATACAACTACTGAATACCACCCCGACATGAACATCAACTCTTGACGGATTCATCTTTCGCGAAACTTAATCCCATAAACAAATAAACTAGAACAGGGTCGAAGTGGTCATTGCCGCAGGCCTCAGACGTTTGACGACGGTTCCTAGGATTCCGGACCAGTCCGAAACTCAAACACGGTCCCGCCTTTATTTGCTTCTCGTCACGGCGTCCGTTCGTGGGTAACTCGTAATAAAAGTTTAGTTAAGTTCCGGAAATGGTGTTCCGACAGTAAACCGGTCGAAGAATCTAGTTCTAGAGGAGATTAACTTAAGTTTTAGCTCGAGTTGGTAAGTTTCTTCGCGAAGATACCCAACGCTGCCTAAAACAATCAATTCATGTACCGTCTTTTTCGATTCGAAGTTCTTCGATGGTTTATGCAACCGAAGCTATATACTTGCGATACGCAATGCGGAGGCTTTCCTGACTAATTTTTAATTAAGACCTTAGTGTGTGCTATTATTTCTTCCAGTTTTTTTTTTTTACTTTGATCGTCTTCTATTTGAAGAAATGGATAATGTAGTGCCTATATTTTCCTCATATGTGCTATTATTTAGACTAAAGCAGCATAAATAAAGAAAGGATGTACATAGCCCAGTATAAGTTGATAAATACTGGCGTCTGTGCGTCTTTTTCTTACATACCCTGCTTCACTCTAAATAATACCGCATATGAGGAAAACATAGGCACTACATTATCTATTTCTTCAAATCCTTATGTAGAATTCATTTAATATAAAAAAAAATACTATAATTAAATAGGTGACGATTATAGTTAACAAAAATTAAAGAAATAACACACACTACGATTTAATTAAAAATATTTACGAAAAACTCCACTTTACGTATCGGAAGTATATGAATTTCGTGTAGTTTCGGTTGCATAAACCATCGAATAATCACCGAGCTTCGATTCGCATTTAATTTGAAAAAGATGGTGCATCAGAGCTTCTTTACTAACTCCTTTCGAAAGCCTAAGATACATACGTTCTATAAATACGTCTAAAAGCGCCACGTGGACTGCTTATAATACTGCACGTTGCGCTTGTAATTACGTTTAGGTTTGATGAATCTTATTCAATAAGCTTCTCCAATGCGGCGACTGATTAACCCACTCGGAGATTGAACGGAGGCGAATCGTCGCAAGAGGCTTAATTAAACGGATTGATGCCGAACCGGAAATGACGAAAGTTGAGGATGATCTACAGACAGCGTCAAGACTGTCGAACTCGCACAGACCTGTTCTCAAACGTGCAATTCGTTACGAAAATATTACATACTGAAGATCTTCATTCTTTGGGTTATGCCGGTCGTGTTGTTTCTGTAAAACTCTTTTTTCATTGCGTTTCGGAATTTGCTTTTCAAAATAAAAAAAAATTAGGGAACAGTCTTTACCTTTTTCGGAGTCGATTCTTCCTTCACTGCTCACTGTCTTGGATGCATCACAGTCATTAGTCGAGGCCAAAGCTACGACCTATTTCGCTTAAACTGCTTCAGCGGGATTTTGGAATTCGAATGCGGTTTTGGTCCTGAATGAGCAAGCGCCCAAATCGTCATTGTTCTTTTGAGATCCCCGCAGCTTCCGCCGTGTCTCTAAGCTTAATTCGACGGCTATTTGATGAACTTCTCCAATGTCGATAGTGGTTTCAATTTTTGGCCGTTCCGAATGTTCATCGTCAACGAAGCAGCTACGGTCACGTAAATAAATTCCGTTGCTGAAAATGTTGTTCTGATGATGATGATGATGAAGAATTGCCGTAAACAGCGTCCATCTTCAAATTTGAGAATTTAATGATTTGTTTGATTTGTTCCATTTTTGCCAGTTCAAGTCAAGATTTGGACTATTTTACGGGATACAAGAAGATCCATTGGATGTTGCAAACTGACGCAAAGAGCTGACAGCATCCATAATAAGATTCCCAACTACTTCAATCCCCACCATTTCATCTACTACCTCATTACAACGTCTTTTTCAATTCTCTAATCTAGTCACTTCAAATTTTTGCAAGAATTCTAATATACGTATTTATGTTCCATATCTGTATCTCTTTCGTTAAACTCAACAAAGATAATTGCCACCCGTTCAGCAATGCAAGTGAAATTAAGGAAACAAAGAAAACATTATACATTGAAGCTTTATAAACACGATATGCTTCACGTCAATTAATTCGCATTCAGAGCAGTTACATCCGTGCAAAGCACGAATCAGATCAAGCCATTCCGACGAAACGAAATCTCTACAAAGTGCGGCTAAAATCGCGATGAAAGAATCGTACCTACCCTATTAGGTACGCTGAAAAGACGCCTGACAGACGCGAAATCAACGTCGCTCATTCAATTACCGAGCTAGAGCCTGGCGAACGTGCTATGTACTCGCTGTAACATTTCATTAAAGGTAAGTGAAGGGTCGACAGCACTATGATGGGCGCCCTCTATGCCGATAAAGAAGAAGAAGCTTTTTGGTCGGCGGTTAAAACCTGACCTCGAATGTCGAGCCGTACAGTGGCGCAGTAGCGCGCGTTATTTATGACTTGTTGCATAATTGACGCGAATTAAAAGCACTTCTGATTGGGGCTATAGTACGGCTGGGAGTAGGGCCGATATTGAGAACGTATCAAATATTGATGCCAATGTAGTCCTTTGGGAGTTAGTTTACTCGATTTAATGGTAATTATTCAAGGTAAAAAACAAACAACGTTCGAGATTTTTTAAAAAACAAAAAATTTTCGTTTTATTCTGTTATCTCGATCACCGTTGTTTTGCCTTGCAATAAGAACTAAACACAAATTCTGAAGGCCACCTCCGATCTTCCAAATTGTAAAAGAACAATAATCTATTCACAAAATTTGGCTGAACATACATCTATTACTACAGAAGAACGTGGTTAGATTAAATGGCGAGCAGAATAATTTTACGCTCTACATACCTATATGTGATCTACATGTTCCCAAAGTATCATAATTTCTTTAAATTTCCGGGTTCGGGATCATCCCTTGTTAGTTATTTCCAACAATGATTAAATTTTAAGTAGGATAAGCTTTAATTTAATCTGAATCACATCAAGCTCCAATTACTTCTACCCACTTCATCCCGCTCATCCAACCGATTTGGCCACAAACTCGTTGAATAAATTATATTGGAAAACCGCGACATCTGCATCCTCATTAATATTTACTCGTAACAGCCTCGTATAAAATTAAGTAATCAATTATTACCTACGGCAAACCCAGCCGTTCCTTCAACGTTAAAGAAACTCCAAACGCCAAACGTCCCACGCTCAAGCTTTAATAATAAATCGGATAGATAACGTTGCTTTTTTTTAGACAAAACATTCCCACGACGGCACGCTTAATATTTAATCGAATGGGTCACGATTGCCTTGGGAGACGGAGGAAAATGAGAACGTGGTTATATAGTCGTGAATACCTGAGGTAGGTCAAGGTCTAAATCGAATGGATGGTATAGGGAAAGAATCTGACGTTATTGTTGCGCGAATTTTTCTCCGGTTGGTCGTTGGGGATTAAACGGAAACAGCCGGAAACATGCAGTAAAAGCGGTTACGAGCGTCGATTATTGTTAGGACTCTGGTTGTACGAGGCAATAAAAACGCTGGATGGAGCGCGGTGCTTTCGTTTTAGAGTTATGACGCTTGAGGGTGATATAAGAGATTAGGCGAAGTATTAAGTTTAGTACATCTATATTGAGATGGCTAATACCCTTTTACTTGCTTTTTATTTAATTATTAAAGCGACGTGTAGGTTTCTGAAATTACCTCAGAAGCTTTGGTGATGCAGCTGCTGAAAAATGAAGCTTTGTTAGAAGTTTAATCTTGGACATTAAACTTGTACTTTTCATTTTTCTAGGAATGTCTCCTTCATTGTGTTGAACATATTTTCAGGTCTTCCAACCTATCATTTATTCCATTGTGCAATCCTGGTGTTTCCAATGAGGATTTTAAAGGTATTTCCGACGGGTCAACGCTACGAAAAAACTATCTCCCAAAAATATACACAAACGTCGTAAAAAAAATAAAGCCAATGTAGCAGACAATTACTACTGGTTGAGCGTAGATGAAACTATGGATGCGTCAGGGCAAAGCATAGTTCACGTCACTGTTGCTGTTTTGTACACAGTTCGTCCAAGAAAGCTAGCAAAATAATTGAACGGATAAATGCTGAGACAATAGTAGTTATCAGCAGTATTGACAAAATTTTCGAAGATGTGAGGAAGCGCGAGAAAACTTTGCTCTTTGTGAGCGACGCTGCACCTTACATGCTTAAAGCTTAAGCATCTCTAGTTAAACAAACACGCAGTAGTATCGTCTGACAGTGTACCGCTTTTCCTAACGCATATACATATATCGTACCCCACTCTGTCTCAACTGTCAGGGGTAGAGGCAATCGACGTCCGCCTATTTAGCAGAACAAGATGTCGGATGGACTAAAAGGACGCGACCACCGTTTCGAAAACGGTGCAGACTTACAAGGAGACTATGTTGAGAAATAAATTTGAATTTGATGAAGGAAGTACTTATTTCTACGTTAAACTAGAAAATTTTCAAAAGTGCCCTCATATATATACCACCTTGCATGATATAATAATCATACTAAAGTAATTTCGTGCATCGTATTTATTAAAGTAACCAATAAGGCAAATCATCGCGTCGATATTGTGTTTTTCCGTATCCGGGCGAATGTATCCGGGTAATTACGTTACATTAACGGTTATTGCTCGAAATCAAAATAATCGTAAAAACGATTTTATTACGCCGTACCTACCGTTGGTGAAGATACACACAAAGTTAAAAAGGGACGCGAACGCGAAACGGTCTCATTTTTATTACTTCATATTCGGGCCGTTTGAACAAATATCGTGCAGGTTTTCGCTGTTATATGCGTCGTATGTGTGTATGGTTTGGCATCGAGGGGTATTGAATCAACGGTAAAATATGCTCGCAACCGTTAACGATCAGAACGGTCAAACGTCAGCCGAAGGTTGTAAAATATTAAACCGAACTAAAAGCTCCTGTCGTAACCAGGATGAATTGTGAATAACAACGAGGGCAAAAAAAAACGGAGAATTACGAGTATATACAGCGTGTTCGGTAAGGAATGGGATAACTATTCATCTTGGCAACGAATTAAGATTTTACATATTTGCAAATGGATTTAAATTAAATGCATCACCACTAGTGATGGTACCAAACTCCATTTCTATTTAACGGAATATCTTACCTTTTAATCGATTTTTGGAATTTGTGATAACTTATAACTGCTACCAACTTAAGTGTAACTAATTTTTATAAAGTTAAAACGAAGATATAAAAGATTGTATTCTGTGGCGGA
Source organism: Oryctes borbonicus (assembly GCA_902654985.2). Taxonomy (NCBI): domain Eukaryota; kingdom Metazoa; phylum Arthropoda; class Insecta; order Coleoptera; family Scarabaeidae; genus Oryctes; species Oryctes borbonicus. The sequence goes on from LR736911.1 coordinate 413,706, forward strand.
AAGATCTGCTTCTTCTTTTTGATTTTATAAAAGTCTCAAAAACTAACTATTTTCAAGAACAATTACGCCTAAGCAGCGATGCTGGTAATATAAAATAATGAATTGTTCACTTGTGCAATGAATATAGCAAAACTTTAGCGGCCCATATGAAAATTAATGGAAATGCCCCACTATGTCCAATATCTTACTGTATACTAGAGATAATAAGGAAAGATTAATTTATTAAAAATTTCAAGAAAACTTAAAAGACAAACATTACATGAATACTACAAAATCCTTTTTTTAACGAAAAAATAAGCTCTCATTTGAGGTACCTCGCGACGAGCGATTCCGTTTAAGATTTATGCGCGAGTACGCTTACTTTAAAGACCTTACACGAACCACGCAATATCAAGCAGAAAACTGAACGTCTTCAAAATTCATTAAACAATGATGGCACCGCACTATCTTGAGGGCATCATAAACATCTTTCATATTCGACAAGCTGCGAACAATAACAACGATAATAACAATATCATCGGCCCATCTGCGGTGTAATAATCATGTTCATTTTACTGCATGTTCTTCAAGCGTATAGTTACCATAACGAAATAGATATAAACGAGATTCTTCGCTCGGAAGCATTACTTTCCGACCCCGTAATTCAATATCAAGACGTTATTAAATATTCTATACGGATAGATGGCACGGCCCGTAGGTACTTATTAAATCCGCAAGCTTACATAAAGCTTAACGGCGCCGGCGTAAAGTGCTTAATAAAAACAGAAGATGTCGAATAGCGCCTTTATCGAGTTTCATCGTAACCTTATTACGCCTTGAAACGTCGAAATATCGTTGCGTATAGGTTATTAATAAGTTATGAGCTGTTCTTATTTAAATAGAAATGCAAAATTCGTTACACTGGTGGAAATAATTACTTGCGTCTAGAATATTTGTTTAAAATCAAGACAGTTAAAACTAAACATATTGTTTCGGGTTTGGACTGTGTCGTGGTTAATGAAAAACTCGACGTCTCGCCCACAATCATATGGGGTTTCTTCAGGAAAAGAAAAGGTAGTAGGCCATAGTTACCACGGTAACTCGGCGTGTAAACCACGCCAGAGGCGAAATTAACTGAACGAGAAGCAGTTGGTCACGGTAACTCAGCATGTGCTGCGTGCTGCTCCCCAAGAAAGCCATGCTGCTGGTTGAATTTGGAATTCTTACACTATTATTTTGCAATATAAAAGTGAACGATGTTTTGAATGAAAAAACATCATTTACTTTCTTTTCTTTATTGCGACGTTTCGTTGAACATGTTGCCAACTTTATCAAGCATTTGTCTACAAAGAGGTTCTTGACAAACTAATTAGGTACGTAAATTGCTTACTTTTTTTTTGTTTTTGTTTAAAAAACAAAAAAAAAACAAGCATCAAACAGAGCTGAGTACGATCCGTTCCCTCTATTCGTCAAATTTGTTATCCTTTTTATGTAAACAGTTTCGTACGCGTCTAATTTCCGCGACGAAGTTATTTTTTTAATTAATTTCAGGTTTTTTAATTTAATTTTATGCCCGGTTTCGTTTATGTGTTGATTTATGATTCTATCCTACCGTATAAGTATTACCCAACGATCTAATTTAGGGGTCCAGATATGAACATATGTTTCACTTCGCGAAATACACTCAAAATTCTTCTTGGTGAAAAGTCGGGAATTTATAAGATTGCATGTAGTGATAAAAAAGTGAAAAACACCAAATTCAGCGAGAACATTAGGTGCTACAGATACGGAAGGACGAAATCGTCATGTGTAGCACAACACATAAGCGAAACCGGGCATAATACAAAATTAGAAAAATGGTTTTTAACTTGCAGACGTGGCATAATTTTTTTCCGCAATATATCGTAAAATTTGAATTTTACAGAAAAAAAAGAACAGATTATCGCATTCACATGTTCTCGAAGTATGCCAATTGCCCTTCACCCCATTTGCTTCCAATCGCCCGTTCGAAGAAATAATATTAATAAATTAAAAATTTATCATCTAATATCGTGTATATGCATCCTTCGTACACGTCGAAGGCTTCTAGCCATTTCCATTATCGATTGAACGGCGATTACAAAGCATATATATCTCCATATACACGCATTACAGCTAAGCCGAAGCAAATACACGCATAATGTCGTAGGTTATCTTAACTTATGTACTGTTACTCTGTTAATCGAAACCTGTTGGTCGGTGTGTTAACCTATCTATAGCTACGTACGCAATTTACTACGAAGATAGCGTCGGAATTAGTTAGTTATGCTGTCTACCATCGACGTCCTTTTTTTTAATTATACGAAATCGGCTGCCCGACTAGCGTGCGAATCAACGAACAAGCTTTAATTAAATACTGTATACGTAGGGACGTAACATCGGAATTCGGATTGTAATTTTTTCCGAATCTAATTGAATAGCTAATCAAATAAGTTAAAATGTGTGTTTATCCATCACAGTAGGCGTGTTAATCAACGCAATAAACAACGTACGAGTTGATTAAATATCAGAGAGCTCTCGCCGGTTTTATCAACAATGGCGTTGCCATATGAAATGTATAATTACGAAAACCACGCAAGAAAATCGACCCATTAAACTCACAATACGCCCACAAATAAAAGCACGTTGCTGCAAATGTTTGCTATAATAAGAGAACAATGAAAAGACACTAACTCCTGTCGCAAAGCGTATCCAGTAGTGATTTTGCTCCACAAGAAGAAGTTCTATCGCCACCTCCTGCTCAAAGAACATGCCGAACACAACATTTCATTACACCAAAATTGGTTGCAGTACTATGTATGTAGGTGTAAATTAAGCGTACGAAGCTGCGTGTTTTGCAATAGAAGCAACTACAGAAGCTCTGGGTCGTAGCATTGATCAATCGCTCGTCCATTCGTCGTCGTTGTAAAGAGAAATTACAGCCTGAACGTGCATTATTGATTCAAAACCGTTTTAAAGAATCTATGTCATCAATGTTATACTTCACTACATATACCGCTAACTGGAATTGCGATGTTCACTACATTTGCCGTAGGGAAATTATAAATTCTCTGTATGTAGCTAATGACGCATGATGGAGAGATGGAGCGCACAAGAAATTTTCAGTGATTTTTTATTAATGGGCCGCTGCAATTTAAATCTTTATTCGTAACATTCCCTAACAAAATTGTATAACAGGCGATCCTCGTGTGTAGTATTCGATAAATACACCTGATTAAATATAAAAATGAATAACCAACAATTTACCTAACCGACTTGACATTTACTGGCACGATACACTGCAGGTGCTACGCAAAATAGCGTAAAATCCACATGATATCACGTGCCGATGGCATTTTTCGCAAAACCAGAAGCACAATTCGACCACACCGAACCACCCAAAATTACTCGCCATTAGCCTAGCAATTGCTGTACAAACGAGCCCCCAACACGCGAACGCGTCAGAGTAGCGATATTAAAAAGTAATTTTGATATCGGCTCTTTTGAAGCTCGCATGAAAAGTCGTACCGCGCATAAAAACGAAGCAAGATGAATGGCGTTTTAAAGTACCTAACACGCTGATCGCGTGGAAACGGAATGCCGTCACGACATCTCGCGGATTGTCACGCAAAATGAAATAGGAAATGTTTTCCTTTTGTTTCTGTTCGTCATCGCAACGAATTGAATTGAGAATTTTTACTCGTGTAGGTCTAGTCGAGATCTATTATTTGAAGACCTACACGATAGAAGAAGCAATTTAGGCGCTAGCGAATGGCTATTTTTCATTTAAGTTTGTGTACAGATGGTACAAAATCAATGCTCGAAAGATTTTGTGGTCCTGTGGCGCTAATAAAGAAGATCATCGAAGACGCTAAATTAGCACCGGCGTGTACGGGTATTCCTGTAGAATTGGATAGTACTTTAACAGACGATAAAATCACATCCTACAAACTTTCATTCTTCTCTACTACTACGCGCAGAAGTTGGATAGCTCTATCGTGGCAAAATTCATTGAATTGAAGTCTGAAGTTCTTAACCACTCACTTCATTTGACATACTTTGCTGATATTTTGCCAAATTAAATGAACCAAATAACCCAAGTTAAACAAATTCAATGTCTTGAGATGAATGCGATGAGTTATTTGTTTTAAAATAAAAGAAACCTCCTCTGTGGTGCTATCAATATCTTCGCCAACGCGTTTCGAAAAATCAATTTATACACAACCCCAATTTATCCCACCATTAACCATTCGATTGCAGGGATAGGGATCCCTGCAATCGATTGACACGGAGATCCCACCAAATCCCGAAACGCAATTATTTTTTTTCGGCAGGACAAAGGTGGAGAATTGTTCGCGATTATTGCCCAAATAAAATCCAATTGCCGATATATTTGTTTAAGCGCATTAGAAACGATGTAATATCGACAAGTTCTCACCCTTTTATCCCCTTTTTTATCGTGGGAAAGCTTCAGAATTTTACTTTCCTTTCAGCTGTTTTTTTTCTTTTCTACCACTAGAAGGTTGCTTTTCTGTTTTGTTTTCTTTTCTTTTTGCGGTGGTAGACGGATTCGAAAGGTTCTGTTATGTGAGATTTATTTTTACGGCGCTAGAGGATACTATGGGATGTTTTTAGTGTTTGATTTATTTCCTACGGTTCCCAACTGCCTTTTTCTATTTTTTTTCTTCGATCTATTACCAATGTTAATGGACAAGAACGTAAAATAGAATTTAAAATAAAGTTCTATATAGAGATGTGCTTCCCATTTAGCCCAAGAACAAAGACCAAATTAAATTTTGAGATACAGACTGTATTATTTTTGTATTCAAAAGCTTTTGTATGATCTGAATCTGCTAGCAAGTTTACTACTGCATTACACAGATTACTTGTTCCATCGTTACATTTTAAAATTTTTGTTTATGGGGACGAACACGATATTTCAAAAATGAACGGATAATTTACGTTTACATCGATGAAGTTTTAAGGAAGAACCAAAAAAAAAGAACAACTCCAATATAACCAATTGCAAGATCCTCCTCTTCTCCCAGCCATACCCCTCAATCTTCCCTCCCATAGTAGTAACGAGCTCCCGCGACTAATTTTGCTAAAGAAGTAGACAGAATTAGCGAAACGCTCATCGTAAGACCTAATTAACGAACTTGTAACAGGAATACCAGGGCTCCTCTTTTCTTTTTGTAATTCCATTAAATGCGCTTGAAATTGCGTTTTCTCCTAGCAGGACAAGGTTTAATATCTGCGCGCCTCCTTTCGTCTTCTTTTTCTCTTGCTTTGGCGCCGAAAGACGTTTACTTAAGTCGTAGAGCTGAATTTAATTGGTGTAATTCTAAGTGTCAAGAATTAACGAAGTCGAGGAGATTACAGGAGGAAAGACGATTTCCCTGGGAAATTGCGCATTTCACAGATAATCGGTCAGAACGTGTTATGTGAGGTGGAAAATTGGTAATGAATGCACATTACAGGACGTTTTCAAAAACCTGTAGATATTTCTATGTAAATAGGGTGGTTTCATGGTGTGAGAATGGAGAACTGGTCGTTTGCGAAAGATAAATTATGACGAGAAAATAAATTTAATTTTGCGCCAAGAAAAATGATTTTGAAGCAAATATCCGCCACTTCTTATTTTTTAAATTGATGCCAAGTGCATGCAGTTGTGCACAAACGGTTGGCGCAACATTGGCTGACGGTCTCGGATAGCTTGGCTGAACATTACGAGCGACATCAACGTGAAAGTGTAAATATTTTACACTTTTCGGGAATATTAGCTGACAACGTTGGTCGAAGACTTAGCGCCGATAATTACTTGATCTTTAATTGAACGTTGGCTATACGATTGAGCCCGATCAGAGCGCGGTTAGCCATCGGTACTCTACGTTAGGAAAGATGCATTATGTTTATACACCTTATTGAGCCTCTACCAATCGTGGTTAATCGTCACGAATATTGCGCCGACCGTACATCGTGCCAAATGAATGCCAACCTTCAGGCAACCAACCGCGATAGTAATGGTTGTACATAGTTGTTCTGCTTTGTGGTTTGTTTATTTAGTGTAATTCTGTTTCTGAGATACTGAATAAAAATGTAAAATGTGAAAACCCATTTTAAATTATGGCAGCTTTTACGGATCTTTATGCCGAACAAAAACAAATAAATTTCAAACCCGCATGTAAATCAGAAATGCAAATTTCGACTGCTTGATATATCTTTATAGGGTGACAATAAATTTTCTCACTTTTTTTTCTCAGATAATAAAACAAGAGATAGGTTCTTTCAGCTTCGGGCAATTCGACATTTTATAAATTACCAAGACATGCTTAACACTAGAATAAATTAATTAATAAATTAAAAAAAAAAATTTTTAATCTCTCTGCTTTGACTCTATGTTAATGATTCACAGTTGCAAAAATTAATTTGTTAAAAATTTTATCAAAATTTATTTTATGGAGGGTGTAAGCAAAAGACAAGATCCGCGCAAGCATTGAGTGCTACTAAAAACACAGCGAATCGTTAGTGTTAGCGTAGCTGATAGTTCGTCCAGGGCCGTTGACTCTGGCGGCACAGTACGCCGACGATAATTTTCTGTGTCCAATGATGGAACTTTGCAAGCTAGATAATAACATTGTATCTTCCTTATCCGATTGGTGCAGCAGTAATTTCTTATATTTATGACAAGCTTTGTAAGCTTATATACCCCGCTGGACCGTCACCATACAAAAAAAGAAAACAAGAGTGGTGCGAATGCTAAAATTTCAATATAATCGTAAATACTCGAGAATGCTTGGTGGCACTATTTTTATATCAATCGTTTTGTAAGTATACGAAACGGAAATGTTCTTAACTAGATCCGTAGTTGTTTGACAAAAGTATTAATATCCTCTGCGCATGGGCAGCAAGGCATTTTACAAAAAAAAATTCAAGTAACTAACGAAGATACCTAATGTACTCATAAAGTATACCGAGATACTCAATTTCGATCTAAATGCACGTACTATTAATACCACATCCCGAAGTCCCAAACTTTGTTATCAAATCTTCATTAAACTTCCATCAATTTTCCATCCAATGAAGTAGATATGGTGCTGCGCCAGAAACTTATCGGAGAGGCATTTATTCCCAACGCCGACAGGCGGAAGATGGTCTGTTTTACTTTGTTTATGTTGGAAATCATCGTTTTCTATTTTCATTACGTTTTAGAAAGTTTCTCAGTTCATCAATATTTGTCCTGTTCATTCTATTTGATTTGTATTAACAAATGTTAAACGAGTACGAATAATATAGGGTTACTTCCTAGTTTGAAATGGCTATAACTTTTTTTTTTTTTAGATTATTATCTTAGTTCTTCTTCAACCTCCTCATCATTAGGAAATAATTTGACGCTGCAATTGCTCTAAATTGGTCTAAACCTCAAACCCAATATCTATTTTAAGCATCTTCTCAAAGATTATTGAAAAATTTGTCGTGATTAGACTTGTTCAAGTTCTAGACGAAGGAACACTATTAAATTCCGGAACCGGAACTGTTTTTGTAAAAGTTATAACCAGAAAGAATAGCTTTATGAAACAGCTAAAGAAATTAGGAATATTAAAAAAAATGTAAATACGTTGCTCCGTGCAATTTGAACACGCGGTATAATGGTAATAATCCCCTTGGGTTCAAACTAAAAGACAAAAAAGAACCCAACCGACTAATTTCCATTAAAAATGCACTAGTACCAACAGTAGCAGTATCATCGAATCCCACAAAAAAAATACAATAAATTAAAATAAAATGCACAGAATAACGGAAAACAAAAAAGAAAAGAAAATGTACATCGCATTTACCCGATGTACCAAAACAAAACCGAAAAGCGGAAACAAAAGGGAACCAAAACAAAACACGACCGTCTCGCATCTATGTATATCCATGCATGCATATCAAACTAGTACGTTATTAAGCCACTTGTTGTGTGGTGTTGTGTCGAGTCCCGTCATTGTTGCCCTCATTGCTATCCCCCATTTATCTAGATACGCGAATATTTTCAAATATAATTTTTCTTTTTTTATTTTGAAATCTAAAGGTACCTACCTTATATGCTTCTTTCTACATGTCTTTTGGGGTTGATGGAAGGCGGGAAAATCTTGGTTAATTTCTCGTTATGTCTCTGTTGTTTATTGGAGCGAAGCTACGAAACGATTTAATATTTCAAAGGGGATAAATATTACTTTAAAAACTTCTTAGTTTATTCGAGAAAAACTCGCATGAATTTTTTACGATATAAACATTCGACTATCAACCGCCAATGTTGTTGTTGTTGTTTTCGTTTTGGGAGCTTCGAAAACGACGCAACCTAAACCGCGTACCGGTCGAAATGCGTATGAACGTGAGCACTCGACATGAGATGAATCGGACGAAGCGGACCCCCTGTAAGTATCAGGTGTGCCGCACGTGCGCTCTAGGCGCCGTTTCATTGATTGGCGGACCAGTTGCTCGCTCTTTATCGCGCCGAAATTCCCCATCTTCGACGCTCTAGAACCTACCATTCGGTCACCAGGACCTGACGGATTCTCGCTTGGTACCAGGCGAGATACAACAGGACGAACAACAATAATAACACCGATGGAGAACGAGGCGACATTAGGGTTGTAGAACGCGCGGTCCCTCAATATGCAGGGGTATGCCGATTCAGGTGAGGATTGAATGGGAAGTCTCGGAAAAGGGAAAAGGTTGAAATGAAAGCTTGAGGGAATAATAAATAAGAAGACAACGAAAATTATTGATCCGTTTCCCTTATTTTACATTTGCTAAGTCTGCAAATAAGGTTTCAATTAATACAAAAAAGAATATGCAGGATCTTCTCAATGCTCAAGTATCTATTTTAGCAGGTTGAAGAAATAAAAATAAATCATTTTCATATGAATCGCCTCCGCAAAAGTAGGTAAATAATACATGGATCGGTACAATTTGAACTTGTTGGAGAAAAGAACTGTTCGGATTAGACCAGAACAATGACCAAACTCGACCTGCTAACTCGTTCGAATGCCGAGATATAGAAGAGCCGTTTCTGATAGAAAATTAACCAGCGACCAATCAGAACCCTCTAGCTCTTTTGGTTTGCATGCTATGGGACTTCAAAATTGAAAAAGAGAATTTTCATTTTTCACATTTGAGACGCCGTAGCGTCGGAACGGTTAGAGCTAGGGAGTTGAAATTTCTCCCCTTTAAAGTACTCATCGAGATCTTTCGGACGGGACTTACCTTAGCCTCCTAGAAGAACCGTAAAGATTTGAATCCGCAAATACCACCTCATATATTTGCTTTTTCATCTGACAACTGTCGAACTGTTTCAGCCTATACGTTGTAAATGAAGATTGAGTAGCTTAATCATGAGTTTTGAGGGAGTAGAATTTTTTCTCCAATAAAAAATGTTTCCAGATGTAAAGAACTTGAGCGGATATACTGTATATCCGGGTTCGGTCATCTCTTACGACGTCTTAACTGACGGAACCAGTTGTAAATAATCTTTTCTAACGGTACTTCTTTATCAAAAGATAAACGAAGCGATTCGAGGTCTGTGTCAAGCCTTTGTTAAAATTGTAAGAAATGATTCAAAGAAACTGCTTTTTTCAAACGCCCCCCAAACGAAATCTACTGGCCATTCGTAGAAACTTAAGGCGCTACCCTTCTACTCCCCATACTTATCCATCTTAATTCGTTGGTAGAATATTTTGTATTTTCTCGTAACAGTGTAAATTAATCTAACCATTATTTATTGTCGTATTAAAATTGGAAAAGATGAAAAATATTCATAAACTAACCAACAGGACCAGCACAAAACATAGAGTCGTAGTTTTCTAAAGAGGATAAATAAAACGAACTCGCACTCCGCACCATTATTCATTTGCGAACTTCATCGTCACCATCATCTATATCCATTAACACCTTCCAGTTTCCCCGGTTAAACTCCGCTCACCTTTGAACAAATTATGTCCGAAACCCCGAACAAAAGTAATACCTTCATATACGTGTGTGTATGTATTTATACGTGTGTGCAACATTGATTTGTTGCGTATCCGGGTCTCGCTCGAAATGTTGCTATCGGCTACTACCAACGATATGCGAAGCAACGAATTATTAAAATGGACCTCGGCATAGCGTGAGGGATAAAATGCGGGTCACAGTAAGGTAGATGTATGAGGGCTAGGTTTCGATTTAATAACGGCAGCGGCTCGTGGAATGCAACATGAAAGCGCGCAAACAAAAATAATAAAAACGAAATCGTGCACAACCCCCATCGGAATGCGATCGCATGGATGGCGATTTAAAATTTGGTGTGGGAGGAAATGACCCGTCGATGTGTATCGGGACTATGTTGAGAAAAAAATATATTCTTTCCCAGATTTCTTTGTTGGATTGGTTAATTCTAAGACTACCGTCGGATATGTAATCAGCGGTCTTATCTTAAAGGAGATCACCTCAACTTAAACCAGCGCTCCGTCTCGGCAAAAGAGAAAATAAATTATATTCTCTTTAACCTTCTCAAAGTAAATTAACACAAAACAAGAAGGCGAAAATGTTTTTAAAAGTCCTTTAAAATCAAGCAGAGTCCAATCGCTAAAATACTACATAAATTACGTTTCGCTTAGTTTGCAGATTTTATCCCGAAACTTCTTAACGTCGCAATTAACGCGAGTTTTTCCCATTCCAATTGGTTATTTACTTTTCAATTGATGCGAGGAAGGAGGGTTTCTATCTCTCATTAATTAAACATCGATCACGAAACTCCAGCTATAAACGAGGTAAATTTGCTAAATACTTCCAATGCGAGCCCAAATACAATCCCTCCTTGAAACTTCAACCTGCACGGCTTCGTTTCCACCGTTAAATTTTCTCCTTTGATGTGCCGACGAGGCTCAAAAATGTTTATTTTAAAACGGCGAAAGCGAATTCCATCACCTTGTTACTTTGTGTGCCGTTCTCGTTGCTAAAACGACGTCGCCCAAGGCCAAGTTCTCGTTAAGACATGCACTGATGCTCGTAGAAGTTGTTACACGCTGTCAAGTCTTAACTTTAAAACTTAGCAAGCACCTGCCGAACACGAACGTCCGATTTCCTTCCGTTACTGTAAATGCAACAGCAGAGTTGCCAGCTTTCTTCAGCGATTAATGGGCAATTTCAGAAAGTTGCGTGAGATGGATTTTCAATAGAAAATGTTAATGTCGAAATAGTAGAAGACAAACGGTCTTAGAAATCAAAAAAATAACTAACATGAGCTTTACTAAGAAAACAAACGAATAATTTAAGCTGGTATTAAATAAATATTTTTTTTATTAATTTCTTAGGCTATGCATGTCTTTCCAAGTAATATATTTTCATTTGAAAGTATTCTAAGTCGCCATTTATTTTCTTCTTTTTGTACAACTTTCTTTCTTTCATAGCCTCTGTAGCGAAAATTAATTCCTATTTGTTAATTTTATTTTATATAAGAGCTACAGTGTATAATCTCTTTTACCTTGATTTCGGCAAATGTAATTAACTAATTTCTATTTAGAAGGACGCTCGTCTCGGCGAAGCTTTGAGGGACGGGTTGAGGTTACCTACCTTCTTCGGTTAGGTTGCGAGGTATGCGGGATTCGTTAATTATGTTGCCAGACCTTCTTGATTTCAAAAGCATTCTCCACGCCGAGGTGAGCGGAGAGCGTTTGATATAGGAGTTGATCCAGTCTTCCCGCCTCTTTCGTTGGGGCTTTTATACTGTTTATACGCTACGTTGGGGCTATATCTTTTTCGGAGCGACGAAATTCGCTGATTAAAATTTATGCATTAATGATTAAGTGGGGTTGTTTAGATAGGAGAGGGAATCGGACGATAATACAGGTATTATTTGGATAACTTGGAAATTGCGGTAAGATCGTAATAAAGAAACGTTATTAAAGATGAACATTTTTTTTTCTTGTTTGATGTTGTTGATGGGTAGGTTTCTGTGGCCCCGCTAGTGAATCTGAACTGTTTAATTTAGATTTGTTGAAGTATATTATGTGGTATTGTCGTTGCTTAAGGACGTACAAATCGAATTTAGTATAACGTATCTCTTTATTTGATTTTCCTAGTTATTTACACGATCCTCAACATTTACCTACGTCTTTTGTAAAGCGTGTTCTTCTAGCTGTTTCTAGATTTCTAGATTAGAGAGGATGAAATTTAAGAAGTTTTCGAAATTTTACGAAGGTCTTAAATTAATAGAAATTGAGGGTCGTGAATCCGGGAATGTCCCTAGACAATTTTTCAGCAAATGAGAAATTGTTAGATGAAAGTCTTTTATTTTTTTGTTATTCGTCTTGATTTTATTTCCAATGAAAGATAAAGAGCTCTATCTTTTCGATCGCTTTGTGTTCTTTGGTAACTAGGTGTTTTGTTCTAACGATTGGTAATCCCTCCTACGAGTTCATGTGATTTGTTCGTATTTGCATGTGATTGGCGTTTAAATTTGGACGCATAGACATGATTATAACTGAATTTTCGCTAAACGTAAAATTATTTAAAGATGCTGCTATTTACCACCTAAAGCAACGTCAAGATTAAAAGTGGCGAATTTACGCAAAACAAAAATCGTGTAAATTACGAACAACAACATTACACTCTAGCAATAACCTTCATTAGCGATTTAATTCGTTATCTCGCAAACATGCCTCCATCCAAATACTCGCGTGTTTTCGTCGCTACGTCCAAATCCGTACCAGCGCGCATAAATCGTAAATTCGGCCCCTTTCATTTCCGGTCGAAAGTCCCTCACCGTAAATAATTAAACGTGTTACGCCCGGACAATGTTATTTTTACGCGGCTTTTCTCACCTATCTCCCCGATTAACGCTGGATAATCTCCGAGTATGTTCGCTGTTTATTGCGCAGGAAACTCTTAATCTGACGTATCCACACTTTCGCTAGTAAATTATTCAAAATCGCCGTCACGCATATCCGGCGTTCGGAGTTATCTCGGTGATATTTTCGACTTTTTTAAAGCGAATTTCTTAAATTAATTCGGGTTTTTATTGGTGTTATCTTCGTTAGAAAGAAAATCAATTATGAGAAGGGAAATACGCCGTTAACTCGATTGCTCGACCGCACTAAAGACGTGTGGTTGTAGATCTTTTTAGTGGATTTTATAATACCGGCTGTAACATTAAATTTTAAAGCGCTTGCATTTAATTATATGTAGACACGCAAACTCTATTGTACGAGGGTGGAATTCTCTGTCTTCCGGGCGAAACTTTGAGCACAAGAAAAAAAATGTCTAGGTCTGACCGAGATAGTCTATTAACATAACTCCATGACTATCCCAAGAAATAATCTCCATCACTTACTCTAAATGTACTATAAATGTAATAATCTATGGACGTTCTTAATAATATCGTATTCTTTTAGTTACAGATAGATAGCATCGCCATTAGAACCAATTTCGATTCATCTTCTTATAAGAAGCCATGCATTCGAACCTATCCGATTCAAAATTACGTATTTTCCTTTGACATCTTTCCTCTCAATAAAGGACGTTATTAATTTACGCTTTAATACCTTCAGAAGATGAAATATTCCCCCAGATTTCGATCTCATTACGTTGTTAACTTGTTTTTTTTTTTCTTTAATCATCAAAGCTGAAAAACGTGTAGCGTAAAAGGAGGAGGCAGGCAATAAGCGAAATCATAGCTCATTATCTTTATTACCTTCGCTATTTTCTTCCATCATCGAAAACGCAGGATGCTTTTACAATAATAACGAGAGCGTTTGAATGGAGAAAATAATCACGTTTGATGAGTTAAGAACAAGATATGTTCTTGTATAACTGACGCTTGCAATAAAGTTAATTAAAAAATGTCTAAGTGGATTGTATTTCCGAGAAAATGGGGAAGTAGAAGAAAGGAATGTGAAAGAAATTACATCTTGATACGCCTTTGCGAGATTTAACGTTATTAAAAAAAAAAATTGAGAAATATTTTTTAGTATGGTTCCTTATTTATTTGATAAATGTATCGATCAGTGAAGTTTAAGCAATTGTTGAGTTAATTTTATTCTTTTAAGAAACAATTCAGATTCTTAGAGATACCGGTTTGAAGAAATCATGCAAGCTAAGAAGAAAAATTTAGCCAATACCTATGTTCCTAATCACATTCTAGAAGGCGAGTAAGCAACAATGGTGTTCTAAAAACGCACTGGACGTACAATAGTTCTATGTAACAAAAACTTTATTCATGTTTTATCTCGCTCAAGACGAAGAAGATCCTCACCGTACCTGCAAGAACAAGTTACGAAAGTGATGTTTCTAGCTGCAGTTGCGCGACCACAATGGAGTCATTCTCAAAACTGCTAGACTGCTGAAGAAACTTTGCAGTCGTTGGACATAATTTAACCAAAGCCCAAGAAATAGCTCGTGTGAGTTGATGCAAAAAAATGCTTCAAAAATTCAATCGACGTGCTTCTGTCAACGTATACAATATCGTAATAAGTGACAACAATCCACTGTTTGCATGTTCCAAAGTGAACCAAAACCAACAAAAGTTGTTCGTTCACGAAACCCTTCAAAAAAAATATTTTTTCGTTCGTAGAATTGATTGACTGATTAGTACACAACAATTTATTTGCCTCAAGTCTTCGATGAAATCAGAAACAACACCAGACATCATCGTATCATCCTTCACCACAATAACACCAGCTCTCGCACAGCACATCGAACAGTCGATTATTTAAAGGAGAATAACATTGGATTAATGACTCATTGTCCATATTCGCTTGACTTATCACCCATTGACTTCTTGCGGTTCCCTTTCGCCAAAAACAATTTGCGTGGCGAGTGATTTTCGACATCGGAAGAGACCGTTGAAGCATTTAAAAGGCGTGTTTCTGAGATACCCACTTCAGATTGGAATAAATGTTTCAACAGCTGGTCCCTTCGAATGCGAAAGTACTTGAAACTTAAAGGCGAATATTTCGAGAAACAATAGTTCTTTTTTTTATGAGATCTGTTCTTTTCTTTTTCCGGAAATTTTTAGGGTTCCCGCATAAAATGTTGATTGTGGAATTGCGATCAAAATAGTTATAATATAAAGTTTGTTTTAAAGTGCTGTATGCTACGCCCGCACATATGCTCATTTTAGGAAGCCCCGATTATTGCATTCTTAGTATTTTGTAAGAATGCAATAATACGGGGACGATTGTATTTAGTAGGGTAGGTAAGAAAAAGAAAGAAAACGCGTCTATGTTATTACATTTTTTTTTATTTCATATCCGAAGCTGTATTTCATATTTTAATAATATCCACTCAACATACTGTTCATATTCATAAACATAAATAAAAACGAATAATAATAATAATAATATGGCGATAAGCGAAAGACGGTGTACAATAAATGGAAAAAAACAAGACAAAATTAAATAAGTACGTAATTCGAAAAAATTGCGAAAAATGTACACAATTAAATAAAAAAGGAAAAACAACAAGAGTATTTGACGAAATTGTATTTACCCACGTAAAATACTCCAATTTTCCTCATTACGCTTGTATTGCGGAGATGAAATTAATTCCTTTTGATATTTTATGTGTGTAAACAACAATAGCAAAAGTTTCGAAATAATTGTTCCGCTCTCTTCTTATAAATTAAATTAGATTATTTATCATTAATAGATAAATTCAATACGCAATATTAATCAATTAATAATAATAATATACAATAATACATATCACCAAAAAGAAAACAGAAAAAAAAAAATATCAATATTTCTTACGACAAACACGCGTTCAGCAAAACTTCAGCGGCACAGCACGGACTATATCTTATACATTTTATATTATACAATAATATAATATCGAGAACGCGATAAAGTCGATCGACTTTATCCGTTGTTCAACTATTTATTAGCACGTTCTAAATTAAATAAGTTACCCTGAGTATCTTTTTATTTATTTATTTTTTAATTTCCCATCGCCGAACCCCCAACGAGGAAAATCTACACCTAGGGCTACCTTCAACCGGTTAACGCCAACGATAACCATCCTTAATAAAAAGTATTTATTTACATTTAATCACAATTAGATCCTTTGAAGTTTTGACTACTGGTACTGCATGATAACTTAAGAAAATGAAGACGGGGAACCAATTAGTCAAGCCTTGACAATGAATGCTGCTAAAATAAATAATATAAAACAAAATAAAACTAAAGATAATGGCAAATACTTGTTTAAATTGGTAAAAACCAATTGTTTCCCCCAACAATCTCTCTTGAAAATTAAAAAAAAATTCCCAACGCAATCTCAGTTAAACCTAAAAAAAACTTCAATAACTCTATTAATTTAAACAAATCTCTACATTTAACGAAAAAGATACTCATGTTATCGTACTCAATTTAGAACATGCTGTATATTTGAATATTACCACTAGATTTTATAATAATAATAATAATAATAGTAATAAGGCATCATTTTTTTCTTACGCATAAAGTTTAGATGGATATTTTATAGTTTAAAAGGTTCTATAAATGTATGTGTATCTTTAAATAGAAGGCCTCGACAAACAAATACGTACGGAATAACACATTTTCCCATGATTCTTTACTTCCCGTTTCTTCTATTAAATTCATGAATGAAAATAAAAAGTAAATTACGTAGAAATGAAACGAGAAGAAATATTTGAACTCGCTTAAACAATACTGTATTTTGTATTGTTTATGTAAAACTGTGTGTGTCTGGGTTGGGGTTTCCCATTCTTCTTTAAACTTCTTATTTTTAGTTTATTTAAATTATTCTTGATCGATAATTATTTTCAGATGACTCAAGCTTGTGGCGAAACATACAGAACGTTGTAAATGTATTAACTGAAGAGTTTAAATTGATTAGGTTTTGACTTCAAAGATAAGTCGGCCCCTTTCGATTTCTTTTTCCTCTAGGAAAAAATAAAAAAAAAAGAATAATACAAGTTACTATATTAAATAGTTCTATTACCCGAATTTTATTTTTTATTTTTTGAATTAAATCATATATATTAACGATTTTCTTCAATTTCAATTTTCGATAAAAAAATAAAATTATTAACGATGCTTTGATAATTTTTACATCTTGTATAGTTTTTCCCAAGATAAAACTGCTTCAGAATAACTTCCTTATAAAAAATAAAAAATTAAATTTGCAATGGGGTACCCCATCCATTTACATAAATACGTTAATCGATATTGGATCGTTTTAAATTGTGACATATGCAGTGTCTGAATGTTATTAAATTTCTGTAATTTTATCGTCTTGATACCAAATTATCTTTTTTTTTACGTTGGTACTATGTAAATACATGGAATGTTTAACGTGTCATGAAAAATTTCTTTTCGTCAAAATAAAAAATGGCACTGAAAAATCTCGCGATTACGCAAATAATCGTTTTTTTATTTTGTTCATACTGTAAAGGGCCCATTACATTTACTCACAATTTGCTCCTTGTGGTGATTTGTTAACCAATGTTAGCAGTTTTTTTTATTAATATATGTAATTAAATGCAATTAAATATTAAGCAGAATAAATTTTATACGTTTTACACTAAAATAAATGCAAACTTTATCGAATACCATCGACATGGGTTTATTTTTTTTTTTTTTTGTAAAAAGGAAATTAAAATTTGAGACTTGAATCTACAGGACTACAATGTATTTATTACATAGTTACCATGAATGTGTTGCTAAAAACCTCAAATTTGGCATAGTTGGAACCTCAACACATGGTTAGCATGAAATTTATACGCGGCGTTTCTCTTCCAAAAAAAAAGTTCTATATATACAACAATATCTTTTCACACCAATTTATTATGCGTTTTACATAGCAATTTATAACAATAAACAGTATTGTTTACACGACCATTTTTTGCTTCTTTTTCGAGAAATAAAGTAACAACAGCTAGAAAATCCAAAAAAGAAAGAAAAACGACCAAATTTGTACAAACAGCATATTCTTTTATGTATATATGTATATAGGTAATATCCCTAAAAACTATAAGCTATGTACAATGTATCTTGTATAATTTCATTTTAACATTAAATTTTTGTATAATAATATACACTAGAGCATTTAATACCTAAATTTATGTATATAATATGTATATATATATATATAGTTGATGTGTATTCTGGTCACTAGAGAGCCGTCGTGGTCCCGTTGCCGTCGTCTAGACTCGGCTTGATGTAACGATGACGTCGTCGAATCCAAGTTATCGTAAATGTTAAAAATAAAAAGTATATCGAAGATAATTAGTTAGGAAGAATATAATTAAGATATTATAGAGCTATATACGCGATATACAGGGTGCATTGCGCAATGTTTTTGAGATTTATTGTTAGCACGGTGTAATTTTGCAAATAAATAATTGCACCTACAAAATCTGATCGAAATGATATCTAACACCCTGTATACGAGTATAAAATACACGCTATATCGGTCAAACCCCGCACCATCAGCACACAAAAATTGGGAATTGCTAGCATAAAGCTACTTACTAGTACATCGCCTTAATGTTCTAAGGTTTCAATAATAAGCAAACACTCCAAAGTTAATCTACATCTTCTCTACCAGTTTTGTCAGTCTTTTATTAGTTTAAAACCTACAGAATAACAATTAGATCTTGTGCCCTCGCTTCTATATCTATAAAAAATAATAGTAATATACAGGATGTTCGAGAAGTATTAACACTTCAATCTGTTTGAATGTTTAATTTTCCTCTTTTCTTTTTGAACAATTCACACAAACAGGAATGTAATGTTTCTATTTATTTATTTTTAAGGATAATATTAAATTAGTAGGAACACTCAAGAATTTTTTTCAATACTTTGATGTAAAGTGTACTTCCCAATTGGTTCTAATAAATTTACATCGGACCGGTTTCGAATAGAATCCTTCTTTGGACACTAAAATTTAATAGTCTAAAAGCATATTTATAAAAAAAAATTTACAGTCTAAAGAAGGGTTTTACCCAAAACCAGTCGCATATAAGTTTATTAGAACCAATCAGGAAGTCCACTTTTCAACAAGCTCTCTTTTTATTTCACATCTAATTATAGACCTCCCAACTTGTCGACAAAGAAAATAAACATAACGCCGTCTTTTGGAAAAGATCGTGTTGACAAAGTAAAAAATGCAGTTTTAGTTTCGCGCAACATTTCAATAATATTAATGCAAAACTTTCACTTAAATTCCTAAATCTATCAACAGAAGGGAAACTCTTCAGTGATCGTCGAATATACCCTAAGACATGGGTAGCCGATTATATCTTCGACTGGGATTCTATAGAACCTAACCCAAGCGTCAAAAATTGATTGGTTTGCCTACTAGATGACTGTAAAAACTGCTTCCTTCTAGTAAGAAAAATAAGGTGAATAGATGGCAGGACAACATGGGACAACATTTTTTAAAGTACGATCAATAGTTCTTGGGACGAATATGTTACACATCCTTCCTGGACAGAATCTGATCCAGCATGATTTTTGCAGTATCTTCATGGAAGTTTGACTAAAAAAAAAAACACAATATCTGGAAATTTTGAAGAATGTTTTGTAGAGAAACATAAACCGCAGGAATAATGAAGGATTGGATACAGAATTCAATCATTTAAAGTAACCAAATTTAAATCTTACAGTAAATTTTTATGGAAGGTTAATTTTCCTTTAATATCTATTAAAGACTTACACTTTATTAACATAGCAATTTTTGAATATTCTGTATTAGAAATAAACATTCATTACACTTTCAGTTTGTCCCAATCTTTTACTGCAGATATAAACCAATTTGGTGTATCGAGAATAAAACATCCTGTATATCAATTCGTGCTACGTCCTTTTAGTATTTGAGGATTTTCAAAAAAAAAGAGTCCTTGATAAGCTGCCTCCAAAAAAAATGGATTCATTTTGCTAATCTAAGCAAAGGAAATGACGTAACCAAGAACTGGAATCAACATTTTTATTAACAACACTTTTTTGTCTTAAAAAACTAACAATTCAAAAACCAAACATGCTATTAACACAGAAAAACTTCGCTCTTTCATCAACAACAGAGAACGCGGCGATCTCCTCTCATCGTTGCACCGAGCCGACTATAGATGGCGTTCAAGACGGCGGATTTTTGTTTTTTGTTAAACAACGTGGAATGTCTCGTTTTGCGTATATACACCCGTCACGGTCCACATATTGAACGTCTTCATTTGTTAGGGAAAGAGAGAGACGCGTATATATACCATTTTTTGTTTTTGTCTATATATTTTTTTCACACATCAACTATCATCACTGGAATTTAGCAAAGCTTGGTAATGAGCGCATTGTCCGCTACGAAGCGTAGTCCCATGACACATGTATGTCTTGCGGGGACCGGAAATCCTCCAAAGAGAAAGGATCGAAGGTTCCTTGAGCTAGCAGAGGATCGTATCCACCGAGATCCGTGTTGGTAGGAGCAGAATCTTGAACTTGGGCCGTCTGCTGTTCGTGGTGGTTGGTTAAGTGATTGTGGTTCAACATGTTCATGTTATTGTGATGATGCATGTTGGATTGGTGGTTTGAAGTATCGCTGGGTAACAGAGATTCTAACCAATCATCAGTATCCATCAAGATCTGATCGTTGTTATTCTGCACGTTATCGTTACCCTGTTGTCCCCAATCAATAGCTAACTGATTGATATCCATATATTCCAGAGTATCCTCCAGAAAGTCTGACGCATCCAATCCTAAAACAGCCTCGGGGCTATTAGCACCGACTTGTTGTTGTTGCTGGTGCTGTTCAGCTTGTTGATTATGAGTCTGCGTATTCGGAAAAACCGGTTCAACAATTCTAGTTCCAACCGAATCTGGTGTCGCTGGATCATTAGCAGCGCTAGGCGGTAGTTCCCCATTCTCGATCAAAATCTCCAAGACATCATCAACGATTTGACTCTTAACGTTGTTCTTTTCCTTCTTAATAATGACCTCCTCGTACAATGGAGGCGGCTTTATATCTTCCTCGAACTCCGTCTTTATCTCCGGAGCCGTTATGACTGGCGTCACCAACGAATTCAAGAAATTCGGTAAAGAATTAGCGCGATTATGCCCATTTAATATCTTCTTGTTCCCTTGCACCAATTGATTTAACACCAAAGAAGCGTCCGCGCTATTCAACAAGATACCCCCACCTAAATTCTTCTGATTTTGAAACGCTACGTGTTGCTGTTGCTGCAACCTCTGCTGTTCCTCAGCTTGTCTCACTTTGAACGCTTGTAATTGAATTTGTTCGGCCATCTGCTGCTGTTGCTGCCTGGCTAAGTGTTTTTGCAAGGCTATCAATTGGGCCTTAGGCTCAGCTCTCGTAGCAGCCTCCAATTTCATCTGGGAAAGCGTCAATTCCCGTTGCAACTCCTCGATTTTCCTCTGCTGTTTCTTAACGAGGTCTTCGTTGAAATCGTGAGGCTCCGCTTTCACTATATGAGCTTGAACTTGCACGGGTTGCGGTAGGGGACTTAAAGGACTAGAGACGTCCATCAATTCGGTCTCCTCGGCCATATGAGGGCTGCCAATATCGTTGTGAATGGGAGAATTGTGTTGAGAGTCGTCCCCTGGAGATTTTACCGAAGAATCTATATGACTGGATTGATTGCTCGAATCTGATGAGCTAGTGAATGGTTTCAGTCGTTCTATTAACTGCGGTTTCGAACCGGAAACAGGTAGATTGCGTCTCTTCAATTCGGCCTTCAAATCGCTCACCTTCATATCTTCTAATCGTCCTACTAATCTGCACGAGTTACACGAATCTGAGTTCTGAGTAGACGTAGACGTCGAAGGTGAAGGTAGCGGGTTACTAACCGTATTGCCATTGGTCTCCTGTTGTTGCTGGTTTTTCTGCGACGCCGGAAGGATGATCTGCGGATATTTATGCTGCAATTGCAATTGAAATTGTAACAGTAGAGTTTGTTGCTGCAATAAGAGATCGTAAGACGATTCTCCTGAGGCGTTTGCGCTGTTGATAGAGGATTTTTGAGCACTTGGTGGACCTTTGTATTCGTGAAACTTGATGGTACGCGTCTTAGGGGCAGATTTGCTCTTGGATTTCTTGCGATTCTTATCTTTTCCGGGCGCGTCACTCTTACCGGGGGATTGTATAGACCTCGGCGTGTAAGAATTTGTCGGCAATGGCGGAGGAACCGGAGTAGCCGGTTGGGACACCACGGAAGGCACGGGACTAGCGATCGATGACAAAGGACTCAAGGTGGACGTAGAAGACACTAAGGACGCAGGACTAGACGCAGTTCTATGGTGTATAAGGGGCGTAAACACTATCTCACTGGCGCTGTCTTTGTTAAACACTGGCGTCGCCGAGGTGGTCACCACGACAGTCCCTTCGGTAGCCGGTATTAGAGATACGACGATTCCGGCCGATTTAGCCGCCGTTTCTAACACATCACTCGGCCCGGGACTGACCAAATTATCCTCGGAACTTTGCGAATCGTCCTCGGGATTCACGTAAACGCTAGGGTGCTGCGGCCTATTTAGGTTCCCCTCACAAGTCGCTTTGTAGGGGATCCGACCAGCCTTGACCATATGCTCGATCGGCTCCTCCGTGTGCAGGATGTTCTTCTGGATAAGCTCGAGGGGGCCGGGCCTATGGGATAGCTGGTCGTTGAGTTGGTCGGCCAGACGCGCTTTCTTCAGCATACGTTGCTTCTCGGCTAGGCTAGGATCGACGTGACCCGGATCTGACTCTAGAATGTGCCGCCTTTCCAGCTCCTGACGCGGCGGACGCTGTTGGATCTTCGCCTTGAGCATATCGCCTGTCTTGGCGCGCTCTAGTTGGCGGCGTTGGTCATGGAATGCGGCAGGAGCTTTGCGAGCTAATAGAGAACAACATAAGAAACGTATGAAAGAATAGTCTTGACAAACGAAGTACATCAAGCATGTTATTTGTATGTGTTAGATGGACACGACAAGTTTTAATATACGCTTTGGGTTGCTACCAAAAGCAACATCATAATCGAAGCAATCTAGCGAAACATGCTTTACTAAGGTAACCTAATTGAACAGTTAAAAATAGAATAGCATGGGTTCTTTTATAGTTCGTAGCATCCTAAAACGTATATGAAAGTTTGCCTTTTGATATATGCTGCTTGGGCATAAATGGCCTCAAAGTGTTGGATAGACTTGCGTCTAGATCCTTCGTCGTATAAGAAAAGGAGCCTGAAGTACTTCATTTTACTTCGCCTTTGCAAGTAAATGGCCTTTGATTAATGTAAAGATTTCCACAAAACCAATTCAACAAGATTTTAAACGTTAATAATAAGCCTCTTGCAACTGAACTGCGGTTGTTGGGGGAATCTTTAAATTCAGACCAATACAGGAAAAAATAAGTAAATTTAGCGATTTGGCAACTTACAAGGCATAATCCCTTGTGCAACTAGTTGATCAAGTGGTCGCCTAAGCATCAATTTGACCTTGAGCGCTGCAATCATAGAAAAGAAGCAATTAGAAAATCTTTTAACACTAAGCAAGAGTGATTTACACAGAACTGGCTTTCAGAAAAGGTCTACACTCTACAAAATTTATTACATTTCTTTCAACAGTTGACTTAAAAATCTAATTAAATTGGATTTAAAACTAACTACTCCAAAATTGCAGACTATTCGACACCCATTCTCTATTTTCTTTTTTATGAGGTGCTTTATTATTTTAATGCTGCATAATTCGCAGCAAGTATTTAATAACCAGCTATCTTAACGTAACGTCCCGTTTCTTTCTCAACTTCCGGAAAGGTGGTCATCCATCCTACAAAGAAATAATGAAGAAACCAACTACTTAGTTAACAACTCAATTAGGTCCGTTTTTCTAAAAGCAAACACAATTAATTCTTCTTTTGTAAGAGTGTGGTGAATTTCAAGAAGAAAATAATTGCTCTGCGTTTCTTGGCTACGATACTGTTAGATTAGATTTGTACCGCAGAATACTGTTGCCCGCCTAGCACAAATTTCGATATGGAGGTGCGAATTATCTCATAATTCAATTCATCCAATATTATCGGTCTTACAAGGGATTCCATTATTCTTAAAGGCGTGGATCAAAGCTTTTATCGAATTTATCTATTTGCTGAAGATTAAAAACGATATTCGAACAGTATTTACGTTGCGTTAGTAAAGACGAGTTCATTCATTAAAAGAATCAAAACTTTTTACCTTGAAATGTAAATGCAACAATTTGTTGACCCATTTGGATGGTGAACGTTTTTGTTATTGTTTGATTAAATATGGATAATAAAAAATTTTATTCGCTATTTTAATAGATCTGACCAGGAACAATTTAATTTCGCCATCTTCGTTAATTAGAGTTAGAGAAAATGTGGAAAAAGTTCTACTTCGTCAAGATTTACGTTGTGCGAACATTATTAACACGGAACAAGAATTCGACGAACAAGCAGCTAACACTGTATTTACAACAAACTGTTGTTTTAGATGGTTGGACCTCCAGAAGAAACATATTTTTGTTAGTATTGACACTTTTGTAACAAATGAACGCATCTTTCTTGTTTTTGATTTTTTTTTTTTCATCTTTGATTAAAATCAACGATTTTTATTTTTAAAAAATCAGTTAATTTAAATCAGGCCAATCCGTCCTTTGCAACATAATAAAACTATAGTCCTTGACTTTCACGCACGGTATTTAACGACCATCTGGCGTTAGCAGTAGCGATAACTAATTAAGATGAAAATACATTCACCAATTTCACAATTCACGCATAGCTTATATCGTCCTGCATAATAATAATGATATAATTTAATAATAACCTGTATTGACGTGATGGTAAAACCTACGTGGAAATATCGCATACCCACACGCAGGAAAACATTTTGTTTATCTTTACGTTCTATTCAGCTTTTAATTACGATCTGTCCGACAAGAAAATGTACAGTAATGTGACGTAAATACGTACGTCGCCCACTAAAAACGTATGTATCTGCTTGAATGTGGTTGCGAACAAAATAAAAATTCAATTCATATGTAATTGAAACTGTTAATTAATACCGTTAAATGGGGATGAATAACACCGTAGATTAGAAGAATTTTTGGCTTCAAAAGAAAGAAAAACCAAGCACTTTTTAAGAGATGTAGAACTGTTTGATTATTAGAAACAAAGTCGAGCAAATTGTTACAAAATTGACGTTTTAATTTAATTCTTTGCATTACCCATTGGTGTGGTAACTTTACGTCTGAAATTGCGTAACATATTGCCCAGGGCAGGCGATATGTTTAATGCCACTGGTTGGCCCAGTTCAGGAATCATTTCTCGCAGCATCCAGACGAGGTCACGAATTTCACTCGAAGGACACTTTTACCACCGCAAGAAATTACGAAAGATCTTAGGCAGGGAGTTGAAAATCATCACTGGAACACCAAACGCATAACAACCTTCGTAAATACGGTGCATGTTCATGTTAAATGCCACTTCCGAGGTAGACTGTTAACGAGGAATTTATTTTGTACTATTTGGAGTTACCTTCTCTTTATCAACGCGGTTGAAAGCATATCCAAACCAAGCCGCAAGAGATAAGAGGAGGAAATATCATTTGTCTGTGTACACACGATACGCAATATAAGTCTACAATAATAGGTTTCATAGACGTATGTTTGTATTACGTGTGTGTATAAAAGTAAATATGTACATAATAATTTAATCTTCGATATGGAAAGGAGACTGATGTAAACCTATAAATTTATGAAAGGTAATGATCAAGGTATACGGTCGAAAAAGAAAAAGTCATGATATTCCTGAAAGCTGATAATCAAAATTGCATAAGTGAAGGCTATTCATCAGAGAAGAGACCATTAATTTATAGAAAGCCGCGGACCGGCGAGCATTTTGAGTGGTTGCATCAAAACTGATCATGCGGCAAAATGTAAGGAAGAAATCAACCGAAATACTTTTGATTGCATCATCAAATGCAACCGTGGTTGAACATCCAGCCAGTCCGCAGATTGAAGATTTTGGCATCTTCGAAAATTCCCCCGCGATTTTTCAAAAGTGATGTTTTAAAAAATACTGACATTAACAACTTTGATTAATTAATTAAGAAAAATCACATAATGCACTTTTTTAAATTTTGCAAACTGTATCCGACAATTAACTTTGGAGGTAGTAATCATGCACTTACATTCTTTATTTTGTTCTAGCGAATTGAGCAGCGGAGACGTATCGACGACAGCCTTAGGCGGCGACGCCCTCGGCGTCGACGGTTGCTGTCCACCCTCCGCCATGTTGTTCTTCAACCACTCCGGCAGGATGGCCGATATGGTCTCGACGAGGTCGCGATCCAATGGGACTTGCCAATAACCAGACTCGTTCCGGTCACCGGACTCTGTAAAACAAGCAAAAACAAATCGTCATCATTTCGTTTAGGTAATAAATGTTTATCAAAAATAAAGAAAATTAATGAAATACAATAACTAAAATCACCTTCTGCGGTATAAATTCTGATAAAATTGCCAAATTTTACCGCTGTGTTATCATTCTCTGTTCGCTGAAGTTCATAATGTAATACACAATTTATTGATTAACGCTGTACGTCCAAGTATTATCTTGCTGTAAAGTCGTTCCTTTTGGGTGTTTTAACTTGCTCGAAAGTTACTCAAATATCTCAAAAAACCATTAAACTCAGCGGGAACAGAACATCCCTCATAGAAAGAAATTTACAGCAAGAACTGATTACGACTATTACTAATTATTACTTCTTAAATATTCCATAAACTAACTGGATAAAATTAGAGAATACAATAACACACCTAGATTGTTTTAAACATGTTCAAGTAGCATCAAACTCCGATTACCCCAACTTCATTGTATAAATATATCACGCTAGAGTTGCTGTTTTTAACGATATATACTTCGCAGATGAAATAATTAACTCTAACGAATTAGCCCGACTACGTGTAACTTAATTAACGTTTCAAATCGTGAAATAGCGAGCATCAAATGCAAACCTTATGTTGTATATATACAATACAATATTAGGAGCATGATCGCGTAATGTTTTGGTAACCTTCTAGATGCAGGCAAGGGATATTTTAAGTTGGTTTAGAGCTAAGATCTTTTGGGTTCCGTTATTGTTTCGCATGTATTATCTGAGTGTATGTAGATTATTAGCCAGTAAGAAAGCAAACTCTCTGCCAAGAAAATTAAGCTAGAAGAACGAAATTATTCAAACATCGTTCACGCGTCCAAGAGGATGTTAACTCGCGGTCTCTAGCGAATATTTCTGGAATTTACAAGTATCAACATTGCTCGCGAAATTTTATAAATTTTGTCTAAAGAGGAGTCTTCTGGTGTACAGATAATTTTATCCTCATTTTTGGAAGGTATGTTTTAAATTGAAAGAATTAACAAAACTCGCAAAAGTTATTATTAAGAGTTAATAAAAATATTCAAAATTAAAAATATTTGCTCGATACGAGGGTAGTGCTTAAATTTTTCACTAACAGCCATTTGATGGCCCACACAAATCGACCGAATAGTTTGTTTGCAGTGAGCACCTAAGTATCATCCGTATCATGTGTCTTTACATCAAGATCTTCGTGTCGTTGATTTCCAAACTCGAGTAACTTTTTGTCAGTGGGTTCACGTGCCTTCAAATCCAACACAACCACATTTTTTTTCGTCACGTATTGTTCTCTAACGAGTGTTGAAAAACCACACCGCCTTCATCAAGTTGAACACCAGCGTCCTTGAACTGTCAACGTGTGGTGAGGAAGAATTGGCCTCCACGGGCATTTTGGAAAACTGCCAACACTTCTTGAAGATATGAGCTTAGAAGTGCGACAGCACATGCAGTTTCAACATGATAGTTGTCCAACACACTCTTCGATGGTAGCACGTGAAGTACTTGATGTTGCAACAACCAACAACATATGAGAATATGATTGGGCGAGTCGGAAATGCTTAGATCGGAATACAAAAAGACATACTTCTCAGTTGTGTATAGCCACTTGAAATGATTAATAAATGCATACTTTAATTGAAAGTTGATGAGGTAAATCGAGCTCCCTGATACGTGGGAGGCGAGGAGACTTAGGTTAATCAAGCACCTCGAAGTTGGTCGTTGTTCTTGTGCCGCTCTGCCTTTTTTTGTGGTGCGGGACAATATGCTTTGCCTGGGAAAGGTGAAGCACATGTGAGCAATATTGTGCACTCGCTAATTTCTCGTTAACACTTTAGGTTTAAAAATTAGTTATAGAGTTCGCAGCAATTAATGCTACGTACTGCGTACGCTGAGATGCTGTCGGCTGTCGAACTGTTTACCTAACGGGTTACGTTTGCAAAACTTCGCCATAGCGCAACACGCGGTTGTCGTTAAAATTTGTTTGTTATTCTTAAATACATATATACAACGTTATATGTATGTATTATGTATGTAAATTCAATAGCTACTGTTTGAGATGGTTTGGTACAAACACAATACATAGACATTGTGTTGTGGTTTCGACATCGATGGGTTGTAGGATCTAAAATAAGCAGCTGTAATGGTGGCTACATTTTGCGATCATGTTTGCAAACAATTGACATTTATATTTACGTTTACATATTGTTTTACAAAAGCATATTCGATTCTGTTTACTTTATTGCGTATTTCTGTTTGCATTTAAATTTTTAAATACGAGGGCTGTTCTCACTCCGTTAGCAGGCTACGATATTTAAAAAAAAATTTAGCTAAAGATTTTGAAACCGTCGCTTACAACTTTAATTATACACTCAAGTGCAAAAAACTCTATTTAACTATTTAAATTTTTCTTCGTAAAGAAAAATTGTTTAGAGAAATAATCCTAAGGTTGGTGAAATTTACTAATTATTCGTCGACGATCCGAACACAGTGCAAACGTGCGTTAACGTCCATAAAAATTAAACTAACGGCCGCCATAGTACCCCCATCGACCACTAAAAATTTGCTACAGACTTCGCTATTTATGCCAGCCCAAACCATAACAGAGCCTGTAGCCATCTGGCGATGTTAGGCAAAATCTGGATTCATTCGAGAATAGTACGTTGCTTCAATCACCGTGGTTCCAATCTTCGTGATTTTGTGCAAAAGCTAATAGAACTGTACGATGTTCCCAAGATAGAAATTAACCTTCGGCTAATCATTGAAGACCTGTCCATCTGCTTATATTCCACATTTCTTGGCTCGATTTGCCACCTCAACCGAAATCAGATGCTCATCCTTCAAAACTGAACAAACCACAAATGGATCGTCTGGTTCGGATGTTGCTCTTCTGCGGCCTAATCCTAAACTGCTAGTATACCTCCCGGTTTCATTAAAACGTGGAACGGCTTTTTGGACTGCTGCTAAAGCTTGCATCCGTTGGAATTGAAGACATTTTTTAGTAAGAAAACTGTACTCTTTTTAACTGTCAATATTGCACTTTTTACCTGTTGAAATATCTAGCTTAAAAAAAGAAACAGAAGGCACACTGCATATCTTTTCGATTATCGACCACGAATTTGTTAACAAAAACTACATTCCTCGTTTGTTGGCGAAATGCAACAATGTAAATCTAAATTGACGCACATCATGTGGCAATTCTAAAATTTTAGAAGTACACATAAGGGTGAAACAAGTAATAGATTCATTTTTTTGCACCTGAACTTCCAAGCTTCTAAGCCAAAACCGCCAGTTGCCGAAAAAAAACTTTTACGAAGCATGATTGAAGAGGACCGGCATGTTATTGCCAAGAGTATTCAAATAACTTTAAACATCGATGCGTTTCGTCTCTACAACTTCGCAATACACCTTTTATCCCTTTTCCATTTATGTCTTGCCATTGATGTATTAAAATTAATGCATTTTTTTTTAATCTTCCCCTTAAAATTAGTTAAATACGTGTAAATGCGGCTGGACTTCCATCGTGTTTACAAAAATTAAACAAAGGAACAATCGAAATAAAAAAGGAAAAACAAATATACAAATAAAAAAAAGCAACTTAATACACGACGTACACAACTCTACAGATAAATACTAGTGACAACCACGCGTCATTTCACTCCGACCAAGAAATACCATTCGTGTGATGTAAGACTTCGGCAATAAATACGTGGGCGCCCTTTGCAAATCGAATTGAATCAATTAAAAATAAAATAAAAAAACATTACAAGGAAAAGAAAAGCACTCCCACACATGTGTTCATTATATCAGGGATAAAAATACAAGAAAGATGCGAGAAAAAATTCTTGTTAATAACAAAGATCTAATCGTATGTTTATCATCTATTGTTACCTATGTAATGAATATGTGAAGTTGTATCGAATTCCGTTTGATTTTGCACCTTATAATAGAAGAAGGCCTTGAATCTCTGTAGGGAAGATAGTTGTTCATGGCTTTCTTTAAATAAAGATGCTTTATTTTTGTTCTTGTTGCACGTGTTTACATCATTACACTAATATATAATTGGATAGTCGAACAGCACATCACACTTGGCGTACTTGAAACACTTAATAGTCTAAACAAATAATTTTTTTCGCGTCAGACTATCTCACAATACACTTTACGCATCTCACAGACGATAATATCCAAACAAACATCAACAAACAATAACAGAAGACGACTCGGGACAACTGGTTAAGTTGCCAAGTAGGTGCAGGTAGGTTCCGATCCAATCGCCGGCTACCGTGATTGCTACTAAACCTACTTGATAGCTGAGAAGTGTCTGTAGCTAGCGATTCGCAATGATTCTGCGGTGGTTCCAGTGTCTACAACACGATATAAAGCGTAAAAGTCGTGTTAAAGTGTACACGGTGTGTCTTGAAAGTTTAAAGATATTTACATCTATTAAGTACACTCTGAAAATAAGAACGCTTTACGTTAGAATTTTTTACAAAAAATTGTACAAGGTCTGATATTGGTGACTTATTAGCTAACAAAATATACCGTCGAATATTTCTTTCCAAACAGTGCGAACTTGCTGATACAATTCTGTAAAGACGATGTCATTTGCATTGATAAAGCGCGTGATTTATGTTGGGGAAATTGAGTCCAAGTATCCGCTTCTGCGCCACAAACACCCACAATAAAACATATTATAAGCCAAGAACCAGTACTTCAACAAGTAAGCAACATCAATCGGTCCTTGCAAATTTAAAGAGTCTTTCAGAACAACTCAAAATTTCCCTCTATTAAAGGTCCATCGGTAAAATTAGGTGTTTTTAAAATTGTATACTTTAGTTGAGTGTAGGCTTTCACGACATGCACTACTATCGTAACTATCATTCCCCTATCTAATTCTGCGCTAGACAAAATCAAAAATCGCCATAATCGTAGGACGTCTCGTAGGGAAACCATGCTAGCTGACGGGAGTCAAAGATGCCGAGCCTCTGCAATTTCCCTCATGCACCAGTTATTTACCTTCGATGCTAAACATGGAGATATGCACCATACAAAATTGCTTTGTTAATTGAATAAGACCCTGTAGATGTGACATTCTTCAAATTTTAATAATAGCTAGGTTTCCAAGCAATCCTGAACGAAGAAAACTCTGGTTAAAAGCATGAAAAGTAAACTATGACACTCAAGTGCTATGTTCGAATTACTTCATGGTCTTTCTCGGTCGATCCTAGTAGCTATTACATGGAACCGGTAGGCATCTCTCTGGAAGAATGCTTTACGCTACAAAATTATGCAGATTTGTGCCTAATTGAAACAAACGCAAATTGTAGATTAATAAAGTAGCTTATTAGTATGAAATATTTTTGTTTTTCTGACGACTTGGTATAAAAAAATACAATTGCTCCAACTTTTCGAGCGCACCCTGTAATAGAAACGAGAAATACACACAAGAACAACAACAACACGCCCTATCGGATATGTGTAACTAACGACGTGGTCGTTGGTTGTGAATGTGGGAGTAGCAACTCGTTGTATTTTTATTTCGAGAACCGGATCTGCGTTGTCCAGCGAATGCAATGCAATTGAACTGTTTTTTTTTCCGTACTCGACAACTAGATGAAGAGGCGTATAAATATAGCTAATATTTATATACATATACAGAGGGAGAAAGAATGTGGTCATTTATCCCCGTAATAATTGCCATAAAAAAGGCACTAACAAGAATACTACAGACGAACACGAATCAAAGAAGATAATAATTAACCCAATCAGCAACCATATCTGCCTATTTATTATTTCTTCTTTTTAATTTACCCCCAAAAAAATAAATGTTGATCGTTTTTGTTACGCTTGAGAAATATTTATTAATAAATTCTAATTGCTAAAATAAAACGAAAAAAAAATAAATATGTATGCATAATATCACGACAGAACACAGTCGGATAGATTCATATTCAACAGGAAACAGAAGACGTGTGCCTTGAATCTATAAACGCAGCTAATGGCAAGCATTATAATTAAATAATCCGATCGACATTCTGTTTACGAAAGGCCTATGTGCTATCGCTGTTACACAACGAAGTATCAAGTAATTACGTAATGTGTGTTTGCTGAAATACCAACTTTAAGAAACAGAATCGCACCCTACAAGAAAAAAATATTTTTTGCTAACGGTAATAAAAGAAAAAGATTAATAAACAATACGCAAGTTACGTGGGTAACAAAGCTAAATCCGAGCTGATGTAATGAAATCGGACGATTAACCTAGAAAGATTTATTGCCAGGAACATCGGAGAATAATGGACTTAATCTATTCACAAAATAGATCAATAGGTGTATTCATACGCCTCAAATGAGAGTACATTATGCAGAAATCGGACAAGCTCTAGAATTTAAATGTTCAGACCCATGGTTTCAATGGGCATATTAGTAATGGTGTTTATTCAAAACGTAAACATAATTATGTGTTTGGCGAACTTCCGCAAGAAATATAATATACATCTACATAAACAAAATCCAAACTGTAGTCTGACAGACTGCTAGACAAGGAATATCATGAATAGTTGAGTGTACGTTTTCACGACCGTAATCCATAGTAGAAGCCATTTACAATTAGCGGCCTAGCATTTAGTTCTTTTAAAAATTATCAGAAAACATGTATTTGTCTCCAATTCTTCTTATTCCTCGCTGAATACGCTGTATCCCTTGGATCTTCGCCACATAGAAAAACTGTTTATTATTTCTTAATCATCCTTGCGTTGTCCTTGTAATATTTAAGTTAATTTATTTTTTACTTGTTGTTACTCACAATGAATTTATTATATCACCAGTACAAGTTACCACCTGTTAAGGATAATACTCCTTGCAAGCTAGTGATTCTGCGAAAATACTAAAAGCTAGACGGAAAAGAATACGATAACTATTTCTAGAAATTGACCATGTTATTGACAAGACAATGATTACGTTATAAAGATTCTTGTTGGTTTGACACCAACAGATAAGAACGCTTCAAAATATCACCAATACATTGTAGACACTACAACTTATACACGTTATTTCACGGGTAACCGGGTTCGCCGTTTTATAGTAGGAGGTGTATTTCTGTTTACAAATCTCCGAGCATTACAGAAGCTGGCGGGATGCCAAGCAAAACAGAGTTCTCCGCGTTAGCGTTGATGACGAAGAGAAAAAACTAAATGTTGGCCCCGGCCAGTGCAAATCGGCGTGATTTGACACACTTCTTCCAATCGCTAATATGCTATGCATACTCCTTACGTCTGGAAAATTTGCAAACAAACAATGTCTAACGGCGATTAAGAACAAAGCTGAGGTTATTAGACGTAACAGCGCAAGTTTAATGGCGATTTTTGCATGTGGTTTATCACGAACACAAACTATGCCGAGAAAATGTAGTAATATAATGCAGAAAGTGGATCAGTT
Source organism: Oryctes borbonicus (assembly GCA_902654985.2). Classification (NCBI taxonomy): domain Eukaryota; kingdom Metazoa; phylum Arthropoda; class Insecta; order Coleoptera; family Scarabaeidae; genus Oryctes; species Oryctes borbonicus. The sequence goes on from LR736911.1 coordinate 447,526, forward strand.
TTCAGTAGAAAACACTTGCATCTTACCACTTCCCAGAAAGAACAACAACCACTGTTATAATAACCACTCTACAGGTTATTCAAAAGTAAGTTTTCAGCTTGAGAGGGCCATATCTTCTTTAACCATTTAGAGGGATCGAGAAGGCAACGTCGCTTACATCCCTATAGAACAAAAATTTGGTTTAAAGAACTTAAACAACTATAATGATAACGAGGGCTGTGGGGTAGTATGGCAAACAACACAACAATATCGGCACTCTCCGCATCACGTTGAACCTTCTTGGTCGACTTGTGGAAGCTTCGTTAAAACTTTAGTTTTGTGGAATTTTCAAGTATATTCGGTTACTGCTAGAGCAGGATTGTGTAGCTTCCACAGCATTGTAATTGTATATAGCAGGATTTTACCGCCAAGCTTTCATTTTCAATTAAATTCAGTAGCGTCCACGCTTCATCTGCCTACTTCCATCTTAGGTATGCAACTTGTAGCTTCTTTTCCTCCCAATTCTCTGTGGCTCTAATCAACACTAGTAAAGTCATCTACACGTTTGTACTTCGATCCGAAATGCTTCCATGAACATTATTAAGCAGGACGTCCTTCGCCCGACCTGAAGCGTATATTATCGTGAAGCAATATGATTTGTGTGTTATTGGACGCTCCTTCTATATCCAAAAAACACGAACCGCAATCTTTTTGTGGTCTAACGGTTCACAAAAACCCATTGAAAGAAGTGGGCTTCTCGATAGCGTCTTCGTTCTAACCGCTCGCTAAGAAATACTCTATCCTACTTACTTAGTCTTACTACATGACGATAATGACCTCTATATGACATCAAATCATCTCCAATGACTCACACACATCTTAACGCAAACGTAAATTTACGGTATTGCATGTTGAATCCAACATTTCCCTTACATTCTACAGTATTACAAAACAATACGCGATGAATCAACTTTATTTGTTGAAAATTTTCCAATAAAAACGCTGCTACAATCCAAAATCTCAACAGTATAAACAGTTTCAGCGGCTCAGAACGACTCCTATGGCCCATAAAATCAAAATCGTTAAAACACGGCCGAGAGGTCTCCCGACAGACGGAAAACGCCATACACGACTTTTTTTCGCTCCTTTTTATTAGATTGACCGTGAATTCGGCGCAACTTTGAACATTCGAATGCCTGCCTTTGCGGTAACTATAACGTCCGAAAGCAACGTCAAAATATTTAGATCACGGATTGGATTTTATTGTATCTCCACCTCAATTATATCCCTCATGATTATCTGCTATTAACGAGGAGGTCCCGAAAATACCAAATCTTACGTGAAGCACGATGTTTTCCTCTCTCATGCAGAATTCGAAAAAACACACCGTTCTATTTCTGTTCTAAGCCAAGGCCAACTTATTTATGCAGATAATCTCCAGTTTGCTACTGGAGATATTGGCAATTATCGTGGCATGCCTTAGAGTGCAATTTTTAACTCGTTATACTAGATGGCATATTTCACTTTTCAAAAACGAAACAAAGATACAAAAGAAAAATGGAAAAATTAAGAAGTTAGTTAAATGTGACCGACGATGAGTTTAAAATTCCAAAGTAAAGTATTATTATCATATATTATCTGTGTATTTTCACAATTTTCACGTGTGAGCTTATTTTTTCGCCGTCTGTAATATCCTAGCAGGCGCATGTGGTAAATTTAGTTTACTTTTTTTTATTTCGGTGCCAAGGAAAATAAATATTAAGGACAGCAGCTTTTGTAATCTAGCGGTTAGTTCAAGAATAAATAATGCAATTATAATTTTTTTTTTTGCTTTCTGTGGGCGTGGAATCCCTTCGAAAATTTGTAAATTTCTTTACAATTTTTGGATTTGTTTCAAATTTGGTACGTTAGTACTTTCGGGAATCGTTAATACTTTTAGTCGCATACAGACTGTCTCAAAATCGGGAGTCAGTATAGTGTTCTCTGTTTTCCTTTATGATTTTCAACTCAAATTCGAATCTATGCATATTCTTTAACGCACATTTAGCTCGATTTTGTTTCTAGTTTGAAAAGAACGGTTTAATCTAAACTTGATTCTTTTGAATTGTATCTAGATGACAAAGAAGTATTTTTCACTCGCCAATCACAATCAACTCTTTTAATAGGGCGTTATAATTCTTTTAAAAATGTAGATAAGGAATATTTTTTGCAAATTAATAAATGAAAAATGTTGGAAAAATTGAGTAGTAGGTTTACTCTTAATGTGCAAAAAATTTAGAAACCTGCCCAACAAGCCCCCGACATGCTATAAACCACAGGTGTGCCAAAAATTATCGGAAAAAGTGGATAAACCACTAGCACGAGATGAAGTTTCTACCAAATATTTTGACCCAATCCGAGATTAAATTTTAACTCGTTGGTACAAATCGAAAAATCCACAATACAGCAAAAGAAAAAGAACCAGCTCGCCCGCTGGATTTATCCAAGGTAACCGATAAGCATCAAGCGACGGTCAATCGCAGACACCTTGAAAGACGCCTCTTATATAACGTTTGACCGTAGGAAAAGAAATGTGATTTCATTTCTAAAAGCAAAAAATACGAAATACGCACAGCAGGCGCTAAAGGGAGAGGTGCTAGAGGTAGCGCGAATATTATCGAAGGAAAGTCGGCCGGAATGGTGTTATGAATGAAGCCGACGCGATATTCAGTCGCTCTAGTTATTGGAACGTGACAAGCCGGTATATGAGGTGTTTTTTTTTTCTTTTTTTACTCGCTTGTGTTGGCAATAAGGCGCGACGTAGCGTAGTTATTAGCGCGGCGAATAGCGTATGCATTACATTTCATTAACTTACTTACCTTATGAATATAACGCGATGTCTAGAAAAAATCGTTAAGATATGGTAACCGCTACCAATCTGTATGGACGATCTACCTAAGTATGTAGATCCACGAATTGATATTATTGAGCGTAACGCTTTCAATGGAGGAACTCGAACCAGCGAATTTAATACTTTCGCGGACGACGTCTGTATATGCAGTCGCGTTGATTCTTTTGTTTCCCCATGGAAATTGGATCTGTCCGCGAAAGTGTTAACATTCTGTCACCCTGTTTTCATGATTGTCTTTCTTTTTATCGAATTGGAGAATTATGAAGAACCCACATTGCACACACAAAGATCAGCAGACATATTTTTTTAAGTAGACATGCAAAAATCTTAACTTAAACCAAATGCTTGAACTTTACTTTGTGTACGGGATTGTCCATTAATAAATTGACACACGGAAACGCGATTTGTACCACTAGAATTTTTTCTCGTACACAAACCGTGTTGAATTGATGACACGAAACGCATAGTACGTTATACAGCTGGCAAGAATAACGCTTTCAAAGACTGGACTTATTCCGGCACGTTTCTCTTATACGGGGAAGGAAGTCGAAGACTTTGCGAATATAAATTACAGCAAGTTGCAGATTTTAATGAAAAGATAAAATTCTGTACAATCTAGACAACAATTATGTGAATTTTTAGTACAAAATCGTTTATTTTATTGATATTAGTACATAAGTCTTGTTGCTTTACAACTGAAGCAAACAAATCTCGTCAAATAAATCGTTTGCCACATGTCCAAAAACATCAACACACCAATTTTGAACTTAGTCCAAAAAATAAGGAGATTTTGAGAAATTTTCAATTTTGTTAAAAATAGAAATACATATTCCCAAATGTCCGACACTTTATACATCAAATTATCTAGATTTCGAAAAAAATTACCTACACACTTTAAACAATTGCTACAAAAATTCACATGTTTCTGTATCACAATACACATACGCAAAATGTAAAAATACCAACCCACAACGCCCTGTTCTATCGCCCTTAATTCACGGCCTATTTAAATAATTTTAGGCGCTAGTAAATACACGAAATGCTCATTACATTTGCCAGGAGACGGCGCAGCAATCTCAAAACGCCCTTAAAAATATTAGCGTGGCGTTTAAAAATAAAGCAATTCTAGTTTTTTTTTTCTCACTAATATACATGTAAGTATGTCAACAGATGTGCATCATTGGCATCGGCCACGATTTCCCCTACCAGCCAACCAGCGCTAGCTGTAAGATACGAGCACCGGACGATTAAAGAAAAATAATTTTTAATAAGTTTTTAAATTGAAAAAATTACGACTGCATATGTTCAAGTGATCCGCTAGGATTTATGCTTGTTATTGCTGCGAACATTACATACAATATTTTTTATTTGTCAATATAGGCCCCTTGATTTTGGATACAAATATTACATCGTTTCAGTAATATCTCCAATCCATTATAAAAACATTCTTTTGATTTGTGTCGCCAAAATATCTCTCAACAACCGCTATAATCTTGTCATCGTCCATAAATTTTGTTCTCCTAAGTGTTTTTTTTTTTTTTTTTCGAGATTTGGAAACAAAACACATTCACATGAAGCTAGATCTGGACTACAAGGTTGATGGTCAATTTCTATAAACCCACATTCAGCAACGAAAGCTTTTGAATATCTTAACTTGTGAACTGGTGCCTTGTCGTAGAGCAACAGCAACACCTTGCCTCAGTTTTCCGTACTTTTTCACTTTAATAGAATCTCTAGCTCGATGCGTTAAGCCTGCATAATACTTTCCTGTTGCCGTACTACAAGACGGGATGTTCCATAAAAAAAAAAAAAAAACGAAAAAGCATGATTCAAACAGCAATGATTCCGATAATCATCTTGCTGGCGCTAGTTATGCATTGCCAAAAAAGTCACCGTCTAACATGGAGACGATTTATGATATCGGCTCTTCAAAAAGCGGGATTTCGCGAATATCTCAAATTATCTCAAAGACCAGGGATAGGGATTGGAGAAGATTTACTTGAATTGAAGAGATAATAATATACATGTTCCATAAAAAGAAAACTAAGCTGATAATTTTATGTTGTGCAGAAGTTGTCTAAAAATATGTTTCATTTGAAAACTGGGTACCGTCTTGATTGATACTAAGTTCACTTCTAATAGATTGATAAGATGGATGTCTATTGTTTCACACAAGTAATGTCTATTCATGTTCGTTGAATTAATTAAACCAAATAGTAGGCCTGTAAAAGTATAAAAGTTCGATTCGATAGAATGCTATTAGAAGTAACGATTATTTTGAATTCTTTCTGGACGGTTTAATCGTTCATTTAACGATGCGGCTATATAAAAACACGCACCCACGCTTCGGGCAAAAAATCGCGCAGAAATAGAGCAGGAATTCTTCGTTTTCGCTAAATTTACCTGCTATTCGGCATGCCTAACGTCAAAGGTGACGTATCGACCTTATATACAGAAGGAATTGTTGCCATGGTTTTCAAAATCGCGCTCGAGTTTGGGGTAAAACTCTGCATTTACACAAAATCTAATAGAACACAGTATAAAATCAATGAAGGTTGACTAACTATGTGAATTGTTAAGAAAAGATAAAAGAAACCGAGACAATTTTTGAATAACGTAATTGGGCAACGCCGCAAGTGCGAAGCAGGCTTTAAATTATCATCTCCTCGTTAATTTTTTTCAGATTACACTCGCATAAGTTTCAGAATAAATCGCGCAGCGGCTCTAATCGATGACCGAATTTATTTCGGTTAGCGATTTGGCTAATTTCGAAGCCTTGATTCACGAAACGAACTGAGACTATATTTATGCGAAATTCGGTATAAATAGAAAGGCACGTGGTCCACGTCTAAATGGGCCAATCACGTACGTATGCAAGTATACCTGTGGTTCGATAAGCGGCGATTTTTACCGAATATTCATCTGGAATGCCTGCTCTGATCCACAGTCATAGTTTCAGCTTGACTAAGGAATTTAATTATCAAACGCTTACATCATCCTATAAGCTAATGTAGCGCTTCGTCATGCACCGGCACAGTGTTTCATTAGCATGCTTATTTTTTGTGTAACGGTTTGGGTTTGTTTTATTAAGAATGCTATAAACAAAAGGAAGGATTGCGTCAATTGAAAACTATTCACATTTCGATGGTCACCATTACATTGGGGTATGTTTTACGGAATTCAATATTCGCAACAAATCTCATTTTCAAATTTTCACGGAGGGTTTTCAGCTCAAATACTGCTACATACGACTGTGAATACTATTTACAAATATATTGATGGCAAACTGTATGCAGTTGGCGTTGTCGTAGGTATTATATCGTTAATTACATTATCTACTGCATTTATTCACAGACGAAAAAAGAATTTTATTGGCGCAATAACTATTGTGATGGTAGGACACAATGATTCTCGCATCATTAAAATTCTTCGGGCTCCTTTTTAGTTTCGTCTGCGAATAAAATCGAAAATTTAGTACATCAACCTCGTCCCGCGAGCCATGACGCCTCGAAAGAATTCGGAAAAAACAATGCAATTTATCAAGAAAAACAACGGCAAGTATTATGTCACGAGAAGGCGAACACATGCGCCGCTCTCCAGTCGTACGGCCCGAAAATCAAATCCACCATGTACTAATGAAACCGCGGAGTGTGGATTTCTGCGAAATGGTCGATTTCGTATTAAAAACGATCTCGATGAAATAGGTTGGGACGAGACTATTTCGAGATTTGGCCGGCTTAGGCCGTTGACTTGCCGTTGCGGGACTCATCGTCGAATTGGGTTGGACGTTGTGTATATTCAATATACAGGAATTATAGCAACTACAAGGCTAACGAGAGGGCGTTGTTAATTTGGATACAATTATTATTTTTTTCAGAAACAAGGAAGTGCTTTAAAACGAATTGTTAAAGAAATCAGAACGCGATCTACATACATTTCGTCTTGTTGGCGTCATCACTTCAGATGTAAAAAAAGAAACTGTTCAACACATTCGCCGCCTATGCTATGATAATAACTATCCTCAAAGACTAACACCTGTTTTAAATGGTACGTTTAGATCGGTGCTTCTTGAAGTCGGTTGGTCGAGCAATTTCCTGAATCACAAAAGAATTCAGGAAATTGCAAAACTTGAGGGAACAGAATTAAACTTGATGTTGAACTTAAACCAAAAAAATATCTTTACAACTGATTTATGAACGATTGCCGAAACGTTGTATTATGTATAACTACTCGAAAAGAAAGAAACTATATAGAAAAAAAATATTTTTGCTGTTCTACATGTAGAACCGTGGCTTTTATCGATTATTAGCATTTTAGTACAACATCATCTGGGTTCGATGACGCACGCTCTCACCGGGTCACATCGGACAGTCTGCTGTAAATTAGGTCCGCGTCGCCTCAATGCTGCAATTGTGAAATGGGTGCAGTCAGTTTTGAAATCTTATTTTGAAACGTTTTGAATATTCTTCCTGTATTTCGTAAAAAATATCTTCTTAGAACAACTGCTTTCTGACCAACTGGAAACCTATCTTTCTAAAAATATATTTTATTTTGCTTTCCCGCTCTTATCAATTGCATTTCACTATTTATCAAATGACTTTCCAACTGTTTTTTTTTAATTTTTAATTTGCACCCTGTACAATTTTACGCTTTTCAATAATAAATGTTTGAAATCAAGACAACAGATGTACCTCAACAAAATACACAGGATCTATTGTACAACCACGTATAGAAGTCAGAAGCTACGGAATGTGTTTACAAAACAGTATTCTAAATGTGTCTGTAAACTATATTTTATCGCTATTCCGCATCCTGGCGCGGACTGTTTGCAAATCTAAACCTTTAAACTGGAACGTGAGCTATAAATCGTTGTTTGTTGTGTATCTGCATGAATTAGTAACTTCCACCAGAGGCCACCAACATCTACGATACGTTTATTTGAACTTATACAATTATTTTCGACTTGATATGAATTGTTCTCCTTCAGAACGTAGTGTAGCTTACGAAATATGTATCGCACTTGTTACAAATCCAATACAAAATGGAACAGACGTAAATTTGTCGCGAAATAAACACGTGGATCAAAGGAAATCGAAATCATTTTTCAGAAAAAAAATCTTTCGAGACGAACATTTTATTATTGCAACCCAAATTGTAATAGCAATAAATGTTAGAACGTGCGGAGAATGCTTACAAGAAACTCAAGACCTGCCATGACGCAAATTGTAAATTGTTTGAATTGATGGTTACTTGTTATTGGAGACTACAAAGGAGCGAAGTGCGTCTAACAATTAAAAACTCCAGCGGGTCTTACGAAATTCGAAGGACTGCATTGTGGCGTTTACAAGAAGTATTGGCTTTTTTATAAGTAGAACGCATTAATTTCGTTATCTTAAAAAATTGTTGATACTGTTAAATTTGTAAACATACCCTTCAATCAGGATTCTAACTTGGAAAATATCAGCATCGAGGCTTATGGTTCACTGTAGCAGCTGTGCATCGCTAACTGAGGATGAACTGGCGATCGGCCAAATATTTGTAGATTTTCGATTATCGTAATCGTGTAAATGTTTTATAGAAAACTAAGAGTATCCCAGTTATATTACGATAAAATATACATTGAACACCTGCATCTCTAGCCTGGCGCGTTGCAAAAATAAAGATCGTTTCTCAACTTTCTCGTTCTTGTTCATCGCAATCGTACATTTTCTGCTTGCGCAGCGCGCCCACCTGATAAACTGAGGTTCGATTCCTACCGGTTCGTTCTATTTTACTAATTGAATTTAATTACATCGTTAAAATCAAGAAAGATCGATTATTTGGACACAGGATTTTTCTCTGTGTAATACTAAATCATCACCGGCAATGTCCCATTGACGTCTTCAGTATTAACAAACCTACCAGCGAACTCATTTTTAACCACTTCTGCAATATTCAGGCTGCTCTAACACCCACTTTAATAATTGCAACCGATTTAAGTCAAAGATTGAATATAGAAACCAAAATGAGAGACAAATTTTTGCATTTTAGTTCTTCTTTTAACTATCAGCACAACTTCACGTATAACTGTTTTCAACCTGCCATTTTAAAACTAAAACTATTGATCAGTTTGCGTTGAAATGTGTGAACAAGAACCGATTTTTGTCCTCGTTGATATCATCACAGTTGCTTGCTTTCACGAGAAGTCAACGATTACAGTTCTTAAGCTTTATTGATTTCTTTAATGTTTTCTATTTCGGATATTATTTTCTAAGGTGAATGGCTTTTGATCCCGAGGCACCAAAAAGAATTCCAGTCACATACCTTTACAGAAATGCCCCGCAAATACAGCAAATTTCGCCGTATTATCGTCAATAAACCTTTGCTTGTGTTTCTATTCATAAATGCAAGCGGCGGCGTCCCGCGGCAATAAATAAACTTCATTAGTAGACGCATATCATCGCTGCCACCGCCGCACCGGTGAATACTGCATTAATATCACGACGTCCTTCACGAAACGTACCTGAGATTTATTTTGAGTAGCGTGTAGTAGGTGAGGCTGGCTCCAACACGGGTTGGTGTCGCAAATGCGGACGCGTACCATTTCTTTTGCTACGCTAACATCATGCGTTAAACCTGCTAGAGTGTCACACGGCTAAGCGTACATACACAGCTGTTTGCATCTAACTAGCGCCCAATTTATGCAAGCAAGCGCGTTGTATTAGACGCGACCGCTCTGTTGGAGAAGGTTAGTTATGTTCTGCCAAAAATAATAGGCCGGCACCGGTCGGTTAGGCGGTAAGATCCCATTAGCCAGTTAAAAATCTTTCTTGCACGGCCGGCTTTAACGGAAGATTTCGATCCAGGACGATTAGTTTGTTTTTTTTTAAACTTCGACGTTAAAGTTTTGGGTAAAATGCCACCATAAATAATTAATACTAATTTGTTTCGCAAACGAAATATGAAATATACCACAGAAGGAATGCACAAGATAAATGTACAAAAAAAAAAAATTCCTGTATCCAGTATTCCTAGCGAAATCCATTAATTGTTCTGTTATATTCACACCATAATTCTTTAGTTCTTCGTAGAATCCTATGTTGTATTATTTTAGTTTATTTTTTTTATTTTTACATGAAGTGCCTTTCAGATTATCTACAATTTATGCCGGAATGTCTGTCTTAATACAACGAAATCCAGTCTCCAAAGCTAATACTTGCCGTAATACCGAATATATTTATGGGAAAAACTTAGCAATTAATAAACTGCATAGTTCTGTTGACCGCGACGCAAACATGCGTTAAGAAAACAAACACATACCTTGCTCGCGTTAAGTAGAACCGAACTACCAACTTATTATTACATATGTATATATTTACGCTTTTCGGGCATTCAAAATAAAGGTTTTTCAAGGTAGACCGTGCCAATTTTAACGGCGTGGGTGCGAATTGAAAAATTCCTCTTCTTTTTTCTGGTATGTTACTTGTTTTCCGACTGTAAATTACATCGAATAATTCAAAACAGAAGGTAGTATGCTAAAAATTTCAGTGGCTTTCGGTTGAGCACCTATATTATTTAAATTTAAATCTGTTCTATTGAGCCTTAACGTTATCAAACCATTGAATCTATCCGACGGTCTTAAACTATTTAATGTTAGTGTATTTCCATGGCACTTCTAGATCTATACGTGAATGTGAGGGCGTTAGTCTACTGTATAAAAAATTTGGCTAGTGAACTAGTTGAATCTGTTACCGCTCCATCTAGACAGATATGTCGAGTAGTGCCAAAACATTGTTGAACCTTTGGGACCTCATTATCGTTGCTAGGGATGTTGGTTTTAAAATATATGTCATACGAGATGGCTGACCAAGTCTTGATTCAAGATAACATGCTTATACAGGATGAATTTCTCCCAAAAATAGTTTTTTTCGAGATATCTTGTTAGCAGTGCATTTTTTTTCCAAAAAACAAAAGGCTCATTGCAATTGCGCTAATTTCCGAGATCTCCGTACTAAACATCGGAAAAAACTCTGTATATCTCCATCCAATCGTTTGTAAAATACATCTGCTCCACGTTTTATTTATATCTAAGAGGATGTCCTTTACGGAAGTTGTCCAGTTATACAAGTCGATGCAACATGTACAGTTACCCATAGCATATGTTCATAGTCCTTTATCCTTCATTTCTTATACAATTAAAATGCGGAACAATGTTGTTAGGTGCATCATGTGTACAGGTCTATAATCCCGTTATAAGACGAATTGGCTAGACTCTAAGTGGAATGCATACTAATGATCGGAGCTTAGGATCGTAAAGTGAAGATTTATGTTGATCCGTATACAACTGTTTTTCTTCGTATTCTTCATAATTTCCAAAAATGCTACGTAAATTCTCTCGTAATAATAGGTAGCTCTGGCTAATACCTTCACTTTATCATTGTCGATAATGTAGTCTCCAACTGTGGATCCGCATGTGCATGTCTTGTCGATATTCCTTTACCTGAATGCTTCTTCCTGTTTGACCAATGCAACCCCTTCCGCATTTGCATTCCAGTTCGTGTGTAGTTTCGGAAGTAGATGTTTGTTTGGTGGAATTGGTGGAATATTACTTCTAAGTGAGTAAGTAAGTCAAATTTTTTTAATAACCTGAAGTAATTCAAATAGTTCGATAATTTGACAGTCGAACCCTTCAGCAAATCAGGAAAAATACGGCTCTCGAAGGATAAGGAGGAGCATTGGAAATGTCGATATGTTTCTGTAGGCTCCAATGTATGAAAAACAAGCAGTTTGGAAAATATAAGCGTGGCTTGAAGTAGATAGTTGAACGCCGCAGATTAAGAAGGTCCCGTTAGTTTTCTCTATATCCTCCTATTTCCGCTTTTTCTCGCTGCCCAGTTATTTTCGGTTGTTCCATGTCCATTTCCACTTCTTTTTTCCGTCTTCGTCTTCGCCTTTCCTGCCTCTTCATACCACCCAATGAACTTCTTAGCATTCATTTTAGAACTCTGTTCTGAATGTTCGGACATTCTCTGCAAGTACCCTAGTCTTTGCACATTCACCATTCGCGCTACGTTCGATTCGTTGTAGAGATCCTATCCTACGTTCCTCTTAAGCATATTCCTCCGTTCGTCCACTATGCGAAGGGTCGCTTTTATATTTCACCTACTCTATTATACAAAAAAATCCTTTGGTTTGTCTGCAAGATATCTTTCAATAATCGCTATAGGTCATCGTCGATAAATGCTGTTCCCTTAAATGTTTTTTTAAATATTTGGAAACAAATGCCAGCCACAAGGAACTAAATCTGGACTATGAGGTGGACGATCAATTTCTATGAAACCACATTCACCAACGGCAGCTTTCGAAAAACTTGACTTGTGGACTGGTGCATTGTCGTGGAACAACAGGACACCTTGTGTCAGTTTTGCGGTCCTATTCACTTTAATAAAATCTCTGAGGCGATGCATTAAGCTTGTGTAATACTCTCCTAGTGTTATTTAGATAATCAATCATTAAAATTTCTTGACAATCCCAAAAAAACTAGTTGCCATCATTTTTCCTGCAGAAGGGAGTCTTTAAACTTCTTGTAGCCCTTAAGACGCTACTGCGTTGATTCTTGTTTTGACTCGGGATCATACTTGCCTAGTTCTTAATCGAATTCTGTAAGTTCCTCTTCGGATTTCTGGTTCCTTATTCTAGTTCTATCAGTTATAATACTTAAATAATTTTCAGGAATAAATTTCAGACGAAGAAACGTCATTGTCACATACTCTAAACGAACATAACATCGCAAACATTCCCAGTCAACAAACCCTAGCTAAAGCATAGATGGAGAACGAAAGATAGCGCGCCTATTGTCGTTCTATCGCATCCGTACGTGTTGTACAAGCGTAATCGGTAGTAGAGGCGCTTTCTCGTATCGAGCAGGCGTTACGAGCAGCACCGTCTATAAAAATAGAAAATGGACGGCCCCTGGAATCGCAGCGAACGATTGACTGAACGGACGTGAACTACATTCACGAAAATCGGGCGAGTTTGTGTAATTGCAAAGGACACGTGTTATACAACACGAAAAAAGTAACATGTACGAAATGTACATAAGATTTTGTCATTTTTTATTCTAATTTATCATATTTTTTTATTTAATTTTCCTAAGTTTAGAGAGAAATCATATTAAAAATGTTTGTTTTTTTATAATTTTAGTAAATAGGAGTGCTTTTGTCTTTTTATTTAATATTTCTTGGAATTAATGTTTATTCCGCTGTTTCCCGTTTTTAACGCTACAAATGATTGGTTATTTTCTGCTTGTGAAACGCCCGAAATTGTATTTTTTCTAATAAATAAGCAGGAATTTTAAGTAAAATCGGTTTGTGATATAAATTTAATAAAAGAGACCTTCTGCGATTATCCACATTAAGCCGCTGCAAATCCTGAAGATTATGAGTAATTCTATCAAATTTACGGATTCCAAAAATGAAACGTAAATCATTGTACTTTTTGAATGTCACGTAATTTAGATAGAAAGAATCACAGCTAAAGCACTTAAAGTCACGGTAAGTAACGAATGATTGTGTAACGGAGGTAGTGATAGGTGTTTTGCAAAAAAACTACATCACAATCAAAAACATCACAAGAAACTACACTTAATTCAACTATGGAAATATCTGAAACAATTATATCGATTAAAGAAGGAGATGTGTTAGTGAAAGTGTGGATTATGACGCAAAACACAGCACCAGACTAGCTGCAAGGAATTAATTTTCCAATTCATCGCAAAAAAAAATGAAATGTTAAAATTTGGAATTCTATATAGACGCCCTACAACCGTAGTTTCGAGACCAAAAATAGTTTTAAACCATATTTGTTCAATGTCTAACGCAATCTGTCTACAAAAGTAATAATTAGAGACAAGTCTCGCCAACCGCTGATGTAATAGAGTGCTGCTCCCCTCGTACCATCGCAGCTGCTTTTCGCCTCTGGTATGCTTCACATGCTCAGTTGCCGAGATCAACTACTCAGCTCTAGCGTGGTTTACACGTTGGTTTACCATGCTACTACGGCCTAGATCAACTTTCCTTCTCCCGAAGTCGCCCCACAATTGTGGGCGAAACGTCGAGTTTTCGATTAACCATGACGCGGTCCAAACCAGGAACACGTTTAGTTTTAACAAACCTCGATATATTCGCACGAACCGGAATTAACAAAATTTGCTCGTTCACGAAGAACTCCCAAAAAAATGATTATTTGCTTCTTTCGTTGTACTGGACATGTTGCAAGCACTGTTTTGAAAGATTGAAGCGCTTAATGCTGAATGGTATGCAACAATTTCGTTCTGTTTGCCAGAAGCCATCGAAGAGTAATCTCAGACTTGATTTATTCATCTAACGACTTGTTTTTGTTACCGAATGGCAAACAAAAAATGCGTCAACAGCGACTTTTATCACCTCAAGAAGCCTGCGAAGTATTCAAAAACCATACCACTTTCAGGGTCGAAAGAATGTTGCGAGGATTCATTTGAACATATCCAAAATTAATGGCGAATATTTTGAAAAACAATATTTTTAACAATTTTTAAATACATCTCAATGGAAAGACATTCACATAGCAATCCTAAATATTTCGCGTTTTTTCCAACAAGTACCGGCTCTGTTTTATCTCAAATCCATCTCCGGGACAAAGCGGACTACTATTCGTTACATCTGCGGCAATTATTGAGTCTCCTGCAAAGCTCGAACGTAAGATTTACGTAAGGAAAATCTACAGCCGACGTGGTACGTGCCGTTTACCGTGTTGTGCATGCTGCTGTGGGCCGTTCTCGTCGGCATTTTTCGCCCGTTTTCCTCCCGCGTTCTAACGAAAATATTTATTCGAAAGTTTAAATATATAAAGCGATAAATTCGGGCAGCGGAAGAAAGTTCAAGGCCAAGCGCGAATAGAATTTAACAAAAATATATCTCGTACGATTACGCGTGCGAGTTTGGTTAGTACTTTACATAGAACATATACAGGAGGAGCCCGTTTAAATACTTTCTCCTCGAACTAACTCTCTATATGCTTTAGAATTGACGTATGCAACTTTTCAAACGAAACTCCCTTGTGGAATTGGACGAAAACTGTTATTGTTCTTTTTAACCAACAAGGGAACACCGGTAATCCAAAAATAACGATTCCGGTGAAAGTGAAGAGATTGAAATCCCCCGATTTCGGGCCATGGTGCCCCCATAAATCTTCACGATTTTTAAATTTTTGTAAATATCTCGGGAACTGTAACAGATACTTTTCCTTTTTAGATATTACATACCCAGGGACGACGCAAATTATTTTCGCAAAAAATAAACAACGGGGGACCAGGGTACCCTATATCCCCAAAACTATAATTTTTTTATTTTTTAATATTGAAATAACTTGAAGTATATATTATATAATCAAGGATGATGAAAATTATTTTCGAAAAACAAACAACAGGTGACCGGGGTACCTCATACCCTCTAAATATTTTATATTTTTTCATTAATTTTAAAGATAAGATAGGTAGTATTTAATTGGTTGTCAGTACAAAAATATACATAGATCAATCAACATGTTATCCATTATTATCGTTTTTGAATCTTCTTATCCCACCCTCTTCTTATTCATTTTTTCCGAAAATAATTTGCGTCATCCTTGACTGACAAATAAACACCAAGTATTTGTCCATTGCATTCTTTCGGGGTATAGTAATATAACTTGTTAGCGTCAAAAAAAAATTCTTAAATCAACAATTAACCTCCTCTCGGTGTGCCAACGCCCTCCGCACTCTGCAGATTTTGCTTTTCCGCGATTAGGCCGAGTCTGAAAGTACGCGAAATGTTTTTCAGGATTCATCCGCAGCCATTACGTCGGATATATGCGGCATTCCCGGCCGACGAATCATATCGAAATTGGAACAGGCACGTTCGTAAATCTCGCGGCTTGTTATGATTATGTATGTATGACTTTTGCCACTGCAGAAAGTGTATTGGGCGAGGCTGACGTGAGCGTATTTTTTAAACTCCACGTTTCGTGCTTTTCCGGTCCTGACGATCTGAAAGAAAGCTTTAAAACCGCAAGGAATTTATGAGCAGGCAGCAATTTTCTCGTCTAGAATCAGAATAAAATCTAATAGATTCGAAGCATTTGTAAATTGTAGAGCAGTTCTTGGAAAAATCCTCGGTTAGATAAGTCGATTTTTTATTTCACTCAAGCAATTTATACTTTATTATTTCAGTTATGATCTCATTAGTCGTTCCTTATGGACGTTTAAAATTAACGCAAAAAAAAACCAATTCGACTGCAAACAGCCGACAAAAGCGTATTGCGAAGAAGGTCGGAAACCAAGAAAAATAAGTTCGAAAATTACCGATTGGACTGGATGTGAGCAAGCAAAACCCTACAGTTCTTTTGATCTAGAAGCGACATCCCTTCAAAGTTGAAAAAAGGAATCTATTTTTTTAGTAATATTTTTAATCATTAGTTACGCCCAGATAAATTAAAATTGCACACAGTGCCCCAATTTTGCAGCCTATTGTATCAAAAAGTAATCAACAACAAAACTAATAGAACATACATAAACCACATAGACTATAACACAAACAAGATCCTTCGCCTACGATCCCTTTTGCCCCTATGATTGCCGTGGTTGATTCTATACAACGCTCTCGATTCCCATTGCCATCCAACCACTTTACTTCGAAAACATCAGCGCCCGGTTAATTCATCTATAACGAAGGACAATTTTGCGAAATTGAATGTCAAGTCACCCTCAACGTGAAAGCCGAAATACCCTTTGATGCCCGTAAATTTGTCCACTGCTATCGATTTGAACGATCAAACGGTAATTTTCCGAGCGGAATTCTAAGCTATTAGCAAGATAATTGGACGGAGGGTGGGGAAGAGACGTAGAGATTTCGAAGATTAGTTTTATTATTTCAAGAAAACATCTCAAAGGTTGTCATTTCATATTTTGAAACGGCTAAAAATATACAACGTTAGATTCGTTGTGGACACATCCTTGAGTGTGAAATAAACTAAACCATCTCGCGTCAGATGCCAAGAAATTTACTTTAATAACATGTACTAAACGCCGAAATTTTTCGTAACAATTGACACGGCGAAGGTGATACCACCCACAATCATAAACCTCATGTCAATGTCGACGTGCGATATGGGCACGCTTCCAGTGAAATCGATATCGGCAAACTTCCGTCTTCAAGATCGTAATAAAATTTTTGAATTTGTTAGATATTTTATTTTTTCATTTGGGTATTATTGCTTTTTCCATATGTTGTTTATACTAAAAATCATACGTAGGCTATAAAAATCGGCGTCTGGAATCAGGTTTTGGGCGTGGGCACCGATGAAACTTGTATTATTTTTTACAACAACAAACACATAAATAAATAAAATTAAAAATATATGTGCATATAAAGAAAATACATGAAAATTGAAGACAATCTCCTTTAACTTCTAGCGAAACAAATGAACCCAACGGAATAGATGCATTAGCAAGCGTTGCTTACGTCTCTAAGATCTATTGCTGAAGATTGTGCCATATCACGTGGGTCAGCTCATAAGATATTAAAATGCAAATAATCACAAATCATTTAAAATTCATTCGGTGTATGAGCTTTACAATGGCGACGAAATTCAGAATTACTACGGAAGATTTTATAGAACTTAATTCACAAATTTCCCAGCTTCTGCAGTCTGATGACAGCAACTTTTCAAACAACAGAATAGTCACATATCATAATTAGAGATGACAAAGGCAAGTGAAATTATTACTTTTTTGCAGCGACTAGACAGACTCGTGTTTTGTCGACTCTCGGGGAAACCGGTAGACAACACGAAATCATTCTCATAAGACGAAGAAATACGAGTCCGTCTAGTCGCTGCCTGCCTTGGTCATCTCTAGTGATAATTCACATTACTGGACATCTGAAAATCCACACTGGATGAGAAAAACTACTAATTTTCAAACACAGACGCAACATCTAGATTTTCTAATACAACACACACACGTGTTAGAAATATTAGATTCAAAATTTAAAAAAAGGCACAAATCGCTTAGAAGGGCAACAACGGCCTTTTGTAGATGAAGCAGAGGTCAAAGGCAGTACTTTTGAATCCTTATTAAACATAACTTCAAAACAAATAAAAATAATAAGAACATCCAAAGTATTCGAATCCTGGAATTTGCAGTTTCCAACGTAACATTACCAAAGTTTTCCATCATAATAGACCATAATTTTCTAGAATACAATATTTGAACGTTGTTATTTGTGCTAAAGTCGTTGAGAATATTAATCTAAAACTTCACGTCAACATTTACGTCAAACAGATCATGACCTACAAGTTTGGCCCAAAATAAGCGTAAGAACGCTTACGTAATTCGCGATTTTGTGACACTATTCTTAATAGCAGCAGCACTAACGAATAACCAAACAACACTCTTTACCAAAAAAATAATTGTCCAAATCATAAATAGCCGCTTACGAAAGCAACAATTGTCGCCAATTCGTTTTTTTCTCCTCGGCATGGATATGCATGCGTGAAATTCGTTGTTTAAACGGATGCCAGGTCCTATAAAAAGTTATCCGTCCGTTACTGGCGCATCGAGCGTGACGTTTTAGGAAGCTGTACAGTCCGCGCAAATTTTTCGATCCGTGTAAGCAAATTTTCTCAATGGCCGCGGAACTTTGACAAATTCCTTTAAGATTTTTGGCATCAATCGTTTGTATAGGGACGGTGTCATGAGGATAAAAGCCAGCGTTTGAGAAGGCATCAATGATAAATTTGAAATTCTAATTATTGAAATGTTGAACGTCCAGTTCGTGCAATAATGCTACTAATCATCCTGTTGACTTTAGCAAAATAGCTGATCATATGGATCATTTGTAGTGATATCATTCAATATACTTAATTAACTCAAAAATAAATGAATACGGTTACCGCCCTTAGAAATTAGTCATTCATCAATCTTAGAAGAAAAAAAAATACACCAGTATGAGTTGAAATAGAAAAACAAAAACATGGCGTTAGAGAAACGATTAGCTCATACGCCAGCCGGCCGGCGAAAAATGTGCCAAGTTCGCTTAAACATCCGGCTATCGATGGTAGCAAGCCGGCCGATCGACTGGCCGAATCTGTGCTACTCAAACAATTAGGTACCAATCCGCCGAAACCGAAAACACAAACAGAATAATATTGAAGAGAAGCATATTTTCGGACATGCATACGTACGAACGTATTCGAGGCTTTGATCGAACGTGTATCCCGCTCCTCCCCGCCGATTAGCATTAGCTTCGAGCTAGTACAAGCGCGTAAGTGTTGCGTAAATAAACGCGTAACCAATAACCGAGAAGCATTATATAGGGTGATTCATTATCGTCCGTCAACGTCGGAATCCATTAAACATTCGCAGTTGATGTAATACGCGCTTTGGATAGGATATATTGTTATTAGACTATAACAGCTATTTTAATCAGAAACTTGGCTAAAAATTGCTCAATTAGGATATATAAAATTGGAAAATTATAAATTATTGTAGACTGAATAATAGTTTTTTAAAATGTCATCGAACTTTGGAGATATCCAAGTTAGTTATGACCATTACGGAACAATCCCGTATAATTGGTTCTATTTCAATTAGAAGTCTCATAATTAAAACCGACCTACGAGCAACGTCACTTGCCTCAAATAAACATCCGAACCGATTCATTAATCAACTAATCGAGATGCCAATGCACCTCGTCCTCTCGGTCGCCAAGAATGCCGAATTGTATAACACGCCGCCTAGATTTTAAGCGCATGAGTTGGTTAACTATGGTCGGGGCATGTTCGGCAGGGACATGACCCGACGGCTAGATCATGCTGCGTCGTTGCAGTCGCGATTTTTGAGAATCTCGCCAAAAAAAATTACGAAATCACGTATGTACACTGGAGATTAAAATTTATGATGTAGGTTATATTATTCGACTTTACTACATGGTCCATGACATGAATGATCTTTGTTATTTAAAAAAAAAGGTAAATACGCCTTAAAGTTGGCTCATCTGCTGCGAGGGAAATACGCTTGGAAATGCCACTTGATTCTATCCTAGGACCCATGTTGTTTTTATTTTCTTTATTGTTAACGAATTTCTCATAAAATGACCTCAGCTGTATCAGATCACGTGCATTTCAAAATTGAACAAATTAGTTTTTTTATGGTGTCTGTGATGTAGGCTTTGATCAATTTTAACATTGCAATGGATTTGGGTTAATTTTGATTTTTAGTGAAGTGATTTTCCTCCTACCAACTACGTAAGTCAACCGTTACTGCCCTGATTGGTGAAACGTAAGTGCAATTTCGGGGTTATTTAACTTGGGTGCTCTTGATAGCGTGATGTAATAAAATTTTACATTCCTCCTCTTTACCTATTAAACAGATTAACATTCTTTTTCATATGAATGGTTCCGTAAGCTAATTCTAATTCTCGCGGCAAAGTTAAATTCTTAATTTGGAATTTTCTAGTTTTATATCTTAAATCTCGAAACCCATATCAATTCCTACCCTAAAAAAAATTCAGAAAATCCAAGATGGGTGTTCGTAATCCAACACTTTCTAACATGCTTAAACACCGATCTTCCTGACAACTATCGACTTCACCCATGCGATGTGAGTGCACGCCGTCTAGCTGAAATCAAAGAGCAGAAGAGGTACACAGTCAGTGCTCCTTCAGAGACTCTCTATTGGCAGCTTGCCCAGTGGAATAGCGTTCGCGTGACGGATCTAGTAGGCCGCGTACGATCGAAATAAGACGGTAGGTAGTTTGGTGCGCGGGCAAACGCTCCTAGCACTAAATAAAAACGTTGGGATGCATCTGCTGAAGTGGGCGATAAATATACTCGTTATGAGGTGTTAGAGATGAAGCTTTCGCGCTAATACCAATGGTATAGCTCGCGTTATATAATTTGAAGAGACGTTATGGTCTTTTCTTTAGGTACATGGTGCGTGTAAACTAGTGAAAGGCAAAAAAAGCAGAAATTCGATTGATAATCACTATATTGAAACGAAAATAATAATCACAGTCATGATTCTTTGACTTTTTCTATGGGGATGCTGATGGGTGATTCAAGTTATATAAAATGCAAGAACATTTGAATGTTCGCCGGTTGGTCAAAGTATGTTTATTGCAAAAAAAAGATTTTCAACGCATCAGTTTAGGTTCTAGCAAACCATTTTTGTATTTTTATTGCTTGAAAGCTTAGTATTCCCGAAGTTTTTAAATCCGATAGAGAATTAATAATTTTGCTTTGAAAATTTGAGATTCGTCACATTTTCAAAATTGCTTTTTACAAAAAGAAAATTAAAACAACATTTAATTTCTTTCAAAAATAAAACTTTTATGTAGACGCAGTTTTGAATTGTTTGATTAAAAGTTTAAGAATTATTTTGTTTAAATTTAACCAAAATAGTGAAAAAAACATCCAAAAAAGTCAAACCCTCACTATGCGATAGCGATTAGTTACTTTTATAATAAAGAAACCTCTGGATCTTCAAATCCGATTTTATAAGACGGCAATTAATCTAATGCGAACAGATGTTGGAAGAAATTTGTCTTACTCGTGTCATACCGCCAATAATCTGGCACGCTTTAAGATTATCTATTTAGAAACTGTGCCTCCTGTTCTCGCGGTGCTATACCAACATATTTAATTTATTTGAACGTACCATTTGGACATTTGGACGTCATAAAATTTACTCAAATATTCGCACTTGAGATAAATTTAAAACAAAACAAAAAATGAGGTAAGAAACACAACAGAGTGGGGAAATCAACACTGAAGTCATTGAAGTGTAGCTTCTATCAATAAATTCCAGGAATGTTCTCTTAATATTCACAAAATTTGATTATATGCCGGCTTACTTTTAATATTCCATAGCACTGTATACAGGAGTAAATAATCTAAAAATAGGCCTTACCAAAATCGTACAATTAAAGGAAGAACGCGTAAACACCCATCTACGTACCTGTAACAAAATAAAATAACATTGAATTATTACGTATCACATTGTAACGACCAATATACTAGTAAGGTATGCTCTCTCTCTCAAAAGCCAAAACAAACATCCGCGAAAACTGCCAAAAATAATAAGAATTAAACGCGACAATTACCCTCTGGCACCGTACGGGAGGCAAAACAAATCTCTCCGCGAGTTTTCTCGCGGATACAAACATTGTTTGTTGTACGTCTGATAATTTAAATACCAAAAATACACAGCTAATAGTTAGCTTCGAGCCTACATGTATTATTTATCTCTAGCAGAACGTCCTCTAGCAAAACAAACCGTTCGTAATCGGGTTAAAAATAAATCACGGAAAAATGCGAAAAAAAAAACGCGTTAATTTTTTCGTAGAAACATGAATCATTTTCGCATAGTGGATTGTACGAAAATTCGCAGCGAAATCTCTAAACTAATACTAGATTAACCAAAAAATATAATGCTAAGATAGTTTAAGCTTCCTCATGGTATTGATGAAATAATTCACGGCAAACGTAACAAAAGGAGAGAAAAAAATACACTAACACACGGACATGTGTCTGCCTACCCGGCGTCATCAGCGTGGCTTCGAGAGTATTTTTTATCTCTACCTTCTATCGGTCACCGATTGATGATGAGGACCATTCGTGTCCTCGAAACGGCCGTCCCGGACTAATTATTATATTACTACATAATAAATTAAATTTGTGTGGTGCGGAGGTTGCCGATACTTATCTGTTGTTTGTTGAAGACAAACATAGTTCTAAGGTTTAGAATAAAAAACATCACGAATTACAATTATTGCTTCTATATTAGGCTAAAGACTGTCTAACCACTACATCACTGTGCTGCCATCCAAGTAATCAGAATCATATTGTCCCATTATTGTCGTGTATATTATATTAAATTTAATGAATATATGGAACAGATGTTGCAGACTTTTACCTTATTCCAAACCTCATAAATAGGCACATGTACATATAAACAAACATAAAAACTACCTACTACTAATGATGTCGACGAATATAAACAGATTCACTATACCAAACCGAGCTGTATTACGAAAGCAAGAAAAACATTCTTGTTTGTTTTTCTGGTTCATATTATACATTGCAATCTCTTTCAAGGTAATTATTTCCATAGAAACCACGGGCGGGTTTCTAGAGGATAGTTATGAAAAAGTATCGTATTATTCCTTTTCGGCTTTGTGGTTGTTTTGAATTGCAATCTGTGTTTGAATTCGTTGGGAATTCAGAGCATCGAAATAATACTTGCACACCGGGATAACATAGCAACTGAAAGAAGGCTGGTATTTTTCGCTTTTAAAATATTGAAAATTCAAAATTACACTCTAATAATTCTAAAGAAGAATTATTAATTTGGTTGGGCAAAGAGAAAACTGCAATATTCTTGAGGCGACGGCTAAGGCCTACGTCTATCATGTCTGTGTTTTCATCGCAATTTTTTGGTGAAAAATAACATGGCCGTTGTTATTTCTTCTCAAGCGTACTCGCCTGATAGTATCTTTTTCTTTGTTCGTTTTGATGGACACACCATTATGAGCTAGAGGTAATACGGGAAACATTAAAAAAAAAAAAACTATCGCGAAACGGAATAATTTTGTTCAAACGAACATCACAAAAACGCTAAATTTCCTCACTTGTTTACTTGAATGACATGTCATCCTTTGGAACGATATGATGTGAGGCAACTGCCAAGACATCTACTACAAAGTAGTCGCGACTGTGCGTAACTATTTTCAACTCGCAAACTTCGCCGAAAGAAACACAAAAGAACCGAAATAGACGGCAATTTGTTCTAATTTTTTGCTAGGCTGTCTATTTCTGGGATCGTCCAAAATACCTGCCTGTCTTTCTCTTGGGAAGTTACGAAATCTGAGGTGATGCCGTTTGCTTTTGTTTATAATTCAAGAGTTCTGTTAAGAAGAAATCTCAATCAAGCTTGGTAATTTGGTCAAAAAGTCTTAAAGACACATTTGTCTTCAGATTTAACATTCACACGGTATATAGAAGGAGAGGAAGGATACAAAACCGCAAAACGGAGAATTTTAATTCTAATTGAAGCATCGCCTGCCTAAATTTCCAGCCTAACACAGAAACAGGAATTTTTTTTGTTAAATTCAGTTTTATTCCTGTTGTTAAAGCGCTTTTATGAACCTTTTATGAAGCTTGCACTAAGCTTCTTCACATTAATTTTTTATTTTTGTAAAAAGTGCGTAACCTTTCTCACTATGCAATACCACTATAGTTGCAGTTTCTGATTGTTATTTACGTGGAACGTCAAGAGATGTGCGGCAACATTTGACTTCAACTAGTCATTTATTCCCTGATAAAGATGAAAAGGCAGACTTCTCATAAACCAACTTTAGATAAATTTCCGTTGGCGATAAACTAACATTTTTAAGACTTCATCCATTTCAACGAAACTCATAAAATGTCTACTTTAAAAAGCTGTAAGAAAACTACTTCACAAAACAACTTGACATTTAATGTACATTTTAGTAACACATGTACCAACCCCACAGCAAAAATCGCAGATAGTAACGCTATCTTTGAGCTAGTGCGAAGACTTTTCACTTTTCCCTGGTATATGTATCCGTAAGTAATACAAAATTGAGTTGGGATCAAGTTTAGATTAACTGCAAAGCGCTAGAAATTTTAATTTAGTAATTAAAACAAGCGCAACGGAATTAATTAGGACATCTGCATTATACGTACTTGTACGCTTACTGGTATTTTAGTTTAAAGTGCGAAGGCAACCATGACAAACACCGAATCGACCATTAATCCTGTCCGATATTTATAAATTTATTACGGGATAAATTCCAATTACTGTCTAACGTCCAGTCAAAGATATAATTAACAGATTTAGCGTTAATTGCTTACTACATCGTCTCTTACAAAGACATCTTTGTAGCCCATATTTCTGTTAGAATTTACGCTAGTTAGATTGCGAGGAATTAACACATTAAAAAAACTAAAGGCACTTGCAAAACATGCATCGATGCAGGACGACAGCGACAACTTCAGCTTATTAATTTAAATTTATTTATGTGTTGAATGCAAAAGCGATCTGGATATTATAACGTACTAAAATTACAGGAGGGTGGAGGAATCAGAAACGATTGGCATAACAAGAAACAAAAAATATATCTTCTTAAGTGTTTAAGCGAAATCTCCAGTTTTTTATCATAATAAGCATATAATCTGTGGCACTTGGAGGAAGAGGATTTGACCATCTTGATGCAAAGGACCGAAGACGTGGATTTTTTTAGATTAATCTTTATTCCGCAATCCATTATTTCTAACGTTATTCCAAAAACACGTCCAACATGTCAAAAAGCTGCATTATCAGACCATATCGACGTTGCTTCTTACTAACTCCGTAGACCCTAAGAGCAACAATCGTGAAAATTCGCGGACTCCTGCGCCCGATACACCATCTGCGCTTCTGTGTTTATTTTCCCAACGCTACGAAGTTAACGCAATTAACGCCAGCATCCCATCATCGCCGACGCCATACACTACGAGACCTCGAACACTAACAGCTACGATGATATAAATACTGAAGTATGTTTGAACGTGAACAGAAGCAAACAAAGTACTCATTCAGTCCGCTACGTGCAAAACACAAACACACCCCGTACAATAAAATGTGTACCTTACTAGATGCGAGTGTATTACGTTGCTAACGCAAATAAACCCGATATGCTAAAGTTAAACGTTCAACAAACACTGTTGAATCTACGTAGATCGCTTCTCCTGGGTAAATCGAACTTTAAACTGAAACAATAAGTCTGTACTGCGAACGTAGCGGAATCGGAAAGAAAAAATGAAATAGAAAAACCAAATCGTTTGCCAAAAAGATCGGGAAATATCCAACTAGAATGTTATATTCAATGACGAATGGTATACATATTAAGACCGCCAAGTTTTTTTCTACGTTGTAATCAAAAATTCTAATTTGGGATACGATTTAGGCAATTATTTTAAAGCTTAACCGATACCTCTTTGGAAATTTGTTAAATTCGGCAAAATACAGCAAAAAAAGTTGAAGCTGAGACCATATGATGGTCTTTTTCGTCTGTCTAGAATAAGACGCTAGCCTATTAGCTCCACCCGACGTCTAGGAGGGAACTGACCTTAAGGATTCTCACCAAAACTAGCAAGGGTGGATTTATAAAATTGCTGTCCTCCTCGAGGTCCTCTTGGAAAGAAAATCTAAACACAAGTTCTTGAACAATATCTATTGTTGGACAATTATAAACTTTGAAATTAAGCTAAGGGTCATTATTATGTTGCGGATGGACGAAGGAATTAGGTGTTGCTCTAAATTGTCTACATACCTTGTTTTTCTTAAAATGTCATTAATTTAATAAAGAACAATGGTGCCTAAAAAAGCACCAAGACACCTTTTCAAAGTCTTTTTCTTCTATCTAGAGGTAGACGCTAGCCTACTATTAGCTCTTTCATCCCATATAATGTTGACAACAGGCAATAACCTGTTTCCATTAGGCTTCTATAATCCGCTCCACCCGACGTCTAAGAGGAGACTACATTCCTAGCCAGGAGCAGATTTACAGAAGTGTTGCCCCGTCCAAGGTCTTCTTGGAAAGGAAATCTGAACATAAGTTCTTGGAGAGCGCCTATTGTCTGAATATAGCAAACCTCGAAGTTAAAAAAGATCATTATTATGTTGTAGACATAAGGAGGTATTATGTATTGCTCTAAAATGTCCAAATAACCTTCTTTCCTTCAGATGTCATTAATTGTGACTTTTCAAGTTAATCGAAGAACAATGATTCCCAAACAGGCATCAATACCATGAGTAGTTGCATTAGCAGTATTTTGACATGTTGAATAAAAATGTAGCTACAACTACCGAATATTTGAATCTACGACTGATCTGTCTGCACTTTAACATTCCAAATTGGCTCACTTTTTAGCAATTCACCTTTTTAAGGTGGGTGCTCTTATTACATCTAAATATCTTCATTCAAACCGAGAATTACTGAAATCGCTGTCAATTGCCAAAGTAACACTTTGACGATTGCCTAGATTGATCTACTGGATTAAACTATTAAACAAATTGTATATTTCCAAATATTCAAAATTTGTTGGATCTACAGAAATTAACGACCGGAAACATCTTACATTAGAAACAATTTCTTATTCCTTCGAGCTCTAGCTTTTCTACATTTGCCACCCACCGTATCTACGTCTACTGTAATCAACGCTCTAAGGTCACCACTTACGACACACGTTTTTCATCTCGGGAAATAAAGCCGCATAAAAAATTATATATCGAAGTATTTACGATATTTTTTTCCCAATTTTTTCCGAATCGTTGCTCGCCAAAAACTTACTACCTCGTTTCTCTTTCGATTTTATCGCCGCCGGGCGAGGTGGGTGGTTTACTAACGGAGTTTGAACTTGATCTTGGACCTCGTAAAAAACGCTTTAATAGCACGTCCACTGCTACGCGTAAATGAGAAAAAAATATATAAATTCAATTAGATAAACAAAAGATTCATTCAGCAACTACTAGGCTATTATTGCCGCAAATGACGGTGTAAATAAGCGATGTTTTTAATTAGATAATCGCGTGAGTAGGAGGCGATACTCGTTTCGTTTAAAGAGCTCCGCTATTTTTGGGTTATTTTTCCGGTGGAAATTTCAGTCGGGTTCGGACGATTATTATACGAGATCAAACTGTTTTTCTTTAGAAATAAATTTGGAAAATGCTTATATATCAGGACGCTCGATCATCGAAGTCTCAATTTGCAGATTGCCACCCTTATTAGAAAAGCTCAATTAAATAAGGATGGATTTCGTACCATTCGTATGAAAAAGATTGCAAATTTGTTAAAAACGGGAAGGAGGTCCACTTAGCCGCTCAGCTTTCATGGATTTATTGGTGCAGAACGAACACGGAGAATGTTTGATAATAGTTTTAAAGGTTCGGTTGCAAAATTTTACACAACAAACACGTTCAATCGTGGTGAAATATATCGCATTTTTCGGGGAACAAACGACCACGCACGTAATATAAATCTTTGAAGTTAGCGTAAAATACACTGGCTACTATTAGATTACGAGATTTTGCGGCCAAAGGCAATAAAAGTGTTTGTTTCGTTTTAGAGTTGTAACCGTAGAATAGAGAATCCATTTCCTCGTGTTTTTCGTGATTCTGGCCTTACGTATTTTATGTAATGCAATCTACGATGGTGATCTAACCGATCAAACACGCAGTAGATTCAATATTTTGCCACTACTAACCTTGTTTCTGTTAGAAATAAAATAGCATACATTAACTGCACGTGTCCTACATAAAATATATGTTCACAACGTTGTGAAGGAGATACTAGTGCACAGGTTCTCAAAAGTATTGCACGTTTCTGCCACGGGCACGACAAAAAGGAAATAAATACCACATTTTGCATTCTCTCCTCTTTTATTTCTACTTTATGTAGTAGCCGGGTAATAATCCAAGCAGCGTAGACAAATTCCAATTAAAAGCGCTCGATAAAGCCTTTTGCGCTGGTATAAACCAGTCTAAATGGAAAGCTGATTTAAAATGCTCTTTTTCTATAGGAAAAAAAGGAGAGCATAGCGAAAACGTTTGCTGGAATCGTTATTGAATCATGTAATAAGCGAATTTCGCTTTTGCCTTACTTGAAGCAATCGAGAGCTTGATGAAAGTGAACCATTATAAAGTCCTTTTTCAATCAAGCGTCATCGTTTGATGTTGAGAGAATTAATTAAAAGAGTCTGAAGGAAAGCTTTGCAGAATGTTCCTCTAATTTGGATATAGGAATAATGTGAAGATTTAAGTATCCAAATGAACCGGCTTATAAACGAAATAATGCACTCTTTGCTATCCTTTGCCAACTTGCTTGCTTCGTTCCGCCCCATGCACTATTCCAGGTCTTCTTGCATCCTTTGGTTCTTTTCGTCATCGGCCTCGTCTCCCATATAACTTTCACGGATTTTTCTTTTTCCATTCTTATTAAAACCATTACAGCTGGTGCTCCTCAATCGTCTTTAATTAGAGACTCTATATTTAACTCATCTCTCATATTTTCGTTTTTTTTTTATTCTTGTTGCATTTTTTTTACTCTTCTTAAACATTTCACCTCCACCGCCTGAAGTGTAGCTTTTAAACTGTTATTTATTTCGCAGCATTGTTTATTCTTTCGTGTATTCCTTCCTTCTTTCCTCAATTTCTTTGAATTGTCGAATTTTATACTTATTTTTACCTTTGTACCGTCACTTTTATTGCATGTATCTTCATATTTCTTTTGCTCAATTCCTCTGGCCACATTTTTAAATTTTTTCTCAGTTGAGACTCACTTTCCGCACATATGACCAGCTCATCGGCAGAATCACACTCTACTAATTTAGCACTTCTTTTCATCTTTCACTTTTGCTTAAATTTGTTTTAAGACATCCTCCACTATTATTATGAACAAAATCGAGCTCGGTACTTCTCCTTGCTTTAATCCCTCGTTAAATATAAACTATCCTAATTACAAGTTGCATGCTCTTACGTAATTTACGTATACTTTCAATTCCTCCCCAATTTATCACCGATGCCTCTTCTTTTTAGACTCGCCCATACTATCTTCCTTGATATTCTTTATCAGAGCTTTGTCTAGTCATTTACATGGAACCCTTAATGTAAAAATGTGATCTTGTGTGCTTCTGCTTGGTCTAAACTTACTTTGCGTGTCCTCTAGTTGTTCTTCAATGTGCATTTTCAATTTGAAGAAAAAAGATTTTCTTGACTCAATGCATACGTATAGATCTCTTTCTGTGTGTGTACAAAGCTCTAAGAAACCATAGACCAAAATCGCCCTTCCTGTTTACAAAATACAGACCCAATTCAATGCAACGAAGGTCAACGAGTCGCTCACTAACACCCCAATAATCCGCTAAGTGGCGCTCGGAACCGAATCATCTCTTTCGACCAATCCTATCGCTACATCGAAGCTCGAAACCGAACGCTAAGCTGCTTGCTGGCCGCTGCAGTCTCTTTAATAACTCGGACGGATACGAAGCATAGTACTATTAATATCACGGCATACATTCTCAAAAGCGTTTCGACGCTGGTTGCGAGCGAGATGGACTAATCCGAAAAGCCCCGGCCAGAAAATACATACGGTACACACACAACAACGTAGTTTACCTACTAAATGCATTCACTCTATTTATTAAGTAAACGCGACATATATACACTGTGTCCCGAAAGTAAGGGATAACGCAAATCCACTCAATATTCATATTTTTTTATGAAAAATATTGGATTTTTTTTTCGCTCGGATCAAAAGTAACAGAGTTACAAGGACCTAAACTTGTGCGAAACTAACTTAGGTTGCTATGGAAATAAATGATAATAATTTGTAATGGAGTTGAAGAACAGAAAACTAAATTCTACTTCAGATGTTCAAATCCTTCTCGTTTATCAATACATTTTTTGGATCGTTTCAGGATAGTTCGAACACTTTGAACTGCATTTAGGAGAGCCTCATCATTATCGTAAAAAATCAAGGGAAGTTAAATTTGGTAATGTTGGGCAGTCCATTAGTTCCAATCCATCTATCGTTAAAAAGATTGTTCCTGCTGAAAAAATGATATTTTGCCTGCTTATACGATCTATTTCATCTCAAGAATTGTCCGCAATATCTCGGGGCAATAATGTTTGTGAATTATTCCTCGCAATTCTTCTTCGTCCGTTTCTTAGTAAGAACATTTTCATTATTTCTAAACTTTCAAGAAATAAGGACGATCAGGTTGAGCACGAAGTCACTGCTCGTAATATTCTTTTGCTTCTACGTTCTGTAGGAGCACCAATTAAGCTTCCAGCAAATATTTATCACAATGAGATAATATCTACTCAACGCACAAAAATTACGCAGTTTGAGTGCCACTTGCAGTAAGCTATGAATAAACTCAAAAACGCGATCTTCAATTGTCCTTTCGGATTGGTGCTACTAGTCTGCTAACTTTACCAATCACGTAGCTTTAAGCTTTAAAAATTGTTATTATCTTCAAAAATAATATATAACTTGGTACTTCCCACTTCGATCTCTCACGATAATAAAAAGAGAGTAGTGGTAGAATTCCGGCTCGCCGATAATAATACCCAATTGACGTAATTTGTTGCCGATCAATTGAGCGTTTTGATGGCGGTGGCCGAGTATATAAATGGGGTTTTTGATGGAAGGGTTTATGCGATTGACTACAACCTCGGCACTAAATATAAACTCAGGACCACGAAGTTTTAGGATATTGGTGGTGGTTCGATCGTCATGATTAGATACTGTTTTCAAAAGGGAACAAATTTTACCAGCGATCCTTGATGGCCCAACGTTCTGTTACTGTACTGCTCAAATGTAAACTTTCATTGCTCCGAGTGTTCTTTCCCAGCCAACATTGCTGGTTGCTTCTCAGCTTTTGCTGCTAATTTCCAAAAAGCAACGTCATTGTTACCAATAGTTTTGAAAGAATCTTTCTCAAGACTGCAACTGCATCGAGCATCTTTAGAACAAACTCGATCGGCAGTTGCGATCTCGTCCTCGTTCTGCCATAACGCCGGATGAGCTTGTAGAAGTGGTGCGACAAGAACAAGAATTTCTCAACACGCTAGCACGAGCAGGCCGCACAAAATATTAAAATCAAAGTTGAATGTCTTTTAAATTTTTTAATCTCAAACATTACGAGAAATACAAGTTTCATCCTGTTTACTTTTGAAACACGGTGTATACACGCACGTATACGTATAGTATTATACTTGTTGCAACTGTTAGACGCTTGAATGGGTTTTAGAAATCGTTTTCCGCCTGCTAGTAGTCTATAGATAGATAGAAAGGTAATTTTTCGTATGAATGCATGTGCTCTATGGTCGCTTTTCTATATACACAGGCAGATTTAAATCGGAGAGTTCTTGGACGAATTTTAAGGATGAATCATAATCTCCGCGTTTCAATGTTAATTGTAAATAGCGTAATAAGAATTGTAGTAGGAATGTTTAGCAGTATTTATGTTAGTTGTTCCAACTACGGACGTCAAAACGATTTTATGACTATCTACTATTTAGCTACGGGAGCAGGCGGGAATATACAATTTTCAGTTTGAGAATGACCGTGACATTTACCATGAAGTAGTCAAGCAGGAAAAAATATTCGCAATAGTACAGGGTGTCTCAGGAGGAACTGCAACGATTAATCGATCGAAAAAACGTTATACATTCAAAAATGCTGATGATTTGATAATACAGTAAAGCCAACGTGTACTATTGAATCAAAATGTTTTCAATTATCTAAAGCTTCCGGTTATATTGTTGGATTTAAAATAAATTTTCATAAGTTTTACTATAAAATTTGTGACAGCCCCAACTACAATTTTTGTTAGGGCAACTATATATTTTGTTAGATCATATGGTGTTGTAATTCTTAGCATGAATTGTTTTTATTTTAAAAATAAATGTACGAAAAAACCGTATCTTGATGTGACTTACGCTACAGTAATTAGTGTTTAATTTGGGGCAAAATCAAATTTATTAATAAATCCAACAGGGACTAGTTAATATTTGATGCAATAAAAACTGCAATAAGAAAAGAAATACATGGATGGCGGTTATAAATGCCATTCCCTACTATTTCAAACATAAATTCCCCATGTTTCTACTATTCCTATTAGCAGAAGAAACTATCAAAATTAACGTTGTACTACGGTTCCGTTTAGCCAGTAGATGCAGTAATATTTACACAGTGATGATATTATCGTCTATTGGATTGTGTATTTTTGTCTGTTAATACACAGCTATTCTGAGTTTCATATGAAGAGCACTATTAGATATTTCAGAATAACCAAGTATAAATAACAAATTTCACTAACAATAATCACAACACACGCTTCCACGACAAATAACAGAGGACGCTAATCATGTTCAAATCCCCGTACTACTTCTTAAAAAAGTC
Source organism: Oryctes borbonicus (assembly GCA_902654985.2). Lineage (NCBI taxonomy): Eukaryota > Metazoa > Arthropoda > Insecta > Coleoptera > Scarabaeidae > Oryctes > Oryctes borbonicus. Next base: position 480,421 of record LR736911.1, read on the forward strand.
TCTCATATTGTTGGTGATTAGTACGTCGAGACGAACACGATTAGCATCCACGGTAACAAGTAGCATTTGTTAGCAGAAGCAACGTTAATAAAGCGGTTATTCTCACACACCGATTGACTCTGTGACTCTGACATCTCTCACAATCAGTGCAACAAGGACGGATTCCAAACGGTGTCAGTACAGAAAAATAAGCACAAACTCTCATCGTTTATCATTCTTTTATTGTTTTCAACGTTTATTTTACCGTTGCAACACTTGCAGCGTTTGGCCCGCGGTTCTGCACCATCCAACGACGGCCCCGTGCTCACGGGCATGGTCCTCCTTCGCGTCCTCCAGCTCCGTCCGTGGTTTCGGCGCTTGGTATCGCTTTCCCACAAAAAAAGAAAAAAAAACAACCTTCTCCCTTCACTCACGACATGGTGCCTTCGCACCTTGCGGCGCGCAGATTTCGGCCGCCGTTGACTTAGCCGAGCTTACGACGAAGAAGAAAATCACCGGCACCGCAGCGCAAACTACCGACAGAACGACGTATTGCGGTAAAACCGTCGATTTTCTTCGATTATCGATAAGGCAGGACATCACTAACTTCGATCCCGGTGTTCTACATCGGATTACGTCAGGTCTTCCTAGTTCTCTTCAGCTCGCTGCGTCTTTTTCTGCTCTAATTTTTTTGCATATGGAGATCGAGAATCTATGGCGGAAATTTGTTTGTGGGGGATGGAAACTGGAGTGTTTGGTGTTTATGTGTCTGGTCGGCTTGATGCGGGATTGTAAAAGACGCAGCGTGCGACGACACAGACGCAGGACGTCGGTCTTACGGGCGGCGGCTTACTGCCGCGACAGACGCTCGGGACGCATGCGAAAATTACCGAAGGCACGAACGAGAAACGCCGATCGTCGAATTGAGCCGCTTGCGTCGTCGTTTTCGTGGCAGGCGTCGTGGTAGGACAGCTTGCGCCCCCTTGCGCGCGTCTTACTTAAGTAACGTCCGGCGCCAAGGTCTTATAGTCGATAGTAAACGTTGGATTTTGCGGGTAATACACGGTGATCGTAAAATCTGAAGATTCTTCGACTTAACAGTAAAGAAATTGAAATGTTCATACATATTACATACTACACCCCAGGCTGTCGCACACATAAAAATACATCCTGAAGTTATTTTTTAACAATCTCAAGAAATTGTGAAAGACAGATGAAGGTCTTCTGCAGCAATATTTGCTGACATATCGGAGCCTTCAAATTATCTAATATTGTTGCACAGCAAACTCTTAAGATCCTAGCAGAAAAAGTCAATTGGAGCCCTGTTTGGTGACCGAGTAGGTAATTCAATCTGACCTCTTCATCCAATTCATTTCTCGGGATACGTGTGATACACAAATTTTCCTGCATGTTCATTTTAACGAGGTTCAGCTTGTTCATGGGAAAGTTTCAGGGAACATTATCCCATCAACGGTACCAACATTTACAACAACCAGTAGACTCGGCATCTTTTTTCAAATTGCATCTCCAAGCTAACCAGCTTCAATCCCGGACAGTACACATCGTTACGCTTGCCAATTTTCCCCCAAACATTCGAGATTCTGAATGCGGACTACATAACAAGAACGTTACGCAATACGCATGGCGATGGAGTGATGTAGACAGAGAGGGCGAGACCGCAAAAACGACTACTACGAGTAGAAGATAGCGATACGCGGAGATTCGGAACTTTAAATTTAACAAACACATTGGCCGATGAGCACAATACCGAATTTATATTTGGAGGCGAATGCTTAAAAATAACATCGCGCCGCCTGTCACGTCGCAAGCGTGGTTGTGCGGGCGGTTTTTCGCGAAAATAATACGCCCTCTTGCTAACATTTCGATAGGACGACAACAACAGAAGCGACATTCTCCAGCGATTATTAATGGATCTTTTTACGCCAAAAATATTGTATCTCTAGAGATGTAACGCTCATATCCAGGTAGATACTGGATATATGCGTGAAAATCGCGTGGCGACCTACAGGAAAATATTCAAATAAAACATTTAGACAGAAGCGATCGCGATTTTGGAAAAGATCTCGGGAGTTACGTGCACGGCTTAGTCATAATTTGGTTTAGTCCAAAACAGAGCGTCATCTGTGATTTCATTGATGAATCACTCTTTTAGTTTTAGCATCGTGTTAGAGATGGCATATTTTGAAGACTATTCAAAGCAACCGTCATTCGAAGTGTTTGAACAAGACGAATTCTGTTGGCAAACATCAAAGTACTAACTAACGCCTTTTATTTTTATTCAACAGATCTGCGTTCACTTCTGGCATTGTGTTCTCGAAGTTGAGACTTTCATTTTAACAGTAATTGCCAAAAATTAAAAGATCAAACAAGGTTATGAATTTCTATTGTTTTTTTTTTCCATTCCATTGTTTTAAGTTATCACTAGATGTTTGACTTTATCATCTCTGAGGCACGGGGAAAAGATCCCTAAAAACAGGCCCACCCAAAACAACAACAACAACACATAGTATCGGTAACCAGGTAGGTTGTTATAAAGAAAATATAAGTAAAGAAAAATACATTGCAATGGCTACAATACTAATAATGATCAGGATTGCACAGCTGAGGATAAACAGATAGTTTATTGATAATGGTAATGATCAACAAATAAATATTTTCTATTACTACCATATAAAATAATAAAAAAGCTTATTACTAAATTGCAAAGATTGCAAGGGCGAATATGTATACCTACTTGTGTAAAGGAGACTTGATGGCAATACTACTCTTGAGCGCAGTAAAATAGGTTTAGCTGCTTAGACGCAGGACGAGGAACAAAAGAGCTGAATACGCCAACAACTCAGGAGCATCGAGACCATTATTATAGGAATTTATACTCAGCTTTCTTTCGACAAAGTTCCAAAGATTCAACATTATTACATATTGCAGTAAACTTTTATCACTAAAACCTTACGCAAGGATAATATTATTTTTTTTGCAAAGTACAAACTTTAAGCACCTTCTTCGTATTTATTCAAGTAGAATTATCTGGGAATTGTAAATGTACGCCGCTGTAGCAGAAAATGAGCGAGTGAGACGTATAATGAAGCCCAGCATCTTCAATAAATGTCATTCTTGAATCGAAGATGAGACCGAAATCTCTAAACTAACTAAAGGAGCAAGCACGAATAATTTGCGTTACCTTATGCGTGTAGGTAACAACTTTGCATTTATTGTTGATACACCACAGCTGGAAGGTATCTAGTTGATTTTGCAAATAATTGCAGTCTAGAGTATTATTAATAGTGATACACAACTTCAAATCGTCAGCGAATAATAACTTTGGACAACTCAATTGGAATTGGTAGATATTATAAACAAAAGCGGCCGCAAATTACTTTCCTGAGAAACGTCTGACGTCAATATAAAGCAGTCAGAATTAAAGCCCCGATACGTCATAAGGTGTTCCGTACCACTAAGGTATAGGTAATAGCGAAAATCCAAGAAAATATCCAATTTATTAATGAGCAGAAAGTAGCCGATTCGATCGGTATATATAACATCAACCTGTTATGTTATAATGGATCTAGATATCTTTAAACACATCTTATTATTGTAACAAAAGTTTGCCAAAAGCCTTAAATCATTCTGAAGTTTAACACAGCCGTTTAGAATAAATAAACAGAAAAATACCATTTGGGAAACTTAAAGATACATACACTACCGTCCTCGGAAGTTTGGCCAAGAGAGAAAATTTCACAATGCCTTAATTTAAGTTTTATTGCATTCAACGATCATAATCTTAACGTAAATTTGTCGTTAAACACACCTGCAACTCTTTCATTACACAGGTAAAGATTTTATCGCATCCACTCTTAGGGGCTCGTCCCCTGCCCGGACATTTAAAATATTTTAAAGGGAATTTATCTTTTGTGTCCAACAGTCAAATCGGCCAAACCGGACGTGGAGAAGGGACGATTCTGGAGAAGAGAAGACGACGCTTCTAATAATTATTAATATTCTTCAAACATTCATGGTTTGCACAGAGATATTTGGAGGAAACTATAGAAGGAATGTTAGCCGGTCCAACTTATTTTCGGGCTTTACAATCCTCCCCACTGTCATGTAAATACTTTCTCCAGCTACAAAACTAGATATTTAAAAACGCGCATTTATCGAAAGATACAAATAAAAACGATCGAACAAGAATTCTATCTAATTCCCGATGTCTGGCTAGACTCCGATGTACGCTCTAAACCAGGTATCAATCTGAAAATAGAGCGGGCAATATTTCTATCTGTGGTCGGCCGAGGAAGCCGTATGTCAAGTGCGGGACTCCAGCAACAACCAACCACCACTTCACTTGCTACTGTACGTGCTTACCTGACGCCGGGTCTCTGTTTACTAACAGCCAAACATCGGTAACGTCGACATTTATATCGACAGAGAAACCTCCGGTAGACCAACGCGTGCTCATCTAGATGGGCTAGATATACGGATGCTGTTGGAAGCTGTTCTTATTTTGGCCGGTGGAGAAATGCGTTTAATAAACAACAAGTGATTTACCGTGTTGTTTTGGCCGCTGTCCTAGTGTTTGTTTTCTATCTTTTTACATCGTTTTCTAGTCTATTGAACGCGTTCCTCCGTTCTGGCGGTAGATTTGATGTTAGGCATTGCAGTCGTGGTATGTCGGATAAGAATCTCGATGTTGTTCAATATGCTAAGATCGATACCGAAATGCCTAGCTGAATATCTCTTGGGTAGCAGCTCAGTTCTTTTTTTTTATTTCAAACAAAGGCAAGAACTTTGGAGATAAGAAAATATACGAGGATAGTCTGAAAACTTTCAACGACTCGTCTTAGGTTCAAAATTTCGCTCGGAGGACAGAGATTTTCATCGAACGAGGAGGCCATCACATTCGTAAACACCTATTTTACATAACAAGATGCCAATCGCTGTTTCGACCTATTAAAAGAGACCACATTGAGAAATGAAACTGAATTTGACAAAAGATTAATTGTTTCTGTGTTAGACTGGAAACTTTTCAAACTACCCTTGTACACTTAGCCGCACTGGTACACCTGGTCATTTTCAAAATGACGACGTAATGATCAAAAATTCACGTGGAGACGCCATACAAAGGCCCTAAGAGATAAATTTATCGGTGCTAGAAGCCAACTGCTCCGCCTTATCTGCAGAAACAGTCCTTGAGAGCATATAAGTTAGGACTTTATACACAATGCCCAAAGCTAAATCTTTAGAGTACAGCCCACTTACAACAGCTAGAATTACTGGAAAATGAAGTACGTGGGTCGTTGTTGGATTACAGAAGACTTAGACCTATTCAATTTGATGAAATACTCCAGGAAGAGGAAGAGGAAGGAGAAGCTGCCTGCGAGTGATTAAAAGGCTCAAAGACGTCAGACTAGCTCCAGGAAGAGGAGTAGACTTAAGGATAAGGTGTCAAAATATTTCCTGTTAAATTTATCAGAACGTTAGAGCGTTGAAGTCTCGTGAGACTAACGAGAGAAAATCGAACTTAACATGCAACTCAAAACACCTTCTTAGCTGAAAAAATAAATTATCAAAAAAATCCTAACTTAGTAATTTAATGATGTTACAACCTGGAATGTCTATGTTAGCCTATTATTTATTTATAAAAATTACCTAAAAATGTATTTAAATTACACATTTTTTGAAAGAAATAGTTTGAGTACAAGAATTTATTAGCATTTGCAAATGTTTCAAAGACCTTGTACAAATGGACTTTACGTTTTTGTTTTCCGACAAACAATCCGCACGAAATTCGACCATTTCCATCTTTCTTTCGCTTAAATATACGATTTGAATCAATGCCAAGAACATATTTCGAAAAGTTCGCGCATATAGCGAACTCGATAAATAGCACGAACAGCATAGTTTCTGCCTCTTTCCGCTTATTTAAGCGAGCCCATAAAATTTAAATAAGCCCCGAAAAAAGATTCCGGGAACATCTTCCAATAGAAGCGAAAACAAAAAAAAAGGTTCCGACCCAATTCATTATGTATGACGTTCTTATCCTCCTCCATCTTATTCTGTACGTACACTATCGTTTGTGTGAGTTTAGTCAAGTGAAAAACGTTCAGAAATTAAAAAAAAAAAAAGGTGTAAGGTAGAATAGGGTAATTGCACCGTCGAATTGGTTCATTATTAATTGATCTCCAGTTAACAACATTTCTCATCTCTCAAAATATATACTGAACCCAACGGGTATGGAAAGGACTCAACTTTGGAGTGCCGATGATTTGGAGTAAGTCAAGAAATCACTTTAATAATTGCTACTTTTGCTACCCTAACATAGCCAGCCCACCAACATCAAAGATGAAAATTTACCACCGCACCAGTGTTAACGACTTCTCCAAGCGTTTCTCGTAGTGATACCAATTGAATTTGAATTGATTTGATACGTGATTTAAATTTATCAAAAGAATCAGCCGGACTTGCCAAAAATTGCCTTCAAGATCCCCGTAACTTTTTTGTGGGTGTGGACCTGCAAAATACACTGAATATTCCTGCTTTAACAAACCATTGATGGATAGAAATAAAAATTATTCTTCCACCGTTTTACATTAACTTTACACCGTGAAACAACTCGACAAGGCCTTAGATAACAACAAATGATACTTTAGGTATATGTGTGAAACTTTTACTACGTGGAGCACAGGAAAATGAAGGGCTGGAATTTTCGACAGTTCCCAAATTTGCACCCTGATAAACGATAACAATTACCTACCTGGACAACAGGGAGGAAACGATTCCGCCAGAATAGAGAGGAGCGATACCAACACCGAAAAGACAGCTACATGAAGTTCGACCACTATTGGACTGCTCTACATGAGAACGTCTTTCGGTAAACGTTCATCACATAATATGTGATTTTAAAAAAATAGAGACCTTCAACTCTGTCGATTATCTATGCCCTTCTAGTTATCATTACTAATTTGGCATTATCTCAAAAGGTAAGGCTAATTCCGCAACTCCGATATAATTTTCGTATTCAGCGGCCTAAACTAACCCTAACTTTACAGGTGTGTTTAAGACAAAGTAAGTTAATTGTCTAAATTCTAGTACCACCCTAAGGATTTTCTCTTGACTAAAATTCTGCGAATAATACGGTACAACATCAAACTGGGCGTATTACGATTGGGGAACAAGAAAAAAAGATATGCAGAGGACGAATATATTTTTAAATTTGCTGAAAACATCATTTTGAAGTATTTATGAACGTATGTCCGTGTGTGCGGCGTGTCTTCTTTATCTAACGATATTTTGAACGCGTTTTTCAGCATTTTAAAAATAACGTCTTCGAATTGTATTTTGCGTGACGTATGGACGTGGGTTACGTAAAAAAAATGAGGCTTTCGACGTGGAAAGGCGATTTTCTTGGCAGCCAGAATTTATTGAGAAGTCATAACGTGGATTGTTTATAAACTATGCCGTTGCGGACGGTGGATTTGTAAATTAGAGCGTGGTGTTCGTAAAAACAACCTGTTTTTACCTGCCGCAATACGGGACTGATTCGATTCGAAATTTTCCGAACAGAAAGGTCCGTTTAACGGTTGTATTTCGTTAGATATTCTTCGAAATCTAACATGGAAGTAGATTAAAACACCTTATGTAATCGGACTACTAATCGTTTGCTAATTTGGCCATTATTACACATGCGAAGAAAGAAAAAAATCAGATACAAGCTTTGCAGTGCAGGAAGTTAAAATGTGAACATTGATTAATTCATTTTCGTAATCAAGTAATTTATGGAAATTGATCCAGATGTCCGATAGAGACACCTACTTCACCACAAACATTTTTTAAAATTAAATACATCACCGATAGATGGCGCTACCGTGCTAAGTTTATAAAAGTTATCATCAAAAAGTTCATTAAGAAATACTGCGGAAGCGGAAGATTTGTGAAACCTTATAAATATTTAAAAAAATTTTATTTACGCCAATTTAGTTCTTTCCTTATTTTTTGGCTTTAAATTCGTGTTTTTCCGATGTCTTATTCTCTTTGGATTTTTACGTCTTACGTAAAGAAAACAGAAAGCTTCTTTTCCATAGGTTTATTTTATTTTGCAACGTTTCGTCCTTGTAAAAGCATATCTGTAATAATTTATTAACTTTAATTGTTAGAAATCTACAATCTTTTTCTCTTTTTTTTTCTTGTTAGCAGCTTTTTGAAGTGCTTTAAGAGAAAAAATAAATAAATTGCTAACAATTAAAATTATTATATATATGCTTGAGCATGTCGGCGGTAAACCTGCAGAAATGAGTGCACTTCACGAAATTGGCAGAGACTAGACAGAGTCTCATGAGACGAGTAAACGCGAGTCTGCCTAGCCTTTGCTAATTACGTGATGTGCAACTCGTTTCTGCAGGCTTAGTCGACGGAAAATAAATCCAAGGAAAAGTAGATTATTTCGGTAAACTTCCCTTTAATTTATCTACGTTTCATTAAATTTGCATTTATCAGTAGAGATAAGCAAGGTAGAGGAAAGTATTACTTTTTTGCAGCGACTAGACAGACTCGTATTTATTCGACCCATGACTAACTCATTTTTAATTGTTTTGTTTAAATTTGTATAAATGTTTCAAGGTTTTACTATTTTCGAATTCGAAAAATAATCATATTGCCTTGAAAATTTCTGACATTTTGATTTACGTTGTATAAAAAAAAATTGCTTTCGCTCTAGTATAAAATACAGGATCTTCATGGACGGTTCCATTTTTCACATGGGTCACACTGTATATTTCGCGTCAAATAATTTCTAGACTAACGACGAAAAATCTCAATACTCTGCACTTAAAAGTTGCTAAAATTTGCATTGCCAAGAACGTAAAACTTTATTCTGGCATCATATAAAACTGGTAATAAAAATGTTAATCTAACACATTAAAAGATAGTTTATTATACGTGACATACTGCATGAATTTATTGATGAAAAAAAAAACAAAACATTATTGGAAATACAAAGAAGCTATATATCAAAGCAAATTATTACAAACAGCTGTAAAACCTAAGTAGACTTGAACAGTGTTACCAAATATCTAAAATACCAACAAAAATTTTATTTGTTTACATATCTAATGACGCTTCCATACAACATACAGAGAACAATAGATAAACGCAAAATTTTGTCTATTATTTACTTAAAATATCCAACAAATATATAAAAAAATTCTTACACTTAGCACTTTTTAAACACGGGCACGCCCCTTTTTGGGGCCGCTTTTTCATCCAAGCAATTTTTATGTTCCACGTCTGACAAGCGAGATATAAAATAACAAAAACAAATCGTCCAAAGCCTACTTAGAGCACTTGAAATTACCGCATTTCAACAACAGAAATAACGCGAGAATCCTAGAATGCGCCGGCTGGAAGAGAGGAAAAAAAAAGTTCCACCATCATCGGGTAAAAGGGGTGAACGTCCTCTTCGCCGGTTAATTTTAGAAAAGTCGAACGCGAAAAAAAACGGAAGAAAAGAATACGCCGGATAATAAATGCAACAAAAACCTCCACCGAAAAGGTCCACCGTCGATAAAACGGCTGCTCGGAAAATAGGTTATTTTCGCTGGAAACGCAATCGGCAAACGCTGGTCGGAGTATCGCACGTATTTTTCACATGATAAATGTCGATTCTATGGTTTTAACGGCTTAAAATCCGCATTACATTCGCACCGATTAAGATTAAAAATCTCATGTGTGGCGCCTGGGTTTAGATCGGAATAGTGGGCGGGTGGTAAGTTGTACAACGCGAAAGCGTCTTGTACTTACCTTAAATCGTTCGCTTGCATAACAACGATGCGTCGAACTCACGTAAAGTCCATCAATTTTGGCGAAATGGTCGATCACACGGTCGTAAGATTGTGCGTAAACAAAATATTCACTCCGAAAACTGTCACTGTATATGTTGGTTTAGCGGCCATCTTTGATTATTTGACAGTAGACATTTAACGAGCACTTGCGATACCAACCGTTGATAAATGAAAATACTAAACGGATTATTTTTGAATTTTGGCTTTCTGACTTTAAAATCACGTTTTTAGAATGCGAATAAATTATTGATATTAAATATTGTTTACTATGATTATTTTTTTCTAATAATTTATGTTAAATATTCTCATTTAAAGGCTTACCCTTCTCCATGTATTTTTCGCTGAAATAATAAAACTATGAACATATAAATTTATAAGCAACATTCAAAATATAAAAATCAAAATATTCATATCGAATGGCTATTATGTTAACACAAAATCATTTTTGCTGTAAAGAATAACACCTCTTCCGAACGTGCCATGGGCGCCACTGGCAGGGGGGCACCATTTGGCGCACTCGTACCATTACCAAAATGCCAAGCTAAGTTAAAAAGAAAATTATTGACTTATTGAAATTAATTTTTTAATTTTGAGCAACAAAGTTTTATAATTAACGTGAAAAATTGAACAATATAAATGTTATAATATGTCGATTGAAAGCATTTGTTTTGTACATAGTATTACGTGATTCTTGTTTAACCTTTGTTTTGATGATTTTATCACAACGCTGTATTCGTTCGAACCCTACATTTTTTTTTTTAATAAAAGCACATATAAATAAGACTGTGGACAATGGAAATTAACAATTAAAATTAAATTAATTAATTGGACGGCCAGCTTTTTTTAAACAGTTGTTTGCTAATCACTATTAAGGTTTCTACAAAAATGGAGAAAATCGAACATCGAGTCGTCATTAAGTTCTTACAATACGCTTACGTAAATTAAAACTGCAACAGTGTAATTTCGAGCAGCTGAATCTAGACTTGGTTGACGATTAATATACGGGCGGGCGAAAACTCCCACCGAGTAGTGCTGAACGACCATCGGATTAAGGTTAGAGAATAGCTGAGGCCGTGGACACCTCCAAAGAAGGTGTTTGTCTGAATGTACCTTTTAGCACAAATTAAGTGCATATAAAACTTGGATACACTCCTTAGACCAAGACACAGTCGAAACGGTGGACTGCGGAGGGTGAACAGGTCCCGAAAAGGGTGAACACTATTCCATCGGACAAAAATTTTCATCCAATGAAGAGGCCGCCGCATACGTAAACGCCATAAGATGCCAACACAGTTTGGACGGATTAAGGGGATAGAAGGATTGACTTAAAATGCGTTGAAAAATAAAATTGAATTTGACTTGTTTCTGTGTTAAGTTATAAACTTTTCAGGATAGCCTAGTAACACGGCATTTTTTGAATTGCTTTCGTATGTAACTATTTGCGATCACAAGAATGAGCACAAGCCACATGAAAACGAAGTGTGAAGTTTGTTATCTCTTTTAAATATGTTCTTCTACAAAAAAAATTATATTTCTATAGATCATCGATTAAAAATACAAGAAAATCAAGATAACCAATCAAAAAAATTGCACCATCAAGTAAAATTTAAAATAACTTATTAACTCTAACAAAATGCTACTAATCCTTTCTTTTTAAATAAAAAAAAAATATATTTTTTTTCACTGTAATTTTATTTACAAACTCTTCTTTTTTCCTTCAAATTTCACCATTAACAAACAAAACAAATAGCAATAATAATAATTTATAATACGAATACTATACATTAATAATATTATTATATACCTATATCTTCTCTCTTTTTTTTCTCCGATAACTACAATAATAATAATAATATTATGAAATAATTTAATAAATTATAAAATAACTATTTATAACGTAAATGGTAGTAGCAAAATGTCAAACGTCGTTCGCTATAGGAAAAAAAAAGGCAAGGCGGCTTTGGAAAAAAACCCTTAGAAACAAAGAGAAACGCATAACAAAGAACAAACAAAAATAAAATCTACTGATATAATTCAAAAACAGATGCCATTCCGAAAAGTAAAAAAAGAGGGGGGCATTGGAGAGGAGAACGATATTTTTTCAGAGAGTATTGTTATGTCCCTGCTTTTATCCTATTATTCGCGTTTCGCTCACGTCAGGAAAGGAAAGAAAATAACATTAATAATAATAATAGGGAGAAACGAACGAAAGGTGGGGATATCGAGAAATTACGCTAAGATCGAGACGGCGAGGTGTTCGAAAAATAGTGGGCCTTTACTTCGTCTATCACACGACACCATTCGAGGGCGTAGCCTTCTGGATCCTCTAAGTAATACGTTCGGTTTGGCTGAAAATTAAAGAAATAAATTCAGCATTAACTAGAAATGGTAGAGGAAGTATTATTTAGATTCCATACATGCATAACATAAAAATATATCTTCGATTTTTTTTATCATTTTCAAACACACAGTATAATAACGGCTCTAAACCATCTTTAGTCGGGGCAATTTCGAGAGTGAACAAGATACTCACCGTATGCACGAAAAACGTCTTAAAATTCTTCGATTCCGTCCTCATATCATCGCTCCAAGGAATTTGACCTTTCAACACCATAGAAGCGGGATCCACGTAATACAAATGAGGTCCCATCGTTAACAAAAACATCCGCCTTCTCGGAAACAGTCCCTTCTTCTTATCAATCAGACCCTGCTTGAGGATCAGATTACCTTCCACGATATCGTGCCACTTCCCCTTCTTCTGTATCTCTAATCGTCGTTCTATATCTTCCGGTTGGAGATTCGCGATGATATTTCGATTAGCTTCCGATTTTTTCCGCGTAGGGGTCACCACCGTCGCCGTGGTGGGGCAAACCATCTCAAATTGGAGTTGGGTAGCGCGATGCTCGTCCAGGCCAGGCTCTAGGTTGTCGGGAATGACCGGTTGAGGCGCCGGCGTGGATTCCTTCATCATCCTAGGCGGAGGGCCGAGGTCTTCGAAGTCTAAATCGAGGAAGAACTCGTGATCCCTTATTGAAGTGTAGGGTCTCGAATCCGTAGCACCCAGTCTTTTGTTCGGAACTAAAACTAATAGTTTTTCCACTAGGTCCTTCGCTGTTTTATTGAAGCCTTCGGGAAATTCGTATTCCAGCTTCAGGATCTTCTGGAAGATCAAATATTCGCTACCGGCTTTAAACGGGGCTTCCCCGCTTAACATCTGGTATAATATACAACCTAAAGCCCATAAGTCCGAAGCCAGGCAAACTTCGGTGTCTTGCAGCAATTCCGGACTGACGTATTGGGCTGTACCAACGAAACTATTCTTTCTCCGCCTCGAGATCGCTTCCGGCTCTTTATTCTCATCGCTATCCTTCCTTAGGATTTTGGCGCTACCAAAATCCGTCACTACAATATTCCAATTCTCATCGAACAGAATATTTTCGGGTTTTAAATCGCGATGAATCACCCCCAACGAATTTAACACTTCCAAAGCTAGTACGATCTCGGCCGCGTAATATCGCGCCATCTCGATCGAGAATTTCTTCAGTTCGTTGATTTTAGTTAGTAATTCGCCGTTTTTCGCGTAGGTTAGGACGAAGTATAGCCGCTGGTTGTCTTGGAACGTGCAGTGGAGATGTACGAAGTGATTGCTGCATCCTGAAAGGGTCTGAAGGACATTCTTCTCGCGCATGACGTAATCCATCTTGTTCTCTTTGAGGATGTGACGTTTCTCCAGGACTTTAACTGTAAAATATCCGCATGTTACTATCGTAATCGTTCAACGGGCTCCCCCGAAACTCACAATATAACATAACAATCTAAGTAGATTATAGAACTAAAAGATTCATAAGAATTTGTACTTTTTAAGTGGACCCTGTATATAACCGCAAAACAAATTAAATTGAGACGTATGTAAAATGTAGACCCCCGCCGCTATGCACAAGCAATTGCGGTGAACGCGAAATTGATAATTTTGCAATTTTTCAGTTACATGTTTTTCGTTGTATTTGACGATTTCAAACATTTTTTTAAATATTTATTTTGATGGTGGTTTCTTATGCAGCTGGACCAGCTGATTACAGGGATTACAGTATCTTCAATTCAATGTCATTATTTCGTAATAAATTTATTTTGGTAAATTTGGTAGATAAATGTCGTTCCGAAAACATCATAAATCTATTGTCGTATGTTAAATAGCATTTGCCATAATTTTATTTGTATCCTAGTGATTAGCAGAGTGTAAGTCATTGCCAATATATTTGCCGCAGAAATTAACACCAGTTACATAACAATAAACGCCTCTGCAATACAAAGGCTTAAATTACATGTTTCTAAGTACAATGAGACCTGGAGAATCGATTCCCATTACCCCCATTCACTTATCTCGTTTACTTTGCGAGCTACATCTCTCCCAATATAGAAAAAAATTGAAAAATATAGAGAATATAAACAAAAATAGCAGCCTAAGATCTGCGTCAAAATTAAACATTTAGCGCAATTTTAATAAGAAAAAAACTACTTACTTGCGTATTCCCTATTGGTATGTATATCTTTCGCTAAATACACAGTGCTGAAACTTCCTTCGCCAATAGCCTTCCCAAAGACGAAATCCTGAGGTGTCTTTTTCCGGACATTGTCTCCGGGTGTCATGTTGCCGAATCAAACTCCTAAACGGAAAAAAGAAAAAAAAACACTTAAAATTTGAATTAATTTTTTTTTAATTTTATATTTCTGTAATAATTTAAATTCATACACACTTTTTTATTGAATAGTAAATATATTTTATAGTACGCAAAAAATGTAAAAAGAAATACACAAATAAATAAAATATAAAAAAAATAAATAAAATTTATAATAAACTCCTTATTGCGGCGACATCTTACGGGGAATTAAAAATATACCAGGCTGTTATTACGGAATTCACCACTAGATGCCTATCATATACAACGTTCCATTCAAAAATTCCCAAACAATTTGAAAATAAATTACTTTAGATACAAAATAAGATCCTCAGAGGAGAATTAAAATTTTATAAGCAATTTTAAATAAATATTCAAGGCTTAAAAGATAAAACTATTATTCTCACCTGCATTCGCAAGAAAATTTAATTTAACTGAAATAACTGCGAAAAACAAATACGAACTAACAAGTTACTCCTTCGAATTCAAAAATATAACTTGCATTTCGTATTACTTAACACAAAAGTAATATCGATGAACTCTCTATCACCAACGTAGCTATTAAACAATAATTAAACAAAAGCAGAAAGACCTTGAAGAGTTTCTAAAAAAAAAAGGAAAAAACAACACACGCATACAGTGGAAATATCACCCTCAACGTTTGTTTGACTGTCATAACAGATAAAAACAATCATTTCATTAGATTAGAAAGTGAATCAGAACAGCAACTATGTCTGTTTGTATTCATTGTATTCAAGTGTTTCTAGAAAAATTCCCCGGCGTGGACGGGAAATATCTTGATTACATATCTGAAAATTCCTCAATTCAGATACGGCGTATTCCGACGAAAATCCGGTTAATAATCGAGAAATATTTGCGGTGAAATTTTATGTAATTCGATACGGTTATAAGCGGATATTTGCAATTGCAAATTTCAATTTGTATCCGACGTAAATTGCGAGTTCCTTCCCCATATTTACTAACAAAATCTGCTGACTAAGACCAGAGGTAAATATCTACCTGTTCGATCACAATTTCTCAACCGTCGGCCGTCACGAACGTCATAAAAATAACGTCAATTCTTCATTCATTACCACCAAGACAACTGCTGCTTTAACGGTAACGTCGTACGGAAATCTTACGGCAACTCGACGCTGGGCTCGTCCGACGTTTCTCCTGTTAATTTATCCGGTCGCAACAAGTTGTAACGCAACAAAATCCGATCCACCAAAACACACATAAACAACTTTTTTTTTGACAGAACGCGAAAAGTTGACGTATCCCTTCGATATTCGGATGTCGGAATAAGACTGGCGAATCGGGCAGAGATCGGGTTTGCCGACCGAGCATGATGGCGGGAGTTGCCTTCGCATTGGTTTATATTCCGGTGGTGGTTAAAGCTACGACATTGATGATTGAGTTAATGTCGTACAAGTGTTGCCATCCGTATCATAATTATAGAATTGTACGTCAAAAAATAATTTGTAATATTTTTAAATCTTAGAGACAACTAAATGATTTTTATATCGCGGCCTTAATTGTAGAAATACAAAGAAAGAGAATAAATAAATTATTTTATTTTGAAATAAATTTTAAGCAAAAGTCAATAATCTTAACACTGCTGTGCTATGGATGGACATGCTATGGATGCTACGGATGGACAAGATAGAACAAAGGAGTACGTGCATCCCATAAGAGTTTTTGCTGCCTACCGGTTTCCTCGAAAGTCGGCAAAACACTTAGCCGATGCAATAAATTTAATATTTTCCCCTATTGTGCCCTTCACTGAATTATTGTGGTTTTAATTGCTTGAACCTTTAATGGTTGGAAATTTAACAAATTTAGAGCATTTCTTCAATTCAGCAGAATCTCTCTCGCTTAGTTTCTAATCCTTATTGACAACGTATTACTTGAAATCGAATTAAAATAGGAATGGGGTACTTTATGGGTTTATAAGACAGATCTGGTTAAAACTATCAAATATTGCAATAAATATTTGACCAATTTATTAGCAAAAAAGCAACGTTTTATTCAATAATTAATTTGTTTTATTGTCTTTAAGATTCGTGTTGCTACTTTCATAATTTCCACTGCCAACCCAAATAATCTAAATAATAATAGTACTAAAGAATTTCTTTAAACGGTGTTAAAAGGAACAAGAGAGGAAAAAAAATTCGCAATTGAAATGCTTCATAGTTTTAATAATTTAGACTCGTGCACTGTAATGCGCGTTACCATTAGCCACAACCTAATCGGATGGACACCACCGTATTGGTGGGGATAGGAATCGAGGTGTGCAGCTCACGCCTATCAGAAAATTCGGAATTCCGGGTAGATTTTCCCGCGATTTCGTGTCAGGATGTTGAACGTAGAACAAGGCGAGGAAACGCGGTTTTTCCACGTAGTTCGGCGGACGTCGCGCATAATTTAACCGTAATTTCTATTTGTATCTTTCCATTTCTTACTTTTTATATTGCTTTTTCCGAACCGTAGCGAAAACATGGGAAAAGTTTATCGGATTGCCGCGATGATAGAAGTGGATTTTTCCGTTTAAAATTTGCGCGTTCGTGCGATTTATTTTTTAACATTTTCGTTTTTGTTTCTCGATAGAAACAATTAAAGACGGATGAATCTGAGTAAATACACATATTAGAAAAAAGACAATAATTCTAGTTGAATTAGTTTGTTCCAAAGATTGCGGTTTCCGGTTGAAATTTTTAATTTTATTTATGGTAAGTAGATGCACACAAACGGTAGTTTTGGGGAATTTCATTCGAAAAGTATTCAAACTTTTCCCATTTTGGATGTTTTAAATTTTAGTAATTTAAAAATCCAAAATCTGCAACGAATTTTGCATGTTCATACTAAATGTTGGGCATTTGTTTATACGCATAAACATGAATAACTTCGTTGAGATATGTACAGGGTGTGTAGATATTCGCACGTATCTACCTCCTTTGTTGAATTTTTAGCCGTTTATCTTAATTGAAAAATCTATCTTACGAAGACGGAGACGAAAAATTGAGCGAAAACCTGATTTCATCAAAAAATGACATCGTTTATTTGAAAGACCCGTAATGAACAACGTCATAGCTACTTTTGCAGGAAAACTTCTTCTATTGAAACGAAATCTAGGTAGAGGTGAATAGAAACACTTTCCCACATCATCAGCAGTCTCTACAAAACAGGAAAATTTCCTTACTTACTGCCAACACTTGGACGTTCCAAAATATCTTAAACAAAAATATACCAAATTGCGTTTTAGATCTTTTCGCAAGTGCAGATACTGAAGAATCATCAAATTTAGAAGAGGAACTCGTAGATCTCACACCTGATGAAGAACTCAAATGAAGTTTTTGGCTGTCCTATATAGCTGAACGTGGATTCAATTGTTAAAACTTCACCAGCCTCAACTTTCCAGACTAACCTCATATAACTTAGTGGTGCAGAAAAACATTTTTACTGCTCACGAGTACAATTATTACAACAAAATAAGCAAACTCACCCTCTTTTCACTTCTAAGCGTTAACAATGTCATCTATTCCATCTAACGAAGCCTTTCTGACATTCTGAAATAATTACATTAAAGCATCTATCTTTGGTGTTTTGAGGAAATCAGATTAAATCAACATATTCTTTCCCTGTATGTGTACACTCTTGCTCCGAGGATGCTGCTTCCCGTTAAATGTATACGTCATTTATAACAAATCTTTGTTGTGTACAATTATTCCTTATCTTCCCTCGGATAGGGGAACGTCTTAGAAAACCGGAAATGCGTTTTTCTCTTCCGCTTACTTCCACCAGTCTTCCAATTTATCTTTAACAGCTTTTCCGTTTCCGCCGTCTGAATTTTTAACGTTGCTCCGTGGATTTTCCACAAGAAGGCGCTCTTCTCCATGAAACGAGAGCTAAACACGCTGCTCCTTAAAAAGCGTTGATATCGCGAAGGCGTATAATGATTTATGTCCCCTCTTCGTATATTAGAGCTATCTTCGAAATCCACTCCGATCCTCGCAACAACGACGCGGAATGACAATGGCAATCGGGCCAATCCTCCGGCTGCGATGGGACCGGAAAGTCGGAGGAAATTTTATCGTGTTTTTTGCGTGCTTTCTTGAAGAGACAGTCGTTTGGTGTTTAATATCTGTCGTATGGCAATTTAATATCTAGGCTCTTTCTAGATACCGACGTCACCCCGGAGTTTATTTGGTATTGGATAAGGGGAAAAGGTCGAAGGTTGGATCATCATACGCATTGAATTTATTTAGTTTAATCTTGCGCATAGACAACTTAGAATATCCATTTCACTAAGATGTGACATTTTTAGTACTTGAGCTGGCAGAAAGTCAATGCCAACCTTAGGCGAAATATTCCAACAACTAAAAAAAATTATATCAGATCTTATTTTATTATTTATAACGTTTTTTTAATGATTTTCAGCGATTTTTTTTATTAGCGGACCACTTCAATTGACCACTGCAGACTATATTCCTGAATAATGCACTACCATTCTAAATAAAATCAATACAGATGTAGACAAAAGATTGAAAACATCTGTTATTCCATCGATTCTTGTTTGTATGATGTATGTACGTAGCAACGCATTGTAATATTTTGCCTACATACGTAGTTGGTTACCAGAGTTAATCCTGCTGTCAGCTCATGTACGAGGGTAGTTAAACAAGTCCTTAGGAAATCTAAGAGATTTCACTCGTAGTATCAAAAATTTTGTTTCTAGTAAGGATCATTAGTCACTAGACAGCTGGCGAAGTCTCAGCTATATCCATCACACGGTTTCATTCTTATTGTCGATTTAAGAATTTTCGTTTGCGTGGAAGAATGGGAAAGAGATCAAAGCTGAATTGGAAATTGGAAAAGTTCATGGTACATCTGCTCCTGTGTTAACAACTGTTTACAATTAGTTTAAATGTGGGCTCTGAAGAAGACGAAGATGATGATGTCGGCCGGCAAGGTGATGGCTTCAGCTTTTTGAGATGAACGCGGGATCATCTACGCCGATTACTTGGAGAAAGGACAAACATTAGCCGTTATTGTGTCGGTTCAGCGAAGAAATAGAGAAAAAGAAACGTCCTCAATTGAAAAAAAGAAGGATTCTTTCCCATCAAAATAATGCGCAGATGCGTACAAATTAAACCAAAAAAGGGGCTATATTGTTTAATTGAAACGATATAAATACTTCCATTCGGAAGGAGCTTGAAACCCTTGTGAATAAATGTTTGGATTAGCTAAAAACAAGTATTTTAGCTAAAGAAAGCATGTGGGAAACATTATTTCCGAAAAATGCTTTGTTCTACACGCCGATATATGGCTAGGAAAATTTTCATATTTTCCCTTTGATCCCATTGACTTGGGCATCCGCTATTGTCGTTCGAAACCAAATTACTCTCTAAAACACGAAAGGATAGGTTACATTACCTTTGACGCGAGTTCGTTAATAAAAGCTCGCTTTCATCTTTGATTTCTATGAACCATATATATCATTATTGTAGATGTACGGTACACGAAACACGAAATAAAACACGGCGAAACAACATAAACATTTTACGTTCGCGAAATGCGAAATATGTCAAAATTCATCGCGCCTGTGTGAGTGCGTAATTTCCGCTCGACATTCGATAATTTTACCGCTACAAATCCCTGGTATTGGCGAAGATTATAATTAACGCTATAAATCAACAACAACGACCGAAGCCCGTTCGTAGTAATGCGAAGAACATCGTTGTGTTATGGGGATGAAAGATGTGGTTGATGTATGAGCTACGTGAAAAATTCATGATTTACAATGCGTATGTTTTCAAAATAATATCGAAATAATGTTATTCTGCATCTGATGCCATCAGATTATCAGTTATCGGTCGTATGCTCCCATTTCTAAATGAATTTGCTGGCAAATTGTATACGGCAATACCATGCACAGTTCTTTGATATCATAGAAACGATGAACATCTCGCCACTATCCGTGCGCTTCACGAAATTAGCAGAGACTCGTGTTTATTCGTCTCGTGAGAATGGTGTTTCCCCGAGAGTCGACAAAACACGAGTCTGTCTAGTCTCTGCTAATTTCCTGAAACGCACGGAAAGTTGAGAACTTTAGTTACAGTAATACCGGCATTTGTTTACATTTACGAGAGTAACCGTCATAAAACCAAAACATTCACATTGTTCCCCCCGAGAGTGAGAGTAAAACGAGATTGAACATTGTCGATTCTCTTCGTAACTCGTCCTAATCTGTTGCTGGGCCTCACATTTCTTTCTTTACGCTTTTGTTCATACTTCTAATTCCAACTAATCGATCGTCAATGTTTCTGCGTCAATGTTTCTGCCTACCTGGTGTCATCAGCGTAGTTCCAAGGGAGTTTTTGCTAAACCTTGTAACAGCAACATTCGAAACGATAAGTCAGACATCTCTCTGCGCCCTCCGGTACCAAGAATCACATGCCTGCCGCTTAGAAAGCGACTAGGAAAAGCTGAAGATCAAATACGTCGTCTTTGCCAAGAAAATGTGAAGACGGTAGAACATATTGTCATCGACTAGCGTGATAGGGGCAGCTCGAGGTAGATACTCGCTTAAAGAACGTACATAAACATCCACCTACCTGTTAGGTGCGCAGCTTAAGGTACCACTGGAAACCAATGAAACTCCTGACTTTACATTCACACCTTTATTAATTTAATATAATATTGTAAAAAACAGTTAAATTGGAGTTGAAGAACTCCCCCAAGTCCAAGAAGAAATTCAAGAACTTTCCTCGAAGTCCAAGAACTGTCCAAGGGGTCCTATCTTCTAACAGATCCAGATGCTCAGTCAGATCAAGAACACTGGTCACCAATCGAAGAATAATTACGCAACAATAACATAAATAATACAAAGCCAGCGGAAGTCCAATTAGCGTCTTTTCTAGAAGTAAAAGTAACAGCAAAGTGTTTATTCGCGACAATTCTATGCAAACGTTTGGCCATCAATCGCACATGACACCTACTGAACTGAAGGAAGAAGACCCTAAAGTGATGATAAGGTTCATCAAAAGCCTCCATCTATCACATACAAGAGCATTTAGTTACAGCAGATCTATCAAGCTTGTAGTGAGCATCTGCACCATAGTAGTAATAAGAATCACGTGACAAGATGCAGCAAATGCCCTCTTCGATTTTATGAAATTAAAAGCATGAATCTTGATAGGGTGGTTAGACTGCTAAACTGGATTCAAGCTACGACTTACCAAATGTTAACAATGACAGTAAACGAGAACAAAATAAATAATTCAATAATTTCTTGGCTTTATTACTCAATTTCGATTAAGAACGCAATCATCACCGAGGTTGGTGCATAGCTCTAGGGGAGATACTTAATGATAAAACGAAAAAGATAAGAGATGTCCTCTTATTCAAACATTTTTGACATTAGCTCAATCGAGAATTAGCAGCGACCTGTCGCAAGTACATATGTGCTTACGCGGATCAGCATCAACTGCACGTGAACCTTGCACAGTCACAACCAATTTTGTTCGATAATTAATTAATTACAATCACAAACTAATTATATCTGCGATATTCAAAGCAACAAGTACAAAAGATTTCCAACCTTTAATTTTTCGCAATTAAACGATCGAACTTACCAAAAACAAATACACCCAACACTCCGCTCCCGTTATATAATCACAAATTTCTAATTGGAATCCTCTTTTATCGTCCCAAATCTTTCGACTAATTAAAAATCCCTCGCGAAGCTGGCGACTCTATTAACGAATAAATTCGTATATTGGTTGCGAAAGGAAACACAAGAGAGAAATAAGAATTAAAAAAAGCAGGGTCTCTACCGCTAGTTTGGAAATAGCGGACAAGACTCTCTTGTACACATTGTTTGCTCCCGTTGATTGGTTTCGTTTTTTCTTCTCCCTCGTCTCTTTTGATAGATTTCGTGCGTAACAAGCTCTCCCGTTCTACTTTTCTCTGTCTTTCTTTGTCAATATTTTAACTAATGATTAAACCGAACGACGAATTTCTTTGTTGGAGACGCAAGAGGTATTAGACAGTTCCACCAGAATCCTTTTTACTGCTCTTTTACGTTCGTGAATAATCCAAGACTAGATAAATCGCTTGTTTTTGTGAAAGGGGAAAGTGATGAAACATGTCTAAGCATTTTTGGTAAACCAATACTTAAGGGCTAACTACATATCTACTAAATGTAATATTTGCAGGGACATATCTAGCGGAATTAAGAAGAACAAGTACACACGCGTTGATGAGTCAGTCAATGAGGGCTTCTCTCTTTATAAAATTAGTGTAGGTGGGGATGAACATTCTAATATTTTTTTGTAAGCGCAATCTTTCTCGGCCGATATAACTGTTGCTGTTATTAACTTCTTTCGGTTTTCGCCTTTCAACATGAACGGCGAAACGTCGAGCGAAAGTTTTGGCATACAGCAAAACCCAGAAGAAGTTAATAGCAGTTACAGTAAAATATATTAGTATTTCGAATTCTTTGAAGGAAATAAATATTTCTAAATTTGGGGAACTAAGGACAAAAGCGCAATTATTTTGAAGATACACACATCAAAGCAGAATTACGTCTATCAAACAAACAAACGACAAACCAATCTTAATTTCTCTCTTTGCATTTGCTTCCAGCACTCCAGTTCAACGTAATGAGAAAAAACGACCGGCGCGCAATCGGCCACACTAGTAGCATCAGCACCGTAGCCCTCACGAACAGTAATAGCAACGATAACAGTAGAAACGCGAGAAATGAATTTCGTCGGGTCCTGCACCAGTTGGCTATGCTCGAACAACGCCTCGGAAAAACAGTTGCCATCTCCTACGGATGTCGCGGGATCGCAGGTGGCCGCCACAATCACGGCTCCGGCCGCCAACAACACCACAACGAACTCCTCCGGCCCCGGACCCAGTCCGGGCAGTTCGAATTCTTGTGACGACGTTATACCACCGCAGAAGAATTGTTATAGGTTGGTGATGCTGGGTAAGTGAGTTTAATTTTCGATTGGGTAAATAGAACCCACTCTATATTTTATTTTCTCCCAATCACAAAAAATTAAACAATCGAATCGATTGTTGCTTTATTCAACGGCTGTCTGGAAACAAAAAAATTAAATAAACAATAGAATTTGCGACCTAATTCACATCATTTCTTTCCAATTCCCTATTTTCCAATTCTCTCGTGGGAAAAGGTAAAAGAAAATACACTTAACACGAAAAGAAACGATCGCCGAGAAAACAAAAGAAAAATTACTTACGTAACCACGCGTACTAAGGAAAAACTACACGCGAGCACAACGAAAGTAGATCACGTTTCCTATTGATCATCATCGCCGGACACGTGTATAGAAGGAGAAACAACAAGGAAAAAATAATAAAAGGAACAAGGTAAAACAGACAAAAAGGTTAAACGATGTTAGCAACTGTTGAAAACAACAGAACAGCGACCGGGATCACCTCTCGACATAGGACGCGTGTTGCGGAAAGATAGGGCACGGATTAATTCTTAACGGGTCGCCTGTAAAATGTATGAGTTTCGTAGGGGAGGAGTTGGCAAAAGCGTCCCTGGAGGTTTAAATTCGATATACTCAAGGTTTGTTTGGAGAACGTGGACAACAGGGATGTGCATGTGTGTAGATTGTGGGATCAAGGAAGGATGATGTGTAGATTGTAATGAAAGCTGGCAAACAATCATAATGTGTGTATTTGTCACTTCATGCTAAAATATAATAAACTGCCTGTACTCTGCGTTGGGAACACATACAATGTTAAAATACACAAAGGAATTTGAACAATGTTAAAAGTTTTAATTCTCATTTCGTTGATCCGATCACATAAATAACAGATCAATGGGACCCATTATTTTTAGTGGTGGTTTAACGGGACAAATGATTCTTCCTTTATTATTAGACCAAATCGAAGATTTAATAGAAAATTTTCGGTGTCAATTTTGTTTCGCACCAACTTCATCTTCCACGGTTCTTTACAATTATTTAATTAACAACAGGTTTGCGCTAGAAACATCAGAAAACGAGGTCACCCAATCGAGAATGTTGTCGCAGTTTAAACACCGCGTACCGGCGTGGAATTACGAGCATTTCTAACTTTTGGAACGAAGTAGAATTGATGCTTATTCACGGCTTTCTTCGCGAAGGCGATAATGAAGCTCGGTCACAGCGCAGAAAACGCGATTTTCTTTCGGTACGGCTGATATTATTAAAGGTGAAAGACTTACGCCCGGCGATGAATTACGACGGACGGAAATTAATAAATTAGAAACCAGTGTCGGAAGAAAAGATGCAAAAAATAAGAGGATAAAAGGAAAGGAGAGGAGAGTTTTCTCGGGGGATTATTAATGGAGGAAGGTAAAGAGGTGTTAAGATTAAGAACGATGCTTTGAATGCGATTTTAGAATAGGGCAAATTTTTATTTATTATCATCTTTTCTTTTTTTTGAAGGATCTTATATTACTCAATAAGATCCTTCAAAAAAAGAAAAGATGATAATAAATAAAAATTTCTCCAATGATTATTTTGGAAAGAAGTCCTTTTTTAATATCTCACGGTAAAAGAGCGGCTAGCTTTGTTTACAAAGGAACAAAGGATCATAAAATAGCTTTTTTTTCATATATAATCACAATATTATTATTTTATCACGCGATAATGTTTCCTCTGGATCAACTTTAATTTAGTGACTTCTCAAGTAAAACACTATGATAGGAAGCATTGTCTATTAAAATTATTGATGGTTCTTCTAAACTGAGGACTAATTGTGCTTCATCCCATTTTGCCGTTGACTTGTTATCCTCATACATCCCATAAATTACTTTACGAACATCCATTTTAATTCTCGCTCACACACCACGTGTTTTGAGCATCACTCTTGACTTGTACAGGGCTGTCGAAGTACTGGCTGAAGAAACAACAAGACCTCAAACAAAGAAAAGAAAACTAATACTCAAACTCATAATTGGCAAGGTCTTAAATTAACTTAAAATTATCATACGTCATCCTTCACGTAGACTTCATACTTATGGGAAATCATCTATAATAATATGATCGTAAAATATTTATCTGCACGTCCTCGTCTTAAACGGAACGAAAAAGGATAAGTCGCCGCCAGCAAGGCCGCCGCTACCAGATAGAAAATTCGGCAGTAAATTCGGCCATAATAACATCTGAAATTGTATTTCTTACAACGACGGCACGTCACGTTTTCTCCGAGTCGAAGATTTACAGTTGGTAGCAAAGCTGCTTGGATGTGACGAGCTTTTTGTCAGAAATAACGGAATCTGCTCGGCTTTTACTGTTGTAGTATACAAAATGCGTCATGGGAATATGATAAAAATGTAAAATTCCTTCCGAGCAAATGTAACCAATGTTAAGAAGAACAAATGGCCGATTGAGCATTAGTTTTAGATTTCTCTGGAGCATTTTAAACAAGTTGTTTCTGCTTCGCACTGATAGGGAGCTTTTGGGCAAAGATGAAAAGAAAGGGATGGACCTGTATCATGGCGTGCAAGATCGCCTTGGTTTCTTTACTTGGAAATTGCGAAAACTATAGTGCACCTTGCGTCCGTAAATAACCTTGAGGAGCTGTAATAACGAATTTGACTTTGTTGCTGATTCGTAAATTACATTGTTTGTTTACCCATTGGTGGAATCATGTTCATTAAGACTTTCTGCATATTTTGGGCACTTTGATTGCTTATCCGAGTTATTTCCTTGTTGTTTTTACCACGTAAATGTTTATTGGGGATAAGATTGCAATATTTACTCAGGTAATAAGCATTTCGCGTGCCACCAACATAAAAATACAGGTTTTACCAAAAGAAATGGACAATAGGCGATGTGTCGTTAGGAGAGACGTTTAGAGAAAGAAGTTGTGCCGAGATAAGACTTCCGGCAGCGCATGATTCCTTCGCTTCCAGAAATCGACGGGTACAGATAAGTTCGAGGTTTACTTCAGAGGTACACGATATTTCTTAAGGTACAGGTAAAAACTCGCATGCAAATATGGAAAATGGAACGAAAATACATACACGGGACGGCTACTTAACAATCGAAAAAGCAGGTCGGAAGAGAAAAGGTGCTTCGAGTCTGGCTCAGACCTACGAGGTCTTCCGCTTCGTGACAGGCTGCTTCTTCATCTTTTCACCCTCCGAAAGGCAACACAAGACACTTCGCGATTGAACTGGGTGGTGAAATCAACTAAGACTTCGGAGTAGGTAACAGTGAGATAGATAGTCAATTAAGACTGTTGGGAAAATTAGGGATTTTGATTTGATTCAATTGATTATGGCGCTGGCGCCTTCGCCTGGATTGGCTCGCTGGCCCATGTGCGTAATGGAGAATTGTCCCTGGAGTGTGCGAACAATTCCCAATCAATCGACGGGACAGTTCAATTAAATTGCTATATGTGCAAGGTATATCGTGTGGGACCAGTCCGAGCCAGAGGAGCATCAACCCACGCACACCGGGCGTTAATAATAAGGAGTTACAGTTTAGGATGGCATATCGTTAAATGGTAGCACCGAGCTGGTGGTTTCAAGAAATCAATCCATAAATTCATAGGGACCCGATCGTTTAGCAATTTTCAAGAAATTTTATATTTGTGGACGATAATGCTCGTAACTCGTTACTTTTTATTAGTGGAGCACTTCAATTGAACGGCTCTTTATTTGTCTCTACTAGTTTCCGAATTAACACGTAGGAAAAATAGATGTGAAACGCTCTGTATACGCCACTTGCATGCGCAAAGACATTTCGCTATCCAGTCGAGAAAGCATCGTAAAGCAATCTACCGTTTTACCTAGGCGAAATTACTTTTCGCAGCAACGTAAAAGAACCATTAAATATTCTGTTTTTGCCGACGAATCCTTCTTCTTGCTTCTAATCCGATCCGCTAAAACGTAGTCTCTCGTCAGCACATCGGACAATAAAACTCCCTCTCGAGGGTAATGAATCGATATTAGCCTTACAAGGAAAGCGGCTTTAGTTTTCTTTCGGATTAATTTGCCTCACTACGGAGCTCGAGAGCCATAGGTCTCGCACTTCTTATGTATTCTTCGACTCCAGGTTCTTGTTACTTAATCATTCATGCGCTAATATACGGCGAGTTATTCTTAGACACGGAACACTTATCTTGTGCTGTTTCGCTTCGGAAAGGCGTTTCAAGTGGTTAATTTAAGGTTCAATTACGTCTAGACAATATACGAGATGGTACTCAAAGGTTTTCGAAATTTTACAATTTCGTCTATGGAAGCCTTACATTGTCGTTTTAAATTTGAAGCCATTTGCATATACGTAGTACATACACACAAATTACCTTGGCGTGGCGGTGTAAAGGGTTCAAATATCGATCTTCCATCGGGACACGGTGGGTCATTAAGCTCCGCTTAACGCATAACAGACTCCGAGCCGTAATGCCCTTGCTGTATCCATCATAGACGCATTATCAACCGGCGAAAATCAAAGGTAGTATCGGCCTGAACACACAAAAAAGTGGAAAATGTTGAACCTAATCGAACTTTCGTCGCCTAATTTCATTTCAAGCGAGCTGCTGTGTCCTATGTTAGCGAGTCGCTGGATACCCGATGAACTGGAACAATTATGAAAAAATCTAATTGTCGATTGGAGTTGTAGGGTAAAAGTTTTTAGCTTTGATTGTTGAAGAATGTTTCTTTTTATAAAGGAAGGGAAAGGAGATTTTAATTGCTGGAGTGGGCAAAGGACTGGTATTTTCTGATAGAAGCAGCCTCACTTGGAGTTATTTTTTTATAATTCCTCAAGGATTGTAGAAAAAAAAAATGTTTTGTTTGATTTTTGCGCATATTGCGCATATTTGACAAAAATTTTGCTCCACCAATGGACCCAACACTCACATTTCAGTAATCCCCATTTAGAAAGTTCACGAGTTAGGGTACGATTTGATAGAGCACCAGATTTAGTCCACAGGGATTTTTTTCTGTTTCCTAAATCCAAAGTTTCGCTCGAAACACAAAGATGAGGATATTGCCGAAAAAAGTATGCAAGGCTTACAAGGGCTATGTTCCTGAATCTTACAAAAAGAAGAATAATTGTTCTTCTATTGGATTGGAAACTTCTCAGACCAACCTCGTACATACCATATTAGGCAGTTTGATATTTTTAAACCGTCACAAACGAATTGGAGAAACAAAACTGACAAACAAAACAAAACAAAAACGCAAAGAAGAAACAATAAATAAACCTTCGGCTGCTCCGTCGCGGATAATTCGGCGCCCAAAACGTGCATGCAATACCAACTACGCTTATAATCTCTTCGGCATCCGCGGGTATGGATGTGTGAGTTTGCCGGAGCTGACTAGTTGGCGCTTTGTCGGCAAATTTCATTCCTATCGATTGTGCGAGTCGTTTTCCCCTGGATTTTTTTTTTCACGTTTTTTGGGAACGTAACTTCGGAGTGTTAAAGTTGTACGCGGCCCTATCGGAAAAATAAAATTTAAAAATACAGAAATTAAAGAGGAAAACTCGTCCTACCTACCTACACGGAATAAAACAATTGCCATCGCTGGAAGCTTGGAAGCTGGAAGTTATTCGGCTGAAGTTGGAGTTACGTGAATGGAAATGTTATGCGGCTTCCGGAAATTTTATATCTCCCGTACCAAGAGCGTTGTTGGCATTTCGTTTTGTTTTTTTTTTTTTTAGCGGGGATGGAGAACGATATTCGTCACAAATTTCGGATTTCGATTTGATCGCGTTTACTTTTTTTTTTCTTTTCATTTCTCTGTCAAAGCTGTTGCACATTCTAAAAATAGCAGCTAGACACGTAATATTTGTTCTTAGCATTTGGAGATAATAATAATGGTTTTTCTATTTCCCTCCATGTAAGAGCAAATACAGAATAGAGAAGGATCTCAGAGTCCACTTCAAATGACAACTTATAAGTTATCCTTGATCTATAAGTGGGCCTGAGTTTTCGGAACAAAAATAGAAAGCAACCACACAAGTAATTAATTAATCCGGATTAATTGTGTGGTGCGGAGGTTGCCGCTACTTATGTGTTGTTTACCACACTACGCCACAGTCCTCGCTGTTATTATAGAATATTTGCTTACGACATGAACGCACCACTAGGAGCATACGCTAGCGAATACGAGTCTGCTTTTTTTTTTTATTCAATTTCCCTTTCGCAATAACCCCCTACCAGAAATCGTACGACCTCGGTCGTTCAATAATTCATCCCGGCGAGCCGTCTTTATGAACATGTTACGCGCACAGTAAATAACCTATACGTCGTCCTTTCCTCGAAGACGGAGGACGTCCTCAGAGCTTGCCGAGTCCGTAAAGACCTTTCTTTTTTTTATTTCCTTGTCCCAGTCTGGATCTCGGCGCCCTGCCAATAAAACGCAACATTATCGCATTTGCGGCTGGCAACAATCGGTTCGCCGACCCTAACTTGTGTTCACCAACTCGCACCCTACAGACGAAACAAGAAAAATATAGAAAACCAAATAAAGCTTCTAAGGGAATTAATAGATCTTCGACTTTGTTCGGGAAGGAAAGGAGGAAAAAAGGTTTGGCAACTTAGTTTTGAACAGTTTCTTTTTCGGTAAGTTTTAATAAAAGTTCCTGAGTTCTGATGTTTGTTTTTTAGGAGGATTGAGGTTGAGCGGGGAGTTGATAGAGGCTAAAATAAATGTCCTCCTCATTTTGGAAAAAATAAATTTAGGGCCAATTACAAAGGCAGATTACATCCGTTAAATGTGCATGGCTGGCGTAGTGATGGTTCATTCCCCCTCAAAAATCTATGCTAAAAGGTCTATTAACCCGTTCTATATTGTTATCTCAAAAACTTTGGAAAGAGCCCTTGAGTAGGTCTATAATTACTAGGATCATACGTGTCTTCTCTTTTAAGGATTGAAATAGTTCATAACGAACCTTAAAACAGGAGAATCATGTTGAAAAATTTCTATTAACAAAGACACAATCTTTACAAGCCCTCGGGGAATAGCTCGTCCTGTAGATCTCGAAAATTAAACCCCTTTGTTACGTTTTCATTTTAATCCTTGAAATAATTCCTTTAAATTTATGAACTAACGTTCCCAAGACGAAAATATTTCAACCGAAGACCACCTAATAAAATAACCGAATATACAGCGGCGCAACCACTAAAAAAGGTTCTCGTTTTTACATGCCCTCAGAATATTGTCATTAACAAAGCGAATGTTCGCCGAATGGAATTAAATCCGCTCATTTTCGAGCTGTTGAAAACATTTCAGGGAGGGCGCCGCCGCTCCAGCAACAACGAAAAGCACCATCCTCTTGTCCTGCCGCTCTTACATGTTCTAATTTAATCAAGCAAATACTCGTGAACGAAGCGTAAGAGAGAACAGCGCGGGGGACGTGGAAATAGTTCGTTAATTGGACGCAAATGAGGCGAACCTCGGGCCTTAAATTGAAACTTATGTACTTATATATGTACATCATACACATGTGTATACTCGTATTGGAAAGTGTTTCTGGGGAATGCTAGCAACGCATCGGGCGTATATTGTATTCTAATGAGCGGAGGAATCCAGTCGCTGCTCAATCGGAAAATTTCCAAGTGATACGCTTCCCATTTCGTTACGAATGTATTTCCCTTCGTCTTCATTCCTTAGTCTGTTGCACAGATGTGAATCCATTATCCGCTGAAGGATATGCTTCTACTGCCGAGGAAGTTTAAGTTGCAAATGGGAAATAAGGCGGTACAAATGATCGTCTCTCTGCGAGAATGAAGATATATGTTTAACTAAAATTCAGTTTAAAATTCGATTCTAATAAAGCTCTTCTTCGTAGTAGAAATGTCTTTCGGGTGTTGTCGCGTACTTGATGTTTGACTTGAAGTTCCACTAATCATGCGGTCAGCTTCTTCAGAAGATTTCTAAAGACATTTCTACTATGGATTACGGTCGTGAAAGCCTAGTTTCCTCTTCACCCCTTTGCGACATGATTTCCTGGTAGCCTGGTCACGTGGAACCGCAATAAGCAATTTCGCTGGTGTTCCGTGTATTTCAACAGGAAGGAACGCTTTTTTTAACACGCCATTTATATAAACTATAAGAACAAAGAACTTATAGCACTACGAAGCAATCTTGCAGATAAAAATTAGAAACAATCAAAAATTTCAATCCAAAAATTCAGATTTCAAAGAAACTCTACGAGTCTAGAGACTGAAAACGTACCTTGGTACGATTTTAGCAGCTGAATCGACTGATTTTGGAATACAGCCCGCTCAGCAAATTTTTGTAAATATAATAACTGGCAATATACGGGAATTATTGTGAATTGTTTTCCTATTAAACAATGCAACGATCTATTCTAAATTACAGAATAGCATGTTTCCCACGAAACAACTTTACTCTCGTGGAAAAACAGCGAATACGATTCCAATATTACATGTCGTGCGTTACGTAATGTAATTCACAACGAACGCGTTACCATCCAAGATAAACGGATGCAGCGGGAATATACGGTTCAATTCGTTAATTAAATGCCCCGCGTATTCGAACGTAGGCACGCGATTACAAGCGCCGCTACGAAGGCGAGGCCTACCTTGCAACCTCCACGTATAACCATATCAATATGTTTATCGGGTTGTTGTATGTGTAATTCCGCAAAACGCCTGTCGGCATGGAATATGGCATATGATGTAATACAGGGATATCGAGGAGGTGGATGTGTTTTGCCGGCGATGAGGTTGAATGTCATCGCGTTGCAAAGCGACTGACGTTAAAAGAGGAAGAGGAAATGTCTTGAAAAGGGCTTCGAATTGTTGGGAAAACGCCGTCTGATAACGTCACGTTCCTTTTGCTGATCGTCTTCTCTGTATCTTCAGATGCAGGTTCACAGTTTCAATCTAGTATTTAGGTCAGAGGTTGCTCAAAAATAATATTAAAACTACAAATACGATGAATTTACTTAATCCTCCTTATATTTGAATTGTTAAGTAACCTGAAAATTCAAATTTCGATAAAACTTTTAATTGAGAAGATAGCTTAGTACAAGAACAATACATGGTAGAAATGTCTTTTGGGTATTGTCGCGTACTTGATGTTTGATTTGACAAAGGATGGTGTTGTGGAAGGTATGCGTATCCTTTTGGTTGCTGTCGGTCTTCGTCCTTTTTCTGCTCTCGTGGTTTCCTTATATCTTTTCTACTGTAGCCGTTCTTCTGCAAAGCGTTTTTTATGTGTTGTATTTCACTATCTCTATGAGCCTACACTCAAGTATAAGAATTGCGCAATTTTGGGGTAAACATTTTCATCGTTCTTAATTTTTTAGGAAAAAATGTATAACAGGGTATCCGAACCCCCCGGTTATTACCAAAAAGATTATGGTTCGAAAAGAAATTCCACAAGATATTCATTAAACAAAGGGTGACCCAAACAAGAAATCATCACAATTAAAGAATTTTATATCAAAATACTAAACATCACTTTCTAAAAATTACATCAGGTATGTAAATGGTTCATTTTTCACCGTAACATCTCAACTGGGACGATGCAGTCTCATACACGTAGCAGCTACAACGCACAATGTCACGTTTACAACGCCAAACTACACTGAATTCTTCTCCTGGTTTTGATTTATAAAATTTGCCGGAACGTTGAATGCAAATAGTAATATTTTCTTCGTTGTCTCGCAGGACCAACGATGGCAGCGTACGCTCCTGGTGTGTACAAGAAACGCGGAAAATATAATTTAAAGCCGAGTTTCCGAATTTGTTTCGCGGTAGAATAAAGTTATTCCCACAACAATTGTTCTTCAAATCTAGGTTGACACGGTGTAGGAGGTAATAAGTGGTAGAGTTTGTTGACAAAAAGTTTTATTTCATTTCTTGGAACTTTGGGAATTGATGCGAAAATAAGCATGAAACAATAAATAAACACGTTAAAACATTATATACCTCCAAATTGTACAAGTTCTCATATTCATATTGCAACCACCCATTTACAAAAATAAATTTGTTACAAAATAATCCCATTCATACTCAAATTTCTCGAAAGCCATTGAAGATACCGCAAAGTAGTCGTAATCCCTGTAATCAGCAGGACTAATTTGTAATTAAAAGTTATGCCTCAGACCATCGGTTGCCGCATTAAAGTCTGTGAATACAACTACTCTGACTTTAGAAATTTTGTAAAAAAAAAGGAACGTTCAAATTGAAAAAAAGAAACAAAAAACGAATGATAGGACAAAGCTTGGAAAAGACGATCTATTGCAATAAAGTAAATAAAAGCGTCAGAAGAAAGTTTCTTTTTCTCCTCTAACAAAGACCTTAAGCCCAAAAACAAAAGCTATCATACTCAAATATTAAACGAACCATTCCGACTGTAAGCTGTTGCTCCCCAACTAATAATGTCATAACTATAGCCCGCATTCCTGTGTAGCTGCACATTCTATTTGCTAATATAGAGGTTCCGGAAAACGAATTTTGCATTCGAATCGTACCTCCTGGGTACCACGGTGTAAATTGTAAATTGGATATTTTTGCGTATTTGAAACATTTTGCATATTTTGAACATATTTCGGAGTTTTTTTTTTAATCCCCCAAAGAAAGAACGCGATCGAATTTTCGTGCTCTAAAACTCCACAGCTCGCTGGGGTGTGGTCCATAAAATCATAGAAGCGGACGATGCTTTAAGTCTCCAGAAAGTACATGAATTGCTTAAAACATTTATACCAACTTCTTTTAAAAACCATTGTAGGAAAAATACGATCGAATAATCGGTCCCCCTGTGTTTATTTTCTCCCAAAACAATTTGCATCATTCTTGAGTATATTTTAACAAAAAAAAATATCTTTTATCCCCCTTCCTCCCCCGTACTGTCATATAAACAGGTAATCTCGTTCCTAACAAAAAGTTTGAGCAACCTAAATCAGTCGTAACTCTAACTTTAGAAGTTTCCACCTTCTACAACATCACCCCCCCTCAATAATTTTAACTCAAATTAGCACATATTCATGTAAAAATACCATTTGATACCTTTAAATCCATCGACATTTTAAATTCACAATGCAATATCTATATTCATAAGTTTCTGGAAAATATATCATGAATAATTCAACATTTTTTCCGGCGTCTATATGTACATAAATTACAACTTCATGCTTACATGCAAATATATAAGCCATTTTACATTAAATATTACCTCTGTTTTTTTTTTCAGCGAAGGGATATACATGAGTTCGGGCTTCATACAATTAAGCATTTCAAACAGAATCGCATATAAATTCATTTTCCTGACGTGAGCTTCTAAGCTAGAAGGATTCACGATATCATTTGCAAGCTGTCGCGCTAATATGAAGCGGACTTGTATCTGCGTTTGTTTAAAAATTTATCATTGTCGTCCATGAAGTTTCGACGCGAAATAGAATGCAAATGCACCTTATCCTCGCGAGAAATGTGCGATTTAGCAATAAATTCCGTTTGAATTGATTGCAGGTTCGGCCAGAGTTGGAAAAACTTGTTTAGTTGCAAGGTTTTTGGGCGGGAAGTTCCAGGAGAGCTACACGCCGACCATTGAAGATTTTCATAGGAAATTGTACAGGATTAGAGGCGAAATCCATCAGCTGGATCTGCTGGATACGTCGGGGAATCATCCCTTTCCCGCTATGAGAAGGTTATCTTTCTTGACAGGTAAGTCATCAACCATCGCAGGCCTGCGTTTTTACAACTTGTGAAGTGTTGTTTTTAGTTCAACTTGGGGAATTTTGTATCTCTGATTTCAAATCTGTCTTGTTGTGTTGCGCAAGGTTTTATATCATCAAAAAATCGACATAAATCATATAAAAAAAATATATAAAACTGGCAAAGATTACAAAAAAAAAAACATAACAAAAGAAACATGAACTATTCTTTGCTCTTCTTAGAAACACTTTCATCCAAAAAGCTCCATTTGTTGATTTTCTGCTTATACGCGATCTTCATTAATATTCAGCAATATTCCGTGTTTCATGTTGGAGTCCCATCACCCCTGATACCATTTTACCATAAAGTTTGAAGTCGCTAGTTTTGTAGTCTATTCTCGTGAGAAGCTTTTGAAAAATATTTTTTTTAATTGAGTTTACTTGGGTTGAATGTTTAACAGGCACAGAAGCATAATTGTGCAGCATGATTGTGTAGAGAAGAAAACTGTGTACGATAGAGATTATCTAATCACAAGTTTCTCGCAGATCTGTGTTATTAAAACTTATTAATCCAACGAAGCCTGTTACATTTTTGTTTGGCATAAAAGATTGTAAGTCCCACGTCCAGGTTACTTATCCATTTATCCGACGACTACTTCACACGATCGTCCCCAATTTCCTCACGTAACTTTAACATTCTTAGGGCAACCATCCATATATACCACGTACTTCCTTTCAAACGCCCTTCTCCAATTCCCCAGGTGTTCGAAGTCGTCAGACACTTAAGGAGTCATGATTAATTATTTAAGCCAGGCAAAGGCAGCTTTCCGTTGAGGTAACTAAATACTGGCATACTCCGAAAGCTTATCTCGACGCCCGCGCCTGGGGGACGTTATTTATGAATCTTTGACGCCGAATTGTTCAATCGAAAGGTTAGGAAAGTCGGAAGAACGACTCGAGCGCTTGGATTATTTACCATTCGTGTAAACTCGGAGCCGTTGTATTCATATCTTTCCTACTTAATACGATACGAGACGTGTGGGCTAAGGTAAGTTTGTAGACGGATTAACCAACTCTGTCTCTATCTTTAAATTGAGGGAATTAGAGTTTGAAATTGTTGTAAAAACGAAGTTTATGCAACTTTCTTTAGTAAAGGATTATAGGTAAATATACCGCATATGGTTTTATTTTATTGCTATACAGTTGTCTAGCTACTCAACTCAAAAGAATACAATCGTCCCTTTTATAATGAGAAAAAAATTTCTGTAAAAAACATCCACCATTAGCTTCAGCCATGAAGTTTGTACTTGGGGGTCACGTCCGACAAAAAACTTGCAGAAAAAAGTAAGCTGCTCGGAAAGAAGTTTCGAATCGATCATATACAGCTATGATTAGACCCACGATCACCTACGCCTCTTTGGTTTAGTAGTCGAAAACGACTCAGAAGACTGTGCAGCAGTAACTTCAATAAATTCAGAGGCTTAGCAGATATGCATATGCGAAGTCGGCACGCGTTCGATAAAGAATTGACCGACGTATCGATTGCGACTAACTAGAAGCCTCTATCTCTTCGTTTTGGAGGGTTTCTCGGGCGTCAAAGTTGAAAAAATAAATTTTTATTTTTCAAATTTGAGACGCCGTAGCATCCGAACGGTTAGAGCTAGGGAGTTGAGATTTCCCTCCCTTAAAGCGCCCGCCTAGACCTTTCGAACGAGCCCGAACTTATCCTCGAAGCTCGTCCGGTTGCCGAGATCTAGACAAGTCGTAAAAATTTGAGCCCAAAGTGATGGAATTTTTTGAAAGACAAAAAAAAAGTTCGGAATTCCGCCAATCTAACGGAGCTAATCGATGGCCTTATAGCCCTATATGTTCCGCAAAAAATTTCAGCCTGCTACCTCTAACGGCTTAGGAGATTTGGATATTTTGGGAAGTTTTCGGAAACTGCAAGGCCGGTACCAAAACGATCTCAAAGAGATTATCAAAATTGCCAACTTTAACGGATTTTCTGAAGAGGTAGTCTGTAATACTATTAGGAAACATCAGAAAAGGATAAGAATTAGAAATATAACCACTTTAGAAGGTAATAACAATAATAATAAAAATGTGTTAAACTACCCTTTTTTCCAAGTTACATAAAAGGTCTTCAAAAGATCTTTCCTAAAATTGATCGCAAAATTGTTTATTGTTCAAATAACAACCTCAAAAACCCGGAAGACCAAGTAGATAATATGGAAAAATTAGGAATTTATAAAATATCATGTAAAGATTGTGATCAAGTATATATTGGGCAAACAAAAAGATCAATCAGAATTAGGTACAAAGAGCACCTGGCTCACCTCAATTTCAGAAGATTCCAGTTTAGCTATGGAAACGTGCGTACAGTTTCAGTGAAGTGTTTGTCGTAAGGGGTAATAGTGAAATGTTCCAGTGCCACAGTATTGGAGTACACGATTTAATCAATGTATACTACGATAAAAGTATTTTCAGTCTGGTCTTATATGTTCAACTCAGACGTAATTTAGATTTAACCCTAACAATAATCTGCTGTTTAATCTAAACCGAAGCAAGCAAATTAATCCAGTTTATAATAGAGAATACACAATTAATATAGATTATAGCTGTAAAAGCATCCCTAACGTCTACTAACCTTGACTAAAACCCGCAAGTAACTAAACTCATCAAATATGTGAGGGTGCCGTTGTGTTTAAGGTCTGGTACTCTATATTCAACGTAATATCTATCCAGATAATAGTTTAGCGAAACGACGGAGAATTTTATCAGTTAGGATGTGGCGTATATACGTATGTATATGCTGTGGTTTGTAATATGCATTAAGGGTGGGTATGTTATATGTGAATAGTCCCTATCGAAATTGAAGACACCATGTGATCATAAAAGACGTAATCGAGAGCCCCGTGGTTTTTCTTTAATTATTTTTTGTGTTAATTACAACTACATCTGACCGTTAAATCTTGCATAAATCATGAAACTTACATTTTACATATTTGGCTGAAATAATGGAAATAAGTCTTTGTTATATGAATAAAATAAAATAAAAAAATTAGGAGAGCGGTTAAAGAAGTCCTTAGAATATCTCTAACAGATGGCACTCGTCGTATTGAAAATGGTTTGTGTCTGAGTTTCGAGCGGTAATTAAACGCTTATATTTAAAAGGCTTATCACCGAAGGAGATCAAAGCTGAGTTGGATGAAGTTCATAAGTTTAAACATGGCCGTACATCCACAAACGATAAACATCGTTCTGGACGTCCAGTGGGAGCGACTACCTCGCAATGACAAAATCCATGATATGGTTGCGAATCAAAGTGCGCGAAGCAGTTGAGGCCGCAGGCATATCGCAATGTACAATGTTTTCAATTTTGCACGAAAACTTGGGTGTGAAAGAAATCTCGGCGAGATGGGCGTCGTGTTTCCTCTCAGTGGAGAATAAACGCACAAAGTCGTGTCGTCGACTCTGAGGCTGTTTTGACGCTATTCCGTCGCAATTCTGACGAATTTCTCCGTCGATAAACAACTATGGACGAAATAAAGGAGACGGAGACAAAGGAGCGGTGAAAGTAGTGGGTTTTTGAAAGCGAACGGGTTGCGAAGAAGACGGGAACGGCGAAATCGGCGAGCAAGGTGATGCCCTCGCGCGCGGAATCATCTACGTATTCCATTGCATTTCAGAAGGCAACTTTTCGCGTAACGCCCTCATTGTTCCGCGACAACCGTCAGTAATTTTAAGCTTCTTTAAAGTATCTAAACACATTGAACGCTATTTCACGGGTTTTACTATTAATAGCTAGCTTTTTAATTTTCCGACTGTGACAAGGCGCATTATCCATTACAATTGCAGCATTCTCGGGTAAATCGTTTATTATTTGAGAAAACCATTGTTCGATATAGTAAAGGTTTTCGCTGAAGCATACACACATGGTTTGCTCCTTAACTAAACGCTTAACGTGGAACCAAGCTTCGTCTGAGGAGAAAAATATGTCAAGATATTTTTCGAGATCTTTTCTAAGGATACGCTGAGAAGTAAATATGACAAATTAATTTCCTTTAATCGACTTTTTAGATAAATGAAGCAGAAACGCAGCGCAGCATAAATCAAGACTTGATACTGCAAAATGTGGGAACTGGATTCAGCTCAGAATCTAGTTCCATGGTCAAAATTTCCATCCTTTCCTAAAATATTTTATTTATTAGTTCAAATATAAATCTCAATAAACTTCCCGACTATATCCATCAAATACTATTTTCGACCTTTCGTCAGTTATCTACCTTATCTCTTCAATTAATAAAGTAGATACTTATATCGATTCTGTTTATCTTTCTCGAATCTCGATGGATTCGGTGAAAATAGTTTGATGGTAACTTTGATTGGCGCTTTCCGTTAAACGCAGAACGGCACGCAATTAATTCCGAAAACTAACCCGCTCCGACGATGATTCTTGACACGCTTCGCGCAATTACGACTTCGCAACAAGCGAAGCGCTTTGGTTAGGCGCTGGTTGCGGTTCGTATAGACGGATTTGCGAAACGTTGATATTAATTTAGGCGGGAATGTCAATAATTTGCGTGTAACCGATGTCGTTCCCCTTAATTACCAACGACGCGGGACATTATCCCAAATTGCTATGCTTCGTATCGTTAGCCCTTCTAGCGTAGCAATAAGCCGGCGAAGTTTGTCCTTATAGAGGTCCGTTGGTAGAGCTTGTCGATCATATTTAAACGAACAAGAGGACACCGGTAAATATTACTCATCGATTTAAAAAAAGGATTTTTTTTATTACCAAACAACACTAAAGTATCGGTACGCTCCGCACTACACAAGTTTAATTAACTAGTCCGGAACAGCTGTTTCAAGAATGCGTGGATCCCCATTATCATTGTTACCGAGTGATGTAAGAAAAAAACTGTAATTCTAACAATCCTACTCCGCCTTACACTAATAAATCAAAAAGAACCATGCAGGACAGCTGTCCGTTCTCTCTATTTATCAAATTTGTGTTTCTTTTTATGTAAAAAGTTTCGTAAGCGCCTACTTAAATAGCTAAACTTTTATATTTGTTT
The DNA here is from genome assembly GCA_902654985.2 of Oryctes borbonicus. NCBI lineage: Eukaryota > Metazoa > Arthropoda > Insecta > Coleoptera > Scarabaeidae > Oryctes > Oryctes borbonicus. Next base: position 520,677 of record LR736911.1, read on the forward strand.
GAATAATGTATACGTAGATTAGTCCATACCTGATACACAAAAAAAGATCTAAAAATAAGTGATAAAGATACAATTGTTGAAGACCAAGAAATTTATTCAAATTTTCCACCTAATTTCCAAGTTCCAACTTCCATCTTAGCTGTGACACTTTTCAAGCTCATAAATCCATTCTTGTCCCTGTTTCCTTCCTCATTAATTCGCTTTTTCCACCTAATTTTTCCCCGTTCCTTCCGACACGCCCACATTTCCAACCCCCAAACGACGTCTCTTATATCAACAGGTTCATAAATTCAAATCTCCGAGGAAAGCGAAGAAGCTGGCAACATGCCTCGAGAACGACGTCTCGAATTACGCAATTCCCTCTGGCGTACCCGTTGGACTTCTTGTTCCGCGAAAAAAAGCATTGGCAAACGTATCCGTTCAAGATAAGGTTCTTACGTCCCCGTTCTCGATCAATCAGAGTTAACTATCCAAACTGCCAATTAATTAAGTAAAGCACCCGAGGTAGTACGAAGAAAAAGCGCTCTCTGTAAGCGAAGATTCTTCGGGTAGCAAGTAGGAGGATGATATCGTCTGTCGATTTAGGGGAGATTTATTTTATTGAAATCTCATCATGGGATTTTGTGCAAACAAGGTTTCTAAGGGATGATTTGATTTGTCAATGTAGGGGAATCAGTTAGAGCTCCTGGCAAGTGTCTGAAAGAGTTGAGATGGGGTGAAATTTACATTTCTACGACGATAATCCAAATTTTTCTCTTTGCTGCTTAATAAGTGATTCCACATATTTCCAAGTTTGATAATTTTTGGAATTTCGGGATCGTCCGTTGTTACAAAGAGACAATGTTGAGAAACAAAACTGAATTTGACAAACAAAATATTTATTTTGAAGTTTGTCTACAAACTTTTGAAAGCACCCTCAACACACTTCTTGTGTAAATAAAGCTATTTCTTCTGGTAGAATGGCGTTTTTTCACCCTGCAATTTATGTATTCAAAATCGGAACCGAAGAAAAGAATAGGGAACTCTGTAAAAAAAAAACTTCGTATTATTGACGATTTCTCATTTCGTCGAACTTCAAACGTTGAACGTTCGTCGCAGACGTTCCAATTCAAACAGATTCATTTCTTCGCACGAGTACCTCGCTTACTTTCATACTTTCATTTCGGCCGACCGACCAAAGCCCGACAGACTGGTAACGTAATCGAGCAAACAAATTTTCAAATAACTTCGGCTTGGATTCAATCAGATACACACACAAACGAATACAAGCAGCAACACCGTCAACGTGCTTGGATGTTGGATGTGTGCATGTTGGTAGATACGCTGCGGGTTAAAGCTAACGTATATGCTTTGATATTCGTCATATTTTTTAGTTATATCACTTTTTTTTTTCAAAAAAGAAGAGTTCTAACACAGAAAAAGAACGACATGGTAGCTTTAATGTCCGCGACATACCTTGAACATTAAATACGCCTAGTTGCCCCTAAACGTTTGAAGTGTTCAAACATCGGTCTGATCCGATGACGACTTATGAAATGATATACTCTCGCAGAAAGCAGACATATACGGGCTATCTCACGAAAATGTTGAAAATTTGACTGTACTCAAATATGTAACGCTTCCGGATACACCGGAAGTAACTCTTATTCAAATTTTCAATTTTAAATATCCGCATTAAAGAACAAATATCTGACGGATGAAGGAGAAATGCAACTTTTATAACTGTGAAGGTGTTTAACTTTAGAGCGGCGGTTCCCAAACTTATGGTAATCAGTCCGCGGTACACTTAACAGTAACCCTCGAGAAATGAGTTGCGCTTCACGAAATTAGCAGAGACTAGACAGACTCGTGTTAGTCGTCTCATGGGTTCGTGTTGTCTACTGGTTTCCCCGAGAGTCGACAGAACACGAGTTTGTCTAGTCTCTGCTAATTATGTGAAATGCGCGGAAAGTTTTCTCGTTTCTGCAGGCTTAATGAACAACAGTCGGTAGAATAAGCTTTTCTACGTTAGTGTGCGTTACTTGGTACCGAGGCTTATTTAGTGGTTTTGTAAATCTTGCCACCTCCTACTAAAGAATTCGTGCGATTTTTTAACCATCTTGGTGTGATTGATCTCGAGATGGCGCTATAGCTTTCTTGGGCCGCACACGGCCGCCAAAACTTTTGAACAGAACACACACTGAGGTCTCTCTTCATTGTTTCCTTCTACCGAAGTAAAGCCAAAATTCAAATAATTATCATCGTATTCACGATATTTCCGTTTCTTCTTTGCTACCCCACCACTTCACCTGCAAGTGGTGGGGTAACAATGAAGAACTCGATCACTCTCACTTGACCTTTCGACTTGCTTATTTAATAAAAGATTTTTCAATCTTTCTACGACTTCACGAAAACACAAGAGGGCGCTCCTCTAGTAGTAGACGTCTTAAAACCGTTTACTTTTCTTCATAGATATCTACTCTTCGAGTGTCATTTCGGAACTGAACTGGTTCGCCGAAGTGGTGCCGTATTTATACTAATCGCCCCACCTACTTAGAACTTTCGCGCAACTTCGACAATGTCCGATAGTACACCGTATCATACTAGAAAGTTCTATAAACTTCAAGAATTCATATTCTCGATATCATTTACATTACATTCTCCATAAATAACAAAGAAATCTAAATAACCTGTGTTCGTGTGCTGGAAAACTAACCGAGAAGTATATTTTTCTGCTGGTTGTTCCGGAATGGTCACAAGTAACTTGGATGTGTCCAGAGTTTTAGACGGTTCATGAAAAGGATCTCCACGTTTAGCAATTTACGTATGTGTTCTAAATACCTGTCTAGTCGCTTTGGTGCTGTTTGTTAATTCTGACGTCAATTCGGAAATACCTTGCGACAAGTGAGAAGGGTTGACAAATGGTTTGTCAGCATGTTCCTGTATTCCTTACAGTATTGATCCTCAACGTATCTATCTTTTTTAAACGTTCAATGAACATCACATTATTTTAAAAAATACCACGGACGGCAACCATTGGGTCACGTATATTGAAAAATGGATCCTCCTTTGAACATTCATACAGCTATACTACTTTCTTTATTAAATTGGAAGAACTTGCAAGAGGAGATGCCAGTCAGGTACAATTTTCCAGCCCAAGTATTCGTAGAAGTTACATAATATTTCCCGTCTGTGAAAACTCAAAATTTTCGCCTGTACGAATTTTCTAGCACCGCTTTCGACGAACCATTTAAAACAAAAGCATTCTAATGCATATTACATAGAGTTGTTATTTGAATGGTTTCGATGTAATTTTCACCCACGCATAGAACATATCACTCACAGACATGGAATCCGTTACTACGTTGTTATAGAAGGCTATGTTTTAATCGGATTACCGTGGAACATTCGAAATTGGCGAACCTCGTTATAACGCTAGCGCATTTAGATCGCCAGATAATTCCCCGTTTAAGCCTGAAGATGAACGCTCGCTTCTCACTAACAATATCAATAGCGTATGTACATACGTACATGCCTCGAAACTCGTATTCGGTTTTGTTATATTCACCTGTCTAAACCTAACGATCTCTTTTGCTCTCTAAAATGAAAGGGCTCGCGTCCTGTTCGAAAACGGCCCTTGTCATGCCTAGGCGTAATGAAAAGTCACAATGGAAAATGCGCAATGATAAAAGAATATGGAGAATTTAACGAATGCGATGCTTCTGCAAGCTCATACGGCGTTATGGGAGGGGGAGAACGATGTTGCCTGAACGGCTGACGCGATACAAAGCAAAAAAGAAACAATAATAATAATAAATAAATAACCAAAAGGAAATCAAATAGTTTTCAGCCACGCTATACAACAAATAGGGCTAGCGCAGGTAAATCGATGGATGTTATGGCGTCTCCTATGGCCGGATTAAGCTCAGTAGAGAAGGTGTGGGGTCTCTCTAACTTTTGAAAGTTATGTCAAAAGTTTTCTAAAAATAAAAGCATCGTTGTATAGTCAAATTTGTATTTAAAAGCACCTTAAAACTTGAGATTCGGTTCCTACAAAGAGCCTTATTAACCAATCAGTGAGAAGGGACGCTAACTTCGTCTTGGCCATCGGTCAATACAAACAAATACGTGATACAGGGTTGGCCAAAGAGAAAAAAAGGTAAAACACGCGAGAATAGCTCTTAAGGAAAATTGTGATGTAACAACGAGATCGTAACGAGAATTAAGAGGCCATATCATTCTTTCAATATTATTAAGAACAAAAATGTCGTTCATGAATAAATACAAAATTTCTTCGAAAAAAACGATCAGCAGAATGCACACTATAGTCCTCCGCATTCATGGATTGACCCTAAACCACCAGCTCGGTGCGTCCGCTTAAGGATATTCCACCCTCAATCGTAACATCCTCACCTCCAAATGGCGCACGTGGAGCCATGTTTCTTTCAAGATACCTTTCACTGCGGCCCCACCACAGTAAAACTCTGTTTTTTTTTCTTCTTCTGCTTTTACAGCACCAAACCGTTGATTTTTGATTTGTTCAAAATAATTATTTGTATCAACCTTACCCCAAACACTTTGACATTGAATTCTGCACATCTAATTAGATATTACGTATTTGCTTACTCTTCCCATTGAATCACATCTGAAGAAGCGTTAAAACCGGAAAACGTCAAGATATTTCAGTTCCTCGTTGTACGAGATACTCAAGTTTAACATTAACTATTCCACACCGCAGCACGTTCTCATTCTATCCCATGCAGTCAGTTGCCACAGCACACCACCGTCTAACCCCGACGCCAACACAACCCGAATGCTTAACGAAACATTAATGTAAAATTAGATTGTGCCACTCACAACTATCCAGCGCTGAAATGAGTAAGCGTCGCGACGTACATGCATTGTTGTATCGCCCTCCGTCCTAAATAGGTCCTAAATAGGTTAGCTGGATCCATTTAAATGTTGTATACGCGTCACGATAATTTTACGCTCTACGTGTGCCGAGTTTCAGCTTCTCATCCAGCTCCTTTCATTGTCGCCAGCAAGAGCAAATTGGAAATAAAATAAACATGTATTTACAATAGGAGACATGATGCGGTAACGGATTTACACGTTGTTCTTTTTTTTCTCCGTACTCAACGGATGTAACGGTATCAGGGTTTTGCTTGGCTCTTGCTTATTGTTTAAATATGTTGAGCCAAATATAGTCTTCTTCTTTATTGAAGAAATTCAATGGCGTTGATTAGGATGACGCCATTCGGCAATACACAATTTTAATTCTTTAAAACTCTTCAAATATCAATTTTATCAATTTCTTTTCATCCTCCTTTTCAATTTTGGCAACTTTAGACTTCGCATTCTTTCATCTTTCCGGGTTGGGGTTCGTCCCCACTCTTACGGGGCATCTTCAAGACTGTTACGACCGATCGCTTTGTTTTTTTTTTGCTGCAAGAAAGTAAAAGATATTTTCCATGATCTCATTCAGATTTTTCCTTATTTCCAGGCGATCTCTTCGTAATCGTCTTCAGTATGGACAGTAGAGAAACGTTCGAAGAAGCTATTCGCCTTAGAGAACAGATCCTAGAAACGAAACTCAACGCAGGAGCCGCGGCGAACAGCAACGTAGGTCTCACGAAGAAGAAGATCATGCCCCGAGTACCGATGGTGTTGGCAGGCAATAAATGCGACAGGGAAATGAAGTAAGTCTTCCCCTTAGCAGCAACGTATTTCGGCCGATTTAACTAACTAATGACCGCACAAACGCAGCTTTGAAAGGTCGCAAATTTTACTTCCGCATCCATCTCCTAGGGTTCCTCCTTCCCAAATTAAATTACTTTCCGCACCATTCTCCGAAAATGAAATTATCCGAGAGAGTATTTCCAGAGCCGCGCCAGCTCGATGGACGCTCTAGAAGAGCGGTGGCGTGGGAGGATATTCGTACGACGAGCGTTCTCGGTCTTCACTTGCCGCTTTGATAGAACAGACGTTTCTTCCCGTTATTAAATCTAAATGTAAATCAGACGCGAAATTGCTGGAGTGGAGCTTGTAATGTTAGGTGTTCGATGAGTTTTCGTTTGAAAGCTGCCGATCTGTACAAGCGAGAAAACTTCGGAGAAGCACCAGCTAACCGAACAATATTGCCGGAGTGGGTGACGGTAAATTTGAAGAAGCGGCTTATTGTCTTTTGTTATAAGGGAGTTTGAAATTAGTTAAAAGTTATGAGAAAAGGAATTGCAATTGGTTGTCGCGGTTGCACATTCAGGGCTTGAGTACTTGAATATTCAAAAAATATAAAGAAGAAAAAGCAGTATAAGCGAGAGTCCGCAAAGCAAATAGAAGAGCAGATACAATAAACTATTTAATACAAGCGAAACAGCTGTCCCGAAAGGCTAAAAGACGCCTAGACAAAATTCTTCTGAGACCAATTGCACTGCACGGCTACGAAACCTGGATTTCAAACACAAATGCTCGGGAGAAACTAAGAAAATAGAAAAGAAAACTACTTAGAAGAATAATGGGAGGAAAAGGAACGGAAGAAGGGCACGCTAAAAAGACGAACGAGGAAATATATGACATCTACATCTACGAATAGGACGTTGTTATTATGGAAAACGTTTCATAAACGGTTAAAAAAAATGGTTAAAAGCAAAGTGGATCCAGTCCTCGACGAGAAAAACAATGACCAGTTAAGAAACATTATAGGTAATGTGGTTGACCTTGTTTCAAAATCTCTCGATTGTAATGATTGGCACAAGTTCTTCATAAAGAGAATATCTTACTAATAGAACTTAGCAATCAAAGCATACCTTTGACGTAAAAGAAACTTATTTCTTCAACGAGTAAAAAATAGGAAAAAAAAACTGATGCATTTTCCACTTTGAGTGAGCATCTCGTTAATACTTTTAATGAATACAAGTCTTTACGGCACCGTGTAAATCCGCTCAACTTGTTCGAACATTCTTTCACCTGGAACTAACTTCAATTAAACGCAAGGCAGCATGCACTTTCTAGATACTGCGGAATAGCGCAGGGAATACAAGCGTGTCAGGAAACTGGCCCTGGATGTATAATTAATTTGTGGGTCGGGGCAGCTCCTTACTTCATCCTCGCCGCGGCAATTTCAGTTCCGAGACTTAGGGGTTTAACACACGCATGGAACTTTCTTCGACAAATTACCGTTCCGTTAAAACTACATCTTCTACAAGTGCATAGTTTGTTTGTTAATAAAAATATTTGGGTGGAATGAAGCTTCGTCTGAGGAGAAGGATTTGTCAAAGGTACTAACATCATTCAAGCGTTTGATTTACTACCGTGTTTGCGACTTACTCCGCGAGTTTCGTGAGATTAAACACCGACGGCCATTTTGTTAATACAAATCAATTTATGATAGCCCCACATCATGGTAAACCTGTGACAATCGTGCGTAGTTATAAAGCACCGTTATGTACGTTTCATCTGGAGCTTCGTTCTTTATACTTCCAATTCGTTTTCTGAGGGCTCATGCTGACAAAATAAATATTGACAAAATTTTCGTGAGATGTGAGGAAACAGAAAAAAGCTTTGATCTTTGTGAATGAGGCTGCAGCTTTTATGCTTCAAGCTGGAAAATTGCTTAAAGACATCTTCAAAAATATGCTGCATACTTTTTTATTATTATCAATCACACCAAAAAAGTTTTCTTGAAAGCACCTACTGCAGTTGCTTTATGCAAAGACAAATGGCCATGATGGGGAAAGGATGGCCTTATCGATCATATTTTTGTTATGATCTAATTGTAGACGGTGTAAACACATTTCCTGATTACGAAAGTCTATTGGCCGTTGACTTTGCGATTGCATGATTAATTTGCGATGAATACAACGCTCGAACCGGACAAGTAACGAGATCGGCTCTACTCTTCTTCCTCAAACAGTACGTATAAACACCGGAAGCGGGTAATTCAGTGTCCGTTTGGGAAAACAGCGCTATCGTACGCATATATATTGTTGTTAGAATGTCGAAGGGAAACCATCACGGTAGTAACTCAAATGTTTGCTTGGTCCTCCTTCAACAAATCGCAGCGAGTCATTATATCCGCATGGATACGTATCGGGAAGCATTATTAGATTTAATTTAACTGTAAATTTGAATAATACGGATTCTTCTATTGCTTACACTTGATTTTAATATAAAAATTGATTAAAATTAACCAAAAAATCAAAATTAAACCCGTTTTTACCGCACGTAATCCTATTTTGTAAAGCTACTGTTTCATTTTCGAAGATATATCTAACTTTTAAAATACGTTAATTTAAAGTTAAAAAACAACAGAAATATCCTCGTACATGAAAACAGAGGACGACTATAGTCGGAATTTAACCCCGAGCATTGTAATTTTTTTTCTTTTCTTTTCTTTTTTTTATCTACGTATTCGTCGTGTTTGAGTTCCGTAAGTTATACGAAACTGGAAAAAGAAAAGATTGCATCTTGCGATAGGAACAGATCTAGTAAACAGTTAGCAACAGCTGATATGAAGTTTTAACGCATTTACGTTAAGAAAAATGTTTGGTAATCTTAATTAAATATATAGTAACCGCAAGTAAAAGCTTTAATTAAACGCAGGACAGATGAACTGGTTACTTTCCTATAGAAAACGAAGGAACAAATATATAAAGCAGCAAACGCTAACGTATCCTATTATGCGTTCTTTGAATCTGGCGTCTATCGTCCTTTTCGTTTGTCCAACTGGATGCGCCTCCTTAAGAAAGACTAACATAGGCGATAAGTAAGAAGTACCACGACTTTCATTCCTGTAGAAAGAGACAATGAGAAATTTATGAAATTTCAGGCTTACCGACATTAGTGTATAAGACCCTTTTTCATTATAGAAATGTCTTTCGGGTGTTGTTGCGTACTCGATGTTTGACTTACGGTCGTGAAAGCCTTTTTTCATTATTTTATAGTCCTTTATTCTGCCGTAAAGAAAGTATACTGTGAAAATAGTATAGATCCTACTAACTCCAACTAGGGCGTTATAAGCTATGCAATGATTGGCAATTGGGAGTATTGCTATGAAATTCAGTACTTCTAAGTAATTGATTATAAGGGTTAAAATAATCAGCTACCTTCAACTACTAAATTTCATAGCAATAATTCCAGTATTATTAGAGACATTTAAGTGTTTCCAGACTTTCGCCCATCACTGTATAACTTTTAATGAACACAGTAACCATAAGTCCCTTAAAATATTAAAACAAACGTACTCCTTCTAAGTTCTAACAATTGCACTACAAACATAAAACACTTGAAGGTATGTAGATGACGATGCAGTTCCTCCAAGCACTACTCTAAATTCGCGCAAAGTCTTTCAAGAAACGCACCAATCAGAACATCCGCTGCATGCAACAAGAGGAGAAAGGTGGAAATAAAGACGTTAGCCCGGAAAAGGAAAGATAGGAATACATTAAGTGGATGGAGAAAGTTCCGGTGTTCCGGAGCCGAAACCGGTAACCTGGCCGACTAGATGCACTTCCCGAAGACCTCAGAGTGTATCGGGTGACGAAGTGAGAGCTTTATTGCTTTATTTATCGAATCGAACTCCGAAGGCTTTTATTTCGAAGACGCGCCGGGAACGCAAATCAGCGAGAGCGACTGGGTTAGCGGGACTCGGATTTCTATGCGGGAAGGGAGCGCAGGGTGGTCGGTATTGTCTGAAATTTATGCAGAAAATCAAATTAACGACGAGGAATTGAAGGTGGAGGATGGAGTTTTGTTCTGTCGCGTATGAAATTTCAATGAAGAATTTAAATGTATAGATGTTGACGGCTTCTGTGGAAAATTTTTAGAAATTGCGCGACCTTAATTCTTACTGAAAATCGCGGTAAGCAATTTGTCAAACGTTCTTCCCGCATTGAAAGGCAATAGATGAATAAAGGCATTTTCGGATTTAAAAGAAGCTGATAAAAATATGATATGGAAGTACTTAGACGTATTTTACGTAAACAGAAAATTAATCAGAATATTAGAAAACGTATATAAGAGAGTAATTGGAGTGATACAAATGAAAGTAAGTAATGTAAGAACAGGATCAAAACAACAATGCTAGCTGGTTGCAGTAGAATGGAACCAGTTAAAACAGACTGCCAAAATTAAAACAAACACAATTAGATTGCTATGGTGATAGTAAGGATGGAACATAGTACAATGGTTAAAGAGGTGCTTGAAGCAAAAGGAGGTCTAGGAGGAATTGGCATGGGAGAATAAAAGAGATAGGATGAATGAAGGGAAAGAATTGATCAGATACCGGAAAACATGGTAGGATAGGATCAATGATCGACACATCCGACTCTCATAATGGGCAATAGCATTTGATAATAATAAGAATAACATACAATTCACTTCGCGAAACGTGCTTAGAAACCTTCAAAGCAAACCGAAATTTAAAGTTCAAAGAACAGATCTTGGCTGACGCCAATTTTTTAAATTACTCCATCAAGCTATACTGTTCCGACCGTTCTTGCGACATCTAAAAAAACAATCCCGACGGTCCGTTCCGGTTTAAAGGCGTTCCTAAGAGCTTCATCATGTAATGGATCTAGCTTTACCATTTCGCTTCTCAATCTGGCCAAAATTACAGATTCCGCCAATTCAGAAATTGCGGAAAGCAGAGCCAGTTTCCCCTAGTAATTCATCCGTCTCGCCTTCCCCTTAGCACCTTTAATACATTATAGGCTAATATTCTGGAAACAACACAATCGAAGGAGATATATCGTACAATACTGCTCCAACATGTTCTTCAGAGCCAAAATCGCTCTCATGATTAAAGCTACGTCAATCAAGGTATGAGAAGTTGGCAACGACTTCCTGACACCAACTGAACAAATTGGAAGCATCGAAATTAAGATTTTCATATGAGTTAATGTTGAACAGCAATTAGATCTATTACGTAGGCTTCGACAAGTGGCTTTCGTTTTGCTGTAGCTTTTATGTTGATGACGAGAGACACTTTAAATCAGGTCTCATTGTAAATACAGCTAACATCAATTCCAAGATCTAATCTAACGCACATTAACTCAAAAAAAAAATTCTTTCATGGTTACTATAAGAAATTTACTCGCTTGGCGTAATTATGTTCAAATTCTTACGAATTACTTTCTTTTTCTTTCCCCTCCCCAGAACAGTCACGGTTGAGGAAGTCCAAGCGTACTGCGAATCACAGAACTCCAGCTGCGTCTTCGTCGAGACTTCAGCGAAGAAGAACCTCAAAGTCGACGAGGTCTTCTACCAGCTGTTCCTCATCGCCAATCTACCGCTGGAGATGGCGCCGAACCACCACAAGCGCGTCCACGCCAGCTTCGGCGCGCCCTGCCCTCTGCCTCCGCCGCAGCCCTCGCATCACGCCAAAAGGTACACGCTGTCGGTGAAACGCCGCCTGAGCGATGCTTGCGGTGTTGTCACTCCGAACGTAAGGAGACCTAGCATTAGGACCGATCTGTTGTTGATGCGCGCAAAGACCTGCGGCGGTAGCATGTCGGCAAACGCGAACGGTTCGACAGGTCACCACCGGATCGAGAACAGTTGCATATTGCAATAATAATAATAATACGTTACGTACATACATCTTAGATCGTTGTCTGGATTGGTTGATTGATGGATGTTATCCGTGTTTAAGTGTTATTGTTGATTGTTGTTAATATTGATATCATTGTTATTACTTATTTGTTAAAGCCGTTGTAGGTGTTATATTTTCAGTTAAGCTAAAGTAAATTCAAAAGTGCGTGACGTGTTATCATAAAGAGTTCTCGAAACGACAAAGTTTAAGCTTCGTTATTTATTCAAGAATTTCTAGCCACTTTTTCACCTTGAAAATATGATACCTATATACGTTAATTTTCCTTCTCTCTACTATATCTTCTAATCTATTTCTGTCGATGTTTATTTATTTATTTTTCTGACTGATTTCTACTTCGTACGATGTAGTTCTCTCTTCCATTGAATCTAATAAACCTTAGTCGTGTTTATTTCTGTATTAACGTGTTTATTTATTTTTGAAGTTATAAACCTGGATAGTTTTATACAAAAAAAATTGAGAACTTCTAGAAATAAAAAAAAATTACTTTGGTTTTAAGCATGTATCAAATTTTATGGTTCCAGTGGCAGCAACTTATTAATAATAAGTTGGGACATTTTTAGAAATTCTCTCCTGCGGAATCTTAAAAATTGCTAGTACCAAATTTAACTTTTATTACAATGCTGTGAGAAAATTCACAGAACAACAGTTTATCGCCCCGTTTGGCAACAAGCATTATTCTCACTCAATGATTATTGAATGTTTATTGAAATCTTTAGTATCTTTGAGTCTAACGTTTCGATGGACAAAAACCTCGACCTTCTTCAAGAGGAAACAACTGTTCGTTTCTCGAGGCCTTTGAAGCTTAATATTTCTTCTGGGAGTTCCATTACTTTCACTCAATGGCCCATTGAAATCTGTAGTACTTCAGTACTATAGCCAGTTTAATTTAAATTTAGACCAGATGCGGCAGTTTTGCTTATTAACAAAATCGCTAAGCTAGAAAGTATCCTTTAAGTTCATGAGTTGGTGCAATCTTGTGGTCCAAAATCCGTTCGCAAAATTCGACACAAACTGGTGTTAACACTGTCCAATGCTTCAAATCGCCAAGAAATTGACACATTGGGATCTTCACGAGCACTCTGACCATGCAGCTCCTATATTCTCTTCGTACCTTCTTTGTCTCATTGGCATGGAAAGAATTATGAAATTTTTGCACAAGGCGTTCAATTATTCTTCGATTTGAACGGTTATAACGACTCAGCATGGCTGCAACCTGAAAGAAATTGTCAATTTACAAATAACGCTTCGTTTTTAATGGAAAGCCCATTATATAAATCCATGTTTAATTTGAGGTGGAATTAATTAAATTTGAACTACATTTAATAGAAGCGACGTGCGTTTCTAGTTCAAGAGTAACGGTTTCCATCTTTGTTTTTTACTTTCAACAACCCGTAAAAGGGCTACAGGATGCTTTAACGAGAATTCCCCAGGCTGAAGACTGGCGGAACTAGTCGCGCTGCAACTTAAACACTAATTAATTCAATTTGTAAAACGTAGGTTGGTCGCTCGTGTGCTTTGATACGCGTCGAAACATTCTTACCGTAATTTTTTACGTCCTCCGTCTTTATACATATTCAGCGCCGACTTTTCCCCTCGTTTTCCATTTAGTTACGCGCGTTTCGTCAATTTTTTCCCGCTGGGAACGAAATTTTACGTTACATGATATTTTATATTTCACGTTTCTAGAATTTGGGGCATCATCAGAGTCGTATTCATTGAAATTGCGTACATTCGTTTATATACAAACGTAAATAGCAGCAATTAGGACATACACGGATTGCGAATTCGCAATTCGTATTTTTATTAGTTTTTTAGAAATGAATTCGGACGAAGAATACGTAAGTTTATTGGAAGAAGTGGAAAATCAAGAAATACGTATAACCGGAAAAGACGTTTTGCCGTCCATCATATTATTCTAATAAATCATAAGTGTGGATGAAAGGTCGAAGCTTACCTCTAATTCTGTCCAAGCCTGTCTTCCGAGAACCAAGAAATCCTTCGCTATAGGTAAAGTTAATTAGTCCGGAAGAACTGCTTCGAGGATCGCCATTCGACCGCTTAGTCGAAAGATGTGAGAGAACAACGGTCCATTCTCTCTATTCATCAAATTCGTTAGGAGTCTAATTTCCGTGGCAAAGTTACGTTCTTCTCTATTTTAATACTATTCCCCGCTTTCGTTTATGTGTTGTGCTACATTTAATCATTCTATCCTCCCGTATCTGCAGAACCTAATGTGCTCACTGAATTTGGTGGGTATCGCTCTTTTCGTTTTCAAATAGTAGGTCCCTGGTTGGCTTTTCCACCTTCGCGGTTGGGTCCTTGTAGCAGAACACCTGCACCAACAAACAGACCACTGCATAACCTACAGCGACATTAAGGTATTAGCCAGGACCAGCCACTACTGCCCAAGGATAATACGCGAATCGATAGAAAGACGGATACAAGATCAGCAAAGCGGAACGGTTGTGGATCAGTAAAGCGGAACAGAAATCTTGCGAACCTCCCGAGATGACCCCCCCTATATAGTGATCTATGTTTTTACATACGGAAACCAATGCTTTTCTCAGAAAATGTTAGTCCTTAGTGTAAAAGAGATTAATCTTTATCTAAGACTTTATGCGACTTCAACAATGCAAAGTTATAATTTAAATAAATCGAAAATCTTTATATATAAACTTTATTTTGCTCACCTTTCTTCTTCTATTCTATGCCGCATCTATACTTTATCTTGTTTCTCACATGAAAGGTACATCTTATTTATTTTACACTCTTGCTGCCTTCTAAGTGTTATAGATCGTAGAACTAAGTATTGATTTTGCACCAAACATAATTGTCGTTTCCTTTTGGATGTAATAGATGTGTTTGCCACAGAACTGTCTGTATCTATCTATCGTGTAATAACAAGGACTGGAACTTTTAAGTTAAGCTTAACAGATCCAAGAATGTATTAAGTTATCTGTTATACTTACTTCACGTAAAGTTCTCCTGGAAGATAAGGCAAATAATTCTAAAGGCAACATGAATTTTCTGCATTATCTTCACCTACGAGTATTCTATAGTTACTTGGATTTTTTTCACTTGACTTGAACTGGTTGTTTTTTTTTCTTTTGGTGTTTTGGTGTTTTAGTGATCGATGTTAGTGCACTATCCCCTCTCAAGACAGGAAAACTAATCTCAATTTATCTTGTTTTTCTAGATGCAGATGGACTAAACTAAATATTTTCAAAGCACAGTAAGTTATGGGTGTGTAAGTGTTTAATGATAGATAAGTAGTAGAAGATACAGGGAAGTGATACGCGACTATATCATTGACGGCCTAACAAGAGAGGACAGAACAATCTCGCAAACGAACACGTCAGTATAGGTAGTGTAAATGTTGGAAGTAAATCTTTTATCAAACGTTGGCATTTTTCGTATTTAATCGAAGCATTATGCCTAAAATTGATTAAGTTTCTTTGAAAAGTAGAATTTTTCATAAAAAATTCTACTTTTCGCCGTAAAATTAATAATAAAAATTGTTTTCTTAACTGATTATCTGATTTTGTCAACTCTATCCGGAGACAGACTGTATAATAGAAAAATCTTTTTTTTGTTACTTTTTTTAACTTTATTCGGGCAAATCTTTTGGATTATAACTGAATAAAAAGACCAATTTTTCAAGTTTCAAGTCCAAAAGAAGAGGAAACGCGTCCATTTGGCCCTGGTAAAGGTGTTGTACACAAAAACTATTTGATAACGTGTAGTTTTCTCGACACTTCTGGCATATCCTTTTGTCCAACACATCACTTTAATGCAACGATATTAGAGGAAAATCTTAGGCTCCTTAAATTCTACTCAGATCCTGCATGGCGATGAATTATTTTTCTTTTTAATTTAACAAAGTTTTGGCAAACATTGAAATCATTTAAAAAGAATTGCCATTAGCTCCCTAATTTATTACTTTTAATTGATAAAATCAGTTAATTATATCTGCCAAATATTCTGAAGTATGAATATAAACATGCCCAAATTCGTCAATAACAAAAGATAAACTGATCTTCTGTACTAATCGATACACGTGTTACAGGTTCAGAGCAACCGATAAAATACAGGTTGGTGTTATTCAGAAAAATATTTTGTAAATTCCCCTTCAAATAAAACACATCAGAAAATGCCTAGAAACAATAACAAAAAAAAATAGAAAATAATAAAAATAAAATAAAATAATAATAAAATAAAAAAGTAAATATTGTGGAATTAACTGTGAGGCAACAGCCATAGAGGGTACAGTTAAAAAACACTGATGACGCCGGGTAGGCAGAAACATGTCCGTGGGTAGTGTATTTTTTTCCTCTGCTTTTATTTATTGCGTTTGCCGTGAATTATTCCATCAATATCGTGAGAAAGCCATTTTAGCATTATTTTTTTTTATTTCTCTGCAAATATTGAACCTTGTCGACATGCCTTTCTTCTATGAAGGTATGTTCTACGTTTTACCAAAACTCTTAAAAAAAACTGTATGAATAATAAAGCCTGGAGAGAATAAAATTCAAATTAAAATAAAAAAATACATAATACACCCATAAATGCTGCTAAATGGTTAAAATTAGAAACGAAAAAAGTGTAATTTTATCAAAAAAAAAATGTAAACTTTAATAAAAGATTTACTCGAAAAAAGAAATTTTATCCGGCAGTGTATAACAACGTTAGCAAATAATCTGTGTTACATGTTATACTTAAAGATATCAATTTGTTACCTGTTACGTAAATATCAAGATCCTCTTTTGTTTCTTAAATATGCGTTTAGAAATTTTTGCCAGTGTTGTAACGTAACATTGGCCAAGTAAAGAACACCATAATTATTATAATATTATTCAAAACGAATTTAACGGTATTAGACGTTTTTAATAAGATAAACTAGACGAAATAAAACGATTATTTTCTTTTAAATTTGAATCTTCCCCCCTTTTTAAGTCAGGGTTGTAATATAGAAATCTTTATTCTGTTCTTACAAATTTGCGAACGCCTAACAGATGACGCTTTGAAACATAATCGCATAATAGTGTAGTATTCCACTGTAAGATGTCGCCACTAAAGGGGATGTATAAATTGATTTAGTTTGAAATAAAGACGTAAGATCTCACTAATTTCTTACTTAATTTTAATTTATTTCTACTTAAACTAATTTGAAACGCTATGTAGAATATTTGTTATTAATCAGTCATTAACTTTAATTAACAAATTTAATATTTCTTTTTAAAAATTACAAAATATTTTTGTAGATTTTAATTTTTTTCCCAATTTGCCAAATTTCAACACTCTAATTCTTCCTAACGCCATTCATTTCAAATTACTTAATAAAATTTTTTAAAAAATCCCATATGATGCAACATCATGTGCATCGATATAAAATTTGAATGGCTATTATCCATTCCATTTACAGATAAATGTTACATAAACATAAGATTTCGACCAAAACGTATCTATACTGTACATATGTACGTAATAATAGAAATTACTTAATAAAACAATACGTAAGCAATGTAATTAATTAATGTTTTATGTAT
This sequence comes from Oryctes borbonicus, assembly GCA_902654985.2. Lineage (NCBI taxonomy): Eukaryota > Metazoa > Arthropoda > Insecta > Coleoptera > Scarabaeidae > Oryctes > Oryctes borbonicus. Next base: position 537,813 of record LR736911.1, read on the forward strand.
TTAATTTTGACCGAAAAAAAAAACATATATAAATATATAGTTATTTGACAAGTTAATTAAGAAGTTTGCAAAAGCAATTTAATTGTAAAAGGAAAACAAAGAACATAAGTAACTAATGTATACTAATAGAAAAGCAAGAAGAAACCGACATGCTTGAGGATGTCCGAAATTCAAGGAAAAGAAACTTCTTGTTTTCTTTACTAATATATCTAAAATGCCAAACAAAACAAAAGTCTGGAAAATTACGAATTTAATGTCGAAAATAAAATAAAAAAAGAACAAACTAAAGTAAATATCTGCAGAATTATTTATAAACATTGTAAATAAATAGACACGAAATTTCAGCGAATATCAAAATGTACCAATGCAATTGTGATTAATGTTAAATGAATCCCGAATAAATAATATAATATCTTAGATTCAATAATAATATATATACATATAAATGAATAATAAATGTTAGAACCACAGTAGATGTTTTATTTCAAATTTTCCCGCTTTCCCCGAGACGGAAACCCGTTAGTTTGGAAGCGAGACGCTGGTAAGTGCGGTGCTGTCGTTTTTCTAGATTTTTGCATTATTATTATACGTGAATTGCACATAGAATAAGTATTATTCTGCGTGTAAAATCAAATCTTTTTAACAATTTAACACTTTTAAAAACCCAACATTTCGCCTGCAACCTCCATGCTGGAGGCGCCCTCTATACAAATGAAGTCAGAATTATTGTGGAAGGAAATTGAAAAGAAAATTAACTTTAAATATGTCCGATTACGCCATATATTCTTTATTGCTATTAAATAAAGGAACATGTACTGTTAATCAGTGACTCGGCTCTCCGTAATTTTTATCTGTATTACAGAATATTGCGAATATTCCGACAAGAAATATAAGATAGAAATCTACTTTACCGACCCCAGCGCAAACGTTTGACACAATTTATAATTTAGTAATGGCTGCCGATAAAAACACTTGTTTGTGTTCATCCAACGTTCTCGCTTTAATTTAACAATTAATTGCGTGTGTTTAACGTATTTTTTCGAATTCGTTTGGAACCTGCAGGCCCGACACGACGAGAATTTCGCAGAGAAAACCTAGGTTAAAATGAGGTATGAGGTTATTCCTTCACACTTTACTGGTAATGAATGTTTATTGTTAATGTTATGGTCGATGGCAAAAAAATTCCTTTGTGTACACAAATAATAGCGTGCAGTTCCATTGAACATTCAATTGTACGAAAGTATTAAAAGATCGCGTGAAGTATTTCGTATATTTGAAAAGTTAACTTTCGCAAATGTTATTTTAATAAACGGCATTAATTATACGAAAGTTACAATGTTGAGTTTTACGTAGAGTTTAATTAAATAATGTTGAATCGAGCTTTCTATGCAAATTTTAACCGTTTAACGTAAGAAATTGCTTAATTATTTCCATCTGATTAGTAGAATACCAACAGGAAAGGCAATTTTACATTAATATGAATGATCTGACGAAATATTAGATAAAGGAAATGATTTCATTTGTTTACAGAGCCTAGCTTTGTTTAATTCGGCACGTACGCGATTATTTTTAGAGATAACATGTTTGCACTTGTACTGACAATTAGTTTTTACCAATAATAGTATCATACAGGTTTAGGTTCAATTTTATACCTCTCAGACTAAATAAACAGTAGCGAGATAGAATGGGGACTCCCATGGCTTTGAAAATGTTTTGCACCAAGTATTCGAATTACCGCCCAAATTGCTAATTATTTTATCATGGCCCAAAATTATCGAATATCCATTGGCAAAATCGATGGTTTCATACAGTTCGAATCAAGATGAATTCGGAATTTCCACAACGAGATTTTTAAAAAGTCTAATTTATTCGATTCGTAACGGTTAGTTATCGCGTTGAATAATAGAATTGCGCCTGAGAGCAACGATATTTAAAATATCTCCATATTCCCGGTTACTGTGTTCTAAAAAGTTTCGGCCTAACACAGAAAGAAGTGTTCCTTTGCCGACTTCGGTTTTATCTCTCAACGTAGGTCGACACACTTTTCCCAGCGACGCTTCCATCTCTTTAATCCGTCCGAGTAGTATTTGACATCTTCTCCTGCAAAATTGGCGCTTAGCCTCCTCGTTCGATGAAAATCTCTGCCCTTCAAGCAACCTTATAAACTTCTTACCTTGGTTGGAAATGAGCAAAGAAACTGAGCTGCTACCCAAGAGGTATTCTGCCAAGCATTGTTATCCGGCATACGACGACTGAAACATGCCTAACATCAAATCAATGTAAAAATATAGAAAACAGACGCCAAGACAGTGGCCTAACGCACCAAATGCATATCTCCACCGGCCAAAACAAAAACAGCCCCTAACAGCATCTGTACATCTAGCCCCTCTAAATGAGTCTACCTGAGGTTTCTCTCGTGTGTCCTTCCAGTGAAAGTATTGTCCTCTTCAGCTAATTTGTATTCATTGCTTGGTGTAATAAGTCCCGTTGGTGAGGAGCAGCCTATAATTGTTTTGGCGAATACCGTTTCCCGTACAACAGATGCCACATTCCCTCTTGAGTTCTATATTTTTAATCGGTAATTTGCGATTTGCGGTGCTTTTAACGAGATAATTACGCCTTGGTCCATTACCTACAAGACTGAGGTATGAAGTACACAGTTTAATAACTTTTAAAGTTTTAATTCGCGGATGAGCGGAACATTTGATTTTTTTGACCAAATTGTTTAAGTTTATTGCCTGGATTTCTCTATGACGAGTAGTTTGTTTGCTCTTTTCACTTCTCATAGTTGCAGCCATCAGCCTAGTAAGCCTCTCTTTTGACGTTTGCAACCACGATTCAGAAACACCAACACATACACTTGCCGCTTCCCCCCATATTTTTCCGACTATTACGTACTTTAAATCGAATGATCCAATTTTCGGCGCATCTTAGCAGTGGGGCAAATTCATTAGCTTTTTGTTTTAAAATCAGTCCGTTTATTGCAATATTTCCGCTTCTTTGGGTTTTCAACCGTTTCGGTAAAGACTTATCGAAGTTTTTCAATCTAGGCGTTGCTATTAATAGTGTGTGTTATTTTTTTCCTCTATTTTTCCATATTGTTGATATCGTTGAATGTAAAACACCAAATTCTAATTTAGCGTTAGTTTCACCGTTGTCCATTGGCTGTTATAGCCGAATTCGTCTCTATTAGCGACGTCGTTATAACGGAACAATTCCCAAGATCTGTTTAATATTTCACAGATTCTTGTGTTTATAAGCGGAGTCCGGATTTCACTGTATTTTGTCACCTACTTAGGATGCAAAACATTTTACAAATATTCAACTCGCCATTTTATTTTCTATTTATTTCTAAAAATTTCAACTCCGCAGCGGACCAAGGATGAACGTATCCCAGATGAACGGTAACAGTCGACGAACGACGAACATCAATCGGTTACCGCCCCAACAACAGCACCAGCAGCAGCAACAGCAACAACAGTTCGACAAGCACACCACTTCGCAACACGAAGAGCTAATCCGCTACATCCACGACTCCTGGAGCAAGGTATCGCAGGAATTGGACAGGAGTAACGGTAACACAACGTACTACAACGAACAGGAACCGCACCACCTCAAGAATTTCAAACCATTCGATCTGCAGGCGTATTGGGGCCGCCGCATAGTTCAGATGCAATCACAGAGTCAGCACTCATAGCATAACTGGTGGCTGTCGTCGTTTTATTATAGACGAAAACAGTGACAGAAAGAGCGATTTTTGTATATTTTTTAGAGAAGTAAACGTGGCAACGGGATCCCGGGCAGCTGGATTAGGGTCGTATATTCTCGGGTTAAAATGTAGCACGTGAATCCAAACTGATATGTACAGACTGACCCAAAGACGTAGAAAATAAGTTTAAAGTTCGAGAATGCTGCAAAATTTCTTTCTTTTTTACTCAGTAAATAGATTTTTTCTCTGTTTACATAATATAATGCATGTTGGTTATTGGGGAAGTATCTGTCGTTTTTTTTGCATTTTCTATTCTTACTAAATGTAATTCTTATTTTTATTGCGAACAATAAATAAACAGAAAATATTACTTCCAAAGCTTACTAAATATTTCTCCAATAAACCAAGGATCTTATATTATTGTAAGCAAGATTTAAAAAAAAAGACCTTGACATTGCCCTGGTATTTTCGAAAGGTTTGGGTAAAAAGTAAATATTTCATAAATTACGGAAAGATTCGGTTGTTGCGTGCTATATCTTCACAAATTTTTAAAATTATCCCCATCAATCGCTGAACAAAAATAATTGTTACAGAGATATTCGAGATGTCGCTAATTCAGCTGTCTACGTCAGTCGTGTTCTTAATTGATGGAAGAATAATTTAATTTCTAAGCCGCCGCCACCACCCCCTCTACATTTTTTTTAACTTTCCTTTTCCAATTTTATACCCATTATTTCTCAGCCATACTATTGACCGCCCCCATAAAAACAGATGACTATCTTTTTTATTAAGAAGAAATCGTGTTTGTTTTATTCTATTTGTACGATAGGAAGGATATTTTTAATTTTTTTATTTATCGTCTTATTTTTAATTGATTAATTTTAATATTATTATTACCTAACCTTCAACAGAGACGGCAGTATTCTGTAGATGATGGAATTTTCCCCCGTATTTTAATTTGTTTGTTACGGCAACATTCCCGTGATTTTTACCGAAATTTAACCTCTTCAGCTTACACCATACATAGTGATTAGACGAGGGTGTTTCATGTAGACGTCACAATCTCCTGATTGAATGGAAATGTTTATGAAAAAATTGTGATGTTCTTGAGACATTGACTTTATCATCTGATTGTCTCATTTCTATTTAAAAGTATATTTAAAAGATATTTTTATTTTTTTTTTTAATAATCGTTTATATGCAAAATTATGGACATGTATGTGAATTTTTTTCTATTATTACTATTACCGTTATTATTTCTGTTTTCTTATGTACAGGTGTATTGTTTTTATTTTATTTTATTTTTTTATATCAATAATTCTGTATTATTTGTGTCGTGGTTGTGTTTATTAATTTTTATATGTATATGTCTATGTATAACGTCAATTTAATTGATTAATTTTACAGAAATAATGTGTGGTTTTATTGCGCCCCTTTATTTTTTTTTATTCCCAATTATTAACATAATATCCTTGTATAGTTGTCTAGCCTATGCCTCTATAAAGTGGCGACATCAAGCGGAAAAAATTCCTTCCATATAATAATGATTGAGTACATCCTTGATTACACGGGCTACCAACGTACCAATCAAATTACATGTGATTAGCACCTAATGTTATAGTTATGGATGTTTCCGTAGATTTATTTATGTTTATTTAAAAAACAAAAACTAACAAAAATTATATAATGTATAAACTTTATGTACTTCGAAAAACTTAAAAAACGACCGTGTCTGAGTCACCAACCGTCAATATATTAAGATTCTGTTGTATCCAAGTGTATTTGTAGTAATTAAGAGCTATATGCACGAAAATCTTAGTGCAAAGGGAAAAATGAAACAATTTATTATTATTAATATAAAGACAATTTAATCGAAAGACGTCACCTAAAAATAGCTCCAAAACAACCAAATGCAATTTGTAAATTCAATTTCTAGGATTATTGCCGATTATCACTCCACAATACCAACGAAAATACAGAAAATTCTCCAGCGTTTACTGCAACCCTTGTTACGAAAACTTCCCGCCGAACCGATTTTAAATTTTATGAATGAGCAGTTTATCCCGTGCGCCACCTATCGTCATCTCGTTGTACCCAGAAACGGTTTGACCAAGGTAGGCGCATTAACTAATTTTTTCCAGCGTCTAGACGACTCGTGTCTATTCGTCTGATGTCGCCTACTGGTTTCCCCCAGAGTCGACAAAACACGAGTCTGTCTAGTCGTTGCAAAATTCCTTTACGTTGGTCATCGTCGCTAATTGTCCTGTGAAACCTGGATTCCTGCTCTCTTATTTCTTACCGATAAGCGCGAACGGAGGACTATGCTAGCAATGAGGGCTTAGCGAGTTTTGGTTATTAGTTTAAAAAACGTTAACAATAAAGTTAGCTGAAACTATATTTGATCAAGGAAAGGATGTAATTTGCTAATTTTTAACAGTTTCGCCCTTTGGATCTGACGACTTTTCATAAGTTGGCAACACTATCCTTTAAGACAACTGGATTCAACCCCATAATTGCTAAGAACCAACCCCAACTATTTGGTATTTACAGTAGTCACCCTTAACCTACGACCTCAGTTATTCATTTAAAAATCATTATAAAGCATTAAGTTCTAGTCAACTATGTCCGTTGAAATTATATTCGAGGAAGAAGGCAATGAAAATAACCTACCACCTGATACTGCATTTGATTTAGCCGACTCCTGTAGAACATGTTTACAACCCGAGTGCTCTTTGACACCAACAAATTCCGAGGATAGTGACTCCATCAAATTCTGTGATAAATTAGCTGCGTGTGTATCGGAAATGGTAAGTTTTTCACATTAATATAGACAGGGAAGTTATTCCTATTTTTTTAGATGTGGCCAAAGAATGGTGAGCCTTCTTTCATTTGTGGAATGTGCATAGAAAAACTAAGAATTGCCTATGATTTCCTAATAGTCTGTTTGGAATCAGATCAAGCAGTTCGGTTACAAACAGGCGCAAATGAATCACAGAGTTCTAGCAGTACTATTGCAGCTCTCACAACACGATGTGATAAGACAGCGCGGAAAGTTATTTTAAACAGAAAAACTACAGAAACTCAGCTGAAGCCTTTACCGCATGATGACATAGATACTTCAGCTGTGACACAATTGGAAGTTAAGCAGACATTAGATAATCTTTGTGAAGATAGCCGCCGGGTATGTGAAAAGGAATTATATGAACATATTGATTTGCAAACAGTTTCTATAAAGTCAGATAATGAAATCCCCGACTGTAAGGATGCAACTTCCCATTTTACGACAACAACTACCTTATCAGGATGCGATGAAACGATGAGGAAAATTACTTTAAGCTCGGAATCTGAAAAAATGCAACAGCAGCATTTACCTCAGAGTGACCAAGATACCTCACCTGCAGCCCAGGTGGAAGTTACGAAAAAACAAGATAACCCTCTTAAACTTGGCTGTCAAATTTGTGGAGAAGAATTATGTGAACATATTCAAAATCACAAGAGCGAGGAGCATTTGCAATGTTCGGTATGCCTTAGACGGTGTACAACAAGAGCCCAGCTAATTGTACATATGCGAAATCATACTGGGAAAAAGTTGTACGCTTGTAAATTTTGTGGGAAGAAGTTTGTTCATACATCTGATTTCCTAGTACATACACGTACACATTCAGGAGCGAGAACATACTCATGTAGTTATTGTGATAAAAAATTTATTACGAAATATGGATTAAGTTCCCATTTAAGAATACATACCAGTGAAAATAGACACAATTGCATGGGTTGTGATCGTACTTTTTCGAGCAGAAGCGAATTAAAGAAGCATGTTACAACACACACCGGTGAGAAACCCTTCGGTTGTAAATTTTGTGGTACAAAGTTTGCACACTCTTCTTCTTTGAGTATACATATGAGAAGACATACTGGTGATACACGTTGGCAGTGTCGTATCTGTAACAAATTTTTTACACACTCCGGTAGCCTTACACGTCACATGATGAAACATACAGGAGAGAAGTTCTCCTGCAAGATATGCGGGCAGGAATTTAAACTTGCCTGTCAATTGTCAGTGCACATGCGGGTTCACACAGGAAAGCATCCATTCAAATGCACTCTCTGCGACAAAATATGCGATCATGGCGCGCAATTGCAAGCGCATATGATAAGCCATACTGGTAAGAAATTGAGCTGTAAGACGTGCGGTAGAAAATATACCAACACTCGTACGTTGAATACCCACTTAAAGATTCATACTGGCGAAAATCTATTCAAATGCTCGCAGTGCGATCGTACTTTTCCAATTGCAAGCTTGCTAAAGAAACATGCGAGGAGGCACACCGATGAGAAGCCCTTTGTCTGCGAAATTTGTGGTGGAAAGTTTGCACGACCTGGCGCTTTAACTGTACATAAGAAGAAACATACCGGCGAGAAATACTCGTGTAAAATATGCGATAAAGTGTTTTCGTGGGCTTCTGCTTTAAATGTGCACATGAAAAAACATACCGGCGAGAAATACCCGTGTAAAATATGCGATAAAAAGTTTTCGCATGCTCCCACTTTATATTCACACTTGAAAAAACATACTGGCGAGAAGTTTTCCTGTAAACTATGTGGTAAGAAGTTTTCTTGGCCTACCTCTTTAAACGGACATATGAGGACACATTCTGGTGAGAAGTTCTCCTGTAAATTATGTGATAAAAAGTTTGCTTGGTCTGTCTCTTTAAAAGCACATATGAAGGCACATGCTGATGAAAAGTCTTAATTTTGTACAATTTGCGGTAAAAATTCTCAAGGTTGGTGTAAATTTATATAAATGCGGATTAAAACGAAGAGATTGACGTATTTGTATGGTGTACTTTACACTTGAAACACATAGCACGCGATCTACCATTGCAGTTCGTTTATTTGTATCGCGAGCCAAAGCTTCTATCATCGTTTTCAGCTAGGTGGTGCGTCCTGTTGTATCTTCAACAATTGGTAGGATTTTACGCTTGATTTTTGGGCGACATGCACCCCGTCAAAAACCAAGCGTAAAAGCAACTTTTTTTGACTAAAATAAGCCTGCTGGTACGATTTAAAATGATGCAATGAGTGCAACATACCGGGTTCATTTAATTTAAACGTAGCGATGAAAATTAAAAAAAAGGAAATTACAAACGAAAGCAAAAATTTGATTTTTTTTTCTTTATCCAAACATAGGCGCTCCTACTCCGATTGAAGCAAACCAGCGGATGACTATTGAAGAGACCTCTAGAAAGTTGCGTGTGCAACTAATAGTTTGTGCAGTCGTGTTTTATTGTATTTATGTTATGCATGCGAACTGCCATAAAACCAAAATATTTACAGAAAATAAAGAGGAAAGTCAGAAATCCAAAGTGTGTAACATAAACAAATTTTATTTATTAATCAATAAAATATAACATAACTCGCAGTGTGTATTTTTTATAATTTACTTGGGAGCGCTAAATTACAAATAAAAAAAATATTTTTTTTGCCAATTATTTACGTATAACGGCACAAACGCAAACTTGGACGATACGCTGTAAACCTGTACGAAAGTGAGCCTTGTATACACTGCCTATATTGCTTCGTCGCTTACCAGCCGTCCAAGTATACTTTTCCCCCCATACGTCGCACGTTCAAGAGGAGAGACATAAAATAATTTGGTAACTGCATTGAATTGATTCATTACCTCATCAGTAAGCCTACAGAAACGAGTTGCGCTGTACGAAATTAGCAGAGACTAATCAGACTCGGGTTTATTCGTCTCAGAAGAAAGGGTTCGTGTTGCGTACTGGTTTCCCCGAGAATCAACAAAACACGAATCTGTCTAGTCGCTGCTAATCACATGAAGCAAGCTTACTTATCAGTCATAGCTCCTAAACCACGTCGAGAATGTGGCAGAGACCCATCCGTTTAGAACCAAGATTCAGCATTATTCAGCAACGATGGAACGAGGTGGTCTGGCAACAGATCGAAAAATTTTGCTGGAATAAAATGATGATGAGGACCATTCGTGTCCTCGAAACGGCCGCCCCGGACTATTTATTATATTACTATATAATAAATTAAACTTGTGTGGTGCGGAGGGTGCCGATACTTTTGTGTTGTTTACCATACTACGCCACAGTCCTTGCTATCATTATTAATGCTGTATATTCAAATATAGTATACCGCACAGCACTTATCTCCGAATATTTTTTTAATGTGAAGCTTTCTCTGTAAATTACACAGAAAAGGAATTATAACGCTGTAAAACCTAAGAAAACAAATGTTAATTTTATTTTAAAAAATGAAGCGCCATCTATTCATCTCGTACGTAAATTACTTACCAGATATCTGTAATACCGGCTATACCCGTTTTACGCACAAACATGCTTTCATCTCCTTCTTAATTCTCAATTTTGAGGTTATGTATTCATGGAAATGATAAGTGTAAAATGTGAATTAAACGTAGAATCGTGATACCAAATAAGTTATAATGCGTAAAATATATTTGATTTGGAATTAAACCGAATATATATACCATGTCTTCTAAGGAAAAGACGGAAAAAGTACTGAAAGTTTTGCTAATCGACTACGACAATTGCAAGGACGTTGAGGAGAACGAAGAAAACGACTATCATCTGCCGAAATTGCGCATCTGGAAGGTTCTAATCACCAGCGATGATTATTGGAAGAAATTGATGGAATTAGATTTCGATAATAATCATGCAAAAAGCTATTTTGAATCCTTGAGCAATGAACAGAGACGTCCCTATTTTACTTTTGGAGTTGCATGCTTGCTCAGCTTTGTACAGGCGAATTTTACCGGACCAGATTTTCAGAAATTCATCGAAGATTATTTAACATCTGAGACGTTCAAGGATGTTGATTTCGCAAAGTTACTTTCGTTGAATAATGAAGATATTAACATTAATACTAGGTTTCCGTGCTTATTGGTGGCGGCAAAGCTTATATTTCAAAATTGTAAATTGTGCCCCTTGCTGAATCTGTGGTGGTTGTGGCGAGTCTTAATTATACATCAGCAAGTAATGGATGAATTGAGCCCTGCTTTATTGTCCATTGCTGATCAATTACAAAAGGAAATACAAAGTCTTTCGTTAGATGGTAAGTCTTTATTTTGTAATAGGGAAATTAACACTATTTAGCTCATTATTTTAGATATATCAGGTCATTCCAGAGCTAAATTTGAAATAGAACAAGCACAATTATATTTAATGTATCGAAATGTCGCAAAAGCCGAAGTTCATATAGATTTAGCATGCGACATCCTTGGATTAAAGTACGAACTAGTTGGTAAACTCGGTAAACGTACCAAATATCAAGAAGAGGATATTCCTCAACTCGCTTTGGAAATATCACTATTAGAACGAGAAGGTATCGAACGGCCCCCAGTGAACATTTGCAACGTAGCCCAAAATATCCCGTTAAACGACAATATTCGCTTAGACAAAATAAAATATGCCATTTCTGGAGAGGTAATGCAATTACCAAACACAGAACAAAAGCTGATTTTGACGATAATACAGAAAATGCTGATCTCAAAGCCACAAGACGAGTTATTGTATGAAGAAATCAAACCATTCATCGACCTCCTCCTAATGCAAAACAACACGTGGCCCGTTAAAATAGCAACGTTGCTACTAAGAAGTCGTCTCGAAGCGAAACACAATCGTACCATTGAAAGGTCCATGTTACAAATCGGTGAGATCTTAAATTGTATCAAGAAAGAGGATCCGCATCCGTTGACGAGGATGGGTGGTGTTTACGGTGCGAATCTACAACCTATCTGGAAGACTGAGGCTCAACAAGCAGATGTAATGTTGAATTTGGGGTTGGTTAAGGCTAGTTTGGACGTGTACTTTAAGCTACAGCTTTGGGAGGAGGTTATCGTTTGTTACACGATATTGAACATGAGGCATAAATCGGCTGAAATTATCAAACAGCAATTGGAGCAGAATCCCACAGTGAAATTATGGTGTTTGCTAGGTGAGTGTTGTAAACTGGTCTATTTTTAATAAATCATGTTGGATTATTGTTAAAATCATTTCTTATGTGATAGCCATTTGTTTTATTTCCATTCTTCTCTAGGCGACGCGACCGATGATCCGACCTGTTACGAGAAGGCCTGGGAGATGTCAAAACGTCGCAGTCACCGCGCGCAACGCCATTGGGGTCAGTTCCTCTTTTCCAGAAAACAATACCAGCAATGCATACCACATTTCGAGAAATCCGTGAGCATTAACCCGCTGCAAAGCGTCGTATGGTTGAGACTCGGCTACGCCGCCCTAGAAACGGAGAATTGGCAATGCGCGGCGACCGCGTACCGCCGCTACACCACCTTGGAACCGGACGGATTCGAAGCCTGGAATAATCTAGCGCAAGCCTACATCAAGCTCGGTAACAAGCGGAGCGCGCATCAGGCTCTCCTAGACGCGCTCCGGTGCAACTTCGATAACTGGAAAGTGTGGGAGAATTTCCTCGTGGTTAGCGCGGAGATTTCTCATTTTTCCGACGTCATACGCGCATATCATCGCCTACTAGATCTCAAAGAAAAATATCTAAACACCGACGTCTTAGGCGTTTTAGTCTACGGAGTTTGTAGCAACGTTAACGACTCGGAAGGTCGCCCATCGAGCAATCTAATGCAGAAGACGCGCGAACTCATCGGAAGGGTCACTTCCCTCTATCCGGGCGAAGGGTTGGTATGGGTTTTATACGCTAGTTTGGCCCCTATTTTGCTCCTTCGAGCTCAACGCCTTCAAAGAGCTTACCGAGGTTATACGCAAAGCAATTGGGACAAGAATCCGATACGATGTCAGCAAGTCCTCTACGTTTGCCAGAAGCTCGCCGAGGTAGCGCTGAACGATCAGGTCGATCCCAAAGACACCCTCGTCAATTCCGTCAGGTTGAATCTTAGCTCGGCGATTTCGGCGATCAAGAAGCATGATTACAAGGATACCAAGACGCTGCTGCAGGAGGTGACGGCTTTGTTGGCGAAATTGATCGATAAGGCGAAGACCGGATCGGTCGGTAAAGCGGGAGACGTTCCCAAAGCTACTTAACTCCGTTCGATAGGACGGATAAACCGTTCTGTAAAATACATAAGGATATTTAATAAGTTCTAATGATTAGTTTTGATAAGAAAGGTGTATATGTAAAAAAAAAGAATTATACGAACCGTACATAAATAAATAAAAATAAAAGGAATTGTGTATTTTGCTTGCAAGTACGGCAATGACACTTGACCAGGGTTCCTAGGTTATACAGATCCTGTGCTGCCAACTTTTAGCAACCAAATCGCCACCGATCTTCAATCTACATAGATTTATATGCCCCCTTATAACCACACATGGGAAGAGTAAGAACTTCCACGCCCCGGGAGGTAGCACAATTAACCTTAATGTACAGATATTTCATTAGCAAGTGGAATACACTGATGAACAAACCTTTAGTTAGTGGATTTATTATATCCTAAGAACTTGATATTTTACATCAATATTAAACATTCATTGTCAATTGATTCTTGCATTATGTACAAGGTCCCAGAGTTGGTAACAAAAAGATCCCTAAATTCGTATTTAAAACAGTTCTGTTTGTGATGTAGTTTTTTTGCGATTTCCTCAAGTTTATATTTGTCATGTTTAACCTGCGATAATATATAAATCAACTCTCTTCTCTCGAGACTTTCACTATAAACTTAGTTACTTTAGTACTACAGGTTGGCATTAACGGTTGTATTCCAGCATTTCGAGAATTAATGGAATATTATTGTACCGGGTACATCCACCAAAACATTTATTACTCCATATTTATTTTTATCACTAAAGCACCAGATTTATTTAGCTGTGCCATATGCATATTTGTTTATCGATATGTAATACAAGCAACCATGCGCGTATAGCCAGAATTTGGTCAAGAGGAGGGCCAATTAGAGTTGAAATTTTGGAGACTTTTGTATGACCGGCAATAAGATACGACAGCGAAACTATTTCGCAGATTTAGAGCCCCTCCCTGCCCCCGTCGGGCTACGCCTATGCAAGGAACATTTGTGATAGATGCGATAAGACGTTGCCACTAGCCAATCGTATGGAATTTCCAACTATTTTGCATTTTTTAAATCCTAGTAATTCAATATAATGTTTATTGTTATAGTGTGTTACCATTGATAAGACAAGAATTAAAATATAAATTTTAGTTCCGTCGAGTAATTGAAGCCATAATTAAATATACAGTTCCGTTGTGCTTGTTCTCCGTTAAAAATAATGGGTAATTATCTCAAAGCTTCGATTAGAAAAGGTAAATTGATTTTTATTTAAAATTTCACGACCGACGAATACGATATCGTATTTTGCGTTGGTTGAAATTATTTTCTTCGTTTACAATAACGAGATGCGCGTTTAAAAATTATCGGGATGCTACTTTTGAATGAAACATAAAATGTTCAACCTGAATTTAGGGTAATTTAAACAACACATAAGTATCGGCACCCTCCGCACCACACAAGATTAATTTATTATATAGTAATATAATAAATAGTCCCGGACGGCCGTTTCGAGGACACGAATGGTCCTCATCATCAACCGGTGACCGAATGATGTGAGAAAAAACTTTTTCTAAAACTAAACATGCATGTACTATCAATACTTCTTAGAACAGATATTCTTTACAAGTGCCTATTTCTACCTCCTGCACGCCTTGAAGCTACGACGTGCGAAAAATAACATGCGTGAACTGTCCCTTCTTCCGAGAAGAAATATTGTTTTACAAGTGCCTATTCTACCCTCTACGCGTCTTAAACTACGACATGCGAAAAACACGGCCAGATGGACGGGAAGATCTCTTTTATGACCCAAAATATAAACGAGTGCCAGCCTACTGCAAAAGGTCAAAAAGGACAGAGTACGACAACGGTCCGTTTTCTCGGTTCATCAGATTTTTATTACTTTTTATGTAAACCGTCTGGTATGCATTTAATTCTCGCGGCGACGTTACGTTTTTAATCAATTTTAAGTCTTCTAATTTAATACTATGCCCGGTTTCATTTATATGTTGTGCCACACTCGACGCGTCCAATCTGCCGTAGCGATAATTTCTTATATGTTCTTTGAATCTAGTTTCTATCGCTCTTTTTTTAATTTATAACTATACCAATTATTATAATTTAACCAATCTATTAATTAAGAAGCTAATCACGGCCATTTTGTGTTGTCCACAGAGGGTAGAATTAGGCACTTGTAAAACAATATTTTTTCTCGGAAGAAGGGATAGTTCATGCACGTTATTTTTCGCACGTCGTAGCTTCAAGGCGTGCAGGGGGTAGAAATAGGCACTTGTAAAGAATATCTGTTCTAAGAAGTAGGGATAGTACATGCATGTTTAGTTTTAGAAAAAGTTTTTTCTCACATCATTCGGTCACCTCGGTGTCCTCGAAACGGTCGTCCCGGACTATTTATTATATAATAAATTAATCTTGTGTGGTGCGGAGGGTGCCGATACTTATGTGTTGTTTACCACACTACGCCACAGTCCTTGCTATCATTACTGAATTTAGGGTAATTTGATTTTCTCCCGCTAACGTTGGATACCACGCGTTAGGCGATGATTTTCGACAAATTTGTTACCGTTCCGTCAAACGTCAGAAAATTCTTATTTGCTCCTCAATTTCGCTCTGTAAAGTTTAAAAGAAAGGGGCTATTAATAGGTAGATATATATATTTTGTGTACTAAATGTTAAGAAAATGGCTTCTGCGTTAGAACAATTTGTAAATACGGTAAGAAACTTATCCTCGCAAGGTAAGAATGACGCGAAATTTTTCCGAATCGAGCGATCAGAGGTTATAATCTACTCTCCATAGGAAACTATCGGGAGTTGTGCGACTATTTAAGTAAATCGAACGAGATCTTATTGAAAAACTCGCCGCATCTAGATAACGTGTTGGAAACGTTGGATCTACAGCAACATTCGTTGGGTGTCCTATCAGTTCTTTGTGTAAAATTCAGCCTGCCAAATAGCGGTAACACCGCGGATAATAAGTTCGTTCAGGCGCAAGATTTTATCAACGGCTGTAACGGTGAACAGATTAGATTAGCACCGGATCTATGTGAGTACAAATTACATCGTAAGGGAATATTAATCAATTGCGTGATTTGATATAGTTTCAGAATTATGCCACTCGTCAACAACGTATTTAATCGAATTGAAGCAGCCGATGAAAGGAATTCTACTATTGAAGAAGGCGATATCGAAGCTTCAATTGTATGATTCCCAACTGACGTCCATACACGCGGATTTATGTCAGCTCTGTTTATTAGCGAAATGTTTTAAGCCTGCTTTGCAAGTTCTCAACGTAGATATAACGGGTATATGTCAAGAGGTAAAGCAATTTTTTTGATCTTACAATCAGTTATGTGTTTTTTTTTAAATTTCAGGGTACGCATGGTCCAAACGGTGCTCAATTCGATGCAAAATACTACTTACTGTACTTCTACTATGGCGGAATGATATACTTAGCTGTACGTAATCTTGATCGTTCGTTGTATTTCCTAGAAGTAGCGATTACGACTCCGGCCCATGCCGTTTCCCACATTATGTTAGAGGCTTATAAGAAATATATTCTAGTATCGTTATTATTACACGGCAAAGTAAGTATTCAAATTTCTATTCCAGAAATTGATTCTAACTAGGTGTTTCTGTAATGTTTTCAGGTGCAAATGATACCGAAGTATACATCACAAGTCGTTAATAGATTCATTAAACCCTTATCGCAACCCTACCATGATTTGGCTAATGCTTTTGCTTCGAATAACTCGTCCGAACTTAATACAGTTCTAAATAAGCATACGGAGGTAAGATGTTACAATATATACATATATAGTGATTGCTAAAGAGTTGCCGTCAAATTGTCTGGTGTTTTTTTTTTAACTTTTAAAGACTTTAGTCGGTCATTGTGTGTGTTTAATTATTGTTTAAGTGCTGATGTAACACCAGTTAGCGTAAAAATGCAAATTATGCTACGGGATTTTTTAAACGTTATTAGGATATGTATATCTTACAGGCTTTCAGTCGAGATCACAATCTCGGACTGGTGAAACAAGTTATGACTGTGATGTATAAGAAGAATATTCAGAGGTTGACCAAGACTTTTTTAACTTTAAGTCTGTCCGATGTGGCTAGCCGGGTAGGTCTCCCAGGTCCTGCTGATGCTGAAAGATATATTCTGCACATGGTAAGTCACTTCAGACATGCTGTACAGAGCGGGTAATTTAAGCAGCCTTATCACAGTAGCCCTTGTATGAAACTTCTCAAATACTTATGATTATTTTCGGGACACCTTGTATATTTTTTTTAATTTCCAGATTGAAGATGAACAAATCTACGCCACGATCAACCAAAAAGACGGCATGGTGGTATTCAGGGATGAACCGGAGAAATACGGCGGACCGGAAGTGCTTAAGAACCTCGAAACTCAGCTCGCCCTATGCATGGAGCTCGACAGGCAGGTCTTGGCGATGGATGAGGAGATCCAAGTGAACCCGCAGTACGTGAAGAAGGCGAGCGGTATGCAGGACGAGGAGCAACCGAACAAAAGCACCTACGCCATGTGAAACTCGTCCGCTTTCGTTTGTTCCGCGGCTTACGATCGAAAAAACGAATTGATTTGATTTGTTTGATACACGAGGACATTATAGCATTTTTGAAATTTTTTATATAAACAAAGTACATTAATGCGTGGATAAAAAGATATCCGATGAATAAAACAAATGGAGAAAAACAACGAGTTAACATCTAGGACAGGAAATTTATAATCGTTTAAATGGTTTCGATGAAATGTAATTAATTGGATACGATGTAAGATCAATACGAAAGAAATACAACATACACACACACATCCAAATAATAACACCTAAAAAACATATGCAACATTCACCTTATTCATTTTAAATGTCTTAAGTGGCAGTTAAGTTACGAAGAAGGAACTCGATATTTTGTACTACTTAGACACTTTTTCTTTTACCACGATATAAAAAAAAAAAACAGACTAACTTGTAACATTATTTATTACGAATAAAACAATTTTCCTAGTTCCTAGCTCGAATCAATATATGAATTGTTTAAACTATTTTCCTTTCGCAAAATATTTTGCTACCGAGTTACTTTGCACCAAGGTCTTTTTGTGGAGATAGAAGAGTCACAATTGTTGTTGACGGAAGGAAGTAAATAAATGAAAGACGTTTTCTTTTTGGCAAATGTTTACATGAAAGATTAAATAGAGTAAATATTGTAAATGTTTTTAGGAATTTTTACAATTAATTAGTCCGTTCTAATTTAATTCATACGATAATAATACATAATAAATATTTCGATCTGTAATAATAATAAAGTGAATATTTTGACAGAGCAAATGGTTTTCTTCTCTTGTTACTAACTATTTGATTGTTTGTCGTACCATTCAAAAAATTCGTATTAAATCTTTGTAGCAGCATCTGGTAGTCGAGACCTTTACGTTTCCTTCTTTGAATAAGGCGTAGTGTTATTTATATCAGAAATCTGTTGTCTAAATTGAAGAAAATAATTTTCACGCCCGTTAAATCTGGGAGTGTCACTTTGATGATCTCAAAAATTGACTTGAAGACAACCCGGCGTCTTTTTTTAAGTAAATTTTGAACGCTACCTCGAACTAAACCTCGGACCCGGAGAGAGGAACGCCCACAAAAAATAATAAAAAAAATTGTAAAACGTCTAACGGCTATAAGCTGATGAAGAAGTGAAAATGGGATCGCTCCGACGTTGTTTTCGGACAGCGTTGTCAGTTTGGGCGATTTAAAATTCTATTTTGCCATTTTTATTTTTAATTAGCTATTGGCGACGTGGATGGCCGACTCCCTGTGCCACAATATTTTCCATTCTAAAATAAATTTTTGGCTGAACTGTATCCTTTCTCCTTTCAAAATAAAATATAGATGTGAAAGTGTGATAATTTTATTAATATTTTCTTTACTTGTAAATGTACAGGTATATGGCGAATATTCATACAAGATACAATTACAAAAAAATAAATAAAATTGTATAAAATTCCAGCAATGCTTAAACGTTTTTTTAAATGTCACAGACGATTTAGATTGGTAGTTCCCACAACAAACATCATATTCCCATGATTATAAGAAAAAAAAAAGCCATGTCTACTATTGCCGGAAAGACCAACTTAATTCATCCAAGAAATTTTTAAAAATATACTGTATCGACAGCCTGAATAATAAAAAACTGTTGTACTACAAGTATTATTTTCAAATAAAACAAAAATTAATACCTAGAATTAAACTAATCTAACTTTAGCTGTCAAAATTGTTTCTTTACAGCACGGACAACCTGAGAACTTGGAAATTATTGTTTATCGATCAACTTGAAGTGATACCAATAAACTATTATATTTATAACTGTTATGTTTCTCTGTTCACAACATATTCATTATACTTTAACTATTAACACAGTAAGCGAATTTGTACTCTTATAATGATATCAGCGTAAAAAGAATGTAAAATTTGAAATAAATTTATTCTTACGTAAATCATTGGTCGATTGCACAACCCAACATTGATCTAAGATCATTCGACACAACCATCATAGGATCTTCAGTAAATTCGCTTATGTAATGTATATTTTTGACGGTGTTCTTAATGTCTTCAAATTGACGCAGATACTCCGGCCAAACACAATGTTCGAAATATCCCGGACAATCTGGAGGCTCATACACCCTTTTCAGTCTTCGTTTATAACACTCTTCTTTACTCAACGTAATGAAATACTTTAAATGACATAAGCTTTCGATTGGTTTATGATAGAATATACAAAAACCTTCTACAACTAAGATATTGATCTTTTTTTTAACTAACCACTGTCTAATCTCCTCATGTAAACCTATTAAATTTTCCGAGGTAATTAGAGGTGAACTTTCGGAACATTTTGAATCCGATGGATCGATTTTATATGCGGAGTCTGTTACAATCCCCTTAATATCATCGTACATTTTATCCATGTCTAAACTCGTAAGGATGTCGAAATTTATATGATTCAATTCTGGTATCCAAATGTGTCTGTCATCGTCTACAGGTAAAAAATAGTTATCTTGAGAGATAACACGACTGCCAGGAAAAATTGAACTTAAATTGTTAGCTATTGTCGTTTTCCCGCCACAGGTCGCTCCACTGATTCCAATAATTAACCATTGTGCACACATGGTGATGTAATTTTGTATTTTAATTTGGGAAAAATATTGCCGAAGTGAAGCTCACATAACCTAGAAAATTTGTAAAAATGTAAGTTTGATTTTATCGTTTTATCACCAATATAAGTACCTATTTCTTTTCTTTCTTAATAAGGTGTATTAAGCAATTATATTAAATGATGATTGAATACATCATATGTTTGTTGTAATAACTTAATAATACAATACAAATTACATAACCTTCAATAAGTGCGATATGTCAATAGCGGTAGCGGTGATTTATTCACAGTTATTTATAGATCACGCAGGTGATTCTACATTGCTAAATCCAGTGATTAGTGGTGACACAATTATAGTTAATTAATTGATTTATTGAATTTATTAATTATTCGTAAAATTAAAAAAAATATTTGGTTAAAACACATTTCCAACGGAAATTATTTAAATTCGCGGACAGTTTAGGTTGATAATTCCAGTAATAGTAGAGATATTCCCTAATCTCTGGGCATGTTTTATGCGAATTTGATCTATATTGAAAGAAGCCCATGTATTTTAAAAATTCGACAAATCAGTGATTACGTTCACGCTTGAAAATCACCGTTCCTCAAAAATCACCCTCACCATTCATGATGTGATTCAAATTTCACCATAAAGTAAAAACAGGTAGAGATAAAACCAAATAATGCACTTATTTTAATTGTATTTACAATAAATAATAATAATAGAAAAAAAAACTTAACATCGCAGTCTTATTTGGGTCCAAGCATATTCTCAGGTCTAACCCATTGATCGAACTGTTCCGAAGTCAAAATCTTCAACTTAATAGCGGTATCTTTTAAAGTAGCACCATCTTTATGGGCCGTTTTAGCGATCAAAGCCGCTTTATCGTATCCGATATGCGGATTTAAAGCAGTGACCAGCATAAGACTCTCCTTCATCAATTTGGTGATTCTCTCTGTATTCGCCGCGATGCCCGATACGCATTTCTTCGTGAACGTTTTGCAGCCGTCCCCGATCAAACGAGCGGATTGTAAGGTGTTGGTGACCATCACCGGTTTGAACACGTTAAGTTCGAAGTGGCCGTGAGAACCTCCGACTGACACGGCTACCGCGTTGCCCATAACTTGAGCGGCTATCATGGTGATGGACTCGCATTGGGTGGGATTGACCTTGCCCGGCATTATGGAGCTGCCGGGTTCGTTCGCTGGTAATACTATTTCGCCTGAAACATGTGGGTGATATTTCGGAAACATGATTTTCATAGATCAAGATGAGTGTCGAGTAACACTCTTACTTTAAAATTAATAAACACGAGGATCCCATAATAGGTACCCGGTTCTCGTACAATACAAGCATCAAAGTATTACGTTACCTAATCCACAACGAGGCCCGGACGCTAGGAACCTTAAATCATTAGCGATTTTCATCAGGGAGCAGGCAACAACGTTGAGAGCTCCGGACACCTCTACCATGCAATCCCTTGCGCCCAATGCTTCGAACTTATTCGGGGCTGTCACGAACGGTAGTCCGGTTAATTCGGCGATCTTCGCAGCCGCTTTTTCCGCAAATCCTATCCTGCTGTTCAAGCCGGTACCAACGGCCGTCCCGCCCAAAGCCAGCATGTACAATCTAGGCAATACGCCTTGAACCCTTTCAATCCCGAAGGTCAACATTTGAGCGTAGCCGCTGAATTCCTGGCCTAAAGTTAAGGGCACCGCGTCCATGGTATGGGTCCTGCCGATCTTTATGATATCCTTGAACTCTTTCGCTTTGGAGTCTAGAGCATCGCGCAACACTTTCATTCCTGGCAAGGTGAATTCGTTTAGTTCTTTGGCCACCGAAATATGCATAGCTGTTGGAAAGGTGTCGTTGCTACTCTGACCTTTATTGACGTGATCGTTTGGGTGGACGGGGGTTTTTGAGCCTAGTTTTCCTAAAAGAGAGAGAGATCACAATGATGCTACGATATTCTTTCAGGTTTGACCATGTTGACCACCGAAACCTTCAAGAAGATTCTATTATTAACGGTGAGTTGTGGAAACCCGTAAATTCTCGAAAATAAGAGAGATATACAGGGGTAGTCTGAGATGTTTTATCCAATGATGCTAGGCGACCGTCGAATTAAGGTTAGAGGCACAGCAGAGGAGGTGGGCATGTCCAAAGAACGTGTTTGTCATGTATTGATTGAAGATTTGGATACTAGTGCTTGCTTGCCCAGAACCAAAAACACATTCCAATGAACATTTCCAACGCCCTGTAGAAGGAACTTAAGCGAAATAAAGCGGAGGTTTTAGCATAGGTTCCAAATTTCACCTAGTTTTTAGGTGAAATTTGGATGCAGCAGTATGTTCTTGAAATTGAAGCACAGTCGTAATAAAAGACTGTTCCGTTTTCCCGGAGTGTCATTGAGCTGCGTTAATCGGTCACCTTGATAGAAGAAAGACAGCCGCCAAAATTTTGTTCCGCCAAAACAACACGTCAGTGGTCGTCAGAGGCTGTTTCCTTCTTTCCGTTTTAGGCTGGAAACTTTTCAGACTACCCTCGTCATAATGCTTATTTTAAGATTTTACTCCTTGAGTTTCAGTGTTAAGCTAAGATCGTCCTTACCTCCCAATATTTGAATACACCTATTGCTAACTACTTCGTTAGTGTTCATGTTAGTTTGAGTACCGGATCCAGTTTGCCAAACAACCAAAGGAAAATGATCATCATACAACTTCCCGGAGATCACGTCATCGCACGCTTGAGATATGGTATCCGCTATCTTGTGATCTAGCCCGTATTCCTTATTTACCAAAGCGCAAGCCTTCTTCAAGATGCCCATGGCGATAATGACTTGCTTGGGCATCCTTTCGAACGGTGTGCCGATTGGGAAGTTCAGAACGGATCTCATCGTTTGGGCGCCGTAGAGTTTACTGGCCGGAACCTTAAGCTCACCGAGCGTATCTTTTTCTATACGAAACTCCTCCATTGTCACCAAGGAAGTATGCAAGGTCCTCTTGACGGGATTTGGGGAAATGTAACGTAGTTTTAACGCTTGAAGACATAAGCGATTCATTTTAATACAGATGAAACGTGTTGAAAATTGACAATAATATAGAATGACAGATTCTGCTTCTGTCATCAGTAAAGGTAGTAGGTTTTGGTTTTAGGCGAGTAGTGGGTGCAGACGCGAATACTGGATATCCTGTTTCCTCAGAGTCAAGGATGTCAAGGATTATCGCGATTGAACGATACTCTTGAAAATATCAGCCATATTGGACGCCCAGTTGTTGCCATCGTTTTTCTGCAATGGAACTCTGAGCAGCTGAATTTAACCGTCGTCGTACCAGCCTGGTTAACGACGGAAGGACGGGAAAAATTGTAGCCTTTTCGATAACATCGGAAAAATTTAGAGAAATAGCAGGGACTGTAGGCATCTCAAAAGGACGTGTTCGTCATATGTTATGTGAAGATTTTACATATTTTGCTTAAAACGAAGTGAGCAGTGTACATACATTCCAAAACTTTTAAGCACAACCTGCAGGCATAATTTTGGTACTTTTAACTTGGTCTAAACACTACAGCCTGGGTCTAAATCCACTGTTGAGCTTGAAAAAATTCATCGGGCTTAAATAAAAAATATTGTCAAGTGTCGTCTGCATAAAGATGGTATTTACAATGCATTATAGACTATGTATGTACAAAACAGAAGAGGACTGAGAATGGCTTCCATTTTCAAAGCCTTCATCGGTTGCTCTTGAGCCATCATCAACAATATGTGCTAAAGTAGCAGTGTAACTGTAACCTTTACGAAAACCAGACTAATATTTAGGTAAGCCACTAGTTTTATCTATGAACTGGCGTATCTGCTTCTCAAGGCATCTTAGAAATTGCTGGTATGATAATTAGCTGCAGGTTAGGAATATTGTCAACAATGTTTGTTTTAGGGATTGGTTTAATTATTGAATTTTTCCAAAGTTTGAAGAAAAAGTAACTGCAGTACCTAATCCATAAGTAAAGGTACAAGTTTGAAAGATCATAGATGAAATTCTAGGAAATGTTGGAGAGATCATTGCCGTAATTGAAATTAGTTTGGACGTTGGAGGTTTTGAGGAGAATGGAATTGGAATTAACTTCAGTAAAAAAAAAAAACGAATAATCAAATGTAATTTTTTATTAATTTACTAAAAGATTACATTGTATCTTTTGTATTCATGTATCTGTACGTAATAATCATATTTAATTCTTAGTTCTTTAAATTATAAAAAGATGTTAGTTGACTATTTTATGCATTTACGTAATAATAGCATTACAAGTTGGTATTTCTGCGCATCATCAATATTCAAAGGTGAACGCACGTATAAAAAATCAAAAAAAAACCAGAAGAATCAAAACAATTGCATACAAAAAAAAAAAACAAATCTTCAACATCGAAGCAAGCCTTGATTTTGACGTCACACCCAATCCAATACGGCGTGTGTTTCGCGTCTAAAAAAATGCGTCATCAGCAGGGAAAGAATTGTTTTAATTCTTATTTCGTTAACAGGTAACGCGCGATACTCTCATCATATTTCAATTTATTTTTCTTCACATAAACAAAAGAAATATATACATATATCACTAATAAAACCACGAATAATAGCACCTCAGTTCATAATAGTAATGTTTTTTTTTTTTGTCTTCATTTACTTACTTAAACATAATCGTCACTATTTATTATATTTGTCGCTGACAATTCTAGGGTTCGTTTCCAAAAATGGGCGGAAGCCTAGAAATGACAGCGTTAGCGGCCGCTGAAGCCTACGAATTAGATCTGCTAGATATTTTCTTTTTTTTTACAATCACACTGCTTTTTTTTTTATCTTATCATTTCTCACTATGTACAAGTTATTACTTATTTCATATAATATTAATGTATAATGTTACTTAATAATAGTCTTCTTAATAAATTGTTTGCAAGAGGATCTCGCACGTCATTCTTTCATATCTTTGGTTCTATAGTGATTTCTCTTCATTTCTCAAATGTTATTTTGTGGACGATCACAATACACAAGGTACAAATAAACTTAACCCAGTCAAAATTGGAAGTTTATTTGTGTAGTACTGGATGTATCGTTACAGTATGTCTGTTAGATCAACCCATGGATCATTATTGCGGACACCTTTTCATATACGCAGAACCTACTTTAACAAACCTAATAGCGAATAGAAACAATAAAATTGATAGCTCAAAGATCAACGTATTTACGAGAGATTTTTTATGTTACGAAGGTAATTTTTATATTCTAACCTCGATAAAATTTTCAGGGCAATAAAAATTTAAACGCGAATGTGAAGTTCGCTAATTCGACCGACTCTCAAAACAAATCTATTCACAAACAAGTGAACGGGTCAAAAACAATAATTTGTTGCTGCGGAAGTTTTGGAAAATTTACAGAAATCTCCTGCCACTCCGCAGCCTCCAATGGAAGTTCAAGAAGCTTCTATTGTAGAACCAATTGAAACCAACTTAAACCAACCTAAAGGTTAAGCAAAAAAAAACACACACTGTGGTATTGACTTCTACATCCAATTTAGAAAAACTAAAAATCAGAAGGCTAGAAAAAATCAACAGGCAAAACCAAAAAGCGTTTTCGGCGATTCTCCACCAACATTTTACGACACAGAGCCAAGAGTTTTTCAAGCACAATCCGTAATTGTAGGAAAAGGACTGGTAGTGCGAAATTTGAAGATTTTTCTTTGGAACACATGAAAATGGTCTCTTGAGACGTGTGCCAATAAAGAAATTGTATTTGTCTTCTTTACGAAAGCAAGAATTAAATATTAATACAATTTTGTATTTTTGAACAATATTTTCTGTTGTCTTTCGATCAGATCACTTCGCTCGCTTCTTTAAACTGACAAATGTTAAACGATTGGAACCAAACTTAAAGAAGACACTATAAAATGTAACAGAAAGAAAAGAGGTGACATAAGAAAATTGTTTTCATAGCTAGGTTAATAACATAAAAAACTCCTCTCGTAGCATTGGGAAAAGATGATTTGGTGAAAGTTTTTTGCATCTTGCAATGTTGCCACATTAATACTGTTTAATTATGATATGTTTGAAAATCTGGAATTTCCTTGATATTTTCAGACGTAATTAATTACCTACATGAAAAAGTGTCCCGGTAGGGAATCGAACCTGTTTGTTAGCTTTGTTGTTTTCTAGTGCTCTGTTGGAAAAAAAAGTTTTCAGTTGTTAGTAGTTTTTTCTAAAACGTGAGAACTTGTCCAGTAGAGGAAATAAAGATTTCTGACTTTTGACATTGGTAATTTTTATTTTAGTGTTAAAATCACGTCGCATAATTCATTTTAACTTTCGACAAAGTTTACTAATTTGAAAAAGAAACAAAGATTAACTAAAATTATCTATTATTTCTTTTTTTTTTCAAAGATTAGAGGATTCTAACTTGTTAAAACCTGTTAAATCTTGTAGAAGGTGCTGCAAACCACAAGTGTGTGAAAAATTAATTAACTAATTCCTTTATTAAAACAGACAATTCTTTATAAAAATTTCATCAATATCAGTATCGTTTACTGATATTTTAATAACAATTGCATAAATACGCAGCTTTAAGAACCAACAAATTTCTTTTAAGCCGCTTAAAAAAAAAAGATCCTTTTTCTTTTAAGTTGACATCTTTATGAAAGTATCAAAAATATCATCTCTCTCACTTTCTCTTTATACTTGTTTTCTATTTCCTGCTATTAATCTCGCATTCGTACAATTCTATCTTTGTTTTCTTCTTGTATTTTCTTTTGCTGCACATCAACAACTCTCACGGCTCGCTTTAACCATAACGCAGATGCTGCGCAATTCCAACTTTCGTTTTCGCTGGATGGGATCTTCGCGAGGAGGAAATTTCGATTTCTCTTTTGGGGTTATTAATAAGGTAAATAAGATCGAATTTTTGTCGTTTTTTTTTTGGTATTATAGTGTAAAAGCTTTTGCGGCCGTGAGATTTTAGATAAACGCGATTTGAATTAAAGGTTTGATGTGATTTGTGAGTGGGGAAACAATTTTTAAGATTAAAGTTAAAGTCAAAAAAAGCAACTTCGAAGAACTAAATTCAATAAAAAAAAAAGAAATTGAGAGGAATGAATGAAACGGAAGTCCATTTCCACGACCTAATATTAAGTTTTTATCTTTGTATTCTTGTTGCTGATATTATTTTTCTTTCTCATTGCAAGTATTTTCATTTTTTAGAATAAAATCTAAATTTTTCGACAATTAACATTTTTATTTTTTCTTTTAGCTTTCCATACAATATTGCGATATATGGAGGGCTGTCTAGCGGTAATTTCGCTATTCAATAGAGGGTGCTAACAAACAAGCACAATCTTAAATGGAACGTATAACAACTGAATACGACGAAACGATGCGGTGTCATGACCATCTAGATTTTCGAATTTGAATTTTAAAAGTACCCTCTTGGTAACTCTCATCAAAACAATCAATTATATTTTTGAAACGATCCTATGTTCATTAAGAATACTACATGTAGAGAGAATACGGCGCCTCATTTTTCGAACAGTCTGTATATACATAGATAGGGAGGGTTTGAAAGTCTTCGCCGGACTCTTACGAATGGTAGAAGTTTGGACAAAATTAGTTTCTTTTACCGAACGCTATACATAGGGAAAATGTGGTAGCTCATTTCTCAACCATCCCCTATATACATATATATACAGGCTGAATTTAAAAGTCTCTGATGAATTCCTAGTGACGGTAGAGAATTGAAAAATAAAAGCTTTTTATTAGAAACGTTTTCTTCGAAAGTGCCCTACTTGATAGTTACGCAGCGTTTCACCTTGCATATAGAGAAAAGTGACGTTTTCGTCAAACGGCGTTAAAATACCTCATTGACGCCCCTTCCTTTAGGGGTGTATTACAAAAAAAAAATAAAAAATAGTCTCTCTGTGATATGTCAGAAAAATATTTTTATTCAAGAAACAAAAGAAATATATATATAAGAAACACAACAAAAAAAAAAAAACAAAAATTTACCTCTCCTTCTCTTTAAAAATTCTCGTAATCACCGCTCTAATTTAACAATTTAATTATCTTTTATTAAACATTTCTCTTGCACAAAGCTAACTTACTTACATCATTTTCTTTATTCACATCGTATTATACGCTATGTAGATATCACTAGATCACAAAATAAAAATCCTATATAATATACACATATTTGGTAATTGTTTTACAAAAGTAAGAAACATTTTTGATTTTTCCTCGCATTCATCATGAAAAAATATAATAATATACCACGGATAGTCTTTTTCGAAATCAATTCGCAAAAATATTTGCTCCTATTGCGTATGGTCATAATTAAAAACAAAAAAGGAAAGCAAAACATCTCGTATCGTTACCATTTTTCAATAATTACATCCCTCATTATCTATTACGTAATCTGTCCAAGGTAAAACGAAAGGAAACGTAGGCGGCGTTGCGAACGCGGTGTGTCGAAAACAGGACAAAGTTCTTTCTTCTCTTCCGTCATCTCGAAACGCCGACGTAATCCGCGGAGTGGACTGTGTAGATGCGCGCCCTTCCGCCGTATCCAATTCTCCGATTTTCTCTTCTTCGTAATTAGAATAGTAATAATAATAGTAAAGATTGGTTCCTACGGTGTATTTTGATTGGTTATGTACATATTTACAAAAATAGGATGATCGGGACGATGTGCAGGATAGATCGGAATTGGGAAAGGAGAGGGTTACAGTAGGAAAAGTGGTGGAGGGATTTGGAGCCGCCCGAAATGCCGCCACGCTCAATTGGAACGCGTTGGAACTATGCTAGTCGCCAGGATGTTCTGGACAAGAACGATTTATCTCGAACCATTGATCTATACATCTGAAAAGATTACGTAACTAAGTTAGGCGTTTCTCACAAAACTATGACGAATATTTTTGTTATAATATCGGACATAAGAAAGTAACAAACTTTATTGGGCCAGTCGGGGTAAAATTAAAAAACAAAAAGAAATAGAGCTCGAAGAGTAGGTTTGCGCGGAAGTAAATTTAATATTTCCGCACTGCCGAAAGCAAAATTAAAAAAAAATAGGACCTGGAGCTAATTTGCTGGGTGTTAGTCGAATAGACCATAAAACAGTCAAGAAAGTGATAGATGATTATCGCAATCGCAAGCTCTCTGAAATAGGCGAATAACAGGCACAGAACTAAGTAATCAGGTTGAAGTAGTCAGAAATTTCAGAGTTTCCGTTTTAACTGTAACTGTAATAAGAGGCCTGCAGTTAGACCATTAGTTATCGCAGTGCACAGAGTACTCCGTTTAAGATTTGCCAGAAGTCGTGCAGATTGAACAGTTGAAGAGTGGAAGCGAGTTTCGTTTTCGGACGAGACTAGAGCAAGTACAAAATCTCCAGATGGTCGCGAAAGAGCATGGCAAAGAACTGGAGAAAGATATCTTGACAGCACAAACTTTCAAAGGAAGCCCTTTGGTAACGGATCAAGAATCCTCAGGGAAGTCCTTGACATCCGCTCAGAGTTAATCCAGAATTATTCATTCATTCAATTAATTATAACATTATTCAAAACCATGTAATGACTTTTGCACCATTTTTAAGAAACAAGACCAGACAAGTTTTGGATTACTTACTATTTACGAGAGATTAATATTCATGGACTGGCCACAATGAAGCCATAAATTTCTAATATCATTTAATTTCCGAATTTGTAATTTTTTCCATAATTTTCCATTAAAAAAAAAATTAATTGATGAAGCGATGTTCAATTATCTCGAGTTAAATTGCTTTTTGTGTGGAGGCCAATCGATATTACAATATTCTGACATGTCTGAAGAAAATGGTGACATCGATTGGCCTCTACATTTTCCTGATTTGACCGCCCTCGATTATCTCTTGCCAGGATTCTTGATGAGAAAGGTGCACACAAACAACCCAACCATAATCCTAACGCTTAAGAACATTCGTCGAAACAACACCAGAAATCTGTGAGAATAGGTGGCCTGCCATGCGCCTTTCTTTTCAAAAATAATGATAAAAACTATATTATCAATAAATAAAATATAAATTATATATAATCATGAAAATTTTGTATTACACAGAATTTACGATTTAAAATGAGAGCAAGAAGATATCAATACTCACCCTTTATGGTATATGCACAAACAGGGTAATCGGGCTATCACATCACCTTGACTTAATTCTTCTAAACATATTACACATTCGCCCTTATCATCGGTCAAGACGTCTTCTGTGAATAATCAAAAGAAAATCCAAACATCAAAAATTACTTGCAAACAAAAAGCATAAAAAGTAAAGCAGAAGTAATATAGTATTAATTATTATCAAATATAAAGAATAGTTTAAATTGATAGTGCTGCGGAACAATTCAATTCAAAAATTATCGGGAAAAAATTTAAAGCAAAATATGATTAAAGGAGCCAGGTCTCGAATGTCGACGTAAGATAAAGATAGGTGGAATGGGGAAGCGTGGGTAAATGTCAAAAGTCAGCGCCGCCACATCATCAATTTGGACGTAGTTAATGGCGCTCGTTTGTTTGCCTTCTGAGTTGTTGTATCGATTGATTTCGGCCTGTTGGAGCGAAAGGAAACAAGGGAAAATAATTACGCTTGGTTGATTAACAAAGGGTAGAAAATGGTCTATTATATAAATCCGTATATCTCACATGAGTTCTAGGTATCGTGTTTCCGTAGACCCTGGAAGTCCTGGAAAGGCAAAGCGAAACAAGCATAAATAGAATTTCATGGAAAAAAACCAATGAACTGTTGTTAAAGATTATTAAGGGTACATATTTTCTTGAAGCTCGTTTCTGTGCCGTTTGATGAAAATCCAATTGCCAATTAAGCATTGGAAAATGATTGACAGGAATAGAAGAGGTAGGTGCAACAATTAGGCAGTTCTATTTCGTGACAAAATAAATTTCGTTAGTTTGCTTCCGGTGAGGATGCTCAGAATACCATGAATTCATCTAACATAAACAACAATGAAATTGCAAAATAACCAGTTGGAGGAGGTGAAAAGATTCCAACAATGAGAAAGAAAACGGAGAGGAAAGGTTCCATATGAAACACTAAATCATCCACTGCTTCTTCTACAGCGAGAATGGGAGGGGCCGCGACAAATTAACCTTCACAAATGGAGACGGAGGTAGGGGAAGATGTTGCGGTGAGAAAGTTGACCGTGAAATGGATATTTCCGGGAACACTGGATCGACGGGGGCTCCAGAGCAAGTTGGTAGTAATGAGGGCGGTGTCTTCAACTCCAGGTAACGTGCGTACTCGGCCTTCTCCCTGCGGTACCGGACCTGATGAGACGTAAGTCCAACTGCCGCCGTCATCTCTTTGATGCTGATAAGGCTCTTCTTACTCCTGGCTTTTATGGATGCAATTAGCATTATCGGGTTGGTTCTGGGGCCTTCGACTTGCTTTCCAAGTCCTTTCGGTACTCTTCCTCATGAGCCCGCCGCTCAGGTTGACGTACAGCCGGGAATAAGGCGAAGGACAGGAGACAGAAAATACATTTACTCCGGTCCCTCGTACCGCAGTCCTTAAAATACCGGGCCATACTTTGTTTCACCGCACGAACATGAAACCTGATAGACACGAGGTTTTCAGAGGATTGAGGTCTTTGACGTGAGAGTAACAGTTTGAAATTGAGTTGAAAAGGTTGTTCCTAAAGGGGATTTTGCGAATACGACCGGTAACGCCTTGAATGAAGAGGAGATACGTTTGCTTCCGAAAATTAAAATTAGATCAAGGGGATTGCCGTGGTTAGGGGTTGATGTAGCAATTAATAGTAGCTTGAATTTCTTTCTTAGAATCCTCTAAATAGCCCCGAAGATGTCCCGTAAGAGTTAGGACCAAACGTCGGCAGAAGTTGACAGCCTACGGGACAATTGAAGTATCTATTTTTGCAGTAGCTCAGAGATATGCATTAAATGAAATATTTGCTGAGGGAAAAATGGGAAAAAAGTCATGCAAAAAAACAGGGTTGTATTTGTAAAAAGGTTCCACTTTTACTTCCTTAGAAGAAATCAGCGTATTCAAAACGAATGAATACTTCAAGATATACAATCAAGAACAGTAGCATAAAAAAAAACAGCACATATATCTTACCGTTGTATGAAAGTCGTGGCTTTGTTAGGCACATAACTAGATGGCACTCGATATCATCAGGAATTACGAACTTACTGCATACAGGACATTTGATACCTGGAAACAAAAGAACGGAATCAATATTCGGTGCAGTATTAGTTTCGAGAGTTAAGAGTTGATAAAGCATGCAGTGCTGAGCATATTAAATTTTATTGAATGTTTTTCTTTTTGTTATTTTGCGTCGTTGTAGTTCGCGCATTGCACAATATTTGTCGAGACGCGATTATAATCACAGTTGCAATCATTGAAATGAGATCTGCAATTGTAGCTTTTTTTGTTTCTGTTTTGGCCGATATGAAATTACGTCAATGTTATATAAATAATTAATCTATACAGTGTGTCCAAACGTTTTGGCAAAAACCCATTGCAGGGAGCTCTTGTCTTTCAATCGTAGAGTTCGCATTCCATATTGTCATCCTTAGATTCAAATCCTTCGTTCTTCTCTTCTTTAGTCGGACCAGCAGCTTAGGTTGCCGGAGCGACAGCAGCGGCTGTAGCAAACTTATTCCAGACGTTCTTTAAAATCAACATCTGTAACAGCAGCAATAAGCGAATCCACTAGCTATGCGATCCCAAATCTTCTCGGTTTGATGTCCAAAATTTCCAGAGCTGTTTAATCACCTAACAGCTCCATATAAGGATGACGAGATGTTCAACACGTTCAAGACAGTAGTTTCTGAAGCACCAAGCTTATCGCCAGGAGATGTACGTTGTTGATGAAATCCTATCTTATGTTTAGGTTCATTTGGTACCCAAATGCTATTTTTTTTTACTAGCTTGTTGTTTACTAATGGCGATAAGAGTTGTTGAAATGCTCGACGACAGAGGTTTAATTCAAAGAGTCGTTGCGAAAACAAACTAACAACGGCTAACACGACGTACAGGAGCATCTTGATCCATTCATGATAGATTTTAAAATTCAATGAGACTAGTTTTAATAGTCGCGGTTCGTCGAAGGTTCCAGCTTCGTACAACAAACACACTGTACAAGAAGCAATTAGCAACTTGTAGACATCACGTCACAATATTTTCTCAACCCATCGCTTCGATGCAGCTGGTAAGTGGGCGGCCAACCTGTAATTTGTAACTAAGTAGGTATCTATCGGTCGTGCTGTCCTTCTAGCAGATATGGAACATACTTATGTATGGATTGACGTAGAACATATAAAGGTTGTATATATCGTTATCATTATAAGGTGAAGACTTGTATCGGATGGGCAGAGAATCGATTTTCTCCGCTTGAATGCATCGTTTATTCTCCAAATTGATTGGTGTGCCATATGTCCGGGTGAAAAAGCAATCTAAACGAAGTGGTTTTTAATAAATGGGATCTACTTACGTATAGCAAAAAAAAAGTGCTGTTTGCCCATAGCAGATCATGAACCTACGAATTTTAGACGAATATTGACACGTTTCCATAATTTACTTATATTCCTTGGAGGTTGCAGCCTACGTTTGAAGAGATTCTGCCAATTTCCAATGAGGATGTGATTGGCCGTATGAAAGTTTTCAGCTTATTTTCCCTATATCGAGAAGGCTTGATGCGACTTGTATTCCATGCTATCCCGTTAAAAGATTGTTTAGGGCATGTTCTGAAGGACAAGAATTATTATGGGCCGCGGGACTATCGCGATGTAGGACAGACTGAATGTATTACAAAAACTAATAATGTACTTTTTTAAGTAAAAGCATAATTTGGAAAAAAATATTTTGGAGATCTATTTGAGGTTTTCATTATTAACATCATTTAGTTGATTTAGTTATTTAGTTAGTTGATTTTCTCCTTCAAATAGTCGTGCTGTACGAGAATTGGCCTTCCTATGAAGAAGGATGATGCGACGTTGTCCATTATTTTTCCTGGTTTCATCGACGACTTCTTTCGAACAAATTGTTGTGTACCATTCAGCATTAACTATTCGCCCATCCTCCAAATCAATATTGAGTACAACGAAAGATACAAGCGAGCATTTCTTTGGAAGGATTTCGTGAACGAATAACTCGTTAGATTCGGCTGACCCAAGAACGTCCAAAGGGTCAATTGTCGCTTAGTTTCCGGTTCGTAGGAATATGTCCAAATTTCGTCACCTGTTACGATATTGTACACGGACTTTAAGGTTGTTACTTCGAATTTCTTCAGCATTTCCTTACACCAATTAAGACTTGAGTGAAATTATACGGAATCCATCGGGAACAGATCTTTTTCACGCCTAAATGTTCGTCCAAAATCGAATGTGCTGAGATGTTTTCTAATATTGTAGTATGCATAATCTACTGTGAAATTAATGTAAAACAACTTGTTTTTAATGTGCAGCAATTTTAATAAACACTAGTGCACGTTGAAAAATAAATTTGGATGATCTCCAACTCTGTTCCTTTATTTCAATCACAAAAAAAAATTATAATCTTTATTAATAGAAAGGCGAATTGCCGAGTTCTATTAAGTGAAGAGTTAATTTCTACACGAGAAAGTGCTTTAAAAATTATCTGCTATGTTTACACAAATTCGCTTTCGCGAACAAAAGTTATGGAAAGTTATTCAAGGAATGAAAATTATTTAATCTAAACATCAGAATGAACACTACAGATAGTGAAATTCTTTTACTTTTTTTTTATATTTGCTATGAAAATTTCTTTCGCCCTGTTGCAATGATATCAACAAATTCTGTTTAATACAAGTTTATTTAAAAAGTTAAACAAATTAGCTCTATTCTGTGCGCGAAGAAACTTAAACGTTGGTTGAATGATATCAAATTATTTACTTTTATAAATAAAAAAATAAAAATAAGTTCCGATTAATTATTAGAAATATCAGTTTTTTTTTTAATTCTCTTTGATAAATCTATTGAAAGAGATAAATAAATAATATTTAACGCAAATATCTTGAGAAAAATCGTATCTATTACCGTCTCTACAATTGCAACAATGAGAATTTAGATTTGTAAAAACTTCAGTAGCAAATTTCAATGTTAATCCAGTCAGTATTATGAACTTTGGAACGTTACCATAAACAACATGATGGAACCCTTGATTGGTATCCGGTTCCTCATCTGGTACACAAGAACCAATCACAATCCCCATTACACCCGGCACCTCTCAAGTTCCTCAAACGTTTCCAATTGTAACGAAAAATTTACAAAAATCAAGGTACTACCGAGCAAGAAAAACAATGCAGGCGACTGCATTTCATTTCCATCCTCAAAAAAAACATTTCATAAAGAAAAAGCTTCTTTTAGAACTACTTATTTAAACTTCCAATTTTGTTCACATCATCTTCAATTTAAAAATTAACCAAGTACTAACTTCCGAACGGGTAACCAAGTCACTAACTGACCACCAGCTCGCCTTTTAGCTAATACTACACGTCTATTTCTATGTATGCATGTTTATACGTGAAGGTGGTTCAGGTTTGTGGACGTTAACGTGAAAACATGCGCGCATGTTTATGTCAATTGTCCAGACGTCAATAGGAAATATAAAAGGCATCGCGACGCGTCGATAATGGACGCACCGCAACACATATCTTCCAGTTTAATGGGCGACGTATGCAGAGGGCCGGCGCTTTTAACGCCTTCTGCAATTTACCTAGTACTTACGTCACATGAGAGTTAATTAGGGACACGTAGAAGACATTCCATTGGATGTCGGTCATTTACTACATAAAGATAATCGGATATAGAGTAGACGAGGAAATCAGATAAAAAAATGTACAAGTGCATTGTTAAAAAATTAACGTCCAACTTGATTTTGTGATTTTCCAAATAAAGTGAAGCGAAAATTGAACAAATTGTTCAATTTGTTTTTTTATTGTTTTTTTTCTTCCAATTCATTAAAATCCTCATCGTCATCTTCTTCATCTTGATCATCTTTCTCCGAATATGACTTTCTTTATTGACTATATTCTTTTTTCCCTTTCCTACCTAAATTCTCTTCAGTAATTGCTTCTTTCTTCGCAGATTCTGCCGATTTATTGTCAATTTCTGATGAATTATCGTCTTTTATATCTTCGTTTATTTAATTACTACTTTTTACAGTACGTTCTAACGGCTCAATTTGTTTGTTATTAACATCTTGTTCGTTGCGTGTTGGTGAAATTTCCTCGATAGTATCTGAATAAATAACAATACCATCTATTGCAGTAAATTAGGACACTTATCTTATAATCCGCTTGAGATCCATTAGAAGGCACTTGCTGGTGCACCTACTAAGAATGGTAACTCCTCCAAAAATCATCTGGTCACGTAACCTCACATTGGAATCAGCCTAATTTACAATACGTTATCGTATAAGGTTCCATATATTATTAAATTTATCGTCCAAATAATATCGTGAACACATTTGATACGATTACTCAAAGCTGTTTAGATCGAAGATCCGATGGACTAGACCAACGATAGATTTGATGGTGCAAGTTGCGTCGGTCTTTATACCAAAAAATATATTTCAATGTTTTCTCGTATAAAAAAAGATTTTCTTCTAGAATTGTCGGTGGGATAAGGTGACGATTTCGTGGAGATGATCTAAGGAAATACTCCTCGCTTTTTGTAGTGGCTCATGGTCGTCCACTGCGTTTTTGCTTTTGTTTTATATCTGTTTCACTGTGCGGCGCACACAATATTCGTCTCGAAAAAATTCATGACGTGGTAATGAATGATCGAAGATTGCATGCACAATCCGAATGATTCTTATCAATGATTCATAACCGAAGAACCCCGAAGAACAGCCCAAACATTCGGTCGCCGGTTGATAATGAGGACCAATCGCGTCCTCGAAACGGTCGTCCCGGACTAATTATTATATTACTATATAATAAATTAAATTTGTGTGGTGCGGAAGTTGCCATTACTTATGTGTTGTTTACCAAGCTACGCCACAGTCCTTGCTATCATTATTAGTCCAAACAGGTTCTTTCACGGCCAACCGGCGCCAAAGAAGTTTCCCTCTTGCCAAGTTCAGGTACTTATAAAACTTCTGCGGTATTTATTCAGAAGAACGATGCAATAATTAATCATTAAACCATCAATCTTGTTCTGATTTCAACAATTTTTTGGGAACCTTCGTTGCAACATCCAGTAAGGTTACTTCAATTTAAATACCCGCAGCTATTTGCACATACGTAAAATTTATGAAACAATTCTGACGCATTTATTTGTATACCTACAAAATTATTTCTTTCCTTGTACATTGATTCGTTTATTTATTCAAATGACGAGTCCCTTCCGCTTTATCGTAATTAAACTTTAACAGTGTCATTTCTCTGGGCAAAAATAAAACCGTTGTTTATTTCAGGAGGGCTAGATAAGAAAATACGGGCGAACAATTCCTTTACTGTTTGTATAATTATCAATTAGACGTAATTTGT
The DNA here is from genome assembly GCA_902654985.2 of Oryctes borbonicus. Classification (NCBI taxonomy): domain Eukaryota; kingdom Metazoa; phylum Arthropoda; class Insecta; order Coleoptera; family Scarabaeidae; genus Oryctes; species Oryctes borbonicus. The sequence goes on from LR736911.1 coordinate 575,289, forward strand.
TGTTAGTTTCTTTAATAATTCATTTTAATGCATTTATATCGTGTATGTTTACCTAATGGCGAAGGCTAATTCAAATTTAGGAAATTGTTATACTAACAACATATTTCGACTTGAAAGATTACCCAAAAGGTAAAAAAATCTAAATTTTATTAGGCTTAATGGAAGAATTAAATTTAATTTAAGAGCAGATTAAATAAAACGCAGCTTGCTTGTATTTTAAGAATACAACAACTCTGAAAGTTAAACTACATTTTATTTTCCTAAATTGTGCAAAACAACCTCCTCGATATTATGCGAAACGATTCTATTTTTAAATTATGTATATGGATTTTTTTTTATGCGATACAGCGAAGAATAACGACGATAATGATAGTCGGAAAAAAAATTCGTAAGGTTGAGGTAATGTGTTTTTTTCCATCGTAAACACGCGGTATGATGGTCACGTCCGACATTGTTTATGTGTACACAAGATGTAGCAGAGCATTGCAATATCTTTTATCGATTTCGACTAATAGGAATGTCAAATTGCTAAGAGCAATAAGTTTCTCGGAAATACGTTCTTCTTTCAAATGATTGCTGAAGCTGATGAAAGTAAAGAACTGAATAAAGTAAACGATACGAAGAATGCAATATCAAATGAGAGCTCATTAAAAATTTGTTAAAAAAAATGAGTGCCGTAAACAATTTAATTGCGTCTGCCTTTTGTAGTATTAAATTGGTCCAACTCCAAAAGTAAGTTAATGCAAATGACAGACGTCGTTCCTGCCGGGCTTAAGAATAATTAATTTTTCCTCTCAATTATTATGATACAGGCGACGCGCCGGAGATGCATAAATTTGAAAATGGAATAAAACGCAAACTGTTACAAAATGACTAAATTATTTATTTTTTCCTGATTCATTTAAGTTTATACAGTTTTGAAGAAAGTATCGCCCAAATGGCGCCCACCAATCTCCAAACACTGAGTAGGCCTTTTTCTGAAGTATTCGTTGTACTCTTTGAAGCATTGCCACAGGAATTTCGGCGATTTGGGCTCGAATGTTGTTTTTGAGCGGGGGCGATTGTTGTAACCGCTCGATCATCTTCTTCAAAAAAGTAAGGGCCGATAATCCCACCCTGTCGGAGTGCAGAGGCCTCTGGTGGATCTCCGGATCTTCGTATCACCCCAATGGCGCATATTCTGCTTGACACATCCATTGAGGTAAAAATGTCGTCAGAGAAGAAAACGATACCGTCTCGAGGCAACGCAGCAAGCATGTTTTCACTAGCGAGTTGTCGGGCTTCAAGATCATGTGGTGATGAACATTCTAATGTTTTTATCATTTCAGATGAAGAATCCCCACAACAGATAGTAAAGGTGAAAGTGAGACAGAAAATTATATTGCGAAATCAATAAACAATATTTGTTTTTGGAATTATCCATTCAAGCAAAAACCTACAATGTCTACCATCTTTTTTTACATTTTTCTAAAGACATACATTTGTGATCTATACAGTGTCTTTAATATGTTGAAAAAATTGAAAAATGTATAAATTTATTAACGAATTTAATAAAAACAAAAAACCATCATCGCAGCTTTCGTGGTCAGAATTAATCTAGTCAAGTAAAACATTGTAAGGCGCGAATTTTCCCAGTTATCGTTGACCACCGTCCAGGATGGTGACGTTTTGGACTATGTTCAACATTTAAATGACCTTCACGCAAACAAAACCGGGTTTAATGTTGTTTTTACAGTAAGGACATTGAAAAATTGGATATCACAGTACAAGAAGAATTGATAAGCATCAGCATTAATTAACAACTTAAGGTGCAGTTCAGAATGGAGTATCATCAATTTTATCATCAAAAGGGTATACATGTTCCTTATCTTCCATTACGGACTAATGCAAAAAAAAGTTTCTAATATGCTTTTCCATCTTCCTCGTCGAAACGGGTATTGCCGCAATAATCAAACTTCTTACGAAAAACGAGGAGTCAAACATTGAAGAATTACTATCAAAGCATCAGGTTCATCCCTTCCACTAACAACATTATTTGTGTGTCACCTACGTAATATTTTGAAATTTTTGTTTCGTGAAAAATCAAATATTCATTTGCATTTTGTACCCGTTCAATAAAGATCTGAATAAAAATTACGTTTTTTTTTTCAATTGTCCACTCTTCAGTGGCCCTACACATTAAAGTGAGTAGATTCTGCAGACAGAAGGTCCACGTAAAAAAGTGATCCACGGGACAAAAAAGTTTGGAATCTGAATCTAGCTTGTATCCCAGAATCGCTACCGCCTTGCCCTATCTAAAAATAAAGCCATATAGCTTGGACTCCATTCACAAAATTTTACACAAAACACTTGCCTCGACTTGCCACCATACATCTTGCCAATTACACATGAATACGTAGTTACAATTTACAATTTCAATTTTCTGTTGCCAAGAAACACTGAGCAATACAATTCAAGCTCTGCGAAACTGCTGATCAAGTGAAGTGGTCTGCTAAAAAATATTTTCTTTTCTGTAAATTAATTGTTACTTTTAACATACAAATACCACGTCTCCTGTTCAAGATGTAAGCGGCATTTAAGACTAAAGATAAATCAGACGAAATGGCGTTTAGTCGTCTTGAACGTCGTATAACGATATTCGGACAGTTACAGAATTAGTTGTATCTAATCCGAGAGTTAGAAATAATATCTTTATCATTTATCTATAATTTCGTCTATAATGTTTATATCATCTTTATAATTTGCGTGCAAATTATAAACGTATAATTTACCTGCTAGGAATATCCATAAGATAGCCAGGATTTCAAAATAAAAAAGAATCGTTCTACATCGATCAGAATAAACGAAAATAAAAATAAAGAAAAAACAGCGCAATTTTTTTCGAAAAACGTTCAGATTATTTAGAATTTGGCAAACATACAAGCGGATGTTTTCAATTGAATTACACACTGTTTTGGCAAACTCTTAAGAATCTTAAAAATGTATCATCGGTATAAAAGCAAATTTCGCTTGAAATTAAGACATACGAAAGAAATGTAATTTACGATGGTTGGACAAGGTTTCGCGGCCGAACGAAACTCGGGGTGTAGAAACATATATCCGCGTGATCCGCATAAATTAATGCGAGTGCAATTCGATTTGAAATCAGCCCCAGTTGGTCCGACTGCTAAACCCGGCATAACTTCAAACGACTACAATTCAAATCGCAATTAGAAATTAGTCGAGGTTTCGGGTTGGAAATTAGCTAATTGAAATACTCGACTGGTTACATGACTTATAGAGAATTTTATGACTTAAATGTAATAAATGCCTCCTTGTCCTGAAATTGAAATGTTATCCATATTTGGCAAGTTTAGCTCAGGTCCTTTTGGATTCCCTGCATGGATTCTTAAGGGATTTAAATATAAACTAGTAAAACACAATTTAATAGTTGGTTTCAAATTATTTATTATTAGAGTGAGGACGTTCGGTGCGAGTGTTAGTCAGCCAAGCGTCGAGCGTCGGGTATATGCAGTAGCGTAGATGAAAGTTATCGTTAAGTACGTTTACAATACGATTGTTCGTTGTAAATTGGCTCCGTTGGCCAGTACTGCCCTCTCTGCCTATCTCCTACGTGGCAAGTTACATGCGAGACTTAGACTGCCAGCGAATGTAACGCCAATGACAAACTGCACGCAACGTCGCCACTCTATCCATTATGTAATATACAAGGTTGATAGTCCGGTGTTTCTAAGATAAATGAAACGATATTAAAAGAGTCACTTATTCGTCTTTTTTTCCCCCTACTCCGCAATCGATTTTCGCCTTTTTTGGGTACGGTATAACAGGTATTTTTGCAGATGTTCGAAGTTATTTTTATTAAGCCTGTTCACTAAAGAGGATAACGTTTCAAACTAGATATTCACAATGTCATATTTTAAACAACTGAAAATAAGCTACAGCCAGTAGTGATTGTACGTGATTTGTTTAAAGCATTGCGACCATTTGTTTTCTGACAAGTTAAGTTCTTTAGATTTTAGAGGCTAGCAGAGCTAGTGATTGGATCCTCTCTCATCTCCCGAATAGATTTCAATTCTTCAATTTACTGATGATGTGGTTGAATTGAACATAGCAGTGCCTTACGCTAGTGATGGATCGCAAATTCGGCGCGGCGTCCTTGTCAAAATATGTTTACAATGACATAAATCAAGCACAGAAATGAAAACAACTCTTCACAATGTGGAGCTCGCATTTATTAAGATTGAATCGCACGATAGATTTAGCTTTGTATTTCTCGTTGCGTTACCTTAGCTTTCGTGTGTTTTCGTTTGATGTATTTTACGGGTCAACTTTGCTCTTTTGGCCAATGCTGCTTTGCAAGGCCACAAACTAAAACGACAACAACAACAATCAAACTGAAATACGAAAATACGAAAAAATATGGAATAAAGTTGAAAATCCAGCTTCGCATACAACCGGGTTCAAGTCCTCTGGTTGACGAAGTATTTCTTAAATAAAAAACCGATGCACTGCTAATATTAACGCCAACGAAGCTATAGAGTTACAATTAATTAAAACCTAATTTTTGCCCGATATTACTTATCTATACTAGGTATAATCGGAGTGCCGCTACTTAATTTTTCAATATTGTCCTATATTTTATTTTTAGGTTTGTTATAATAGTATAGATAAGCAATTCTTTTTTGTATTATGCTAACTTGCTTGAAACGTTTTATCTGTAAAATAAAGTAAAAAAAAAATAGAATATTTATGATACTAACGATAATTCATGTAAGATGATGTGCCACACGATCAAGCAATAATTAATACTAACACGTGTAACAATCGCATAATCATCAGTAATCAGACATTATTTTTAATTTCGGTTTTACTGTCATACTCGCCACATCGAAATACATCGACAAATATCGATAACATTCACATTAACCTTAATGTGGAATTTCCGAATATGTGTTATGGAATTTATCAGATCAGGTAGATAAGGGCCATATAGTCTACACTTTATTTTTACTTTTCCACTAAATATATTTTTTTATCATTATCAGATGGAAGCTAATGCAGGTATTACCAAGAATTACATTTATGTAAAATGTTGAACTGATAAGTTTGTATTATACGGTGTTTTTTTTTTTTGAAAATGAAGCACCTGAAATATTTAGAAAATAAAATTTCCAAGAACACGTCTACTATTATCGCAAGTGGGACATGCTTCAACCTACAAGTTACATTTATGACGAATATCCCCTCAAAAATTTTAGCGACCCATCGTGTGATACCTCAAAAATGAACCAAGATTAGATCTACATCATGATAGGAACACTCGGGTAGACTTTGAAATAAAATCTAGCAAGTAAACAACACAAAAGTATCTCCGCACAACACAAGTTTAATTAATTAATCCGGGACGGCCGTTTCATTTCACTCATACAAAATTAAAAATTGTATAATTATAAGAGGCTCGGCTCTTTTTCTGGGGGAAGGTACGAAGTCTTCCATGTGCAATTAATTCTCGTTATTTTAATTTTAATATTCGTGGATCATCCAAATTTAATTTAATATCTGCAGAATTTATACTATTAGTCCTTTATTTGTTAAAAAAATCAATTAATATTACTTTATCGGGATTAATGAAAATTATTTTTAATAATTTATTTTAAGTTATGCACGACAAAATTCACAATGTCATCTACAGCATCGTTGGCTGGTGGATTGGCTTTCCTGTAATAACGAATATACAAGAAGAATTTTTTCGATTTATAAATTCAGATTTAATCAACAATCAAAGCATCATATTTCGTTAAAATTGTTAAAAACAATTTTGAGGAAAACAAAATCAACTCAAAAAGCTCCGGTAAAGGAAGAAAACAGTATTTAAGATAAGGCTTGTGATTATCTATTTCATTTTAGAAAAACATCGGATTTGGCCAGGATATTTGGATTAGGAATTTTTCAAAATGCAAAATTAGTTCAAGCAAATTTAGATTCATGTTTAGGCAGCAAAACAATCTTTTTAATAATTTCGAAATTATTAAAAATATGTCGTATCCAATGATATATTTAAATGTATTTTTCTCAAATCTGCAACGTAATTAGATCTTCTCTCACTGACGTTGCCAATACTTGGTGTGGAAGCTTCACTTCAAAAGATGATTTCGAGTCCCATCACTTGTCAAAGTTCTACTTTTTTGGCTGTAGTGCAACCCATGTTAATTTATCGATTGGCAGCAAACAAAGGACTCGTTAATTTTTAGAGCCTCATTGTCTTCTAACTAAGTCACATTCATGGGAATGACAGTAGCTACTCAAAAAAGAATCACAAATTTTCAGAATTTTTTCAAGGTTCTTGTTTCATTGTATAGAGTGTTCCATTAAAGAAGCAACTCTATGTTTTCTTGGCGGCATCCCGTGTATACAATGTTGATAATTATCAAACATTTATTCGGTAAAGGTAAAATGGTACAACTTTTATTTCAAGAATTTCTTTTTGTATCCTCAATAGGCGCTGAAATAAATAGCGGTCAATATAAAATGAATAACCTGTACAGCGTCGTATTAAGGTCATACTTTTTTTTTATATTTCTATTTACTTTCATACATTTTATCTTTAGACTATAATCTTCCTAGCTTAATTCCAACTAAATATAAACACATAAAAATCTTTAATCTATGAATAACCGTGTTAGGCTGAAATCGGTAACTAGAAAGGAAGCAATCCCTGGTATTACGATTACAATTCGTATTTTCCTGATCAAAATCATCTTTAGCTTTCCTCTGCGAGAAATTCCCGTGCTATATACACATGTAATTAGAAAATATTCTGCATCATATTCTTTATCAACAGTGATCTCTTACTTTGGCCGGTAGTGTACACTGCCGTTCAGAGAAGTTCGGTCGGTTGGTAAAAAACATGAAAAGGTTACAGAAACAAACGAAACTAAAAACAAAATGCAATTTTATTGTATGTACTGGTAAAAAAGACAAAAATAAATAAATAAAAAGTTATTCTGGCCTAATGTAACGTACTGAACCTTATTTTTTTTTTTTCATCGAAGAAACCTCCTTTGCCGTTAATCACCGCTCGAACTATTCTAGGCATTCTTTGGATAAGTTTTGTTAAAATCGATTGTGGAATATTAATCCATTCATGTTGCAGAATATTCCGTAAATGTTTTTGTGAAGTTGGGCATATTTTTCGGATCCTCCTGTCCAGTTCATCCCACAACAACTCTATCGGATTCAAATCTGGGCTTTGTGGGGGCCATGTCATTACTTTCAGGGTGCGCTGTTCTTCTTGCTCCTTTAGATAGTTCTTACACACTAACGCAGTGTGTTTTGGGTCGTTGTCATGCATGAATGTAAAGTTACGGCCTATTATACGCAATCCTGATGGCACTGCATGATTCTGGAGTACTGCAAAATAATTTTCCTTCCTCATTACACCCTGCACTCTGCATAAATCTCCCGTCCCAGCAAAGGAGAAACATCCCCACACTAACACAGAACTACGCCCTTGCTTCACTGTAGGCACAATGCAGTTCGGGGTCACTTTATGGTTTTAGATCTTCGGACATAAACTCGTCGATTTTGTCCAAAAACCTCAAACTTTGACTTGTCACTCCAAAGCACGTGTTTCCAATCATCTAACGACCAATCTAGATGAGAACGGGCCCACTGTAGCCGTTTTGCTCTGTTGCCCCGACGTAATAAGGGTTTTCGAATGGCAATGCGTCCATGAAGGTCCGCTTGTTGAAGTCGACGTTTTACCGTACTCGCCGAAACTTGTTCTTCACGGCCGCGATTGACTTCGGCTGCTATTTGTGGCGCTGTTAATTTTCTATTGCGTTTGCTTAATAATACAATTCTCAAATCTTCAGCTTTTGTTGTTTTCCTAGATGCTCCAGGACGAACACGATTTTCTATAGTTCCAGTTGAATTGCTCATATTTATTTTTTCAGCAATTTGTCGCCCCGAACATCCTTCTTCAAACAGCGTAATAATGCGTGTACGTTTCTACACTGGTTGGTAGGCTTGCCACGTGCCATTTTGAAGTAAATTTTCTTAAAACTTTCGCGCAAAAACGACAGATGCACACCAACACACGTTTAACAGTAAAACGAAGCAAATTTATATCTTTACGCCTGTGATAAATAAACAAGAATGATACTGCGGCATATTTCCTAAACGTATTGTTCGTTAATAATCCCCGAACGACCCGTTTCAAAAGATCGGTACTTCCGAGAAATTCTTGGAATGATAATAAAAGGGACTTTATTGTGGTCGTCGCAATATTTCTACTTTACATAATAATTTATGGCTTTAATCCCTTAGAAAAGAGTGTATGCTTAATATTTTTCTAATTTTATGTATTAATAATTGTATACAGTGTGATATAATAGATTTTTATTGTATGACCGAACTTCACTGAACGGCAGTGTACACCATCGAAAATCTGTTTTGCTTCCAATCACTAACCGTAAATATATAACATGTACACGACGATCTATTTTTAGAACTTGGTACGAACACAAACAAGGTATATTATACGCGGAGATAACTCTAGTTCTAAACTCATGTCTATTAGAGATTAAAACAAAAGATTTAGTGCTCTGGTCTGGACGAACAATCAGTCAAAACATATCACTCACGCAAAAAAAAACATAACGGAATAAAAACAAAAATAAATTTCAATACGAAAATCACACCCGATACTCACCAGTTTCTTTGTTCGAAGATCTGATATGATGCGAGAACGATACACTTTGCCCCATTTTTATGCTTACTACGTTAGAGTAATTTTCAAATTTATTATATTTGATGCGGATTTATCTATTCATCCAATACATTAAACCAACCGACACTATTTTTCTCAGTTATAGAACACGTTTCTCGTACAACTTTGTTTTCCTCCTTGATAAGAGGCATGAACTGGTAGTAAGAGCAACTGACCGTTCGTAAACTCGTTCTTGTATACTAAACCAGGCCTTGCGTATTGACGATGAACGACGTACGACTATATACGTGTCGAGAAATACTCGAAATACGATAAATGTAAAACACAAATCACCGCAAACAGAAAAATATAAAAAGTATCACGTTTTAAAAACTTGATTTTTTATTTAATACGACGTGACTGTCAGAGAATAGTTCTCAATTGACCGCACCGAACCGTTTTCTACACACGAATGGATCGCCTTGCGTTCGCCCGCTAGTCGTTCACGGCTGGCTGCGTTTCGGGAGGTTTTTTTTTCGTTTTGTTTATTGTACGCTTGTCGATTGGCGTTTGTCCGCTTATAATTCATAATTTTATCTACCTCGGATGCGGAGCGAGTTGTCGGCGGTTTGCAAAACGGATGGCTCTTCAAGGCGAAAAGATCCTGTATTATTGTTTTATCTTTAGCATTATACAGAATTTACTTGATTTATTTTTGCCAATTTGGAAATCTCGTGCAAACTACACGAATTGGGGTAGATATTTTTTTTTGAATGACTTAAAGCTTTTTCTTCTCATGCAACAAAGTGCATGCCTCAATCAAATAAAGATGTTGTTTCACTCGGTCTTCGAAATATTAGATCTTTTGCTAGTTTACAACAATTTCTACAGTTTCTTTTTAGGCAACATTCCGCCCACATTGGACATAATTCTGACTGCACTAAATAGCGAAGATATACTCCTAATTGCGGACAACGAAATGCCATTATTTATGCTCGTGTTTAGATCTGTTGGAAAGACGACAAAAGTTGTCTCTCTTTTAAATTTCACGAATATTGCCCTCATAAATGACTTAAAGTAAATAAGCAATGCCATAAAAGTATCGGGACACTCCGCATCCCACAAGTTTAATTAATTAATCCGGAACGGCTACTTCGGGCGATGCGTGGATCCCCATTATCAACCGTATGGTCGAATGATGCGAGAGACATAGCAAAGCTCGTGAACACAAAGATTCAACGATGTGCATGTTAGGAGTCCTGACTGATGGATCAATCCTGGCAACGAGAAAGGATTTGTCGCAGGTTATTAGTACCATTTTCTGTACAAGAAAAATACTGCGGATGCTGATAATAAGCCCAGCAAACTCAGTAGTAATTGTCGGCAATATTTTGTATCACACTCGCAAGACAAAACGGATCCCTATCACAGCCACCAAGATAAATGACATATTCCTTTGTGTTCTCATAATTAAGGTAGAGAAAAATATAGGTACGTTTGATGAACCAGCTATTCCATCTTATGTTTGATTATTTTACCTTTTTTATGACGAGAATTAATAGGGAAAAGTGAAATTTATAAGAAGAAGCAAAAAGAAAAATTAGCAACAGCAGTAACTAGCATAATCGGCGCAATTTTCCAGTTCTATTGATTTAACATAGTCTACCGGTGTTGACAGTTCGACGTGTGCCAACGATTATTACAGAATGGGCTTTTAGAGTTTATTTAACGTATTTTGGATTGATCTCGGTGATCGAACACATTTTTTTTTCATTGATCCCAGCAACGCAAAAGCAACCCCCCACACAGCACGGTTGATTTTTAATTCATAGATAATCATCTCTGAATTCGACAAAATTCTAATGGGGTTGGTTAATTATCACAGTTAATTCTGCAACCTGATACTTTTCCCAATAATACAACCTCTAATACGTATTTCAGTAACAGGTCTAGACGATCGGGGTTCATATACGGCACAGACGCAATAATTATAACAACACAAAGACAATGGAAAAGGTATTTGCAGTTTTTTAATACAAATACGGTATACAAACGTGCACAACATTGTTTGCTAATCGTGGCATTGACGCCTACTTCGCGATTTCCCTTAACGGAGAAGCTTTTCGTTTTACTTAAAGCCAGTTTAAACATTATAGTGAAACAAACTAGTAACGCCACTGCGAAAAATATATTTGGCAGCTATTTTGGATGATCACTTAGATAAGTTAAATCGTCTGGCGATCTCTAACGAGTTTGATTTGGTTGACCATTACTTATTGTTTATCGAAATTTCTAATTACGAGATAACACTGAAAAGGTGGTGAAGACGAAGTTCTCCGTTGTGACGACTGTCGTTTGATTTTAGGGTCAACACTAATAGAAAGGATTCTTTAAACCAAAGAAATTATTTTTTTAATCATATTTCTTTGTTTCTTTCCGATTATTTCTTTAACCCCCTTTTTTCTTTGAAAGAATATATCATTAATTCAAGAAACCTATAGATTTAAACCAAATCCCATAATTTCCTTAAAAGAAAGTTTTTTTTTTTCCGTTTAAAGAAAAACCAATTTTTTTACCTTCAGCATGTAAAATGTTAAAATTTGAAATATTTTATTAATTCGAAGCGTTCTTTTATTAGTTTCCCTGTTTCCCTGAATGCCCGATTTACTTGCACGATGTCATTTGATAACACTTCCACAAACTATTGAATTAAACATTAAAACGTAATACTGTACGCTGTGTCACACCTTTTCCATTATCATCTAACGATAATATAAGCAATAAACAAATGAATACAAAGAAAAACGAAGCATCAACCTATTTCCTCTAATCTATTCCGCGTGAAACAATTAATCTAAACGATGTTTTCCAATGATATTCGTGCCGTACGTAAGTGGCTTGGGAATTATCACATGTCACCCGTTTCTTATACGTTCCTCAAATTACGCCTATTTATTTATTATATCTATTTTTCACGAACATCTGTCGCGATATAAAATATAAATAGAGATAGCGACGCCGATACGCAATTTTATACAATATACAACGCAGATCCTATTCGAGAAATCGCCGAGTATCTAGCAAGGAGAACGGAAATTTCGTAATTGTAGGTAATGGGTCGTGATCTTGCAATCGAGTAACGGTAAAACGGTAAACATTACAGCAAAACAATGATTAATATATTCCTATGCACAATAGAAACAGACTTCGATTATAGAAAATTGTTTTTAAAATCTGATATTTCGAATAGTGTTTATGTTTACAAACAGAAAAGGTCTTAAATGTGCCTTGAGGAACCTTAGATGTACGACAATAAAACGACATATTTAATTAGCGAGTTTCAAAGCTTTTATTTATATTATTTTTCTGACAATGTTAAGATAGAAAAGTAAAGTTTATCACTCCACGATTACTGTGTTAATATATAGAAATATATAGCAATATAGCTTATATACAGCAAACGCGATAGTTACATACAAAAGGTTATCTCTGCAATACAATAATAAAACGAGGCAATGAAATCTATTAAAAATATTTGTCTTTTGTGTTGTTCTTAGATGTATAACTACATACAATGCTGGCTAAAAGTAACTTCCGTCCTATTACCTTAAGCAAAACGTGTATAGAGTCTCTCGTGAGCGTTAAACTTTTGGTTATGAAGCGCCATCAGGAAAGACAGGTTTCAGTTTGACCAAACCTCCTACACCCAACATTTCCAAAGATGAGAGGAATATCCGTTAAGAAGTTTAAATCTAATGAATTTATTACCATTAATGCCGATAAAAGCAACGCTAGAGTAGCTCTTGGCCACCCTCGATATGTTGACAAGCTGATGGAGTTGTTAGGTGACGGGTTTTATACGCTTATATCTAGAAGCCCGACTTCCAAGATAAAAAGGGAAATTAGAACTTTTACTTAACTCAGCTCATTTCGTGGAACTCATCTGCAACACATCTCACATCCTTAGTTAGTCCTTATTTCTTCTATATAATTCCAAGGACAATTTTATGTGGTACTGCCATGGGTTCCCCTGTCTCTCCTGTCGTGGCTGGAATTGCTCTTAATGCAGGGGCTGTGAAACCTAAGGTATGGTTCCGGTATGTCGATAACACTTTCATTATCTGGCCCCAAGGCAAAGACTCTTTACATGGTTTTCTAGACCATCTGAATCGTCAATATCCGGGCTTCAATTTAACTATGGAGGTACAACATAACGTTGTACTCCGACGGTATCGAAAGCCGACACTCAGTCGACACACCCGGCACAAAAATTCTTAGTTATCAACTCATTGATGCACCGAGCGATAACAGTCTCTGCTCCCAATAATTTTTCCACCGAGCTGAATCTTGTACGTAAGACCCTCCTCAACGATGGTTTTCATAATAAGGATATTAACAGCATCATCATCTAACACCTTCATCCAACCAGTAAAGTAACGAACGATAACACTGCCACCCACCTAGCTAGCGCTTATCATCCCTATATCCGCAAGGTAATGGAGAGAATCGGAAAAGTTTGGAAAAAAGAAAACATCAAAAGGATCTGCAAATTCCTCTCAAAAATTTCCAGAAATTCTTCCGTCTCCCAAAGACAAATTTCCTAGCTTAGCGAACAAAGGTGTTTATAGAATCCCTTGTTCGTGTGGTTCGGCGAAACAGGACGCTCTGTCAAGACTCGTTTAACAGAGCCCGAACGTTACGTTAATTGCGCCAATTGGAAAAAATGAAAGAAAGAGCAAAGAATGTGTAAATCATCGTGTTAACATGTCTTTAGATAACATTTTCTTTTCCGCTCCACTGTATGCCAACAGAACGCGATTTTTGCTGATGCATCCAAGGCTAATCCAATCGTAAATTGTTTCAGATCGTAATACTAACATAATAAGTGCAATATGGATGCATTTTATACTCTCAACGGCGAGTTCAAGAGAGTTTATTTAATATTGTTCAGCGAGATCAATGAAACCAAGTAATCACGCCATGCTATCAACCCGAGTTGTACGTAAGTCTCGCTTGGAGTTCGAAAATAGCCTGCTTTAAATATAGATCCCCGCCGCTGAGAAATCGGGAGTTCTGTATCTATAAAACGGTATCGGTACTCAGTATTATACTTACGCTAATCTCCTACTTTCTTGGATGACATGTTTGTAGAAAGATAAGCCGGAATATATTTTTGTGTACAAACCTGAAATTAGCCCATATTTACTTTGTAAAGTGATAGGTTTTGAGATGTCTGAAGATTTTCGAAAGTTCCAGTTTATTTAAATTGCTTTAAATGAGAGTTTTATGATTAAAAAAAAGAACGACACTTTATTTCAAATGAAAGGTTAGTAGATGGTTGGGAATTTTACGGTAGTCCGAAGATCCGGACAAATCCATTTTTGGGTTGTCAAACAAAAGAAATTCGCAAAGGGTTATAATACAAAATTCAAAACTCTCTTTTATTCAAGTAATTTAAGCTAGACCCATTGTAATAGGATAGTAGTTATGATGAAGTAAAACTACATCGAGTAAAAATTTTATTTTTCGATAAAGATCGAACGAATAGAATATTTATTCAAACATATTTAGTGTGCAGAGATGGTTTCCGAAAATACAAACATTTCAGATTAAACCCAAATTTACACAAAAGATTTTTTGTTATTACATCTACCTTCTATCGCATTATAATATTACGCAAGCTACCTAATTTTATTTTTTTTTTCCAATGATCTCTGGCGCTAGTTGAAAAAAAGGAAAAAAAAAAAGAACAATTTACGATGTATCATACCTATTACGTGACTAATAAGCGTATAAACCTAATGATGTGGCCTATACATACAACATTAGACACAGCGTTTAATTGGTATACCAAGACTCTCCACACAAAACTATATGTACACTACCGCTCATAATTATTTAGGCACCCTAAATTTGTGATATAAATTATAATATATATTATATATATATATATATAATAATATTTCGTAGTTTTATGCAATGCACGTCTAAAAGAAAGAAAAATGTTTACAAAGTTTAAACTTTTGTTTCGTCAATGTGACCTCCTTTGGATTTTATTGCTGCAGCGCAAAGGCGCGGCATTCTTGCAATCAGTTTTGCGAGCGTGTCTGGGGTTATTTTCACCTAAGCTGATTGTAGTGAGTTCCACATACTACCAACGGACGTTGGAGCTGATTGATGTGCGTGTCGGTCAAGTTCTTCCCACAGCAGCTCAGTTGGATTCAAGTCAGGGCTCTGGGGTGGCCATTCCATAATCTTTAAAACTACTTCTGTCTCCAAACGCTGCAAGCAAATATTCCTTGCATAGTTTGGACGTGTGTTTTGGGTCATTATCCTGTTGAAAGACGAAATTCTGACCCAAAATTCGTGTTCCTGAAAGTATCGCATGCTGCTGCAAGATATCCCAGTAACCTTCTTTTTTAATGTACCTTCAATTTTGACGATGTCGCCAACAGTTGTGCCACCAAAGCAGCCCCAAATCATTACAGATCCATCCCCATGCTTCACTGTGGGGACAATACAGTGCTCACTTGCACGTTCGGCCACCGATCGTCTGACAAATGTTCGCCTTCGAGATCCGAAAATTTCGAATTTGGACTCATCGGTCCAAAGCACCTTACTTCACTCTTCCACAGTGCAATTTCGATGTTCACGGGCCCATTGGAGTCGTTTTCGTTTGTTTATCTTTCTGCAGCAACGGCTTTTTCATAGCAATTCACCCATGAAGACCGGCTCGCTGTGGACGACCTTTCACTGTAGCCACACTAATCGGATTCTCGCGATGTTCATTTACTTCTGCGGTGTACTTTCGCCTATTTCTCTTGCTGGTGACTACAATTTCGCGATCTTCTGCAACTGTTGTCACGTTTGGCCTTCCACTTCGTGGTTTATTGGAAATACTGTCACTTGCCTTATATTTTTTTTAATGTTATAATCGACAGTAGCAGGGTGTACTTTTAATTATCGGGCAATTTGTCTATTAGTTTTGCCACTCTTATGATAGGCAACTAAAAGCGAACGTGTTTCAATACTTAGTTCCTTTTTTTTTCGCCATTTTAAACAATCGTCACTCTGTATTTCTTACACCACCATGAATACTACAAAACAACTGATCCTAATTTGGAAATTTTACCTTAAGGCTTACACAAAATTAGTATAAAATCATTAGGCACACTATAATAAACGGATAAATCTTTCCGGGAATTCCTACGCCCTCTTATTGTATTTGCATATTAATGGGGGTTTTATGACAATAATCCTGTTTCAGGTAATAGTTTATTTTAAATAGCTTTGTCGAATAGATTTTTGCGTATTATAATTCTATTTCAAATAAGTATTCATTTGTGGAAGAATGGTTTTTAAAAACAGAATATTGTATAAATAATGGAGGAAAACGTGGGTGCCTAAATAATTATGAGCGGTAGTGTATACGTTGCATTTATTTGCAGGGTAAGCTCTGTGAATGACGAGGTGGCTGCTAGACAAATGATTCGAATATGTCTCCGATGAGTTTATTACATGTAAAGTGAACCGGGCAGACATCCGAGTTAATTACGCTCTCTTGGAGAAAACAATTCAAGATGTAATGAATCGTCTCCGTACCACTTCGTTTTATTTCACCAGTCATGACTTGTGACTAAGCCTGCAGAAACGAGTTGCGCTTCGCGAAATTAGCAGAGACTAGACAGTGTTGCCTACTGGCTTCCCCGAGAGTCGACAAGACACGAGTCTGTCTAGTCTCTGCTAATTTCGCGAAGCGTACTCGTTTCTGCAGGCTTACTTGTGACACGTTGCTTTGTTGTGTACACTATTGAGAAATCGAACGGTTTTTTCGATTTTTGCTAAATACAGGTATGTATATGTAAATTAATCCGATTAAATTGAATGAGAAAAAAAGAGGTTTTTGTATTTGAACAGCATGTTAACCGCTGTTAAAATCTAAGACGGAGTTTTTTTTTCGATGCACATAGATTATCACTTTGCCTGGCACAGAAGTGTTGCCAATACACGACTACACACGTCAACAATATAACACGTTTCAATACACAAAATGCCAATAAAGACGTTTGTGATGTACAAAGGTACATAAAGACATTAATTAACGGAATGCAGTCCCGCCGTTATTTTTTTCCGGGACAGGGATAGATTGTTGGACGACGCCCAGCTAGTCGCTCAGATGCAGGCCAACCCGATCGGGACCTATGCAATAAATTTGATCTTACACCCGAAGCGGACACGTTTATAAATATACGGCGCGAGGCCGGGTTGCATACGAGAAACATCGGATCGTTCCCAAAGGTCTGTCCGCGGAAATAAATATCCGAATCGAACTTGAACGTAAATATGTGAGCGGTAAATAGAAAGATAGGAGGAGCGGCTGTGATTTAAAGGAGAGGATTTCGATGTTCGAGAGTTGAGTAAAGATTGTCAAAACAATAGCAGGCGAAAGGTAATATGAAGTGGGCTTAAAAATTACGCCAAGGATATTATAAATGTTGTACAGAGGGCATTCTCAATATTTACACTTCGTTACGTCTGTTTGCATCTTTGATGGTTTCGTAGCAAATTAAATTACCTTCAAGTACAAACTGATGTTCAATCGAACTGGTCCAGTAAAGTACTAAATACTAAAGATGCCACGTCTTAGTGAATATACAGTGCCCGACATTTGATTACTCTCATCCCACAATTCGTTGAAACACTAACGTTGTAGTTAGAATTACCGTAAAAATAGATAAATTAAGTCCCTTTTACAAATCTAGGCACCAGTTTGCCTTAACAATTTTAAAAAAGAATTTTTGAGGACTTTTAAAAATGGCAAAAATATTAGCGATTCGAAATCTTGAGGCAAAGCAATTGTTGGCAGCAATTGTTGGAGCAATTGTTCGGATAAGAAATTAACCGACAAATCGAATAGAACCCTTTAGCTCTTTTGGTTTGAGCGCTTCGAAGTTGAAAAAAAGAATTTTCATTTGTTTATTTTCATGTTGATTTTATAAAAATTATTTTCCCGAAAAGTACAACGGATCAATTGGTAGCAGTTATAAGGAAAACTAACACGATGTTACGCACATGTTCTAGATTCCAAAAATCGAACACAAAGTAGGGAATTCCGTTAAAAAAATATTAAGTCAGGTAGCTTTTATGTATTTAACACAAAAAAAAAATACCGCACCTTATCGTACGTTTATGACAAAGTTTTCAGAATTGCAAAATCTGCAATCGTTCTCGAAGTACCGTGTTGTACAATTCATCGCTGAGCGCGCTGTACAGCAATGAATAATTCAAGCCTTACGCGATAGGCAACCAAATTAACATATACATAAGAAGATTATACAGCGGATGACAAGGAAATAATTCCATTGAGTCAATCTAAAATTTTGATGGTTTTGCTGTAGGAAAAATTCCAGCTGCTCGTTGTTCCCCTTTTTAAAGTGCATTGTACAATACAATGTTATTTATAAATTTATAGAATATCTACAACATTGTTCTAGAATGATAAATAATAATAATAAATTGCAACACATTGCAATTAATAAAGAGAGAAAGAAAGAAAAAAGATCCATTTGAAATGAGTCCCAAACGAACTTCCTCTGACCCTTAAGAGCTAAATTTCCAAAAATTATTACGTGTCTACACACAAAAGGAACCTACTGTCCGAATTTCGTGATTGTGATTGGTTCTTATAATTTCAGATGAAGAGTCCACCATGTATGTATTTTGTATATTCTTCTAGAGGCTCTACTGAAGATAAAATGTCAAGAAAAAAGACGATGAAATGTGGTAAGCACATTTGTCCAGCAAGCGGAAGGTGGCAGGTTCGATTCCTTGCCGGGACGATTTAAATACGTCGAAAATTCCAGGAAAATTTCAGATTCTCAAGAAGAGGAATATTTTGTTAATATTCGTTGCGTGAAGTATCTCTACTTCAGCAATATTTTTGATTAGTTCCCAGACTGATAACGATATAAATAATATCGGTGTAAGCGTAAACCCGCTTTAAATGTATATTTATACAACTTTCAAAGCTATCATATCTAATATGACGACTGAACTTATTTGCGTAGCGAACTTGTCTAAAAATAACAAACAAACGATAAGATGGTCCATCGAAATACCGATATTCTATGGCGTACGTAACGTATGATTACAATTTTTCAAGGTTAGCGGAATCTTCGTGTGATATTTTTACGGCAAGCATTGCTGAGGTACCGTCAACATTAAACGTTTCCCTTATCGCCGAACGCCGATCAAATTTGATACTTCGTGGTGGGAATTTCCAGGATGTACCAGTATTGACGACAATCATAACATCGCAGTGGCGTAGCACAATCTAATTGTTAGCGTTGTACGAGTTGTAGTTGCATTAAAACTCAAATAATTCGGGCAGTATTTAAGAATTATCAACAATATGGTATCGGGTATATCGACTATACAAGGTTATCAGAAAGTAAGAGATATATTTCAACTTATTATAGAAGTGCAATAAATTAAGTCAACAACAACAATCAACTCAAATTGAGTTTCTTGAATAATTCCCATGTCTACCTAACCTGTTCAATATGATATCCATTTTGGTATTGACGCTTCCTCCAAGTTATACACCGTCATATGCAACATTTCGGGTCGAATTGCGACACTAAGCTGATGATGATAGCTTGGTTATTGAAACGTACTTCCGGTGCTAGGGTAGGGGTTTTAGCGAAGTGTTTTATAGAGACCTAATGTTTTAAATAGTTTAGTTAATCTTTGTTTCTTTTTGAAATTAGTAGATTTTAACAGTAAAATAAAAATTGCCAACGTGAAAAATCAGAAATATTAACTTTCTCTACTGGACAGGTTCTTGGGTCCAAGAAGTAACAACTGAAAACATATCTTTTTCAACAGAACACTAAGAAACAATAAAATTCAATCCAGAAAAAAGTACAAGAAACCTCTTTGCCAGAAACTGGTAAACCGTGACCTAGTTTATCTTCAAAATGTTTTTTTTATATTTTGCAGTTGTCCGACACCAATTACATTGGAAGCTTGAAGCACAAGGGTGCTTCAGGAAATAAATAAGGATTTATTCTCGACTATATTTTGGTGTTTTGATTATTGATTCTTCCATTGGGCAAAAATGTTTTCTCATAAAAAAAAATTATACCTCAGTGCATTTATCGACCAGTTAAAGACTTGTTATCTGCTGTTTTTCAAGATCGTGTTACGAGCTAGTGTTTAGAATACGACAAAAAATGTCATAAGAATTAAAAAATAGTATTACGGAGAGAATGCTGCAATTCAACCGGGAAAATTGTTCAATGCGGTGTATACGAGGGGAACTCTAAAAATTTTCGGAATTGACCATTAGATGGCACTTACCGTATATTTCAATGTGATTGTCTTAAACTTTGACATTTAGTATGATTGACAGAAAAACAGTCGGCCGTGTAGTTTAGTATTAAGAGCGTTTCAAAGAAATTAATTTAATGAAAAAAAATTGACATTTCTCGTAAACATTTTCGTGCGATGCTTTTTTACGATTTTAAATGTGGCTTAAGTCAACAATGCATCGATCGGCTTCCTTCGCTGCCCTTGGTAATAAAGCAGGATCCAAAACCACAGTTTATGGCTGGTTTGAAGAATTTAAGCGTGGATGCACTAGTGTCAGTGACGAATTCCGTGAAGGTCGTCCATCAACTGCTGTTGTTCCGGTAAACATCAATGCTGTGCGAGAAATGATTGTGACCTATCGAGAGATAGAGGGATCCTTGGACATTGGTAAAAGCCAAGTACAAACGATTTCACATGAGTATTTAGTAGCGAAGATACCTTGCAGTCGTTGGATTCAATTTAACCAAAGCTCAAAAAAGGGCTCAGACATCGGCACATCGTCCTTCACCACGACAACGCCAGCTCTCGCACAGAACTCGCACCGGTCGATTGTTGAAAGGAGAATAACATTGAATTAATGACTCGTTGTCCGTATTCGCTTGACTTATCACCTAATAACTTCTTGCTGTTCCCTTTTGTCAAAAACAGATCGTATCGTGAACGGTTTTCGACACCAGAAGAGGCCGTCGAAGCACTTAAAGGTATGTTTCTGAAATATCCACTTCAAGTTGGAATAAACGTTTCGACAACTGGTTTCTTCGAATGCAAAAGTGCTTAAAACTTAAAGGTGAATATTTTAAGAAAAGAAATATCTATTTTTTTCTTTTTTCGGAAATGTTTAGGGTTCCCCTCGTAATTTGGAGTAAAGGTTGGCGCCTTTACACCACCAAAATGGAGGTGATATTGAACAGTGTTAGACAGTTTTCTTAATTCTTCATCAACTTAAGGCTGCAATTATTATTTCATGTTTGGATTGGTGCGTTAAAATTATTGCTTTTTTTACTAATTTACCTTGTGTAAATGTGGGTTTTCACTTTACTTTTGAGCCACACTGTAATATTCAGGGCACCATAATATTTAGCGCAATTATGGCTATAATAACAAGCTCCTTATTACAATTTAAATTGCTGTTATTATCAAATGTACTCTAATTTATACGCCTCGGTATTCTTATATGTATTTATGTACATGCCTACATATCTGCAAAGAAAAAATCCGGCTTTGAATATTTGCATAAAATAATAGGAAACGAAAGAAAAACGCCATTTCGAAATGGTAATTACCGCAATACAAAGCAATTTTTAAATAAACGAGCAATCGAATATTTAAATGCTATTTATCGCGGTATCAGCTCCTTTTTCAATAGGCGATTGATAAAAATAACGCAAAATCACTCACCGTTAAAGGACCAAATATGTGACGGTAACGAATGGGCCGCGTACACCCTGCCGAGGGCTATACTGGCGGCGGTAGAACCTAGAGCCGCATCCGCTTCTTCGGTCGAGCTGCTGTCCGTTTCGGGACTGGCGCCGGTCGAAACGTCGAAAGAGGCGCCGGTCGCGGGTATCGCGATCGCTTCATGACTCCCGTGCAGATCGGGAACGCTTGAGAGGGACCTGGCGCGTTGCCGGTCCGTCGAATCAATCCCCGGCAAGGACCGCAAGAGACGAAATCCCGCCGGGGCCGTCACAACCTCCGAACTACTACTCGACGAGAAGGCTCTCGTTCGAGGGCTCTGAGTACCGTTCGCGCTGCTCGGTTTTGCGCCCATTTCGCAACGAAATAACGATTGGGGAAGCTTATACTAGATGTGTGGAAGTCTTTTTAGGGTTTAGCACACATATACGCCGCCGAAAATCGAAAAAAAAAGGTCACAGAACCAGCACTGTACACATCACGTCATGATCGCGACGATAGTCTGTCACATACACCGCACCGAGTGCCGAAAGATAATTAAAACCAACCGAGCTTTTGACAGCTCGAATTTCTTCGGCGGAAAATCACAATCGTTCACGGGACCCCTCGCCCGTTGCCCCGGCGCATTTTCACCTTTGAATCTGCTTCTGGAAAGCCATTCGATTATTTTTGCGATTTTCCGCACTACGCGAATTAGCTTCTTACATCAACAGATGTCAGATATGCCTTTCATTTGCACGATCGTCCGCGCGGTGCTGCCGTTCGCGGCGAGACGGCGAACTACATCGTCGCATGACCCAGCGGCGGCACGTCGCGATTCGCTTTATTTTTATGTTGAATTTTACGGGTAGATGTTTTCAATTCCACAAGAGGTTTCGTCACAATATTCAATGACTGTTCAACTAATAAGAAAAAGATCCACTTTGGTAGTTTATATTCAAGGATAACGAACATAAATAAGAAATGTTGTAGATAGGATATAACAATATATTTGGCCGGGGAATGTTGATGGCGCGACTACGTATTCGTTGTCATGTACTATTTCTGGAGATTTCTTGACTTAAGTTAGCTGGATTATTTTTTATGGTAAATTGTTAAAAATAATTTTTGTCTCCTTAAAAAATGAAGAGCACTTAAAAATGTCCCAAAGCGTGGCCAGTCGTACATTAATGAATGTGCTCAATGACCTGAACATTTACTGTATTTGTTTCCTTTTTTGTTTTATTTTGTATTATCGTGACTGTTATTGTTATTTCCCTTCATTGCTATAATTCAGCATTTATTAAACATTATTGGTTGGTAAAATTTCTTCTTTGATTAAAGCATGACCTCGAAAACCTGCTACACATAGTAGAAATCAGAAAAAAGAACTCTTTCTGATTCAAAATCGAATATGGCGCGCATGAAAAATAGTTTTGAATAATTTACACTTTTAAATTAGAATTCTAGAAATTAGAAGTTTAGAGAACTCATCTCTCTTTCCTTGGTATTTTATGCAGATTACCAACCAAATAAGGAAATCTAACACAAAAATAATCTTTAAATAATAAATAAAAATAGCTCTTCTGCTCCATACGCTTTACAAAACGAATTTTTGCTATATTTGTCTATAGCTAACCAAAGCGAATAATTCGGGTTTTGTTCGTATTTGCGTTTCATCTCCGGAAAATTAGATAATAATTATATATTGAAACACGTCGAAGTCAAAAAACAAATCAACCTAAAAAAGTCTACCGCCCTGAGTTATATTATATGCTGGAAACCCACGCGACCTCAAGTTTGAGTAATTCCCCTAAACGTATTGATACGAAAATTAAACTGTTGCCAGAAAATAATACTAAGATAGATTAAACAAATGCTGAAGTATTTTTAATTGTTCTAAAGGAAATTATACCAAACACAGTTTCCAGAGCCTCAATTATACTGGTTTAGTACCGAAAATACCCAATAACGGTTACGCCTCCGGGAACTGATCTCTACATTTCCATTGGTTCGAGAAAACTCCTTCCTAAGAAACAAGTGTAAAGTCATATAAAAATTTCGGCTACACCGACCACAAAATGTGGTCTTAGTTTTTTCTGCAAGGCCACATAAAGATGCTAAAGGCAAAAGAAGGAAATCCTTCTTCTTCATTTTCTCCTCGGGTTAGTAACAAACACAAAATTTGGTAACTTTGCCAAATTTAAACCCACCCTCTACAGTAGAAGTGAAAAATGAACCAGCCTGTATATCTTATAAAGAATTTTGTAATTTACCCTTGCTATGCTTGGATTTCTCTCCACAAGCTTGGGATTATCCACTTTCTCCACACCAACTTTGTAGCGTTTAAAATCCACTTCGAGATAGTAAAACTACGCCTCTGGGGGGCGCCAATTCGAAATCAATATGAGATTTCCGATCCCTCGCTTGTCGGACGGTAGGAAAACGGGAAATTCATGCGCAAGAGCGAAATCATTGTCGGATAACTTACAATTCCCCAAAAACGTTACGTCGTCTTTCGTGCGAGATGCATCCCAAACGCATGTAAATCTGCTTGTTTGGTTGAAAAACGGTTGTTCGTCGACGAGTTCTTAAGATCCGTACTAAAAAGTGATGTTGCAAAATACGAATTTTGCTGGGGGACTTCGGGAATATGTGCTGTGAATCGAATTAAGGAAGAAAATAATCGAATCGAATTCGTTACTCGAGAGGCGGCGAGATGGATGACAACGATGCTAGTGGCTATTCCAAATTGGGAAAGAATAAACGCGATAGCGATTTTCATATCCGCAACGGATTTTCGAATCTGAATATATCGCCACCAACGGACGTTTATAATTTGGTTTATTTGTCGTTCGTCTTAGGAGGTGCTGGATTTCTATTCCCGTACAACAGGTTAGTGTTTTCCCTCTCAAGATTATTATAGCGCCAATGTTATGTAGATACTCAATCGATTGATCCCAAACAAGCATTTTTTTTGTCAAATTCAGTTTTAATTCTCAACATAATCTCCTCGTACGGTTTTTCCAGCGACGCTTCCATCTCTTTAATCCGTCCAAATACTTGTTGGCATCTTGTTTTGCAAAATAAACGTTTGGCTTCCTCATTCGATGAAAATCTCTGTTCTTCGAGCGAAACTTTGAGCTTAGGAAACAGAAAAATGTTGCTGGGGGTCAAATCTGGTGATCTATCAATTCGGAAGCCGAAAATTCAGATTTCGATGACACTGAAGGAATATTATGGTAGACGAACAATGCATTTTTTTCACGATTTCACCAATGCCCCCAGCGACCCCCTACGACAAACACGTTCTTTCGAGATGTCCACAGCCTCTGCTATCTCTCTAACCTTAGTTCGACGGTCGTTTAGCACCATTTGTTGAACATTTCCGCCGTTATCGGTATTGGCTGGAGCTTTTGAGCGGCTCGAACCAAGCCAGTAGGACCACGTTAAAATTCATCTGTTCAAAAGTTCACTGTGGCAAGTGACGGTTCAGTCTCCGTAAGCAGCTTCCAAATGCAAGAATTTAGTCACGATTTCTTTCCATTTTTGCAAAAACATCTATTGACACAAACGACTGTTAAGCAACAACTGAGCGTCCAACATGGATGGTGGAAATTTTCAAAAGTATCTTCCAACTGATGCGCAATTAATATTTTGGACGAGTAAAGCCATCTTTATGTTGAGGCTCTTGTATCATTTTTTTTTTAAATTTTTAGATCATCTTGTTAATGAACAACATGGCCGACATATTCATCACTTAGACTGAACTGAATGAATCAACGACTCTTATCGCAACGTTCTTCAAACGTTTTAGCTTCACTGCTGCTGGCTCATTTACCTAATTTCAATTTCTTGAAAAATCGTTTTTGAATAACGTTATGGCTTAGTTCTTAAAAAAAATCATTTTACGCGCCTAGAGCAAACTTTATATTCTATTTCAGCTTCATAATGGCTATGGATTACTTCAAAATCAGATATCCCGGAACACCCGTCGTCTTCGACATGTCCCTAGTGTACATCGTCGTTGCTTTCATTACAGTACTAGGAAACAACCTTTTGGTGGAAACTTGTACTTTGAATTCAAGAATTAACTTTGGTAAGTGTCGTTTTCGTTCGTAATTGTTTGACCGCCAAAACAGTAGGTACAACTTCATGCAAGGTCACTCCGATTTCAGGGAGTTGTTCAAGCTGTTTAAGGACGCCCATGAACAGTTTGAACAGCTACCTGAACAGCTTATATTGCTTTCTGAACAACTTCTTGCCTTCTGAACAGCCGTTCAAGTTATACAGCTTCGCGAATAGCTTGAACGGGTTCCTGAATAGCTTAAGCAGCTTCCTAAAACAAATGATGATGTCCTTGTATGAAGTTGTGGGACATGAGCAACCTTGAGCAACCTTCTTCCTGAATAAAGTTAAGTCAATCGGTACCGCAGTTATAGAGGCTTAAAAAGAAAAAGTTTTGGGTTGCTAATGTTTAACGAGGAATCCTTCACGGAATGGAGCTTTATAGCAAACGTGGTTTATTGCTTTTTGAAGGTAAAAAAAAACTAGGTAATATGACAAAATGAATGCCTTCGTTTTCGAAGCCGTAAAACAGAAAAAAGTACCCACAACAATATCAAGAAAACAAGACAAAATGACCCAAAGTAACGATAAAACTGTTTTGAAATTAACGCCGTGCCAGTGTGAGCTCGTATGTGAGTTTAGGAAGGCACTTTCGAATATAAGCTATAATATGTAGAATAAGCCTGCAGAAACGAGTACACGCTTCACGAAATTAGCAGAGACTAGACAGATTCGTGTTTTGTCGACTCTCGGGGAAACACCATTCTCACGAGACGAATAAACACGAGTTTGTCTAGTCTTTGCTAATTTCGTGAAGCGCAACTCGTTTTTGCATACTTAACGTAGAAGCTCGTTGGAAAATATGCAAAAATCAAAGTGTTACCTACAATTTCAGGTTATTTAATGTCGTTCGTAACGCTGATATTTGTGGTAACTTGCGAAGTATGGTGGGAAGCTTTCCGTACTTCGACTTCTTACACGATTAATCTAGCTGCCGTTGCTGTGGTTGCGATAGGTTGTACAGGTAAGTTTTTTCGTATTTTTAATTTTAATTTTTTTAATTTAAATATGTGTGTGAGGTTGGTCATAATATATAAGCGCCCAATTTGACTGCCTACTGGTTACCATCATTTGGCAAAGTTTAATTCTTCTCGTTCTGGAAAGACTTTTTTTGACGAAAGAAGACAAACAACACGGATTAAGCTTAGAACTATTCGCACAATACGTTAACAAACGATTTCACGAAATATCATAGGTCGCTCGGTGTTATATTGATTGAAACACGTGAAGCGGAGCTGGAATTGAATTAGTGCTCTGGATTTATTACATTTCAATGACTTTGATATACGATGCGACGTACTATGTAGGAAATTAGAGTTGGTAACAAAGACGCGGAGAATACGAAATAGGATTAGATACATACTAAATTGTCCCATAAGTTTTTGTGCATAAAGATCAGTAACGTTTTTGTAACTTTCCATTATGTTGACAATACAAATTTGCTTGTTCTTGTACGTGTCCAGCTGCTAATTAATCATAATGGAAGAAAAAATAGCAATTAGAGCTCTATTGTGTCGTTACTGGAAAAGGGGTCTTGGTGCAAAAGCGGGAGCTGAGTACATTAATGAAATTGAAGGAGAAAGCACGGTTCACAAAAATAAGGCAACGATTTGGTTGGGAAAACTTCTTCGGAGTCACACCAGACTGACAAGTAGACGAAGGTGCTCTAAGAGAAATTCAGGAAAGCTCCCAAGCAAGTGGTCGTGGATTGTCAGGAAGAGCTGGCCCTTCAAAATTCACGCTTGAAAAATGGGTTTCGTTCAAAATGGCTATTTTTTGAGATTGTCAAGCAATTTAAAAAATTAGTTATCTAAAAAAGAGCAGTGAAAAAAAGTGAAAAGGCGTGAAAAATTGACAATGCACCAGCCTACAAATCAAGACTTTCAGAAGTTGCCGTTGCTAAATGTCGCTTCATAGAAATTGACCAATGCAAATCTAGCTCCACGTTACTATTCCTTGTTTCCAAATCTCAAAAAAAAAAAAACCCAAAACAAAACAAAAATTAATTAATTAATATAAGCGATGTACTAATTTTCTTTTCCTCCAATTCCAGTGCAACAATCCAGCTTCTATGGGTACACCAGCATGCTACCGGCAAGATATACTCAAGCAGTTATGGTGGGAGAAAGTATTTCAACACATTCACCGCATACCTTTTAAAGTCCTACATGCTAAATTCTTTTGTTTAGGTGCTTCAGGCGTCTTCACATCCTCCGTGAGAGTACTTACCAAATTCGTTATTTCCGAGATAAGAGGTAGCACAATCTACTTCTTCACGGTCTCCATATCTTCGGTGGCAACCTGCTTCGTCATGTACCACTTGGTGAGACGCAGTGACTTCATCCAGTTCTACATGTCGCTGTGCGAAAGAGCAAAAACTAGAATTACTTTGGAGCCGACAGAAGACGCTGGATTGGTATACTCATTAATTGGTGTTTTTCTTTGTTATAGTTCTACTTTTCAGATCGAAACATCTGACGCACCTTACGGAGTACTGAAGATCCAAAATAGTCCCCCAACTAGTACCACGCTGAGTTTTGCAAATCCCGTTTATGAGCCTTCGGCTCCAGCGCCTACGTATAAAGTTGAGGATGTGGTTATTCGAGGGAGGACGACCAGTATTAGTACTGCGGGTGGATTATCAGGCGTCAGAAGTATGTATTCCTCATGCAATTTTTATTTAAATTGCTCAGAAAATGGATTTTGTATAAGCCACAGGTTCTTTTGTTTTTCAGGAGGGATTAGAGTCCGTTGGGAAATCACCAAAATCATCTACCAATACATGATTTCTATCTGCTTGGTCTACTTCGCCACATTATGCTTGTACCCTGGCATAGCCTCAGAAATTGTTAGCTGCAACCTTGGCACGTGGATGCCTATCCTGATGATGGCGATATTCAACGGTGCCGATCTCCTGGGTAAGATGTTAGCAGCATCTTCGTCTCATTGGACCGGTCATCGTTTAGTGAAATGTTCGACCGCCAGGTTGGTCATGATACCATTGATGTTATTATGCTCCGTGCCCAGACAGAATCCTTTCATCACCTCAGAGATTTTTCCCTTCGCTATAGCCTTGATACTTGGCCTGAGTAACGGTATCTTGGGCAGCGTTCCCATGATCCAGGCGCCCAGTAAAGTTGAAGATAGGCATAGAGAATTGACAGGTTGGTTTTAGCGCGCGAATTACATCTAGGATTCTCGTACAAGCTGTTTTTCTTCCGTAGGTAACATGATGACCCTGTTATATAATTGTGGCCTCACCATGGGTTCTCTGATGGCGTATTTCTTAGAATCTGCGCTAGGTCCGGTAGAAG
This sequence comes from Oryctes borbonicus, assembly GCA_902654985.2. Classification (NCBI taxonomy): domain Eukaryota; kingdom Metazoa; phylum Arthropoda; class Insecta; order Coleoptera; family Scarabaeidae; genus Oryctes; species Oryctes borbonicus. Next base: position 604,209 of record LR736911.1, read on the forward strand.
ACCACCCTTGCGGTCACCACCCCTCTACGGAACAGATCCATCTATCAGACGGCATCTTAAACGATACCGTAACCATGGCGGACCATTCCTACACCTTTATGCCTACAACTTCGGCGTTGTGGACGACTTTGTCCGAGGTGTCTACGACGGTTAATACGACCCTCCTCAACAGTAGTCGATAAATTAATTTTTCGGACTAATCAATGTGAGGAAATCAAATAATTCTCTGTACATTGATATTTCTAAAACACCGGATATCAAAAAAAAATACATATTTATTTTAAAAAAAGGTGTTTATTATAAAAAAAAATATAGTTATAATTTGTTACTGATATTATACGTAGTGAAATCTATATTTTACAAGGTGGTCTTTTCTAACACGAGACCCATCCTATCATGTTACGTTTATGTAAACCTATGATGAATTGTTAAGTTTTGCTCTTGTTTATTGTTACGATACCCCACAACTGGATATTAGTGATAATATAAGTAAATTAACGAAAAACAAGAATCAAAAAAAAAAAATGTGAGAACTGTGAACGATAAACTAATTCGTAAATAAAGTAAATATCTAAACAAATACGATAATTTACTTCCGTTTTGCGCTAGCTTGCTTAGCGGCCTGTTCATATATCTCCTGCTCCAACAATTCCATTGCTCGAATTCTCCGCTTGCACATGATCGTCTTCGCGTGCCACAGTTCCATTGCCTCCTCCTCCTCTTTGTAAATGGAAGCGTGTTTAGCCAATACGTTGATCAACTCTAAGGGGTTCAAGGTATGTACGCGCAATTGTACCATCCTCTTAACCGTCATCACCTCCTTCACCGTTTGAACTATCGCACCGGCCGTGTAACCATCGGATACGCGACTTACCCCGCTCGTATCGAAATTCCACCCTATCGCGCTGTATTGTCCCAGCAGATGGCTCCAGAGCGAGTAGCGCGAACTATAATCAGGTCTTGGAATTACCAGGTATTTTTGATAGACCTGCTGTAGGAGTTTCTGATCGCTGTCCCACGGACAAGATGAGACGCCGATCAGCATTACACGATCTTCAGGCCAGAAATCTGCGAAAAAAATCAAGCTTATAACAATTGCTTTATTTTAATACCGGGACAGTGGGTTCCGCTTTAAAGAAACGTATTACACCAGAATATCCCAATAACTCTAACATCTGAAATGGAACTAATATGTCCCAGGTTAACGTTCAAATTAACGCTTTCCAAACAAATTTAACATGTCCCACCGCGTACTTTTCACAATCTTCACCAGATCCTTCTTCAACCGCTTCGGATCCGTTTTATCCGTCTTGGGGATCTTCTTGACAAACGGCCGTTCGGCGTTATCCATGTAAATGATCGAGGGTTGCAGCAGTCTCGATACCTTGGTGATCAGATGGATGAGCATCGTCAGGCCCGATTTTCCCGGATACTTCCCAACTATATTCGCCGGCGTTATGTCAAAAAGTAGCGCGCCTAATTCGGTGCAAATGGCGTGCACTAGCATGTCCTTTCCGCTGCCTTTGGGGCCCGATAATAGCAGCGATTTGATGTGCGGGGTGGATTGGTGCAAATTGTCGGAAAGCATGGGTAATACGCAATATTCTTTGAGGATTTGGCGGAGATCTCCGAGGCCGATCTTCGGATCTGTACCTTTATTGTAGGGGACGGCGGTGTTATAGGATCTTTCACCTTTGAAATCGTTGAAATGAACGGTTGGATATCTAAAAAGACGAAAATGTAAAATTTTTTAGATGATTTTTCTGAGAATCATACTTTCTTATTATTCCATTTGCAACTAATTCTTCGAAAAGGGACTCGGTCGTACGATCAGGTGTTAAATCTTTCTCTTTTCTCTTCTTACTTTTCTTAGTACCTCTTTTACTGGCCTTCTGTTTCTTTCCTTTGAATCCCCTATCCCTATCGTAAGCTTCCTGCAGCAATTGTAGCTCGGCTCGCATCATATCGTCCACGATCTTCCTCAATTGGCCTTCCATTCCGGTCATTTGTTCCTTCTCTATGATGTCTCTATAGTAGAATTGTCTCGGATTCGAGGATTCGTCCTTATTTCTCCATACTTCGTCGTATTCCTCTTTGCGTATGGTGATTTCGGGAAGGAAAACCGAAACAATGGCCTTGGAGAAGGCTTCTGTTTCATCCTCGTCGCTAGGCTTTTCTTCCTTCGCTTTAGGACTTTTGGGACTTTTAGCTTTCCCCTTGGATTTGGCGTCTTTAGAAGAGCCTTGCGTTGATTTGCTAACTTCACTGTCCGTGCCTTTAAATTGCAGTGTTAAGGTAATTATTCCTCGAAAAATTGTTTTAACTTACCCGCTCTACTCGATAACAGTCTCGAGGATGATCTTTCGGGTCCCGAGTACTCGGGGATCTTCCCAGTATGTGTCTTATATTCCAACATCCATCCTCTGATTTCATCGCTCATCTGCTCCAGCACACTGCCGCGTTGATACTTCTCCAAATCCTCCCTACATTTCTTCACTGCTTCTAGGTACTCTTCCCTTCGAATTTCTTGCAGATTTCTGCGATATTCTTCCACTTCCAATGCCCTCTCGATGTCTGGACTTTGATGCTTCGGCGGAGGTATCATTCCTATCAGAAGCATCTCTTGCAGCTTCCTCCGACGTGTCTGCCGTCTCGTTATGTAACCACGCCATACTTTCTGGATTCTCAAGGCAGCTGGTAGGCTGATGCGGATTCTGAAGTCTTCTTCTGCCATTGGATCGGTCGCAGCTGATGTTGGTTTGGATTTTTCTTTCATGTTGCGGACCTCTTTCATGAATTGCGCTCGAAGACGTCCTTGCCTAGCTCGTTCGTGACTTTGGATTATGAGAAGAGCTTGTTGTTCGGTTAAGGGGATTTTTTCTTCAACCTTTTAGATTTAACAACTTTATTTAATGTATTAAATCTAATATAGATAACATAATTCTATCACAATAGTCATCATGCAATTCTTGGACGCCTGTTATCTTGTGCGGATGAAATTTCTGTTCTTGTAGGGTTGTCCCCACTTTTGACTGAGAACAACCTACTTCTCGTGAAATTCTGTACGTTAATTTGTAAAAATTTTCTACACACACAAGAATACTTTCGTCAGTGGCAATATTTTTAGGTATTTTGCGAATTCTTGGAGGCACAGTTGCACCATTGCTTTCAATTTTTCGAGATTAGATTTTAAGAGTTACGAATTTGGAAGGGGATTGTCTGGATGCTTGCAATTCAGTGCATGCATTGCGTGGCTTAATCCACCAACACAAAGAAATATTAATAATAAAAAAGTATCTGAGGAGTGCGTGAAACACAACAATTTGTGCAAAAATAAAATAATAATAACACTTCACCTTTTCTAAAAATCCCAATTTATCCAAGACGTCGTCGATTAGATTCTTCTTATACTCGAGCTCCCTCTTGCGCTCGTACAAAAAACAAGTAGGCACTTGAATCTCGCATTGCAACGGTGTAGCATTGATCTCGCTAACGACATCTCCGATATGAGTCCATTCGTTTAGATCAGCCTCCACGAGATCCGTCTTCAACTCCAAAACCCTGCCGAGAACGGCTTCCAGCAATTTCCTCATCAAGATCTTCTTCTGGGGCTGCGCCATTTGGTCGACGCAAACGGCAAGCTTATTCGCGACTATGATATATTTCGCGTAGAGTGTGGCCAACAACTTTCGATGCTGTCTACGTTCAGCTTGCGTTGGTTCGTTCTGAACGACAGAAGCTAGAAGATCTTGGGCTCTCCGCCATTCCTCGTCGTAGGTTACGTGGGACATTTCCGATGTGCAATGAATGAATGGAAAACAGCCGTGGAAGATTTAAATTTGTTGGATAGATCGTACGCGATGTAGTCATGGTAACTATGTAACAAGGGGAATTAGATAATTGCTATGCCTTATGTGGATTATTGATTTTGGTTTTGTAATGGGGACCAAATTTTACGTCATTACCTCATAAGAATAAATGCAAACATATACAAAGTGCTCCATTAAATAAATGGAGCACTTTGTATGGAATTCGATGACCATCTTGTAGAATCTACTTAATGATACTTTAAGAAATGCTTGTAATCTGTACTGCAAGTATTATACACAACTAGCGAACCTGATCAAATGCTTCATGTTTATTGCTACCAATCTTACAACGACAAATACTTCATAGGTACTACAGAAAATTAACGAGAACAACAGTTTATTTAACGATTTGGTGATTAATATTAATCACATGAAAGAAACAGGGTTTTTCCTTATTTGTGAGTGGAGGCCCTTTCCAAAAAATCATCCAATTCCATCCTAAAACTCTTATGGCCACCTTCGCACAATCCATGGTTCACGTTGAAAAATGTATCCGGTACAATATCCAGTTCCTTCATCTTTTTCTCGACATACTCCAGGTCTTTGTTCTTGATTTGCGGCGTCCTCGAAAATATGTTAACGGTATTGACATAACCAATATACTTTATCGGTTGCGGATTGCACAAAAGTACACCGGCGTAATTTCTATAATCTGTCTCGAAAACAATCCAATTCTTCGGATCCAGTCCTGAAACATGTCGCTCAATAATTGCCTTGGGTGGATTTGCCGAGATTCTTACTCCACGTGATATTAAGTTCCAGGAAACCTGGGAAATGACTGTCGGGATTGGATAGACTCATAGTATTCGACGTTGGGCGGTCGAAATGGGACTCCATATCGACGATGGGTAAGCTGATCGCTGTATCTATCATCGAGGTGCTGTTGGAAGTTTGGGAAATCACGTGTTTCGTGCAAGTGAAGGATTGGGCTGAATCTTTAACCACGTACCAAACTCCTGTAAACTATAATAAGGCTTATTATATAAATAAGCTTGCAATTTGTAACACATGCTTGGAATGCAATTACTAAAATGAAATGGTGCCCGAAAAGTTTCCAGTCAAGATATGCTTCGGTTTACGGAAATAATAACACTTCGCTGCGGGAATTAGCCGCGTACGAGACGGTTTACATAGAAAGTAATAAAAATCTAATGAATAGAGAGAACGTACTCAGTTCTATTTGATTTATTGAGGTAAGGCTGCACATGTTTTATGTCTTGGGCTACAATGAAAAGAGACCTTCCCATCTATTTGTCCGTATTTTTTCGCATGTCCTGGTTTTACCGTTGAGTGAAGGAATTGTAAACAGACATAACCAAATGGGAGAATTGGGAATACATGTGCATCTTTTTCTATTCTCTATCTAGATAAAAATATTTGCCGCTGAAGTGCAGCCCTGATTTTTTATTAAACCTTGAACAATGACTTACAGAATGCCTTTTTTTTTGTCTTTGCAGTTATTCAATGTATTGTATACCGTTGCATATATCGATCGATGCAGTTCCCAGTGAGACAGCCTCTATATATGAATAATACTTAGGTACTAATGAGAGACATTAAAAGATTGCTCGTTCTATCTAATTTCGAAAAATAATATTTTAGTTACGGATAAAACAATATCCGTATAATTGTGATTCGGACAAAACATTTTCTCATTGTACTTACTTGCTTCGCTATATCTCAACAGGAACTTCGGTTTGATTTAATAATTTACGTTTATTATTCGCATCCACTCTTTCTACATTCCTCTATTTTAGCTCAAGAGAGACTGAACAAGCTCGGTTTTATGGGATTCGAGAATCTCGGTTCCTATTCGACTTGATCTACATGTCGAACGCTGTTTTGGTTCTGCTTATACTTATACGATTGCGTCTCTTTACAATTCTTTCACTCAATAGTTTTACGGTATGTAGGCAGTAAAAGTAGGTATTTGTAAATAATATTTTTCTTGAAAGAAAGGTTTCTCTCATCATTCGGTCACCGGTTGAAAAATGTGGATCATTCGCATCCTCGAAACAATCGTCCCGGATTAATTAATTAAACTTGTGTGGTATGGAGGTTGCCGATACTTTTGTGTTGTTTATCGCTGTGTATATTAATGTAGGGAATTCAATAACAACACTGATTAAATTAACAGATTTAATTTAACTCTATTAAACATTTCAAAAAAGCAACTACAGATTTACTCTATTACAACTTCAGCCATCTTCCTCTTTCTCCCCTATTTTTTCTTAAATTATACCTCCCCGATGATCCTACATTAATAAGTTGCAATCTCTATCTAGAAGCCAAAATCGATCCGACAGTTTAAAATATCTTTACTTACCTTGCTTTTATTAAAGTTTCTCATAGAAACATTAGCAAAACATCTATTTTTATCTGCTTCCTGGTGGCTGAACTTGAATATAACTGCGTAAAAGAAGAAAATCGTCCAAATCCTTAGAAGTAACGTTCTCATTTTTTTGTCCAAGCAAGTTACATTATAATCCGTAACTACAAACGCTCTAAAACTCTAGATGCTTTTACGGGTGATATTGTGAATTCAATCGACATCAAGATAACGTCAGTAGTAAATGAAAACAATCACCAATAAAAATATGAAATTCCCGTGGAACAATAAATTTTAACATAAACAAAATTCCGTGCCATTTATGGTACCTCTATGGATATTGATTGTAACCATTATTGTAATTGTATTGTAACTTAGTAGACATTATTATTTGCTTCGCTCCCGGATAAAGATAAAGTCGCTTGTTAAGGATAATTTTATTTGTGTCTCTGAGATAATAGATAATAAACAATAAAGCCTCTTTAACCGGGATTTTATTCAAGTAAAATTTAGCTCTGTTCTGCATAAAAATGTCTTTAGTGAGAAATATTTTGTAGCCAATTATATTACTCAATAGGTCCATAATGAAGTAAATTTTTCTTGGAGCAGGCAGTGTTCAAACTACATATTCCTATTGAAAATTAAAGTTAAGTACGAGGGCGGTTCAAGAAGTCCATAGAAAATCTAAGAGATGGCGCTCGCAGTATCGAAAATGGTTTGTTTCTAGTAAGGATCATTATCCATTAGACAGCTGTCAAAGTATCATCGTTATATCCATCACACGGTTTCGTTTTTATTGTCGATTTAAGCAAAGATATTTTTGTTTAATGGAAAAAAACGGTAACACCGAAAGAGGCCAAACTTGTTGGATGAAGTTCACGGCACATCTGTTTACAATTGTTCCGGACGTCCAGTGGAAATGACTACCCCCGAAATGATTGGCAAAATCCACGATATGGTTTTTAATGATCGACTAATCAAAGTGCGCAAAATAGTTGAGACCACAAGGTACAGTGTTTTCAATTTTGCAGGAAAAATTGAGTGTGAAAAAATCTTGGCAAGATAGGTGCCGCGTTTGCTCTAAGTGTACAACAAACGCTATCGTATTGTTGACTCTGGCGCTGTCGTATATTATTATTATAACACGACGGTTTAGTTTATTTCTTCTTAAATTTATTAGTCAAAGTCAAACAAAATGTTCTTTTTATATCGGAAGATTTTTATTAACTAAACTCTCACAACCTTATCACAAAATTGTATAACACCGTAATTACCAGAAACCAACCAATCGCTATCCTTAGCTTCCGTTTCTTCCGCCAACCCTTCGGTTAAACCGCAAATTATGTCAGCTTTCAAAGTCCTCAAGGTGCACAACTTGCTCGGATGGAAGCCTTGCAGGCCTTCCTCGATTGGGGTCTCGGGTAGCCAATTCTTCTCCCCGAACAACTTTCTATAATTCAAATCACCTTTGAAAATGATCAGTTTCGCTTCGGACAACTTTCTGTACAATTTAACATCGTACGATGTCATTTCTGCGAAGGTAACCGGTAAGATCCAAAAATCAGGCAATTCTATGGTCCAAATTTTCGATTTGAAGTAATTAGACCATCTCTGGCTAAGCTTCTTTAATGAAGGGTAGTTGGAAGTGCCTAAATGCATTAAAGTCCAGCTGATATCTTTTTTCATTACATCAGAAATGAACCATGGTATCGTTTTCGCGTGAAACCTCACTTTGGAGACGTATTTGTTCGTTATTAAGAAGTCGGCGATGCACAAATCGGTATACAGTTCGTATCCTGCATTATCTAAGACGATATCTAGAAAAAAATTATGTCTCTGTTTGAAGTGAATTATTAGGAAATTATTTCACTTTGCCTCTTCACACTTACCTACAATATTTGATCCGTTGCTTTCTACAATCGTGTTCCAAATCTGTTCCGAATTATCAGATAATATATTGGCATTTAGTTTCTCTAATTCCATAAGTTGACTAGTTTCATTTGCTACTACCCCGTTAGAGATTGATAAATCGCATTTGTTGCCCCATAAATTTAGCTAAAATACAGGATAAACTATACTAAAAAGTCTAATTCATCCAAATTATCTCATTTCATCGAGATAGGAAAAATTAATGTTTACGTATAAATGTAAATGTATATTAAAAATTCCAATTTTACATTTTACGGGACGTACCTTTAATAAACGAGTAAATTGTAACTTTTTATCACCTTCTTTGTTCAATATATCTAATAAGTAATCTCCTAATTGTGCCATCAGCTCTAGAGTGCCGTTAAAACTTTGTTCCTTTTGATTTTGGAAGGGATCCATATCTTTTAGAGTATGTCTAAAATATCAATATTTCAGAAACATTTTCCACGCATTGGTTCACTTTATATTACGTTAGTTCGAAAGCCTCACGAATCCGCCGATACATATAGCATTCTGAGTGAAGCCAGATCGCGTTGAAGAAAGTCGGATGTTCAATTAACGACGATTGGTGCTCAAGGTACCTGTTGTACTGTACGATATCCCAGCTATTTCCAACTAGTTTCCGAAATGGTTTATTTGTTTGTATTTCGTATTTAAGCTTTGATAATTCTCCGATAACATATTTTAATTCTTCGGCGGCATTCTAAAAGTTTCAAAAGTATATCAACATACGATTCATCGGAAATTTACCTCTCCGTATGTTTTCGTTATGATCTCTTTAGCTCTTGCTAACCTATCGATTGTTTGAGTTAAGATGATGGGCATGCGCTTCTGTACGGTGTGAAATGCAAAACTCCTAGAATTATATTTAAAAAAATGGGTGATTTTCATGCATCGTTGTTATTTTATTTACCTTCGATAGAAAGCCGATAGTGAGACATTTAAAGGTGTCTTTATATCTAAGCCTACTGTGCTTCTTTGGTCCATGTTTGTCTACACAAAATACAGGAAGAAATTAACTAATAGAAGAGAACAAATCAATGTCATATAGATATCATCTAAGACAAGGTCAAGTTATATTATTTATGTGTGAAAAAGAAAAAAATATTGTAAGCGAATTTGGCAAATTGCGAGTATTTTTAGCAGAGAGCAATGTCATAGATTTTAAAAGATTTACCTTTTTAGTTAATAAATAATATCGTGCTTATTGCCTATTAATCTGTTTTTATGACATTTCGATTTATTTAGGTTAGAAAAATTTGAAGGGATCTATCTATCTAATAAGCCTTATTTTAAATTTGAATACAAAATGAATTTACAGAAACCTGTAATGAGTTCTGATGAAACAGTTATCAAATATAGATGTCACCACGGGAAAAATTATAATTTTTTTTGTGATTTTTTTTTCAAATGAATACTGAATAGTGCTGACTGGCATATCGCATCGAAAGAAGTATTTATAATAAAGAAATACATTGTTTATCAATTTTTTTTATTCACAGTGTATCGGGCGTCCATCCTCTCTACATTTCACAAATTCGTGAAAAAAATTGAAAGGTGTTATGCAGAAGAGAAGACCAGATCTGGGTAAAACTGACTTGAAGAAAGGAAAGCTGATATAAGGCAGATAGATTTAAACAATTGGAAAGTAATAGCAAAGTGGAGAAGATCTATTTTAGAACAGAAATTTGATCTAAGCAAGGCTGTTCTTATTCGATCGGAACAATATTGTATCATTTCTTTCCTCTTCCCTCCAAATATTCCTAATCAGATCCGTTTCCCTTAAGCCTCGGCCTTCTCCTTTGAGTATTTCAGCAGAGACTCAATTTTCGCCCAGGTTCATCTAATTCCTTTTCAGTAGGCTCTTCTACTTCCCAATCCGCTCGATCTTGTTCATCTTCCTCCGCCAATTCTTTAAAATATTCCTTCCAAATTTATTTGAGGTGTTTCTTACGAGTTCATCGTTTTCGTTGCTATAAAAGCGTTCGAAAATTTAAACGTTTTTCTTTGTCATCTTTTTTTCAAGATTACCGCATTAAATTGTTGATAAATGTTTTATTCTTGGAAAAAGTAAGTACGCTAAATATATATACCAAATGGATGTTTCTTTGAAACCGTTTTCTTTGCATCAATGCCGTATCTCTTTACAAGTAATTACTTCGTGTTATAAATGCTCGATTCTGCATAAACACCTTGTTTATTGTTCGAGGATATTTCTCAAGAAACCAGCAGAATTTTGTAACGTTTCAATGCATGCGAAGACATCAAGGTCAAACGGTGAATATAAAATATTGTAATTAGTAATAATAACAACATTAATTAACTTCGTGCAACAATTAGGAGTGTTGTAAATGCGCAGTGTTAAAATAGTTCGCTAGAAATCGCGGTATACAAGGTTCGTTCAAGAGATTTGAGGAATTTATTGTATTTCTCTCAAATATTCGGGATATCTACTTCGGCTGGGGCGACAAATCCAACAAATTATCAACGTCGGTTTGCATAATTTGCAGGAAGAGGACATCATTCGGCAATTTTCCCCTTAAGCGCTCTAGAATTGAAGCGTAGCATTTTACAGTTATGGAAACGCCTTTATATTTGTATTCTAGCAACAGGATTCCTTCTGAGCCCCCAAAAACCGTGAATTTTTCAGCTGGCTATAGCCTCTTAAACCTGGGTGGTAGTGTGGGTTTTTTATGCTACTGCATGGAGTCTTGCCTGGACTCAGGTTCACAAGTTTCATCTCCAGTAACGATTTGGCTCAATGCAGGATCCCTGTCTTCATTACAGATGTCCAAGAATTCTCTGCACTGATCTTAGTCATGCCAAGATTATTACGAAAAATTTAAAAAACGATCGTATCGAATACTATAAGTTGTTTCTTCTTTAGCCGAGCATCTTCCGATATTACATTTTCGACTTTTGCCCCTTCGATAGGCCGCCCCGGCCGTGGGTCGTCTTCAAGCGTTGAAGAGATCAAACAAACACTGTACATTCCAACGCACAAAGAGAAGTTAACGTGAATATGCGCTTTGTGCGAAACTTTTCTCTGTATAAGTCACTTGATTCTGGTTCGAAAATATTTCTGATGACGCCGGGTAGGCAGAAACATGTCGGGAGGATCTCTTCTCATATTGCTTTTGCCGTGAGTAATTCCGTCGGTAGCATGAAGAAGCTTAGGTTTTTTTTTTTGCTATTATTTCTAGGCATTTTCTGTATAGAAGGTGATTTCAGTATAATCTATGATATCGAGATTGATCCAAGGAGACAAGTTAAAATAATTTCGACAACATCTACTTAATACATTAATTTTATTTGTGTCCCATGTTACAATAGATTGTCACAAACATTCGATTACAAGACATATCGATAATCTTATATTATCCACTGATAATCATAAAAAAAATTGGCAAAAACAGCGCTAAATTCATCTATGAGATTCGATCTAGAAGTTCGGGGCAAGAAATGACATACAGATAATACACAATATGTATAATACACGATATATTGAAAAATACATACATATAACAGTATATGCTGGGTGTTCATTTGAAATCTTCCCACCCCAAATTTCTGGAAATATGGAAATTTATTGAAAATTTTCTGAAACACGTAAGGGGGGACAACTTTTTATACAAAAATTGACTCGCCTTAAAGTGGGTGCTGCCCCCGGAAGCTACCCCCTTCAGAAAATCTTAAATGGAAAGGGGGATCGAATAATCCCTCTTTTGGAACGGTACATTTTGGCGTTCAGTTTTTTTAAATCGATCGATTCGTTTTCGAGATTACCGTCGAAAGACCCTTAAAACGAGGTATTACTCGATACCCCTTTGCATTTAAGATTTTTTAAGGCGGTAGCTCCCGGGGGCAGGGGGTTAAAATGTGTGAGTCATTTTTTGCATGAAAAGTTGTTCCCCTCGATAATACGTGTGTTTCAGGAAATTTGTCATGAATTTCCAGATTTCCGGAAATTTTCAAATGAACACCCGGTACATACAGAAAACACACCCTGTATATATTGGTCCGCTTTCGATTATCCGCTTAATTTCTTCTCTAATAGATAAACCTATCTGTACAATAACATGCTGGTGGCAAGACTAATAAATTTACAATGTAAAATATACAAAACATTCGTATCACAGAGCAGCAAAAATTGCAATAAATAGATTCATATTTATTTAGCTATTACATAATCTATCTAACATACCTACCTGATTTATACGTACATATACGGAGTGATGCGAGATTCTTCCTACGCATTTTAGATATTTAAAGTTAGTTTGTTATTTTGGTACGCGGCATCATTTTTACTTCTACGTTTTAATGTAATTATTAATTTATATATATCGTACCATTTGTTTTACGAAATTTTATGAATTAAAAAAAATAAAAAAAAATAATCGAACTAAAATTTTATAAAATTTATATTAGAGACAACTTGTAAATAAAAACATTTTGGAATAAAACAAGATTCCGAAACGTAAATCGATGCATAAATTAATTACAAAACCCGGTAAAAAAAAAAAAAAGAAAAAACAGAAGAGAAGGTCTTCATATCGGTGAAATTGTGGATATCTTAAAACCGCTAAATTTTGCACCACCCCGTATATCGTACGTATTATCTGCTAAATTCTAACTTATATAATTCTATAAAAATCGCTCCCTTGATTTTTGAAAACCATGGTAAGCGAACAGGGGTCCCTTATTTTAATATTAACATTACCAGATGTTTCAGAAATAACTATTAAAATAATTATCAAAACCAAAGATTGCATAAGATATACGATATAATTAATATTAAATGCGTAAAAATCCGAATTTTCTAAGCAACTTGATGCGCCTTTTAAATTGAAGAACCTAAATAAATAATATTACATAAAAGCTAACTGCTATTACAAGATTAACTAAAGGTGCAGTTATTACTACATATTTACAAAATAAACTAAAACATACATTACAATATATAAAAAAAGGCCTTATTTTTAAGCATCCTTTAGGATAAGCTTTTCAACGGACAACGGCCTGTTATAATTAATGATAAACATAGAAATATAAAATTGCATCACGAATGTTTCTTTTTCAAGTTTGAAGTATCCGATCACAAACAACTTTAAAATCTGGGGAACTTATTTCTCGGAATCCACGTTCTACCATCTTCCGTTGGCTTCAGATTAACCCAAACACGTGTTCCAAAATATATCAATAACTGATGTCGAAATAGAAACATTATCGTTCAAATTCGGAAGAAGATAGTTCATTCGATTCCTGCCGCGAAGACCTGTATAATTTCAACTAGAACCAATCGAATATATTCGTAGAATTCCTTATTTGCTATGCAGCTACAATTTCATCAAAATGGTCCACTAGTTTTGTTCCTTTCTATCCATTAAATTTAGCATATAATCTCTCTTTATGTACAGGCCGTTCAAAGTTGTTTCCCTTTTTTGCGAATCACATTTCGAAGCTAACTTGGATTATTTATACATTGTAAATTGAACTCTTTGTATATTTTAGCATTGAACGATAGAAAAGAAAAAACATTTTTTCTTATATTATTTGGCCCTAAGATAAAAAAAAAAATGGAGTTGCGACGAATCCAGTGCGTAACATCCGATTGGCAAGGGGAAACTTGTCATGCAAAACCTACGAGGTTGGTAAAAATATGGAAAATGCTTTTCTAAACTAATCTCATGGATTAATGCTAAAACGCGCGAGTTAGCAACAATACGCCAGTAACTTTGAACAACCTGTAGCAGCAACATTTATAAAAAAATAAGTACATTTTCCAGAATAACAACATCAACAACAACAACAACAACAGCGAAATATTTTAATGGATATAAGTATTAGATCCCTTAATCTTTTGCTCCTTTTTTCTGCGTTCGTCTTTTATTTACCGTAATTTCTTAAATGTTTTCATCGCCCCCGAATGGTCTATTTCGAATGGACGAGATTTAGGAACTCTTCGCGTGTCTTGGGGTCGTCCCTGAAGACGCCGAGCATCGTGGAAGTCACCGTCTTACTGTTGATCTTCTGGACGCCTCGCATCACCATGCACATGTGCCTGGAAAATTAGTGGGAAATCGAAAAAAACGCTTCTTTCGCTTGCGATCTTTTATACTTACACTCCTTCCACGACGACGGCGACGCCCGCCGGTTGCACAGCCTTCGTCACAGCCACGGCGATCTGCTTGGTGAGCCTCTCTTGGACTTGCAGGCGTCTAGAGTAGATCTCTACGATCCTGGCTAATTTACTAAGACCGAGGATTTTGCCGCATGGTAAGTATCCAATGGAGACTTTTCCGTAGAATGGTACCAGATGATGTTCGCACATCGAGAACATCTCGATATCCTTGACCACCACCATTTCGTCATGGTCTTCGTCGAAGATCGCATCGTTTAACACTTCTGCAAAAATAAGATTTTTCCACCTGGCTAGAATATTTGCGGAGTTTATTTACAAAACGCAAGAGGTCTTTTAGAAATCAACGGATTTTGCCGTTTTTTGAAAATAAGGTTCTCATTTATAAGATTGACGTTTAGAAGTCATCTTTATTCGCTAATCTGAATACCCTGAAAAGTTTCCAGATTAACTCAGAAACTCTCTTTAATATATTAAAAAAGTCCTACGTGCAATTCTAATAAATTATCAAAAAAATTTTAGTTTTTCATCGTAACTTCAAAATTGCAGAAGCTGCTGGTGCCCCCATTTGCTCACCAGAAATAGAGGCGTTTTGAGAGAAACGTTACACAGTCGCCATATTGATATGAATCACTTCGAAAAAAAAAGATTTGCAACTTTTTTTTTTCAAATTTCGATTTATTTCATTGTTGCACTGGTAAAAGAAAATTCCCAAAATATGCTTATTTCTTCTGCCTCTAGAGTGGGCCAACTCCTTAAGCTGCTCAAGAGGGCTTTGGAACGCACCTGAATTTGCCCACTCTAGTAAGTACACACTAAAATAAGCAACATTTTCCGCTAAAGTATATCGTTAAATTTCACCAGCAAAACTGCATTTGGTTAACGGTACATTTTTTTTTTGAACTGATCAATTCGAAATGCTGCACAAAATTGAGCCATTGTTTCTGCGAAATCGAGGCTAATAATTTTAGTTAAGAGACTACTTCATCCGTTTCAGCGTTGGTAATCGATTAACTTCGATATGCTTGGAGTGTGGCGCTGTCAAAGCTTACAGACTCGTTAAGTTCCAATGCAGCTGGAATTCGATTTAGTAATATTGAAACAAAATTATTCTGAATTAGATTTGTGCTTCTTATAATAATAAAAAAAATTGCGATTGTGGAACTATTAATATTCTCGTTAATATCATTTCTGGTAGTGTTGCAATTTAAGCCGGAATAAACCGGTTTAAAGTCTATATTTAATCTAGATTTTTTCAAAAGAAAAATTTAATTTAAATCATAAACTGCGATATTTTGAACATCGAAATTTGTTTAATCTCCGCATGTAGTACATAACAAAACAACTAAGCATTTGCATTAACATTATTTTGCATAACTTCTCGTATTTGCTAGTTTTTTAGTCGCAGCTCGATTTTCAAACAATGGTTCCCGACTCTGTTATCGTAAACAGTATGGTTGAAATATACAGGGTGATATTGAAAAAAATCTGAAAAAATTTTTGGAATTAAAGTACAGAAATTTCGGTTCGATTACGAGGAATGTCATTAAATAAGCCACAAGCTTTTTCCCTATCTGTCATTAGGTGTCAGCATAATCCAGCTTTATGATACTCAAATGGCCGTGCGCGTACGGAAACAGTGTTAAAACGGCGACCGTCCTCGATGAGTGTACTGTGGAAGAGCAGCGTGCTGTTGTGCGTTTTTTCTGGGCAAAAGGACTTCTTGCAAAAGATATCCATAAGGAAACGTCTCCTGTTGTTTGTCGCTTAAAGCCGTGTGTAACTGGGTCGAGAAATTCTCTCAACGGGCGCTCAAAAGTTGTTGACCATCAGCGAAGTGGTTGCCCCATTCAGATTGCGACAGATGCAACACTTCGACGGGCGGAAGAAATGATTCGAAGTGACAGACAGCATAGCAACTGCAATAGGGTGCTTATGGTTTAGCCTACGAAGTGATGCACGATCGTTCGAATTTCCGTAAAGTTTGCTCACGGTGGGTACCTAGACAACAGGATTCGAATGGGCTTATCCTTGTAACACCTCTCTCGGTACAGAACAGGATTGTTACCGGTGAGTCATGGGTGCAAAGCCGCCAACCCGAAACAAAGCGTGCTTCAATGCAATGGAAACATCCTTCTTCACCGTCAGTCAACGAAGAATTCTTATGCTTACCGTGTTCTGATATTCTCAAGGAGTGCTCCTAACCCACTTCCAGAATAGAAATATAAATGAGAATGTGACTGCTGAATCATACTGTAGAGTTTTGTTGTTGCTTCGGAATGCAGTTCGACGAAAACGTCCAGGCGTACTGCCGAGAGGAATATTGCTGCATCACGATAATGCCAGGCCGCATTCGGCCCACTTGGGCCACGCGAGAATTGAAGAATTAGGGTGGGAACTTGTTGAAGATCCGGCTTACAGTCCCGACCTAGCTCCAAGCGACTATCATCTGTTTGGTTCACTCAAAAAGCATTTTGTCGGAAAACATTTCGAAGGTGATAACGATGTTCAACAAGAGGTACGCCCGTGGTTCAGACGGCAGCCCAAACACCTTTATGTAGGAGGCATTGGGTCATTGATAAAGCGATGGGAGAAGTGTAGATGGAGACTTTGTTGAAAAATAAAACTTGTTTTTGTAATGGCTTTTTGTGACCTACTTACTGACTCGTTCAAAAAAAATTATGTTTTCTAAAAGACATTACAAAATAGTATCTTCTTAGAGTGTGTTTGGTGAACAACTAGATTCTCGAAATAATTGTTCCGAATGAAACTTCCCCAACTTACGTTATTGGATAGAATTAAGCATTAAGCAATCATTATTAAATTACATCAGAAGGAAGAAAAAAATTAACACAAATAATTCCAGAACATTTTGCAGTTCGAAAATTGTCAAACGTAATCGATATGGTGCTAGGCCTTCAGTTTTTCTTCGCAACAGCGGCGGAGTCTTGCGTCAGAAATATCTAATTTACCGTCGACCGTACGGATTTTGAAAGAAACTAAATGAACACTGCCCGGCATAATAAGGTTACGCTTAGTACACGCTAGCAATCGCTGTATCGCTTTGCGAAAACCAAAATTGCACAGACCACAAAAGAAATCGCTCTTCGGCCTTGAGCCGCGAAACGTAAGAATTCGCAAGAAGAAATCAACGTTGCGCTATGTTAGAAGTGCGATTTAGAAGAAAAGACACGATAACGTCTGTGAAATTGATTACATACGTATATCATCTTGATGAGCGCGTCAAAAGTCAACAGAGTAGAGAACAGTAAGCTACAGCTTGCATAATTCAAAATGTCGAATTTTTCGCCGCTTTTGGTCGCTAAAATTCCGCATTAAAACAATGTTAAAAAAATCGTAATTTTGTATAGTTTGAATTTTTCGTTCGATTTGTGCTAAATATAATGTGGGCGGATATCAGAAGCTGCCTTTATTAATGATCGGCAAATCGGTAAATCCACGAACAAAAGAGCGTGGATGACCGGCGAAATTTTTGAAAAATGGTTTCTGAATCTCGATCAGAAGTTTGGAAAGGAAAAACGAGAAATTCTTCTTTTTCGCCTCATAATAGGATCTCCCAAATGGAAAATGTAAAGATCATTTTTTCCTTGCCAATACGACATTTGTTATTCACCCAACGGACCAAGGCATAATTAAAAACCTTAAACATTTCTACAGGCGTTTGTTGGCTGAAGACGTCCTCAAATTTCTTATAGATCGAGACGGGCAAATCAGCAGATTATGGAGTGAAACAATTGGAAAGCATGTTTCAAACACGACATGCCGTAGAGAAGCTCAAAATTCGCGACTTGAAACCTAAACCTCATTCTACGAGTACTAGAAAAACAATTACTCAGAGCAAAACAAAAGAAAAATAGATTGAAATCGGCCAAAGAATTAGAAAATTTCCAACTTCTATCATGGGAATGGTCAACACAGAAAAATATTCAAAAATTTTAACAGACTCATTGTTACTAACTGTGAAAGATAATTTGGACGATGAGGCGATGTATGGTTGTCATACGTCAAAAAGAGCTTCCAAATGCTTCTCGGACACTCTTAGAATAGATGTTCAGTAGTCCAGATTTGTCACCAATAGAAACATTGCGGCATAACATGAAAAAACGATTAGTTTCAACATTAAATATGAGTTCTATTGACACCTAAATCTCTTAAACGCTTAAACGATACCTCGCGACAGTTTATTATCGAATCGAAACGTTAGATGTTGCGCAACGCGTTTTACGCGAACGTATAACGTTTATTTACGACGTTAAGCGCAAGGACATAATGTCGGAACTCCATCAGCGCGATAAAATAAAAAGCGTGTCGGGATCGTCGAAGTACGTCTAAAAAAGAATGGTGCGATGATGGCTAGCGCGTTGAGTGGCTGCGCTGGCGGTAATTTATCAAGCGTGATGGTCGATGGGATGGCGAATTTTCTTTTTCTTTCTCGACCGAAAATGACTTCTGGACCGGCTTTTATCCTTTGCGATGGAACTGCGGGCTTTCAGCAATCGGAAGAAGCGGAGAGAATGCATTGGGATGAAAATTCAACAACAGCTTTTAGGAATTTCAAATGAATCTTTTCCGTTACTTCACTACATTGTTGGTTTTTTCCTTTTTTCCTCGTTCGTATCCTTTAGGGATTTTCAGGGGTGTTTTAACTTAGATGAAGTGGTAATATATTACCTCTTCACGCTGGACGTGTTCACCATAAATATTTATATAAAATTATCTATTTGCTTTTTCAAAGAGGGATTCAAAAGAAACTAAAACCAAATGCAACTGGAACCTCCACCTGAGGTAAAAATTAAACATGACCAAGTAAAAGCGTAAAATTCAAAGGATAAAACGTCTCCTTTGATAGCGTGCAGTTCAAAATCTGTGCCTAAAAAGGCACTGAAAGAGATTTTTCACGTAGCAACGTCTTATCCCACGCATTCGAGCTACGTGAAGAAATTCACAAAACTCCAAGTACTTCTGAAACTAAAACTGAAACTAGCGTATTTGCACAAACTGAATGTCTCGAATCTGTCTCTGCAAGGCAAAAACATGCCCAGCTTAAAACTTTTGGAGAAGGTGCGGCGTTTAGGAGAAAGCTGGGGTTGTGAATAAGAAAAATAAACGTGGATGGCGGTCGCTGAATTGCACAAGACTTGCTTGTCTCACTAATTGGTTTGCAAAATAATTCGAGGGAGATAACGTCGAGAAATTTGTGCGGATCCCAGATCTTTTCCGTGGAAGCTTCACCAGAATTCACTTCGCAGGAAGAAAAGATTCCAATTGAACCCACAACAGCCTGAATATCAATGGATATGAATAGACAACTCTGAGTTCAAAAACTTGTAAGAATCCTCATTTTCTTTGCGACAACCTATTTATGCGAAGCCGGATTTCCACTCAGTAGCTGTAATAAAAAGCAAATATCGCTCGAAATTCGATGTGGAGTGAGAAATGAGAGTGGCAGCGTCGATCAGCAACTTCACATTAAATTAGTTCTCTTTTCCATTTTAATTTGATGGTTTTTGTGATTCGATTTTAATAAATGCGTGTTTTCATTTCTGTGCCTGATTTATGTAGCTTCATCGTTCCGAATCCGAGTAATTTTCTCTCTAGATACTCCCTAAGTGTTATTCGCGTACAAACAAAGCTGCGAGAACATCTTCACCCTTTCAGATTTTCCATCCAAGCTTCCCGATGATAACATTCAGTTACGTCGGTTACTAAGTTAACCGTACGGCCCGATATCCTCGTCTATTTCTCGTGGGGGTTACTCGTTTTAGTATAGGAGAGTATAGGGGATAAGAGGGCCTGTATCGCTTCGCTCGCCTAAACAGGTTAGACCTGTTGAATAGACGTAGCGCTGGCAAGTTGAATGGAACCCTTAGAGCGGCGGTAATTTCCTCTTCAGTCAATTAGACGTCGGCACCAATTAGCCGCGGCAGAAGCGAAGCCTTTTAAGCTTCAGCGTCGCGTCCTTAATATTATGAGGTCCTTCTCTATTCTCTCCTTGCGACGCCGTTAAATGGATGCGTGCCCTCGCGGTGGTTTTAGGATTCAACAGATTGTTACGAGTGGTCACGCGATAAAAGATTTCTTTGTGCTTTTTGCGATTTTCATGTACAGGATGGATGAAATTGTAGCGTTTACGTTTTTTGAAGGTTGGACATGAAAATTCACTAAATGCAAGGCGATATCGGCAGAATTCTCGATTACACGCAAAACACCAGCCCGGAAGTCCAACGGAGTATAACAAACGCTTGAACGTTAATGCAAATTTATACGGTACGCCTCGTTAAAGTTTATTCTTTCTTTAATACAACCGCGAGAGCTAACAATGTCATTTGAAAGTAATGTCCCCTATCCGATATGCTTCTAATTCGTGCGCAAATACGATTACTGTAACGGATCTTACATCGTCAGTCCTTATCGGAACGAAACAATGTCGTCGGGCGCAAGGATTTATAATTGGCGAACGGAGGCTTCGGTAACCATGGTCACGGCACATCTATCTTCTCTCGTCTTTCGTATTAGGAAACGGTAAGTATCGTCCCCAGTTTGCTTAATCCGAAGATATTCGAGAGGATCTCTTCAAGATGAAATGAGAAATCAGTTATTGCTGTCCGAAACGTGATACTAAAGATATCTTCGGAATGGAATCTGGAGTACGGTGATAAGTATGGTTTGAGAAAATGAACATGTAATTAATAACAAAGACGATGAACAAGTATAGAACCTACACAATCGGTTTCCGGGTTGGAGCCTCCTTGTTGTAACTTTTGGACTTATCGTTTTCACTCTTGTTCGAATTCAACTGTTCGGGCGAGATCTCTCGTAGAATCATAGCGCAAACGTTCGAAAATACAAAGGGAGTATTGACCTTCCAGGACGCCAAACAACGACTTTTTGATCTTAAATAAGACGTTCCCCAAAAATTTGCTTGTTAACAAAGATCGTCGCTCATTATCAAATTTTGCCAAAAATTGGGTTCTGCTTCCGCTGAGTTCGTAACGATTTGCGTAACAATCGGCCATATTTTAAACACAGTTTGAATTTTGTACCCAAATCCTAATTGCGCCGCACGTCTTCTTGTAGTAGTTATTGCTCCTGTCTGGATGTCTTCAATATTTTCGTTTGAGCCAGTATGCTGAACAATACGAATTGTTTCTCGGCGTGGAGCTCTTCGAGCGGAATACGCTTTCGTAAAACCGCGTCGATTTGAAATTATGGAAGGAAAGTTTTGAAAATACTTCTGCGCGTTCTTCTTCTGCATCTTTCTACTTTGATATAAAGCTTCACTTCTGTCGAAGGAATAGCAAAGGGAAAACAATACTCCATGGCTGGGTGAAAACCATGTGTCTCACGTTAAAATCTGAAGAAGATATCAGAAGAACGACGAGAAATATCGTATTGTAGAAGCGGGAATTGACGAGAAAATATAGCGCAGAACATGAAAACGCAAAGACTTAGATGGTTAAGACGTATAAAAAGGAAACCAGCAGATTCGGTAATTAAAAGAGTAAACGATTGGAATCCAGCGAAGGATAGGCCAAGAGGTAGGCCGAGAAGTTGCAGTAATCAAGAAAAAAAAAAAAAATTAAAACAATGACAAATGTCTATTCACAACAGCAGGATCCTCTGAACTCTCGAAGATGACTCACCTAACAGGTAGTTTCCCAACTGCGTGAATATGTTTTTAAAACGTTTAATTTGTTTTTATCTACTTTCAAATGTTTTTAGAAACGAACGCCATTCGTTAATAGCATCTAATTGTCTAGCAATTTATCGATGAGTTTATTGCTCCACAACTCAGGTGATTATTTAGTAAAGCACATTATGAATAATTCAACATCATTCGATGAGAAGAATATTTACTTGTGGACGTCTGCGCAACATTCGTTATTTTTAGATTGAATTTTGTAGTTACTGAAACGGATGATTGGTCTTGGTATATTTTTTATCAACTAAATAAATCCTTAAGAAAAAAAAGATTTCTCCTGCCGGCGCTTATATTACGAGCAAGATTTAAGTGTAACACCTTTAATCAAGGGAAAAAGAATCGGCCTTACCTTCTAAGCTTTGGTCGTAACCTTTGGTGAAGAACAGCATGGCTTTGGCCGCTCGCTCCGGGGTCTTCAGCAGACCCTGTCTGTCCGGATTCTCGCCCAAAGAGCTCAGCAGTAGCCTGTACGATCTCGCCATGTCGGGCAGCATGTCCTCCCTGGTCGGCGGCCGGTGGTCGAGCTCAAGGTCATGGTGGAAAGTACATTTTTCGTGACCTACCCGAACGAAAACAACAAGCGGAATTATTAGAATGCTTCTAATTCTCACGTAGCCACACGTAACATATGCTGTGTATGTATATATATATATATAGAAACAGACAGCGTCAATAAATAAGGTTATAAATGATTGTAACACCTTGAATGTTTGTATAAATGTATATTATATATTGGGTTTCTTGTGTTTCATAGTAAGGTCTCGATTTACAAATCGATTTTATCTACTGTGCTTATGTATCTGTTAGAATATATAAATACATAGAATGAGTGGCAAAATTGTGGAATAAATTCGTTAAATTTAAAGCGATTCGTTTCTGGAAGAAATTCCCGGATTGGTCAATTTTAATTTTTAATAATAACATTAATAACATTTTTGCATCAATTTTTCCACAACTTTTTGAAACGATAACTCCCGCTTTCTTTTTTTTTTTAATTTGATAGGTCCAAACGGTACCATCAAAATTTTAATACCTCTCATAACACGTTAAGATAAATGATGTTATTCGAACAATTGAATAATTTAAATCAAATGTTCGAAACGCCCTCTACCGGTAATCTACTAATTCAACTAATTCTATCAATATTTTAAATATTAGCCTCTTATGAGGCTCTTGTCCTACTGATCCACTACCCAGGAAAGCAGTTTGAATAATGGCGATGAGGACGTGCAAAGTGTACCATCTCGCTGAAACCAAATACCGTCATTTGGTAAGTCAGTCAGTCAATCATCATTTTTGGAAAACTTTCTGCAAAAGCAGGTCCCTAAAAGAACCGCCCCGAGTGGGTTTTGTCATAGAAGAAAGGAACAACGATTCTGTTGTCAACTACCAAACTGTATTCGGTGATCAGAGTTATCTTCATTGAGTTCTTGCAGCGGTTGTATTTTGTAAGGATGGTATTTTTATAAGAAGCTTCATTGTCTGCTATAATTGGTCGACATACACCGTGAAAATTCTCACCCACTTAACAAAACATTGCCATTAAAAAAAATTGCTGATGACGTCTTTACTTGAAAACCAGATCTGGGGGAATTGAAGTAAAAATGTTTATTTAAAAGAAGACATAAAAAAGCACATAACTAAAAAAAAAACAATTGAATATAATAATTAGAAGCAATTACTTCAATAATAATCGATAGGAGATCTACGCAGGACATTCTGTAACAGTTACACAATAGAATGTAACTATCGAATGGCTATTAGTACTTGAAGTAAAGAAACTTGGGTTCTGAACAACAAGATTTTAAACAATTTTTCTAACAATTTGCTAACGACGATTTCCGAATGACAATGAAGGAACTGCAGAATTAAAGGATCTTCTCTTCCAGTGATAGGACAGATAAAAAGTTTTGCATTTGTTATTGTTGAAGCGGTGACAGCACAGAAATCGGCCGAGTAGTGAGAGCAATTTTGTGAAAAGAAAATTGAAATATCAAAGTCAGGGTCACAGCAACGACAACAATGCTTCGTTCGACTTTTGATAATAAAGCACCATCAGAAAAGACTGGCATACAGCTAGTTTGCAGAATTGCTTTCGCCGGTGATGAATTTCATGAAGTTAGGCTAAAATCGGTTGTTACTCTAAAAAAACATCGATGCTATGCGCCCCATCATGAGGTAGAAGCATTCTTAGGCATATTCGAGAACTGCACTACTTTCGATTTTTCATGAACATTTAGGTACGAAAAAGATGACTTCCGCATAATGCGAGCCAAGCATGAAAAGGGGCTGGACACAATTGGTACTTTTCAATTAGAAAGACCAATGAAAATTTTGCCACCCTTAGGATCTCTCCAAAAGCAAAATACCTGGCGTCGTTGAAGTCCTCGGTGTCTTCGGTGTTCCGGGAACTTCGACTTCATCGTAATTTTCCGACCAACTCCTGCAGATCAACGGCTTCGGCTTTTTGACAATGGTGTGGTGCGCGAATTGATCTCCATTGGTTTCCATAACTGTTTACTTTCACTTTTCAGTCTAGGCAGCTCGATTTATACACCGTGGTTTTCGAACGACGAACAAAAGAATTGCCGAAGAAGCAGAATTAAAATCAATTAACACGATTTTTTTTCGGTTTCCTGTTCCTTTATTTGTTTTTTTTTTACTATTTTTTGTTACTTGGTCCGCGAAAACGAAGGTTAAACGCTCGCGATCTACCTGCTGATCGATGATTAAACGATAGTACACCTTTGGACTCGCGATTGTTATGGTTATTGTTGTTGTTATTCGACCACAGCTTGTCTATTTCCTTTCTCTATCGAGTTTCGGGGTATCACGTGAACTTAACCTCGCCGCATGCACACAGTACGGTGTTCTGTTTGCCGCTTTACCTTCCACGGAACTGACGAAACCTTCAGCAAGCGCTGGGAATTTATATAACATATATATGGATGAATGGTGGAGTTGGGACTGCTGCTGCCGAGTGTAACGAGTATTGCACGCACCCATTGGGAGCTTCGCGAGAAAATGCATCGTTTGGGGTGGAGAATTGGAAGGTTTTAACGTTGGAGGGTGGTTTATATTATTCTTATACTGTCAATATCTTATTATTAAGGACAGTGTTTAAATTAGATGCAATATATAAGCTTAACTTTGAGCTTTTCTTTTATAAATTTTAATTCGCTTTGGACAATGGATGTCCATTTTAAGACTTAATAATTTTTTGCTATTTTCGAACTCGTATGCGTTGAAAATATAGATAAACTCTTGAAATTTTGTGTTAGTTGTGAGCTAAAAAAAAATTGTTTCGTTTTGATTTTAAATATAGGTTGTACAGGGGAGTTTCCATTACAAATGGGCCACGACACTTATTTTTCTCTTCCGTGCCAAATTACCCTAGCTGTCCGTCTGCAGATGCTATTGAATTAAAATATTTAATTATAAAAGACTTCTCGTTATACCGGAAATAGCGGCCGACTTTGTTTTTTTTTTTTATATATATATATAATAGAGCGTCCTATATATTATTACATTTTTGAATTAATTTTTAATAATATTTTACTTCTTAAATGTTTTCCCAAAATATATTAAGCTTAACAATTACATGATTGATTGCAAGAAACCGCTAAACGCCACCAATCATGCCAAAAAACAATAGCTACTAACAAAATCAGATATCATCAATGTTCGATTGTTCCGCAATGATCATAACTAACTTGGATATATCCAAAATTGGACAACATTTTATGCAATCATTATGACATTTTTTTTTGTAAGAGCTTTTTGACAAGGAAGTTTTGACACTTTTTTTCAATTGAAAGTTTAAACGTAATTATTGTACACGCTGTATAATATTTTCGTACAACAGTTCAAAACAGTGCAAAGTATCAATGATCCAAGTTAAACTCTTTCACGGTTATAAAAATTCTGTCAAAAATGTTCAAAAAATGCAAATATTTCAAAGAAATAGCAACAAATAATCTCAAAATCGATCGGAGAATTAAATGTGTAATGTAATAATGTACAGGCTGTTCTATTTAAAATAAGAAAGTCATTTATAATTCAACAGTACATGTAGATTTTAGTACATTACTAATTTTTCCCCTTTCTACATGTAGATCAATGGAGTTCCTCGTGGAACAGCCTGTATAGTAATAATAGGTTGATCACGAACTTACAGCTATTAACATTTTTTGGTATCTGCATCATTCTCTTTGACTAAACGCATGTATTAAAACGAACAACATTTACGCTTTCAAATTATTTAAAATTACGGGTTAATAAGCTCGTGTTTTTAACAAAGGGATCGGAAATTAGCATTTATGTAGAAGTGCTTAATTTGCCACAGGACTTTGATTGACGATTCGCCCCTATTATTATTCGTAATCCGCAGAACTGGTCTTATTACCAATGTAGACGCATTTTTAACGATCTCGTTACCTAGAACTGGCCTGCTGCAGGTAAAATCCGTCCGCAAGAACTTTCCCAAGTTAATAGCGTTGATCCCAATAAGTCGTAATGGCGACAACAGCCGGGGAATCCCGCGTTCCATCCAGCCGTACTTGTACGTAATTAACATGGTAAGTGCATTTAGATAATCGAAACTCGTACGTGTATTACGAAAACGAGGTATCTAATGTCGATCCTAAATATTCGTGACGAAATTTCCCAGGTATTACTCATAAGCACGTCGTTACACGGATTCTCTGGAAGGAAATTACATGTTTGGCAAGATTCGGTGGTTAAATAAGTCTGGGTAATTGTATTTTTTTTTCCTGTATAATTTTTGTATTGGAATTTTGGAGGTGAACCATTAGCGAAATTTCCAATGTTTCTTCTCCGGATCGATGACGTTGAATAAAAAAATTAAATTTTAACTATACGAGGGTATAGTTTGTCAAAAATATTCCGGTGTTGGGCATACGTTGAAAGATACTTTTGATGGTTTCACTCACGTTATACGCTTTGTGACGTTTGCGTACGTGCTACAGCAAAAATGAAAATAATCAAATATCGAGTCGTCATTAAATTTTTGCATTTGAAAGGCAATAGTAAGGTAAAGCAAAGTAAATCGAAGGTGGACGCTATTTACAGGGACTCTGCGTCATTTGCTACAATGAAATATTCGAAAAAGTTCACCAAAAGTTACTAAGCGACCGTCAAATTTAGGGGCATCTGGTAAGAACACGTGTCTCATATACTCGCTGAAGATTTTGGCAAAACTAACAATTAATATCAGTACATTGGTAAAGCCAACGCACAGGCGAAACAGTGGATCGCGTAGGGAGGATCGGTTCCGAAAAAGGCGAAGACTGCTCCATCGGTCATGATAGCGACTGTTTTTTTTTTTGAGATAATCACCTACTATCTTGGAAAACGAAGAAATTGCGATAAGAAGAAAATTCCTGCAAGACAACGCACGTCTCAAGCTTCAGTAGTCGCCACGGTCGAATCGAGGGAGAACCCTCCAGCTACTTCTTTTCTTCTTTTCACAATCATAAAACGCCTATTTTGCAGAACAGGGTGACAACTACTATTTGGGCGTATTACAGAGATGGGGACATCGCTGGGAAAAGTGTACAAATAAAGTTGAATTTCCAGACCACCCTCGTAACTTAGCGCCACTGATGTCGGCAATATGGCAATTCGTTTTTCTATACATGCATCATCAAAGTAAATCTCTTAATTTGCCTTTATACTAACTACTTAATCAAATTTTATTTAAATTACATATTCGACTTTTTAAAGCTATCTGGGACGAGCGTAGGAAAATGCTATAAGGGGATGTTCCAAGAGAACCTTTTACGAGATTCCTAAGACGTTTATTGTTGATGTTACGTTGTCGGTCGTTATTTTGTGAAGATTTATGATAACAAAGCAAACCACGAATTTACTTCTTTTTACGATTGCAGCTTCGTAAGTGACGGAAATAAAATAAAAATGTTGTTTTCTTGATGTGGATCTCAGTTTCAAACCATTTTGAAACTGAGATCCATCCCAATACGTCAAGATCGTAAAACTCGTCATTGTAGAGTGGTTAATCCGATATCCGTGCTGTTGCTCTGTTAAAATGTAAAAAAAAAAATAATCCTAAAAACATACTATTCACGGGCATGTTTCTACCTACCCGGCGTCATCAGCGTGGTTCCCGGAGTATTCTTTACTCCATACTGCAGCCCTCAAGTGCTAAGCAATGTATGCCTGCCGTTTAAAAAATAGCGACATAAACCGGGTGCTGTTCCCCAAATCATCCCTCGAGCAGTTCTCGGACTGCTTAACAGAAGATGGCGAGTGCAGACGCCGGGTAAATAAAAACATGTCCGTGGTTATAATGAAACACGCTAAAATAATCCAGATAACGTCCAACATTATAAATCATCTCAAGCAACCCCTCCATATTGCTATTATAATAAAATAGTAGCTAGAAATTTCGTTCAAACTCTAGATTACTTCATATTGGAAATGTTCAGCCTATCTGTGCGGGAAACTCGAAATGTATTCAATGCTCCAAATAAATAAAAACCGATTTTACGCAATCTCTAAATACGTCAGTGATAGACGCTCTTATGTATGCGCATAGCATTACCGTAAGTAACTTTATATGCGACACTTAGCCAGCAAAATGTAAATGCCGATATCTGAACAACTAAACAGGTTTTTTTATCCCGCAAGAAATTGCTTTAACGTTCGTCGAGTTTGAGGAAATGCGTTTCGATAAGCATAATACACAAAATACACGGGCATGAACGAAAATTGTATAAATCATACCGTGAGCGAAAGATCGAAGCTGGAATGGCGATATTTCCAGGTTATAAGTAATACAAATCTTATACAAAGGCAATATAAATTATACAGGAGTGCGCACCATAAACATTTCACTAGGATCAACATTAATGGAGTTATAAGAACCTAAGCTAATGCGAAACTAACTTAGGTTGCTATGGAAACAAATGATAATGTATATAATAGTCCAATCAAACTGTGTAATTTCGTGCGTTAAGAAAATTTGATCAAATCTTTCCGAAGTTCAACACATCTACCGAGAGAGACATTTTCCTAATCTCACCATTTTGAAATGCATATGCGTTTAAGGAGAAGATGGCTGCTTCGAAAAAGCAAATAATCCGCAAAAAAGAAGATAATCCGCGAATTAACTCCAGAAAAATAAGTTCAGGTGTTAACCGTGATCCAGTCCTCAAAGAACAGCTTCTTCACCCGTTTCATTTCCAAAAGATTCTCCTACTGCAAAATCAAAGGCAACATTTTATTCCTTTTCACCGATGAAGCAGATTCTAGTTACCTGTGTAAACATTTGCCTCAATTATCTCTAACCAAAACGGAGAATTTGAATTTAATCTCTAATTCTGACGAAATAATGATGAAACGAAAGTCAGCTGTTACACATCATTTCCTGCAGCGTAATTTGGAGATAACCGCAACATATACACATAACGCAATTTGTAACAAAAAAAAAAGTAAACTATAGAAAAATAAAGATAAACGCGGATACGAAGGAAAGTTCGGAAATGTATAAAATCGCGTACGGTGACTGTGATAAATAGAGGTGCGACGTTGCGAGCAGTTTGTCATTAGCGTCACGTTCGGTGGCAGGCTAAGTCTCGCATGTGTGTAACTCGTAGGAGATAGGCAGAGAGCGACGGCAAGACTGGCCAACGAAATATAACTTTCAATTTATCTACGCTACTGCATATACCCGAGCGACGTTTGGCTGACTGACACTCGCTAGCAAACTGCACCGAACGTCCTCACTCTAGTGATAAAGCATATATTGAACAAACGAAATAAACACCAGATTCATATATTAAGGTGTTCCATCTTAAATGGAGTGAAAATAGTCAGTGTCCAACATTGTCTATTTTCAAGATACATTAGCGCTGGAGCATCGAGAAACTAGAGGTGAATCAAAAACTCGAGCAAAGAAAAATTATTCACGCGCAACCTCTGACGTCAGAAGAACTTTTTAAATAACATGAATTACCTAATCGAAGTGACTACATCTTACGCACACATAATCTGTATGAATGTGGATGTAGATATAACATTAACATAAAAAAAAAATGATTAGCGACAGATGGTTAGCTGCGAGAATATTGTCAATACTTTCATGCGGATATCTCATACACTTGCCGATATTTAAAAATGAACATTGCAGACAGCGAATCAAGTGTAGTACAATGATTGGTTTAAAGGCATATTGCATTTATTTCGAATAAATCTTCTGGTATGTGGTCGTACTCATTAGATTCCCTTAATTAAGTTTCTTTCGCGATGTATTTTTATTTGGCGAATGTTACGTCCATCGAACGAAGTCATGCGAGTAGGCTGGATGAGGAACAACGACCATGTGGTTTTTCGCCAGAAATTGTGCCATTTCTCTAGATATTTCCTCCTTAAATCCTTTTGTATTTAATCGTCAGAATATATCACTACAAAGGTACCAGGATTACTTAAGCAATGTCCAGAAATTTTAGAGAAGATCCCGAAAAGATTTGGTACTTTATATCCTCTAAAAAAATTCTTCTAATATCCTTCGTCAACGTCAGTGTTGAGTCTTGTTCTTACAGATCCTTTCGCATAACACTAATGTCGTATTCATTAAATTCAATTTTGTGGCTAGAAACGAAATTATTGCCGTACTAGTAAGTATGAGGGTAGTTCAAGAAGGCCTTAGAAAATCTAAAAGATGGCGCTCGTAGTATCGAAGATCATTTGTTTCTAGTAAGGATCATTAGTCACTAGATGGCTGTCAATCGAGTCTGAGACTGTTTTGACGATTTTCCGTCGCAATCCTGATGAGTTTCTCCGTAACTATGGACGAAAGATGGATACGCTACTATAGTCCGGAGACAAAGGAACAATCAAAACAATAGATTTTTGAAGGCAAACGGGTTCCGAAGAAGGGGAAGACGGTGAAATCGGCCGGTAAGGTAGTGACCTCAGCTTTTTGAGACGCACGCGGAATCATCTGCACCGATTACTTGAAAAAATGACAAATAATAACTGGAAAATATTATGCGTTGCACGAAGAAATCCAGAAAAAAACAAAAAGAAAAAGATCTTCTTCCATCAAGACAATGCACGGGGGGCACACCTACAACATCCACCGTATTTACCAGATTTGGTCCCCAATGACTTCTTTTTATGTCCAAATTTGAGAAAATGACTCGGCGGACAACGGTTCAACTCGCCTAAACAGATGCCTATTTTGAGGACCTTCCGAAATCCTACTCTTTGGAGGGCTTAAAAAAGCTGGAGGAATGCTTGGAGAAGTGTACATGTGTTAAGTGGAGATTATGTTGAAAAATAAATGAAAATCTACAGAAAATTCTTTGTTTTTCTAAGGACTCATCGAACAACACAATATAACTTAATTATATGATTTACATTTAATAAACAAAAGCCTTCTATTTTTAAACACGCCCGAGGAAAAAGGGGCATTTCATGTTGCCGGTAATCTTTAACCTTTCACGTTGATAGAACGCAAGATAAAGATGCTAATACTTGACGTTCTGAGCACATAATACACAGCACGAGGAAAAGCAGAAATTGATATTTTATTTATTCAAAAACAAGTGAAATTAATGCAAGATTTCAGGTTATTTCCTACATGCAGATTGCTGAATTTTCAAGAGCAACCGATCTCGTCAAACTTACGCAAACTTTCGTATTAGATAAGGTTCGTTACAAATTAGTACAAGCGAAACGTTATTAAAGAAAGGCCTTCATACGTGTACAGTAAGGTCAAGACGCGTGATAACATTGAAATATTTAAAACTCCTTTTTTTAAGAACTGTATCTGGAATAATATGTTTTCTGTTATCTTCAGATTTTAGATGATGTAGAAATATTTTGCATATTTTAGATATACCAATATTATTAGATACGCTGGGTAATTATTAAGTTATTGAACTGGTCGTGCCGTTATTTGCTTAAAATAGCAAATTTAAACCAAAAATTTTGAGATAGTTTGTTTCTCCTAAAATTAGCCATAAATGAAATTTAACGAGCACGAAAAATTAGCCTGTAATTGCGTCATTCCAACATTGAATACGACATTTATATGTTCTGTAATGGAACCAAGCTTATTCAGACCAATAAATACACTTCATTATCACTTCGAATTCAAGCGGGGAACACGAACATAGCCAAACACGTATTACCTGGATGAATATTCGACTCAATCTCCGAAATTCCTTAGCGTCTCCGCACGACCTTTATTTAATCGCGGAAGGGATTATTTAATCGCCGCTAATTTTGATAATTTTACGTTTCGGAAAATACGTTGATAACGAAATTCAATCGGACGCTCTTATTTTTAGAAATAGCATAAAGCAAGCGATACGGAGACGCAATTAAAGTAATAGTTCTATGCTATTTAGAGAAACTATTGTGGGAATAGATTACATTTAATTAAAGTTAAATCGGGAGATTTAAAATGCGAGCAAATTCAACAGAAGACAAGCTAAAAAAACCCAAAAAATAATGCTAAGATAGCTTAGCTTCCTCAAGGTATTGATGGAATAATTCACGGCAAACGCAATAAAAGCAGAGAGAAAAAAAATACACTAACACACGGACATGTTTCTGCCTACCTGGCGTCATCAGCGTGGTTTCGAGAGTATTTTTCATATCTCCAGTCTCGAAACCAGGGTAGACAGAAACATGTCCGTGTGCTAGTGTATTTTTCTTTTCTCTCTCCTTTTATTGCGTTTGCCGTGAATTATTCCACCAATACCATGAGGAAGCTAAGCTATCTTAGCATTATTTTTTGGTTATTGTTTCTAGGCATTTTCTGATGTGTTCTGTTCAGAAGACAAGTTATTTACCGACGGTATCCGGCAAAATTATGGAATAAATTCAATTGCAACAATTTGTTTTACTGCAACAGATCAATTTTTCTTTTAATAAACATTTTTTTCGCCAATTTTAAACTTCCCCCACTTCTAGTTTTCGACAAAATTGCCGATATTGGAGTAGGGAGAATCCCAACTGAATTAGCAAACCGTATACTCAACAACTAAAATGTTAATAGATCATTTACACAATTAAATGATCTATCAAAATAAGAAAATCGGGAGTTGTCATTTGTTAAAAAAAGTTATCGATGACGTCACCGGAAACGGGAGAAATTCAACATTGATGTAACTGATCTATCCGAGCATTTCAAATTTAATGAATTTGATCCATAATCTTGATATTAAATTTATTTACCAACATTATGACCGACCATTCTAATTACGGCCAAATTCAGTACAGCATGGAATATCGCCCAATAGTAGAAATGTCTTTCGAGTGATGTCGTGTAGTTAATATTTTACTTGACGTTTCGCTGACCATCCTGTCAGCTTCTTCAGAAGATTTTTAAAGACTTTAGAAATCTTCTGAAGAAGCTGACAGTATGGTAAGCGAAACCTCAAGTAAAATATTAACTACACGACATCACCCGAAAGACATTTCTACTATGGATTACGGTCGTGAAAGCCTACACTCAACTAATATCGCCCAATATACTATCTTGATAAGACCTGCTTAAATGAGAAGATGCTTGCGTAAATAATAATGTTCAGAATCGTCAGAATCCCTCAGGCAAAGGCGTACGTCTTATTAATTTACATACAGGGTGATTTTAAAAAACTGATGATAGTTTAAATTTCCCGTGGTGTATTTTTGAACATTTCACATGTTGAGAGTGGCCGCTTCAACGTTCAATGCGGCACGCTATTTATTATTCGTCGTTTATATTCATTTTATTTGCTTCGTTTTTATTTGAAATCTGTTCTTTCAGAGCTCCTTGGATCCACTGTTTATCGGTATCATTGTCCTGGTATGTTTTTAATTTTTTAATAATTTTCGTCGTTTTTAGGATTCATTTAATTCGCATCAATAAAGATAGATGCGATCAACTGATGAAATGACCAAAAATGAGACTACCGCGTAAACTTTCAAGAGGCCTAACGGATTTAAAATACTTACAGTTGCACATTTTGGTCTCCATTCACTGCAAAAATCACTGGTGATTGGAAATTCGCCAAGTTAACCAAGTTAAACTGTTACGTACGCACAACCGATATCAACAAGATCGCTACTGAAGCACGTAAATCGATCTCCTTATGGTTTTCTTCAGGGCACCCTTCCACAATTACGTAATTCTCATCACTACAATGCTAATGACGCTACAATGATGATGGTAATTGAGTTGACGTAGTGGGCGTGGTACACATCTTCTAGCTTCCGTATTAAAGGCAATAGGAAAACTAAAGATTTCGACTACGAACTTCTTCAATGTCGCTACCACTATTGCACTAGCTAACTAACTCAAAAACGTACTTAAAAAAAAACAATGTAGTAATTCATATAGGTGAATTGCATCATCTTTTTTTCCCTTTCTTCTACGGCTTGAAGGCTTTCCTACTCAAAGAACAGGCAAGTTTTTAAATTGGTATCGTTACACCTGTACACAAGGTGTTACGTAAACGTTGACTAATTGAAAAAAACCACGAAGGAATCCGCTTCTTGTGTATTGGTGTGGTTTTTCCAGAGGATGTTTTCACCAGCAAGTATATACATAGGTGGTTGGAACTTTTACGCAGAGACGAAGCACGTTTTCATCTGGCAATTTACTTATCGACAGACTATTGGTGGTAAGTGAAAACTATTCTTAAAGTTTATTAATTTTCCCATGAAATTAACCATGGATATTCAATGAATTCGAATTCGAATAAATTGTTCTTTTGTGTGGTTGAAAATCTACCAGGTTCCATGAAAGTGGAAAGTTACTCGAAATTCATGTCTGGTAAACCTTGTGGCTTACCCTCTCAGGATTTTCTTAACAAGAAAGGAACAATTAACTTGGGCGTGGATGTCTTCAAAAAATTTTACTTTCTTCCCTCAAATGTTCCCAGTGTTTTCACTAGATTTAGCATCTAATGGTGATATTGAAGCGATTCTTTTAATTCTGTCTAGCAAAGATTTGTACCCTTCTTTCGAGTAAAGCACGACTTAATTGCATCGTATTCGCCCTAAAGTATCATAATTTGCTCCTACTTTCGCATGATTGACATCGAATTTGAAGCTAAAATATTCATTGTAAAACAATAGATAACAGCATCCATTTTGTTTATTTCAATGTTTTTTTTTTGTATTAATTCTGCTGTAATAATGACAAAAATATCTAAGTGCGACTTATGAAGCTTATTTTGGGATAGAAATTTATGCGGCAAATCTATCTGAGAAGCATGGTATTCAGGCAGTTTATAAAAAGTTCCTCGCCATAAAATTCGTCCTGTTACTATTCCACCCTCTTCATCAAAGAGACTTTCTGAAGAGGAATCAGACGCTTCGGGAAGTGAAGAAACTTACCTTATTTGCTAACGCAGAACGTTGTAAATGATTTGATCAGAGATGTAGGCTTAACAAAAGACAAAGCCGAAATACTAGGATCCGGTTTGCGTCAGCGGAACCTCATCCACCAAACATTCAACATTCTTTCTGCGGAAGGTACGACCTGCTATTGTTCTGATGTTAATGGCTTATTTAATGAAATTCGGCTAATTGTAAGCCATGACCCAAGAGAACGGATTCTATTAGAAGAACTTACGAAGAGAATTCTGAATTTTTCAAGAAATAGTTGAAGAGGAATCAGACGCTCCGAGAAGTGACCATGACCCGAAAGAACGGATTCCATTATAAGTTTAAAGATAATTTTGCTACACTCTGGAAAAGGTTAAATACAATATAGGACAGAAGGTTTGCGGAGGTTTTAAACTGGTGAGTCTCTACGTCGGGCTGCAGGAGGAAGCAAATAATTAACTGAACAGGTAATCGTCTTTATTGTAATTCGGTGAAGCCGACAAAAAAATTGTGATAACGTTAGTGACTTAAGCATGCACGACGTTAACGACACCATCAAGAATTTCAAATGTTGTAGCATTAACTGTGAGACAACAGCGATACAATATTGATTAAAATACTCTCGGAACCACGCTGATGACGCCGGGTAGGCACAAATATGTCCGTGGATCAGTGTATTTTTCTCTCCTTGTGTTGCCGTAAACGATCCCATTAATCGCGAATCGGCTTTAGCAAAGGTAGTTTACTATGATGGATACCATTCGATATGCTTTTGATTTGAAAAAAAATATTTCAAATAAAATCTTGCCACACAAATTATTTGTATCGCAGATCTCTACGGATCGGCCGGAGAAAAAAATGTGAAAGTCACGTAATCGTAAAGACAACGCCCATAAAATCGCGATACTTTTCGCAATTACCGCTTAACGCCGGCCAGCGGAAAATTTCCCATTTCAAACCTACTTTTTCGTTCGAAACTCGCGCAAACGATAACCTTAACTAGATTATTACGAATGCGACGGGATTTTTTCCCTCGTATAATAGTGGCAATTCCATTAAGCGGAGTACGTGTCGACATCCATTCATAAAAAGCTAGCCGTGTATAATTAAAAGGAAAAAATCGTTACGGGCAATTATTGCTGCCGCGCCCGCTTCGGATATTTTTGATTTTATCCAATTTACACGCCGTATCTCACTACTAACCAGCACGAGAGCGACGGAATGACATTCAGAAGTTCTTTTTCGCCTCGGGGGCGGTAAACGCGGTAGTAACGTACGCGATAGTCCATTAAGTCGGCAACCTTGATCGCTACAGCTACCGCATACGCGTTACCTTTCTTGCGATCTGCAGCATGTAATAGATGGTCGAGTATGCGAGATGGACGTGAACATATTGACACGCTAACGCAGATACTCATAAGTTTAATTGAGAGTAAATGGAAATAAGTTGCAGAGCGGTTTTTCCAATATTTTTTCCAAGTAATCCACCACACACATTCAGGCACTTACAATTAGTGAGATTCTCCAAAATGCTTCTTTGCGAGTTGGCAACGACTTTCGTTGTATACGCAAACCTCGACCAATAACATGCAAAATTTCTTAACCCGTCCTCATTGTTATTCTTGCAAATACTCTCCTTGTACAAACACCCAAACACATGTCATCTGTAAACGTCTACATCAGCATGTTAATTCGAGATAATTTCGCTGTCACAATCCTATGTTTACATCCACGAGGTGTTTTCATCATCTGAGCGGCGATAACGATAATATTCCAGAAAAAAAAGAGAGATTTGCGAGAGTGTATGTAAAAGTATCCGCTTACGAAATGTCTAAACATCTCCAATGGTAATTTTCAAGCGGGGATAAAATAATCTTCGATTTCTTTTCGAATTTGATCGGAATAAGTTTAGAGGAAGATTGGAGATGATTGTTGAGTGTAGGCATTCACGACCGTAATCCATATAACCCGAACCCGAACCACTCGAAAGACATTTCTACTTTGGAGATGATTATTCGATTTTCCTTATCAACAAATTTAGTTGCAATGATATGTGTATTTCTTTTATTTTATTTTAAAAAGGTTTTAAAAGACATTCCAGCACGTTACTTTTTTAGGCGTAAAATGTTTTTGGGCATTGTTGGATGGGATTAAGTGCCCGCTTAGGATGTTACGATAGACCTAGAAAAAGCGGATCACTTCTTTCTCTCCGCACAAGTTTAATCGATTAATCCGGAACGCTCACTTAGATGTTAGTTACCTATTGCAAGGCCCTTCTGTTATTGCAGAAATTGGCGAGATTCGGATCGCTTCCAGACTATATTCTATAACGTTGTGGAAGCTGCTGGAAATCGTCAGAATTGTTTCTTCTACCAGCGCCGCGTCGTTGGGGAGTTGTATCTTCGCACCGTATATCTTCTTCCGCTTGTCCAAAGGATCGAGATCCACTCGCTTCTCTTCGGCATTGCTAATCCTACTGACTGCGCCAGTTAACGAACGAGGCTTGGCGTTCGTTAGAGAAATTTATTCGAGGATCGGACAGAAGAAGACAGAAGACGGTTAATGTTAAAGCTAGCATTATTTCCATGGCCTTATATAAGTGCTAAGAACGCTTACTTAGTTATTAGTTATCTTTTGGATAACGCTTCTATTGTTGCAGAAATAATGCAAGGTCTATGCAAGCCGAGAATCTTACTTATCGGCAAATATGACTTACCCACCCCATAAGATAAACCGCATTAGTCTCCAATACAAATAACATTTACAGGTCAAGAAGTCAGCACCTCAATATTTATTTACCGCTGCGTTTATATTTGCTTAAGCAACCTTATCAACGCTAATTGTACCAATATAAATATTGTTGTCGCTATTGCTGTAAAGAATAAAGTTTCTTTCTGTTAACATTTACGTCACTAGTTTCACTGTAACTAACTCCAAATGAATTACTTGGAATTTCACGCTTACAAAAAAAAAATCTAATTATGCTGTAATAAACTTTCCCACCTATTTTTTTTTTTTCTTTCTCGTTGAAGTCCGTAATTAACGCTCCAAAATACTGACTTGACTAATACCGAGAAGAGACGTCGTCTGAGATCGACGTAAGGTCAATGATTTAGGGATTCCCCATGTCCCAATAGGTGTCCGTGATAAAAGTTACGCTGCCGTTCGTATGAGATGAATCATATGTCATATGTTTGCTGTGTATTCTTTTCTTACCAGAGCTTTGCCAATATGGACGTCAAAGTAGGAAGGAAGGACGCCTTTTAAGTTTCTACAAAAAACAAAGAAAAAATATTCGCGTATGTACGAACCAATTCTCAAAATATTCGGGAAACAAAAGAAAAAGTTGTTAAGCGATGCATCAGGTAACTACAGGCGAGATCAACCTTCGGATCAATATTGGTATCGGGCAGCCGACTATATCTCGGAAACTACGAGACACGTTTGCAAAGTTCTGGGAATTGTGCTCTGATTAAATTATAAGCAATGCTACTGGTGATGGCCAACCCGCTGGTCAACTGGAGGAGTAAACTTAGTCTTGCGGGCAAGATTAAGATTTACGAGTCCTTCCAGAACAGGGTGCTCCACATGGCCTGCGGAGCCCCCTGGTTCGTCACAAACAAGACACACATCGTGACGCCCAGATGGAATCCATTAGAGACTTCGCCGGCGAGTTTGCAGAATCTAAAAGTAGCGTACATCGGTGGTCGGTAAACAAAAAGAACGTTACTGCCGTGGAAGACCTACTGAAAAAGGATAGGCGAATGACTATACGACAAGTTCATGACATCTTACAGAATTGTTTGGGCGTAAGCAAGGTGTCAGCCCGCTGGGTGCCAAGACTGTCGAGACCGAAACAGAAACTTAATAGGTCAACTTCAAGAGCTGTTAGCCCGTTACGGTTTTGAATTTTGGCAACGGATAATAACCACTGACGAAACATGGATTCCTTATTTCAATTCTGAGACCAAAAGTCAATCCAATGAATGGCGTAAGCCGGAAGAAAGGTCTCCACTTAAGGCGCATGCAGTTTCGTTCTTTGGAAGGGTAATGCTTATTCGTATTCTAGAATTGCGAATGGATTATTTTTATGGATTATCCACCGAAAGATACTACAATCAACGCGGAATATTATTCGAACTTGTTATCCGGACCACTTGTGAAAAAACGGCATAAGCTTCCGTTATTGCAACAGGATAATGCAAGACCCCACACCGTAAGAAAGACAAAGGCTGTTTTGAACGATTTACGGTAGGAATTGCTTCCGCATCCACCTTAATAACATTTCTAATATGTAAGAGATGCCTCCCCGGAATCAGCTTAATTTCCTGTTTCCTCTTGTAAACGACTACGCTTGACTTTTCAAAGTTCCTCTCCATTTCCCTTGCGCAACAAGTTCGGAAATTGGAAACGAACTTTGGCGGTATCTGCATTATTGAAATTATACAATCAAAATTAGCGCAAGGATTAAGGTGCGATCCGAATTAATACATCATTTACATGGCGGTATAGTACAGAATTAAGAATTAGTGTAATGTGAAACCATACACACGTCAACTTTTGATGGTACCACGGTGCAGTGTCGATACTTTCCACAGGAACAGCTAATTAACACACCATGCTGTGTAATTCCGCGTATTACCAAACTTATTAATAACAACAAATAAATAATTTAGGATCCACAGATTTTTAAACCAGAACAACAAAACTTACTGCATAGCGCGTGTATGGAAGAGACAAAAATAAAACATTCGCCAGCTGCTTATGAATAAAGTTCACTACTTTCTGTCCACTTAACGGGCGGCGGTGAATTTTGAAATTTATCAAATGCCTAAAGGCATGGCCGCCAAACACATATCGGATGTATTACTACTACAATAAGATCGCTTGCGCGTATATTACGAATCACGCACCCGAACGACCATCCCCACACCGCCGCCCGTTAAGTGGCGAACTTTACTTACGAGTCATTCCGTTTAATCATTGTAAGTCCTAAGAAGGTGCAACATTGTTGTTCCAATTCTAAAGAATCTAAATTATCAATTTGTGGAATAGTACCTTTCGTAATTTTCCTAAGACCGAGGCTTGGAGTCCCAGATTCCTTAACTAACATGCATCCGTTGCAAGACACATGGTATTTTTGGTATAATTTTTTTTTTTATAACTAATAAGCGTGTAGTGTCCTCTTGTAAATTAAAATAAAACAAGCACGTGTTTATGGCCTGTATTTTCTAAGAAGGGCGCCTTTGCTTTCTGTCAAATTTTTCTTCAACTCTTCACAATATGCTATCATTCCGTTCTTCTAATTAGCTTTCCAGCAGCAATTTTTTAAGTTAAAATGATTAATAGTGAGCGGCAACATTTTTACAAATCACTAGAAGACCTACAAACTTCTTCGTTCTCTTTTAATTTTTCAAAGCAATCTTTTGCTTTCTCCTTAACAAAGTGACTTATGTAGTGCTTTTAATATTGACTGTTAATGGCCTCGAAATTATAATTTTTTTGTCGAATTTCAGGAAAAGCGTGATCGCCTATGGAGCTTTTTAATACTTCCGTGTTTTCTCGTTAAATCCGGCGGCATTTTGTATAAAATAAAATATTTAAAGTTTTCAGGTTTTAATGTCTCGCACAAGTTATTGCAATCCGTTGGATCATCACTACACTAAAAAAAATCACTTTAACTTTGTTGACTGGTTATGACGATGTCCTTTTGCATAAAGCGATTCGAGCGAAAATATAATGTCACTTTCCTTGGGTTTCCTACACACAACCACTCAAGCCTTGAAGGTGGAGATTAGACGCTGCGTCATTGAAATCGAGCCACAGTTATGCCAAATCGTGCCGAAAGAACGCAAATCTACCAGCAATGTCTAGGAGGGCAATTGCCAGATCCGTTATTCCATAATGTCGATTCGTAAAAAAACAAAAAAATTTGTTTGAAATGTTAACATTCTGCTTGTTCTTTAGAGTAGAGGCCCTCGTTTGATGTAATCATTGTGCAAATTGCATTGTCTCCGCGCGCGTACACCTTGCTAATAAGTAGCCACGAAAATGACGGTGACGATAGATAATAAAAGTAAAAAAAAAAGAACTGCAATGAAGTGTTAAGCAAAAAATATATTAATCGCAATAACCGGACAGGTGTATACATAAATAATGTTTATTAATAATGTATTAAGTAGTTAAAAAAGAGTTATAAGTTAATTAACTTTAATTAATGCGACATGCTTTTTTGGAATGTAAATTCCTGACTGTTGAGTCTTAATGTAAGGAGTTTTATTAGATTCTTAAAATATGACGTGGTAATGTAGGTAATTATAGACATCTTCAAGACCTATCTCACTCTTGCCAGCGATTTTTTTGGAAAATGTAATGGTTCCAACATTAACAGTCTTCAACGAATAACATTC
Source organism: Oryctes borbonicus (assembly GCA_902654985.2). Lineage (NCBI taxonomy): Eukaryota > Metazoa > Arthropoda > Insecta > Coleoptera > Scarabaeidae > Oryctes > Oryctes borbonicus. The sequence goes on from LR736911.1 coordinate 645,976, forward strand.
TGAACTCATCTTAACATGGTTTCAAAGCATTCTACTAAAACAGCAATGGTCTTCGTGGTGTTTTTCTAGATCTTGGTTTATCTACTAGAAGAGATATTTGAATTGGCTGTTTGAACCACTAAACAAGTACTCAAATCTGTGGCACTATAACATTGAAATGCTTCATTCAAACCCTATCGATTATCTTGCACTGAGTTTGAATTGTATTCGTTGATCGATCCACTTATTTGTCATTATTTAAATATCATAAAACATGTAATTGGTAAATCCATTAGCGAACAATGGTTCACGTGTTTTATAATATGAAGGAAGAGACGCCAAAGAGAAATGTATCGGAGCAGAGAAAAGCAGGTGATTTTGAACGCGTTTTGCTATTTTAGCAAAACATTAAATATTTCTGCTGCCATCAAGCAGACAAGTAAGGCATTGAATTGCGGAGAGAGAATAGTGTATCCATTGCGCGAGCAACAAGGACCACTAAAAACACCACCGAAGAAAACGCCGAAAAGGATAGGAATTCAAAAGAATGTTCGTACACAAGTATACGATGAGCAGGTTCAAGCCGTTATTCGTCGCAAACAAGAAAAAGCTATGTATTCCTTAAATAATTCTCCTCCTACGCTGAACAGTCTGTGGATGTCTGTCAATAGGAAGATATTCCAAACTTCAAGCGAACAACTCTGTATAAGTTATTGCTAGATATTGGCTTTGTATTTGAGAAAGTTGGAACATGACATTATAAGATGGAGGCGTAGTTATTTGAAAGACATACAAAGATATAGGCAAGAAGGACGAAACGTTGTGTACACGGATGAATCATGGGTCAATACAGGACTCTTTGCAAATAAAGTATGGGCTGATAATACTGTAAATTCAAAACGACCGAAATTATAGCACTCCGTGGTCAAGCTCAAAGATTTGATTTAATTCACGCAGGCAATCAAAATGGTTTTCTTGCTGAAGCAAAATTTACATTTCTTTGTAAAAGAAACACGCCAGATGCACATGATAAGATTTGCGGAGATATTTATGAGAAGTGGTTTACAGAATAGTCGCAACCGTTTTTGCCAAATCATTCTGTTATCGTAATGGACAATGCACCATACCATAGGCGAATGTTGGAAGCCCCGCCAACATCAAATTGGAGAAAGGATGATATTCGGTTGTGGTTGGAAAATAAGAATATTTCTGTAGAAGCAGGAATGTTAAAGCGAGAAACATAACTATGACAAATATAAATCTGAGAAAAAATTTTGGCCATACCATACTATGTTTGCCTCCATATCATGGCGCGTTAAGCCCTATTGAAATGGTGTGGGCTCAAGTAAAGCACTACAACCGCATGGACAATAGTACGTTTAAAGCTGCAGATATTATATCACTAATAGGAAAGGGTTATGATAAGGTTTCTGCAGAACAGTGGAGAAATTACGTAGATCACGTTAAGAATGGTACTTATCATTATGTTACATTGATTGTTATTAAATATAATTTTATAAAGAGGAAATGTGGAAAATCGATGAAATTCAAGATAATGTAGAAGAACTCATTATTTCTTTGGATTCAGAGTTAAGTTCTACAGAATAAGAAATTAGTTCTGAATGTGTAGATAGTAGTAATAAATCGGGAATGGACTAAAATTAAGTGCATATATTAATAATAAAATGTTGTATTTGTTAAAGAAAATAGAGAAAAGCTATTGTAAGGGGTGATTTAAGTAAAAAAAAATTAGACCTTACATTAATCGTTACACGTTCAATGTTTTCTGAGATAATAGAAAGCAAAGCAATTATACTATCACAGATATATCTTGAATAAACATTCGCATTGTTGTATGACTTTGTAGCACACTTTTCAATAAATACACCATTGTTAAATCGACTATCTTGCACTGAATTTGAATTGTGTTCGTTGATCGAGCCACTCATTTGCCATTATTTAAATATCATAAAAAATGTAATTGGTAACTCCATTGACGAACGAAGCAACTGGCCTAAAGCCTCATTTCCCTCCTTGCTTCATTGAAAAGCTCATAATAACACACCATCCGCTCCAAACAAAATAAAATGTGATGTACGAATACGGTTTACTTTGTGGCTATGTAGTTTATGCGGTGCATTTCAATGTTCATTTGGTCATTACTCACTACGTCCACTGCCAACTGTAGAACTGAATATTTCCTATTAACAAATTTTTCAATGTAATTTGACAACAATGCAAGTACTCTCCATATGAGCCGTTCTGTTTTCTAAGGTGCGAACAGACTATACACAAATTACTGGGATCCTCAGCTGGGAAAAAAATCACGTAATCCAGATAATTGATGAAGTGCTTAAGAACCAAGATAGTCATCGTAACCGATTTAATTCAAGACGCTCTGTATATTAATTCGTCTACTGTATTTATATTACTAAAGATTCCCGACATCAGATACCCTGAGGTCAAACTGCGAGATATACTGTAACCTACACAACAGCTTTACTAAATGATCGTTCATAACACACGCCTAAACCTGCAGAAATAAACACTAAACGTGAACAAATAAAAAGAAAGAAAATCCTTACGCTAACAAGAAGGTTAATGCTACGGTACACTCCTAAACCTCGAATCTATGCTACTTCCTACAATGGTATTTTTTCTCTTTTCGGATTAGTTCGGAAGTTAAACAAGTGACCTATGTCTTATTCTTAATATTTATAATGCTTACGAGATAATAAACAATAGGGCACAGGAGCGTTTTTGCAATGGAGAATTGTATATTAACAACAAAAAAATGTGAAGATTATTATTTTTAAATGACCACCAAGAAGCCGTGGCGACATAATATTTACTTATACAACCTCGAAATATTCTTGAATATAGAACGTTGTGTTATGCCACGGTGCTAATCAGCTTCGATTGAAATGAGAGAAAAATATGCTTCCATTTCGTCTATATTTGGGTTAATTTACAGAAAAAAAAATACATTGTTTTCGACGTGTTAATTAACACCTAATTTCCATCCGGATTTCGGATTATTGTTAATAATATTCATTTTTTTTAACAAATTCGTATTGAAAACCTAGATAAATAATGTTTCATATCCGTGTGATGCCCCCTTCGCAAGATACAGTAGTGGCAAAACAATATAGCGCAACTCGTTTCTGCAGGCTTAATCATCATTTTTTTTGTGTGTTTTGTGTGTTTTACCATTTTTCTAAGCTACACAATCAGAGCAAAAATAATAGCCGACATGGCAATTAAACAACATGAGGTAAGTTTTTTTTTAGAACATGGTGACAGCCCAACGGGGTGTATAAGCTTTTTGAGGCTTGTCATAATCACAAGACCCTTCTTACCACCGGACTACCGAGCCGTTAAATAACTTAAGAATAAAACTATTTAAGTGCATCTTCAGGAAAGTTCAAGATATAATAAGAAAATTGGTGCTAAAAATGCAAGAGAACCACGGATGTTTTTGTTTAGACCTGCCGGGAAATGAATACACCTCTGATTTGCTAGAGGAAGGAATTTAACAGACTTCCTCTAATTTCCATATGGTGTGGTAAGAGCTTTTGTTAGAGATTACAACAATTTCTTTCTCATTTTTTTTTCTTGTATGTTTCACGATATGTTTATCGCCTGGAAAAATGTACAATACGTTGTTTTATTACTGCTTTGCCATGAGGCCAGGTCACTGGAAAATTCTATATTTATTTATTATTGATGTTCAAGTTTCAGGAAGGCGTGTGCTAAAAAAAATGTCAATTCCAAACGACTTTTCTTCAAATACAATATTTTTACCTTTGCGCGGCAGAATTTATATGTATTGTCTGGATAAAGGTCGTATTGGACGAACGAAACGGGCGATAGGCATCAAATTCAAAGCTCATTACCGCTACGGGAGGATGTTCAACGACACAAATGAAATCGAGGATAGTGTTAAATGTGAAAACCTCAAATTAGTTAAGAACAGGAAGAAAAATCACTTTGCCATTCAATCTTTTATCGATGGAAAACGAGCGCATGTTTATGTTTTGCGCCGCACGCAAGAACTGTTTCTTCTAACTTCGTATATTTCGCGTATTTTAGGATACGGTTGACAATGAGAATCCACGAAATTCCGAAACGATCGTTCCAATTATTTATTTCTGTTTTGTGCGAATGATGATGAACATATTGAGCGCTTTGGAAACAATTTCATTTAAATTCTTAGTTCTAAATCGGGCTTTCAGGGAATCTATCGTAAATAAAATTATTTATGCACCGAATGAATCAGCATGTTGTTCATCCAGGATCGAAAGGCTAAATTGGAAATTTAGCCTTTGCCTAAATTTTTAATATCCTAGAATATTGTCCAATAAAAATATATTCCGTTAGCCAATAGTTTTAAGTCTCTTCGAATAGGCATCTGATGTTTAGGAATAATTTAAAAAATAATTTGTTTTCCTTTGAAGCATGCTTACGACTACAAAAGTCTGCACTTTTCAATAACTTACCGTTGCAATTATTGTGCTTCTCGATGGTCAAATCGTCGCATTTACCATTCTGCATAATCTCCTTCATGTTTGCAGCACCCGTTCTTTATTGTCGAATTGGGCAAGGAAATCACTTCTGAATTAAACGCGCGCCGGTTTAAAAAAAAGATACACTTTTCGCAAAGTCTAAACACCAATTCCAATCTTAATTATTTGAATATATTTTCGAAACGGTAACGGTACGCGTTTTGGCAATGCTCACTACCGGACGATCTTCTAGAATGCAACCGATGTGCTGAAGCATCCGAACTGTAAATATGTATTTAGTGGCGACTGTTAAAGCCGCTCCATATCACCACTTTTATTAAGCATGGTTCGGTGACGTCGCCTACCGACATTGATCAAACTCCGCCTTTCCGAGTATTAGCTGGGTCTCGCGAGAAACGGAATACGATTACGTTGTAGATCCTTCGCTCGCAGCAAAGCGCGGAGTTAGCAGGTCTATCCTTGCGTTTTTGTGCAAAAATCTACTTAGTAGTCGAAGTAAAAGCATTTTTATGCGACAAGAATCATTGTCGCCACGATATCATTTCTCCACCTACGTACATGTATACAAAGCACCATTCTTAAGAAATAAACAATAATTTCAAGAGTTAATTAACACATCGTTATTATTTGGATCATGTGAAGATAACAATAGTGTTGAAAGGTAAGTTAGTGAAGAATACTGCATTAAGATTTGTGTTAATTTTCGACCACTTCCGGTGTGGTGAGCTTATTTCAGCGATCTGGACGTTCTTCGTCAAAAATATTTGATGGTCGATAACTAAAGTGCGGTGTCCCCATTAACTTCACCGATTTCCACTTTTATCTCATCATTTGTTTTCTTTTTTTTAGAAACAAATATCTAATCGCTGCCCTATATTCGTTTTTTTTTCATTGTTGTTAAATCTCACTTTAAATGGCTATCGTTCAGAAAGTAACTGGCGTATCTGTTTGAAAACTTGGCAGGACTCTTGTCAAAAGTTACTTTTACGAAAAACCGTTTTCAATTATAGCCGAGGCCAGGTTACCTCGTAAAAATGAGATACAATAAGTTTTTTTTCCATACGTGCTAATTAACACTCAGCGTTTCTTTCTACAAAATTTAATTCTTTTAATTTGGTTTTCTTTTCATTCATAATTTCCAATAAATACCGTCTAAGCTTGCAGAAACCAGTTGCGCTTCACGAAATTAACAGACACTAGACAGATTCGTGTTTATTCGTCTCACGAGAATGGATTCGTGTTGCCTGCTGGTTTCTCCGCGAATCGACGAAGCACGTCTGTGCTAATTTCGTGAGGCGCACTCGTGTGTGCAGGCCTAATGCCGTCCGTCGTATATTTTAGCTTTTTCTGCTCGTAAACATCAATTAACGAAATTACTAGAAATGGACGCGATAAATTGTTGGGGATTTTGAGCGATTGTTTTAATAGTAGAACTATTACATCTCTACTATGTGACCCGAACAACGAATTCAAATGAAATACGTTTATTTTTATATTTTCAATTGAGATAACTCTAGGTCTAGTACGTCAAACGGACAAGATAATTTCTCTTTTGAAAAGAATATTCGGAAGAAAACCATTGATTAGGGAATTTTGTTATTTCTAAGCATACAAGAATATATCTTTTAGATAATGGATAACAATTAGAGGAATTCAACAAGTTACTTAGGCAAGCCCGTGGATTTTCAGATGGCGAAGTTCTATTATTTTTCACATACCCAGAGAAGTGAAATGAAGCTCCATCAGTAAAGATTATCTTGTTTAAAATGTCATCGTCATTAATATTATTCAAAAATCATACATCAGAGATTCAAACCGCTGCCCAAAAATAAATATCGTGATATCGGACTCGTTAAGATCGTGCACCCCTTCGACATTACACCGCGGAGGGTGAACGTGGTGAGGTTGAACACTAAACAGGAAATATCGCACGATGTCGCCGTCGTAGGCTTTGGCCATCTGAACGATGAAGAGACCGGGACGAGTAACGAGATGAAGGTTCTTCATCTGCTGGTTTGAAAGAAGAAGCATGATATGCTCATCATCGAGGATCAAACGCCGAAGGGCGTCTGTTTCGGTGACTCGGGAGGGCCTCTGTACGTGAAACGCAACAAGCTGGTGATCGGTTTGGTGTCCGCGGGGGATTGCTCGAGAGGCATAGGGTTTTACACTAACGTTCACTATTGTCGCAAGTGGTAAAGAAAAAACATGTCGGAAGACAGTAGCAACCTTCAAAGTAAGATGGTCCTTCATGTCTCTTTATTTTTGTTAATATTGTTGTGCGACTTTTCTTTTTATTTTCAATAATAAGTAAATAAATGGACGACATTTACGAAATTCGTCACTGACACTAGTACGTCCACGCTTAAATTTTGCAAACCAGTCATAAATTGTGGTTTTGGATGGTGCTTCATCGCCAAAGGCAGAATGAAGTCGATCGATGCACCGTTGTTCAATTAAACAACTTTTAGAATCGTAAAAAATCATCGCGAGAAATGTTTCTTTGAAACGCCATTAATACTAAACTACGCGGTCAATTATTTTTCTGTAAATGACCAAATATCAAGTGCCATCTAGTGGTCAATTCTTGAGATTTTTAGGGTTCCCCTCGTAAGAAGGCCTCCAGGTTTGCAGTGGAGAAGAAAACGTTGAACGACGCGTTTTTTATCTCGTGAAGAAGAACAATGTTAGACCTATTCACGAGAAGGGAGACATAAGTAATTACAGACCTATTGCGTTGATGTCGAACATATCCGAAGTAGTAGAAAAACTGTTATATGGCAGAATAACTAGCGTGACGTTCTGCATTCAAAACAAAACGGATTCATGAACGGACGATGTACCACGGGAGCGATTTTTCAATAGCTGAAGGAGGTGCCCTACAGGGAAATTACCGCCAGTGCATTTATGGATTTCTTTTGCATTAAGTGGAGATAACAGGCCTTAGGGGCGTGACGATACAGCTGGCGCAGAAATATCATCTTCTTCGAGAACAATCCAGTTTGAAGTCTCCAATCGTAACAAGATAGATCATCCCTTGTAAATCATGTTATGTTGTTATTCTGCAAGTTTCCGCAATATCTTTTTTTAACTAAAAAGCTACTATTTAACGAATGTTTCAAAACCAGATATTGCAAATAAACAAATAATTACACAATGCACTTCCTATTTATAATTAATGAATTAACGCATAATTTAAGGTTGTTCCATTTGAATAACTAGTATTTTTCAATGCTTCTTTTCTCTGTTTCAATACGAAATTTTACGACTAGAACCGTTGTTTTTATTATATAAAAAAAGAAACTAATCAAAACTTCCCAAGAACGAGAATTAATTCCTTAACCTACTACCTAATTGCGTCAGCCTGCTTAATTTAGGCAAATAGGCAATTAGGCAAAAACGACAGCCATTCTCTTCCCATTATCTACTTACCGTAGCCTTTTGTGTTGCAGTTTAATTTCGCAGTATCGACGTTTCCTTCCGATACAGTCAGGGACACGTCTTGTGGTTTGAACGGTGCAAAACGTATCGCCTCCAAAAAGTAGGTTACATTTGTCAATGATTCATTTTTGAGAATGAAAAGAAAAATCCAAGTTAAATGTATGATACGTGGTTACATCCTTGCTTCTTATAACGAGAAGAAATGAATCGATTAAATTTAACTAGACGCTATACAGCCTGATTGATTTTCGACCACCACCTTGGAGATCTCGCTTATAATTGGCAAAGCTGTTAGCTTTTGTATTTGTTATTAATCGAAAGAGGAAGTAGACCTGTGATAAATAACGTTCGAGAAAAATGTTGAAAAAAAGAAAAGAACGACCAAAGTTCATTTTCCTAATTTATCTCTAATGGCGCCTTTATTTGACTCTGCAAAAAAAGCTAAAACCACTTTCGATCCTCCATCTAATAGTGTATATGACGTTTCGATTTTTGTTAGCCGTCATCAAGACTCTTATTTCTTATCGGCACCATGTTGGATTATCTTCACGGTGAGGATCGGAAATAAATCACCCCGTATAATTAAAATAATGCTAAATTATCCTCACGGTATCGATGGAATAATTCACTTCATTATCTTCAGTGGCGGCGCTAGCACCTTTGGCGCCCCCTTGAAAATGTCTAGCATTGCGCCCCTCCCTTTATTAAAGCTATCAGAGATGCATTTAATTTAGTTGTTACTACTACAAAACTTTCTGAACACCCGACCTTGCTGCTGCGCCCTCTACATGATGCGCCCCCCTGATTATCTTGGCACAAGAAATGAGATGATGTCGGTCAGGTGTTGATTATCTTCTCCACCCGCGCATCTGTGTAAAATGTCCAGGGTCGTAGGCCAAGAGATTGTTGGGTGGCCTACGGGGGCCGGAGTCCCTTAGATCAATTGAGTAGTTAGTAGGTAGGATATATTCTGTGTGTTCTGGCGTAGTTTCAGGGTCGCTTATGTCCCCCAACTTCATGCAATGCATGAACTCGCTAATGATAAAATTGTGGGACATGAGTGGCTCGGAAGCGGCCCCAGAACATACATAGCCTACCTCTACTGGAACCAAGAAAGAAGTTTAACAATGCCGGTTTTTGTGACAATCATTAATTGTCATAATTTTTTTGTCTCAAAGTTAAATCTGAAAGCGCTGGTTTTGCTTAAATCGTCAACTCTGACAACATTGACTGCAGCATATATTGTCAACCAGTGTTGCCCAATTGAAATTACTAAAAGTACTAGAAGTAGGTCCGTATAAAATCAATATTTTCACTAGATGAATATTGCAGATCAAAAATTTGATACGATCCTTAAAAATGTCTAGAATCTCACCAACCTTTAAAACAATTTAAAATTGCTTTATTTTACTACAGGCGTATTCCGCTGTAGATTTCGCCGGAAGTGCCACCAATTGTTGTTATTTTAAATGCAACATTCTGTTTCCATTGTTACATTAACTCGATATCTAATTGGACCGGATTGTATGTATAATCAAGGAAGAACTTGACGGACCATAAGTTCCGCGTCGTGCTGTATGAACAAATTTTAATTTCAACAATTCCTCGCTGCAATTACTCACTAATCGCTTTGTAATTTGTAATCTTAACAAATTTATACACGGTCCACCGAAGGTCAAACTCACAACGGACAATTATTGCTATCCGTGCAATATAAGAAATAGGTAGAACATGCGGAGAGTGTATGTACAGATGTAAACATCTGTAGGCCTTATTTAAGATAGAATCATTATTTTATGATTACCGCTAACGATTTTAACCTTACCTTGAACAGAATGAATGTTAGATTCAACAAGGTGCAAGATATCGTTGCTTTTTTTTGCTTTTCCTTGTCATTGGACCGGGTACGCGTTCAATGAATCATCGACAACTACACCTATCGGAACTAAATATTGCAAAAATAATTTTAACTTATATGTTTGTTACTCATTTATGTGGAATAAACAGTGAATTTTAATTTATTTTAGACATACTCGGATATTGCATACATTGGTAGTCATAATAATTTCAACATTTATTAGCATTAATGATGGAAAATAACTCCCCAAGTTCACAGATCTTTTATTTAGAAGCTTCGGAATTTTTAAACTTTTGCAATAAAAAATTATTAAAATTGAGTCATTTACATTCGAGGCAAGATATACACTACCGTTGATATATTTAGGGACGACTAAAAATACAGTTTTTTTTTAATTCGAATAAAAACAAAAAGTTATTTGTAATTTAATTTACTTCTGTACATTGAGTATACTATACAGAACTAAAAATATTCCAAAAAGAAATGTTGTACTAATTATAATTAGGTCTATACGGATTTTTCGTCGATATGTCCACCCTTTGACTTAATTACTGCGGTACATATTCGTGCCATTCTTAGAATTAAAGATTTCAAAAATGTTGCTGGGATCTCGGTCCATGCTTGCTGGAGCTTTCTCTATAAATCTTGTGAACTAGTCACTCCTTTTTGACGAATCCTTCCGTCCAGTTCATCCCATATTAATTCGATAGGCGACAGGTCAGGAGACTGAGGTGGCCAAATCATTCTTTTTAAACGATCTTCTTCTTCCAGAGATGCTAGATAGTTTCTGCATATACGAGAAGAATGCTTAGGGTCGATATCCTCTTGAAACGTAAAGTTTCGACCTCGTAATCGTTGCCCACTTGGTACAGCATTCTCTTGTAATATTTTGAGATAGCCCTCTTTACGAAGTATTCCCTGTATTCTTACTAAATCACCTACAGCTATTCCCGCAAAACAGCCCCAAACCATTACGTTACCTCCACCGTACTTCACTGTAGGTAAAATACACTGTTCGCTAACTCTTTCACCAACCTGTCGCCTAACAAACATCCTCCGTCTGGAGCCAAATGTTTCAAATTTGGAGTCATCTGTCCACAGCACGTTGCACCACTGTTCGAATGTCCAGTGTCTGTATTCTTCTGCCCGCTGCAATCTTTTTCTTTTATTTTGAACTTTCAAAAGCGGTTTTCTGGCAGCTTCTCGTCCCTTTAAGCCTGCCGCAATTAATCTTCGTTTCACGGTCGAATGCGAAATAGGATTTCTCCGTGAAACATTGACTTGCTGCGTTATTTCCGGAGCCGTTAGGAATCTGTTTCTTTTTGAAACAAGAACCATGAACTGATCCTCAGCGGCTGTTGTCTTCTTTTTGCGTTCAGAACGTTTCTCATCAGCCAAAGAACCCGTTTCCGCCACCCGTTTTAATGTTGTAAATACACAATTTTTCGATATTTTTAATTTTTTCGCAATAACTGCCATCGAGTATCCTTCATTACGTAAAGTAATAATAGCAGAACGCGTTTCGATGGAAATTTCTTTTCGTTTTGCCATTTCAGCACCCCCCGTATATTACGATAGTTAAATTTAAACTAAACTACTATCAAGATCGATTTTATTTTAAATACAAGACGATATCTGCTTTGTTTGTTGTAGTGAGTGTTCTATGAATCTCGCATTATTCCTTTGTGGAAATATTCGACAATATTTTCAAGTTTACGTTTATAACCCCGTAAAAGGGATTAAGAGGAATTTTGCCTGAGGCTGCGGTAGAATATAAATGCGTTATAAATTTGATGGGATAGAAGAGAATACTGTTGTAAATTATGTTCATGCATATAGAAATGTGTAACTCTTTCATATAAAACAGAATCAATTGTCAATATTTCAATTTTGCTTATTTTTCGGAGTTTTTCTTAGTCGTCCCCAAATATATGAACGGTAGTGTATGTTCATGATTGTCAAAATCACTCTATTACAACTCTAGCATTTTTTAGAATATCCTCCGTTCAAGTTTCCGGGGAATTTCCAGCATCAGTAACGTTTTATTCTCTGATTTTTATGCGGATGACTCTGTGATATCGAAGCTTTTTTCTGATAAATTCGATAAATTTGGTAGTCCAGGAGCAGGTACACTTCCTTCACTCAACGGTCATATGTTCAACACTACGCTACACTCTCAATTTCCCGCGTTCATTCCGTAACATGGCGATAATTTATCGAGATCAGTTCATAATCTACGAAAACCATCATAAATTTTTTTTGTATCTAGCACCGGTCGCGATAATATATCTCTACGTACTGACCCCCTTCGCATGCAAGAGTCCATTCGTTAGCTACGCCAATGGTGCGCACCCGAATTTGCCCACTATACTAATCACCGATAACATCGTAGACGTATGGTTGTAACATTGCACTATACACCTGTATCTATCCATATTGTATCTATTTATCTAGTTTTACCCGTCTCCAATAGAGACCGCCAGCTGCTAATGAAATAAATTGTGATATTGGCAGATCTAAATAAGTCAAATACTATTTAAAAACAAATTAACAAATTTAGTTTTCCAATTGAGGATGTTGTGTCGATTTGCAACACACTAATTTTTCAAGATGAATGTATGTTTGAAAATCGCCAACCCTATAAACAAATTATTATAGTTGAGTGTAGGCTTTCACGACCGTAATCCATAGTTGAAATGTCTTTCGGGTGATGTCGTGTAGTTAATATTTTACTGCTGACAGCATGGTCAGCGAAACGTCAAGTAAAATATTAACTACACGACATCACCCGAAAGACATTTCTACTACAACAAATTATTATGGTACGGCGGATTTATTTTCCTAAATCGTTTAAAAATTTCTCAAGATTCTCTGTTATTAACAAAAAAAACGAAATAAGAGTTGCACCATCTATACAGACTTCCTGCAAATACGTCTTACAAATTTCACCGCTAGATGACGCGAATGAGGTAATATAAATCATCACTAAATTAAGCTTTAAATTAAAATAAATAATAGTGTACAACACGCAATATATATTCAGTTTATTGAGATTTTAAAAATATATATTATATCAATATCATACCACAACGTAAAAAAAATAAAACATAGTTAAATAAGGGAAATATACCAAGAACATTCTTTTCATTATACAGAGAGTACCATTAACAGTTAAACTTGAAAAATCTGAGTTTTGATTCGGTTAAGGTCAACAGGTAATCAGCATGCGCAGTCCTAACACTATTAATGTCTAAGACTGTTTCCCTTGCGGGCACCGAACCAACTTTATTCGCATTATTAATATTCCACAAAGATACCATCCGTTGATCTTCAATGTAAGCAGCGGCGTAGTCACTTTTATTAGAAAATAAACATGTCCGTGAAAGCATTCTCTGCGTAGTTCCACCACGAAGAGTATGAACAATGTTGCAACCTACATGGGTATCCCTCGATAATTCGCAGAGGAAATGTCTAGCGTAAGGGTATTTGGTATTTGGTCTCGATGACAAGAAAAAATGATCATGACTTCTATGAGATGATAGCGATACAAATGGACCTTCGATTGGCAGAAAATGCCTGGCAGGCTCTTGCGGAGTGTTCTCAAATGCCCAGATTGATGTTAATTTACACGATATGACTCCTCCTAGTGGAAAAATTGAATGTGTTGCACGAACTGCCTGTACGGATACAACTGGTGAATAATCACTTGGAATAAAGAGTGTTTGTAACGGTTCTGTTGGTTTTCTTATATCGAATTTTAACGTTGAACCTTGTTGTTGCCCCGCGTATAAAACATTCTCATTATCAATGTCCCAACAACATGACCATAATGACGAGCAACCCTTTAATGTTATGCTAGTTTGATTTGTGTTTACATCGAGGATTTTAATGTCTTTATCAATCGAGCAACTCATCAGCCATGGTTTTGTTTCGTGGAATTTAATATCGCGTATCATTTGTGAATGTAACAATATGAATGCGGTAGATTTAAGACTCGTAATATTGATTAATTTAACTCCATATCCAACACACAAACTATTAGTCGATTTTACGGAAACTGCAACCATATTTAGAGTGCCTTTAGAATCTAACACTCGACAGCTGCTTTCCTTACCTAAATCTATCGTTTTTTCCTTGTATAAGGTTACGTTTTCTCCAGAATATTGATCAGCATCATTTGATCCACGTTTCATTGCAGATATTTTCCTTTTATATTCTTCTACTTCCTCCCTTAACATATGCATTCGGCAAGTTGTTGTTGCTAATTCTGCTTGTAACCTATTCTTTTCCTGCGATACATTCTCCAATGTTTTCTTCATTTTTGTCAATTCAAAGTCATCTATTGCTATAATCTTTCGTGCAAAAATATATCTTATATCGCTCATAACAGCCTTATCTTTACAAGTCGGGCATCGAGGATCTTGGGCGTCTACTGTTAACCATCGTTTTATACAATGGAAACCGAATAAATGACCGCATTTTAAAGCGCATAATCTGTGATCACCATTCGTCGACCATTCCACGAAACATATAGGGCATAACTGACAATCTCTGTCATCTTCTAAAACCTCATAGGAACGTTTCTTCTTTGCGGGAGAAGGGCATGGAGTTAAATCCTCGTTTCGTAAAGTAACACTCACGGTCGACGTTTGGCTTAAGGTACTTATTTCGCTTCTGGCGTCGGAGTCATCAATAGCTTCTCTTTGAGGAATCGGTACGTTGCCAGAGTGTGCTGGGCTCTCTGAAGCTTCATCATTAAGATCTTGAATGTTAGATTCTAGCATATCTCCGGACTCGTTTGGATTAGACAATGTCTCTTCGATAGAATAATTTTCAGCAGTCGAGCTGTCAGCTTCATCGTCTACTTCCATAACTTCACTCTAAAATACAGGACACAACAGAATAAATAAAACGTATACCGATAGCGCTAAATAACATTTATTTGTTGGATACTTTGATACAACAAAATACAGATTTACAATACATACATTGAATCAAAAAAGAAAAGTAGAAACAAGACACAAATGGGGATTGCCTTAGACAGGGTGAAATTTACATTTGCCTACCATTTTTCTCGCAAATTACGTGAACTAAGCAGAGCTAGGCGGTTACAAAAAATCACTTGCAATAAAAGCCTCCATTTTGATAAACTTTAACCTCAATAAACGATTCGGCTTGATTACACTTGTTACTTTGACAATCCGACATGTCTGTTGAATATATTGACCAACTGTTGCTGTACGAAATTTTGAATTGAATTATTTTACATTGAATTAAAATTTTCAACGGGCTTATTAATTGTTAAAATACTAAAAAAATAATTTAAATATCTATTTTCAAAAAGTTAACGTATATGATGATTTTTAATTAATGTAGTACAGTGGCGTAAAAGAGCGTAAGAACAGCTACTCCGGAACAGTTCCGGAGCAATTCGCAAGCAAGTCACAACGTACTAACACCATATAGATAAAGAGAAAGATGCATGGGCGTAGCCAAAGGGGAGCAGTAATTACTTATATTCGTCCGCGAATTTAAAAATCCAAAGTTACTACGCTGACGGTACTACCAGGAGTATGTTCTGATTGGGGGAGGATAAAACGACGTCATCAGAAATTATGAACGACCGCGGTGTTCAACTTTTTTTTTAGGTTATGCTACATTTTAGAGTTTTAACCTGCAAAGAGTTGGTAATTGATTGCATTCGCGTTGTTTCTTTAACCTTCCTCAGGTCAGACTACCATTTGATACGTAGATGGTCATGCATAAGGGGTGCAAATGTACCCCTTTGCACCCTTTATGAAACCGGTAGCAATTTATTGACTATTTAATATGTTAGAGAAAGGTCCTGTTTGATTTTTCCTTCGGTATAAAATACCTTATTGTAATTAATGTAAACTTAATGTACACTGTTGGAGCAGTTTAAATGAAATTAATATTGACTAGTTGAGTGTAGGCTTTCACGACCGTAATCCATAGTAGAAATGTCTTTCGGGTGATGTCGTCTAGTTAATATTTTACTTGACGTTTCGCTGACCATCCTGTCAGCTTCTTCAGAAGATTTCTAAAGACTGGATGGTCAGCCAAACGTCGAGTAAAATATTAACTACACGACATCACCCGAAAGACATTTCTATTATAATATTGACTAATTACTGGGATAGATAAGTACACTCCTGAAGCCGAGGTGCGGCGCGAATTGATGGACTTCCCATCCTATTTACCAGATCTGGCCTTTAGCAATTTCTTCTTTTTGTTTCCGAGGCTCGGTTTCGTTCGGAGGACCAATTTCGTTAACGCCTACTTTGCGAAACAAGATGCCAACCATTTAAACTGATTCGGGGGATATGCTAGAATTGCTGTGAAAAGTGCATCGACTTACTTAGCAGAAATAAAACCGAATTTGGCAAAAAAATGTGTTAGGCTGGTCATTTCCCTTGTACGTTAGCCAACGGTAGCTCTCCAAAATGTGTCGTTATCTTTCAATAACAATTCCACGATATTATCACGCTTCGTATATTTATTCAAAAAGATAAGTTAAAAGTGGAGAAAAAAGAATTTATTTCTAGAAATTACTTATTGGGGTACCTGTAGAACAAATTATACTCCAAATTAATTCGAAAGTAAACATGTTTTATTAAAAAAAGAAAAAAAAAAAAAAACTTATATTACATTACATATCTGTTTTATAAAACTTTTGCATAGGACAAAATGCAAAACGACGAGAAATTATAGATGATTGAATTAGAAACAAAGATAGAAAATTGTAGAACAATAGATCTTGCCCCTCCCATTATTCGTCTGGTTCAGCGTCTTTCTTTTTATCTTTCTTCTTTTTCTTCTTTTCTTTTTTTACATCCTGTATATAAATAAAAAGAATTAGGGAGACTAAATTATATCGTTTAAAGCAGCGGTTCTCAAATGACCTTCAAACTCCTTCGGAGTTCAACGACTACGAAAGTTTGAAGACCAGACGATACTTACTTGTTCCTCTACTTCGGTGGCAACCGTTTCGGAAACTTCATTTTCTACTTCAGCCCCATCCTCTAACGCTTTCTTCCGTTTTTTCTTTTTATGCTTCTCTTTGGGACTAATTTCCATTTCAGCCGCTGGTTCTTCCTGAGTACTTGACATGCTAACTTTGCGTTTTTTCTCCTTCTTCTCTTGAGGTGCGATTGGTACTTTTTCTTCGTTATCCACGGGCTCTTGCTTCACGGAATAATCGACGTAACTGGTCAACCATTCTTTGGGGGTATTCTCGTTGGGTTTCCCATACTTATCGAGTTGCCCTTTGGCGATGAGGATCTTCTTTTGCGTTGATCTAGGTCCCAAACCCCACCTCCTTGGATATGTGTCCCTTTCCATGATAACCCTTTTAATTTTGGCCACTATACCGTGATCGCAGCTGGCTATCGTTGATGTGGTCATTAGGGCTATGGCTAGAGCTACAGCTTCTCCTTTGGTGGTGACTATTACTATTTCTTCGTTCAATTCTATATTGTCTTCATATCTTAGTATGCCTGGGAGGAGAATTTTAGCGCCGTAGCAAACTGCATTTACCTATTCAAAATTTAAATTTTCCTTTTAGGTTTGGAGATTAATTTGAAAGTTTGTAAGTGCAAGTTTTTCGGGCACAAAATATTATAAACCTTTGTTTTTCCGAAGATCTTCATTAAAAATAATCTGTAAAATTGAATTTTCAGACTTACCGAACTATCTTTCATGATTATCCTTTTATGTCCGATCAAGAGCCCTTCCAATGGTCTAATGACCCTCCTAAGGTAAGATTCGTCTTTGTGATTCTCATACAACCATTGCGCATCGAGTACATCATGCATGGTTGCCATATTATCCCTCTCACTCTGTATGCCAGACCTAACTCGTCTTAACTCCAACATTTGACCACCAACACCCAATACCAGACCCAGATGAACGCAAAGAGTACGAATATAGGATCCAGCCTCGCAACTAACCCAAAAAACACCTAAAACAATATCAATTGTAGGGATTACAACTTCAAAAAATAAAGACGAATTTAATTACCCATATTCCTATTTTCATCATATTCAAGTAATTTACTATCATACACCGTTCTAACACGTAATTGCCTTTTTACAGCCGAAATTAAAGGAGGCCTTTGAAACAGGGCCCCGCGTAGCTTTTCTAATCCTTGTATGACCTTCGCTGGACCTCCATCTACTGGCGAATGTAATTTGAATACTGCGACGTACTCTTTACCGGCTGATTGCTGCGATTTAACCAATCTAGTTGCCCTATCGATGCATACAATTAAACAACCTGGAATTAACACTCGTAATATGTGCCTAAATCATTTGCCGTTATGGGAAGTATGGCTATCGTGTAACCATCTCCCAAAAACGCTTAGGCTGAAGATGCTGTACCTGTAACCTTAGGATCTAACGTGCCAGAATGTCCGGTTTTCTCTACTTTTAGGATGCGTTTTATCCATGCTACGACCTCGTGACTGCTCGGATTGCTTGGTTTATCAAGATTTATGAAACCGGATTTGACATATTCGGTAATGTCTCGTTTTAAAGGCGATGCCCCGTACGGTAAAGGGGTATAATGATTGGTTCTAACATTTAAACGGTCAAAATTCTATAAACATAGCAGGTTAACAGTAACAATTTTACAAGCATCTACGTTGGAAATGAAAACGGGTAGAGGTAAATACCTTGAGTAATAATGGCCATTTCGAGGTGTCTAATTTTACTAGTTTCGTGGAGGATTCGAGTTGGAAATCTTCACTTTTCTGAATCTCTCCCAGTTGTGAAAGCTTATCTTTACATTTCTTCTTCTTTTTCTCTTTGATTACTTCCGTCTCTACAAATAAGGTCTAAGGTAAATAACGTGTGTAATTAAGTAAAGATAAAAAAAAAAAAAACACTAAAATTACTGTTTCTTAAAGAGATACTCGCTAAATATCGCTCTAACGTAATACAAATAACGCAACAGACGTAATAATTACGAAAGTAAACACGTATTATTTGTGATAATTGAAAAACAGGGTAGCGGCGTGCATTGAAACCAAACACCCACGTTCGTTGAGATTTTCGTTATTTATACATGCAAAATGGTCAATTGCTGCGAATTAAAATACACAATCGGGATATTCTGGAGGAAATTTCCAGCGTAATAAGACGTAGAAATGGGTATCTTCGGTTAAAACTTACCCATATCCGCCATTTCAATACTACACGTGTTGCTGATTTTTAAGGTTAATCACAAACAAACAGCTTCACGTGCGCATGCGTCCCGTTTAAATTATTTAAATTATTCAAATATGTTATAACGAATTAATTAATATTGGATTTCGCTATGTTTCTTTTTCCTTTTTAACGTCCTTTCTACACGGATCAAATTACACAAAAAAATTGGTTTCTTATCTTTAGTGAACTTCCTCAAATTCCTCAGCATTTCACTGCTGTATTAAGTTACCTTAAAGTTTTCAGGGACGATGAACAAAATTATTAATTATTAATAACTGGCATCAATTCTCAATTAAGCTTCTAAAATAGTCAACGGACGGTATCTATAAAAACCTCGCACGGCATTTTTTAATTTTCGCGGATAATTTAAGTTGGTAGTTCCGGTAACAAGAGGCATATAAAAAAGACTTCTTTTCAGAGCTGTTTAATTAGAGATAACCGAGATGGGACGATCACATTTTAGAGATGGGACGATCACATTTTAGAGATGGGACGATCACATTTTAGAGATGGGGCGATCACATTTTAGAGATGGGGCGATCACATTTTAGAGATGGTCCTTACATTTAGCGTCATCTATTCGCTTAGAGGGAACTAACATGATAAATATGAGCATATATTTTAAATTAAAATTTATTAATGAATAAAGAACCAACTGCACGTAATATAGCCAAATGTTGTATTAATATCACATATAATTTGGCTATATTACGTATAGTTTGCGTTTGAAATATAGAACATATTATGGACCGTAGAGGTAAAATAAAACTACTTTAACAGAGCCCTACGTACAGGTATTTATAATCTAAAATGGAACCAGCTTTCTTTTCCTTGTTTTTAGAAAACGTTCCCGAGTTAAACAAACATGTATGGTGCGTCTGCTGGAATTTTATTTCTATTTTTCCCATTGGGAATATCGTTAAGTTGCTTAATAAATGGAAAACTATTAAGTCCACCTCATTTGCATGATTATATCCAGTAATATAATTACATTTTACACTGTGTCTCAACGTTGCAACTATTGTTTGTATAATATGTCATTGAAGCTTGCTGTACAAGGTGGGCCAAATTCGATACTTTTAATAGGGAACTTATGTCTTTAAAGGAATTAGATAAAAACTGACCTAAGCTTCTGGAGCTCGATTTTAAAGAGAAATCGATCGGTGAAATCCCTATATTTATATCTTCCTTAATAGAAGAAATGTGAAGAAAATCATAATTTTGCTGTAAACTATACATGGATGGATGAATGTAACGTAAGCAGTGCGGGAATTTTTAACAGGTTTAATTCTTATACTTGCTCGTGTGAAAATCCCCATGCTATTGTTGAGAGGAGAAACCAAGGACGATACAGTTTCAATGTGTGGGTAGGAATTTTCTCTCGAAACCACTCTGATAACGCCGGGTAGGCAGAAACATCTCCGTGTGTTAGTGTATTTTTTTCTCTCTCCTTTTATTGCGTTTGCCGTGAATTATTCCATCAATACCATGAGGAAGTTAAGCTATCTTAGCATTATTTTTTGATTATTGTTTCTAGGCATTTTCTGATGTGTTCTGAGGACATAGTTGTTGATATTGATATGTCTGCTCTAAACCCGCAAGACTACATCAGCATATCAAATTCGAATTTAAATTGCATTGTGAGTACACCCCGACGTAACAAATTCTGTAACAGAGAGATTTTTGCATTTTTATCGTTTCAACTGGAGTTATGGAATAATCGCATGTTGTGTGGAGAAGAAGCAAACCTAGATGGAATTGAAGACAATGTATGCAAAGAGACGCGGAATCATCTTCTTACCTTCAAATTTTGCTACGGAGCGAATGGGTCTGTACTTATATATTTATAATATTGCAAATTATTGTGTAATGATAAATCTCGTGTCTGAATATGTTAAGGCGTTTTCTATGCTTAAAATGCCCAAATAGGAATGTGTTTAACCATTAATTATAATTGTGTTAGAAAAATAACAACCAAACACATTTAAATAAAAACATTTATTGAATAAAGAGGAAGCACAATTTTATCGATAAATACAACATGATAACAATATTCTTAGCAGTTCTATCGGATATGAACTATTCCAATTTTAAATGTTGGCGTATCTTCTTCTTAACATAACTTTCAGGATTAACCTGTACGACATTTTCCCATTCGCTACTATTCGGAAATGCGAGGATATGAGTAGTACCCTTAGGATCCACTGACAAACCCATAAGCAAGAAACTCTTTATATCAGACGGTTTTAGCACTTCCAAGTCTCTACCAGTGCCAGCCTTACTGCTCCGCTTGTCTTCTGGATGTCTTTTGCCTGGTAGAAACGTGAGAATATCCTCTGCAGCTGCAAGAGAACTATTTGTTTGAAGATTATTGCCATTGTATCTAGATTCCAAGATAAAAGCGAAATTGCCATGTTTACTCCAAACACCAACGGAAGCATGTTTTGACTTGTTCTCGGTACAATATTTTACTGCACATTGCACTTCCACTTTCTCGTACCTAGCATAAACTTTTAGGATAATCAACATGTAGGCGCATACCGAAGCTTCATCTTCACACTTAAAGTAGGCGAAAATACGTCCCAATTGTTTACTGAGTTGATCTAGATCTGCCTTAGGCTCTTTTGAATTATTTAACCTAGTAGGCAGCGACTCGAAGAACTTTCCGCAAAAATCAAAACTTGGTGCAATTTCTTTCTCATCATAGTAGCGCTCGAACACATCATAGTATATACGTCTAATTTCACGATTTGGGATTCTGACACGTACCTTCTTCTCCTCCTCTTCTTCCGGAACTCCTTCTACTGGATTCTCTAATTTATATGCCAAAAAACCTCGTTGTAATAAAAGGCTTAAAGTTGCATTTGTTTCCGGAGACTTTTTCTCAAAAAAGACTTTATAAAGATCGTCAATCTCTATTTCCTTTTCCAACTGGATTGGAATGGTACTAGAATCGCCATCAGATAACAGTGTTTGAAGGGCATTCCTGATATCGTGAAATTTTTTGAGTACCAACTGAAGTTGCTTCGTAAAATCTTCATCACTCCAAAAATCAGTACGGTTCTTACAGCTCCTTCTCTCTTTTATGTAGCTAAGGACGGAAAATATACAGTATCTAGCATATTCAGTCGGCACTCCTTTAACACCACGATGTTGATAATAACCATTGTAGTTTCTTCTGATGTCGTTAATTATCTTGGCGACCTCAGTTATTTCTTCTGTGGAAAAGAATTTCTCTACTAAGGAAACGACTTCTTTATCAGTTAACCCATAATATTTTGAAAATCTTGAATCGGCCAAGAAGTACACCCTAAGTGTACTGTCTGTAGATGACCGCCCGCCTTGTCCAAATCTGCAAATGCCAGTGACCAATATAGCTTGAAATGTTAACGTCCCTGGTACTGGCCTCACAAGCGGACCCATCACTTCAGCGAGAACAGTTTGTATCTTATGTATTTCATCTTTAGAGGCCTTCTTTTGTAGGGCGGTTGTACAAGGCCTGTCAATTTCATCCACCAAAAGCACCGGGTCTCTCCCCCAATGGGTCATCAAGCTCTTAACCAAATCTTTCAAACCTTTAGTAACGTCCGATATCTGGAGCATTTTAAGTTGATCGTGACTATAGTTGCACCAGTCTGTACATTTTTCTTCCAAATGACTATCAGATTTAAATTCTTTACTATTTTCAAGATACCGGTTCTCCAAATAACTATTCTGTACAAGCCTAGCGCAATGAAGTATCGCTTCTGATTCATTTTTGGCCATACATTCCTTGAAATCCAAATAGATAACGGGATGACGCCCAAAATGTTGGACGACAAATTCTTCTCGTTTCAAGATCAAACATTCATCATAACGTTTGTCCTTAAACTGTCTGAGAAACACTTTCATGTTTTCCGAGGGATTTGATCGCAGTTCCTGGATTGTTGGCTCTTTCGCAACATCTTCTTTTGTCTTTCTACATTTATCTTCTACGTCGAAAAAGAGACGGATCATATCCATGTTTATAGTTTTCCCAAATTTTGAAGGTGCATACATCATGACGCGACTTGGCTTTTTCTTCAGTAATTCCTCTATGAGCATTGTTCTATCTACAAATCCGTCCAAGCTGGCGACTTCTTCAAAGGTCTTGGCATGCTCGTTGAAGATAGATTCCTGTGTAAGGGAAGAAGCATTTCAGTTACGAGTTAGCACGAGACATTAGGGAGCAGAATTGATAGATGAACTAAGCATGTGAAAACAAGCAGAAGTTAATGAGGCGGGGTATATAAAAAAAAATTAAGTAAACGTAAGCTTACATTCGACATCTCTGCTGCAGAATTTACATCCAGCTTCCGCCGTTTGTAATCGGGCGACGACATCGCGCTAATATATTAAAAATATACAAAATATTAAAAAATTGAGTAAAAAAAAAATGATCTCAGGTATTTGCTCGGTTGGGTTTGCTGGCACCTCGAATTCTCTTTTGGAACTTCTCCTGGATACTTTGAATCACTGTGTCGTGAATCTTGGTTCTTTTACAAATACCTGAAAATACAAACTTAATCAGCAAAATAGAAGCTGATACGAATAACAAAGCCAGAGAAGAAAAAAAAAAAGAATAATAAACATGGGCAAATAGTAAAATAATTTAAATTACAAGAAATTTTAACTGTAAAATAATTATTGAACGTTAGAAATTAACACTAAAAAAAGATTGAAGATAGTTAACAATAAGCAACTGGCAAACGCGACGATTAATAACGTAATGGCGATGACTGTTATCTATAGATGACATTGCACATACATTGTCCCACATTATCCGAAACCTCTCGAGATAGCGAATATTTAACGTTAACAACGGGAACTGTATTCGTCGATGGTCGTGTCATGCTCTAGATGGCGCTAGTCATAACGTTGGTAATATTTTTAATTTTAATTTATAATTATTTCCAAAGTATAAGATATTCCCGATAATAATAAAGACCAAATGACAATGAAGAGCTAACAGCATAAAATTTTTGATAAATCGAAGGAATTGAAGGATTTAAGGTGAAACAGTGTGGTATTTATATGACTTAAGTTAACTATAAATTAAATTAAATATTATTAGAAAATCAAATAGAAATTTCCCGGGTGTTCTTGGGACTGTTGATGGGATACCATGTTGATGTTCATTCTACGAAGGGAAATTCATCAGCCTATGCCAATCGTAAAGGCAGAACATCGATGATTCTTCAAGGGGTATGCAGTTTAGCGACTGCTTGGTTGGATTTCCTGGCTCAGTTCATGACGCACGAATTTCTATACGATTACCATTATTTGAGTATTGCACTCAAGATATTTTTCCTGGAAATCCTATTTTGCTAGGGGATTCATCATCATATCCGTTAAATACACATATGTTAGTTCCTTTCAGGGATAATGAACATTGAAATCGAAACCAAAAACAGTAGTTATTATTAGATCAGCGATTGAATGTCCTTTGGGATTATCGAAACGAAGACGGCGACATTTAAAATACTTAGAGTGTTGCACGACATTGATTTATTATATATATATATATGCTACATATCGTAGTTGTAAAATTGAAAAAAATTCCCACGGCAACATCTAGAAAACTCGATAAGCAGATTTGGTTGAAATCAAAAAATATCAAGTACGATGAAGAGACGGTTCGATCTGAACTTCTTCATTTAATTCAGATAAAACGGCCAGAAGTTGCAACAAAACTATGTTGAGGTTATCACCTTATTCCTGCGAACTCAACCCAATTGAGTTAGTGTAGGCTCAAATAAAAAATGAAGCGGCAACTAAGAATACCTCATTCAAATTAGCATATGTAAAGGTACTTTCACTACAGGCAATCCAGGACAATTGGAAAAAATATGTAGAACATATGATTAAAGAAGAAAGAAAAATATGTGAATTACATGGATTAATCCGTGATATAATCGAGCCATTTATTATATCAGTTGGGAAGTGAAATGGAAAGTGATAGTGAATAATTATTTTAGAAGAAAATGTAATATAATTAGTCTAAATTGTTGTTCGCTTGTAAATAATCGTATAAAAATATGAATTATGGTAGAATAGACCAACATTAAAAAAGGCACTATATATAAAGTTGAAATCTAATATTATGTGTATTTGATCAATAAATGTTATTCTGCAGTGTTTTCTATATTTCATTAATTACTTACTACCTTACGTAGCTACAACTTGTATAAGATCCCAACTAGTTTTAGAACTCCCGCCAAAAAGTAGCTATGAAAGATTCCATTGTGTAAACGCGTCTTTTCATTTTTTACTCCTCCGAATTAAAAAATAAAGTATAGTCTGTGATAAGGAGGTCCACACACGTTGAAATAAACATGTAAAACTGCGGCAATTACATATTTCTGTGATATTTAAACATTAGCTAGACAAAGATGGCAATACCACAATGTAGAGGATAGCCTATCCGTAAGCTTCGTTTCGGCTCTTCCAGTTGTATATTTCATTGATAATTTCTCCGATTTAAATTATTTCCGAAGCGGACATGCGCATTAAAATCGGACGCAAACTCTTAGAAAACAAAGCGTTTTTCGATAGCTTCTCGGGGCGATCGTGGATTTTTCTCGAATTCCTATTGCCCGCATTATACGAATTCGCGCCCATCGCGCGACCATAGATCGTACGATGGAATAATCGAAATTCTAGTCCTGTTCGCCGGGCGATGCGTCCGCCATTTTGTACGTAGACGCTCGTGCGCCGGCAACGGCATCACCTACTGCGTTTTTCTGTCGCGTCATATCTGTAGCTTGGCAGCATTTGTTCGTCAGCCCTGTTTTTCTCAAAAACGAAATGTTTCCCTAAAATTATCGCCTCATTTGAAAAGGTAACGAATTTCTTGTATTATTGGCCCGCTTTAAAAGTCGCGTTGTACGATTCTGCCGTGGAAACGGTTCAAAATTATTTATTAAACGCTTTTCTGGCGGACATATTTCGCCACAACTAATATATTATATTTTTGGTCTAGGGGACTTTTTATTGTTGTCGATCAGTGTCAAAGTATTTGGTACATATTCGATTATTTGTCATCTTATTGTGGCAATTCTAATAAGTTTGCCGCTTATTCAATTTGCAAAGAAAATTTTAATGGTTATGAAATGTCGCAGGGTAGTAGCTATTGATCTCAATGAAAGCCTGTGATGTAATATAGACGATATGGGCATGGTACTGAATAAAATCGCGCAGCGATAATCCGAGGTATTCAAAAATGCTTTTTTTTATCTTTTCAGGATGTGCTCTAAAGAAGTGAAAGAGAATCCGCACTGTCTTGTGTGTAACGGTCGCGTGGGGGTATCAACCAGGAATTCACTACAAATCTTCAATAAAGAGGTACACAATCAAATGTTTACTTTTAAAAGCAATTATCTTATATAACAACCTATCGTAACAGACGCAAACATGTTCCGATCGTCCATTAAGTTTTATAATGTCGCAAGTCCTCGGCATGGATATAAAAGAGGAAACCGTACATTCGCTTCTCATTTGCAAGAAATGCTTCAAATTATTTAATGAGGTCGATGAACTCGAGAAGAGGTTATTGGAAATCAAAGTAGAATTAGGTGGAAATTATAAGAAATCAGTCGAAAGGAACAAGAACGGAGAAGAAGGCCTTGTGGACGAAGAACCTGCCGAAAATAAAGAATCGAATAAGGAAAACCAAGTTCCAAAGAAGATATTGGATATTCCATCATCCGATGATGATACACAGGTATTTTGACATTTCTGCTAATTACAAAAAAAAAAAAAATAGTTGGCAATGCTTAACTTCATTGAATTTTGTTTTAAAATATCCACATAACCTATTTTAATTTTTTTGTTCAATTCCATTTAAAGAAAAAAATCTTTTTCCATCTTTAATAATTAATAATTTAACATCCCATGAAGCAAACGGCAACTGAAAAGACAAGCTTACAAACTTTAGAAGATATAGAAATGGAATTAGTGAAAATCCACGGGGGAATCGATAAGGTTGACAGTCCGAAATCAAAACCGCTGCAGGAAACGGAAGATTCTAACCAACCATTCCACGGCTTTGAACCTCACATTGTAGACGATGGTGCCATCGAACATACTTCCGATTCAGATTACGAACCCCCCGGAAATGACTCTACGGATGCATTATTGGAAGCAGCGGAAATTGCCGAAAAGACTTTAGAAAAGGTACACATCAAAATTGAGCCTGGGATTGAAGAAGAGAAAACGAACGGAATCAAACGGAAAATTTCCCATTCGAAAAGGTTCTTGTCTAAAAAGATCAAAAAGGAATATTTACCACCCGTCGTCGCAAAAGAAGGTAACATGTACACTTGTTTACTTTGCGAAGGTGACGAGACAGTTTGCGGTGAAGCAAAGGCTATCATGCAACACGTTAAAGTTGCACACGATGCTCGACTCTACATCTGCGATGTCTGTGGTGAAGATTTCCGTAAAAGAAATGAATTGTCGATGCATTTAGATGAACATGTCGCAACTGAAGAAGGCGATTTCCAATGCGAAGTCTGTAATCGCATCTTTAGCAACTTACGATTATTCAGGATACATAAACGCATGCATTATCCTCAGAATAAAGCATGGACCTGTGAGACATGTGGAAAACGTTACAGGTTAGTTCCCTGTATTTTAAAGTATCGATAAAATTATATTTGATTCGAACTCTTTTGCATAGTTCAAAGAATTTGCTGGAGGAACACATCAATACCCATACCGGTGTTCGACCTTATATTTGCCAACTGTGTGGTAAAGATTTCGCTTCGAAATACACATTTAAAGCTCACGAGAAGACGCATGAGGTTAGACCTAGACCGTTCCAATGCACGCAGTGCAATAAATCCTTCTTGAGTCAGCAGAATTTAACGCAGCATGAACGAACACATTCTGGGATTAAGGAGTACGCATGCCATCTATGTGGTAAGTTTATTATGTCTAAATGTACTCGTAGTTGTTTTTGGTTATTTCAAGCCTAAATTTTTTTGTGCGATGCTAACTGTACACGCGGTTCGCACATTGAGTTATTGCATTTATTTTATTTTTCTGTATCAGTTGTTGCTTAACCGTCGTTTGTATCGATTTATTTCTATAAAAATCAGATATCGAGCCGAATGCCAGCAACATCGGAAAAGTCCACTAAACGATGCCAGATGACCGTCAAGCAGAATTATTATTATTTCTTCTTTACAGACAAACAATTCGGATCACTGCACAACCTTGAGGTACACTCGATCGTCCACACCGGTTACAAACCGTACGTCTGCGGCCAATGCGGAAAAGCTTTCGCGAGGAAGGCGGAGATCCGGGACCACGAACGGACGCACACCGGCGAACGTCCCTACCAATGCGAGTTCTGCGGCGCCACCTTCAGCCAACGTTCCAACTTGCAATCGCACAAGCGCGCCACGCACTACGACGACAAACGCTACAAATGCGACCATTGCGGGAAGGGCTTCAAACGGAGAAGACTCCTGGATTACCACATCAAGGCGGTGCACACCGGCGAACGGCCGTTCAAATGCGACGTTTGCGAGGCGACCTTCGTCTATCCCGAGCATTTCAAGAAGCACAGAAGAATCCACACCGGCGAGAAGCCGTTCTTGTGCGAGGTATGCGGGAAGGCCTTTAACAGTAGGGATAATAGGAATGCGCATAGATTCGTTCATTCGGATAAGAAGCCTTATGAATGCTTGGTTTGCGGCGCTGGGTTCATGAGGAAGCCGTTGCTGTATCAGCATATGCAGACTCAGGGACATCTCAACGATACTATTGTTGTTAATCAGCCGAGATTGACGACGGATGATGACCAAATTATCACCGTAAGTCTTAAATACTTTACTTTCTTTTCTCACGAAATTAGCAAAAACTAGACAGACTCGTGTTTGTTCGTCTCACGAGAGACATCCTTTTAACATTACACATAAGAAATGTAAAAAAAAAAGAACCCGTTATATACAGCTTAAATGACGTTCGTCGATATTTATTCTGCCCCTTTTCATGTAATTTATCGCCGACACTTACAAACGTGCAAATTCTTTATTGTAGGTGAATGCTGATGGCGAAATGGAGATCGTAGAAGGCGACGTCAGCCGTCTAGAACAAATCGACCCTAACGACGACGATACCGTAGACGATTCAAAACTCTACATAGCGGACATCAAGCCACATATCGTGGTCGAGAGCTCGAAAGTATTCGGACATTCGGAAGGTTCCCTCATAGTCGGCGAGCACTTGGACGACGACCAATTGGAGGATACGGAAGCAGTAGAACATATCATCATCAACGGACAGGTAGTTTCTTTCTCGAAACGAGTCCAACATCTCTTTAATGTCTCGCATTCGTAGCAAATTCAATTCGCCGAAGAGGACGGCGACGTAGAGGAGGTGGAGGAAGTCGAAGACGGAGAAGGTTCGCAGGTGCTGACCTCCGCCGAGGACTACGAGAAGTTGATTACGGGCGCCGCGTTGGCCAACGGCGAAACGCAGATCATCCAGACCAAAGACGGGCCGGTGCAATTTGTTCAAGTGCGGATTCCGAACGGAGACGGCGAGGAAGAAGACGCGTGGCTTAGAATAGTGCCTGAATAGTTTATTGTTCGTGTGAAAATGAAGAGAAGGAAGGAAGCTATTGTTGTCTGTATATATAATAAATACGATGAAGATGTTCGCGCGATGATTGTTTTAATTTAATTTCTGTATAGTTATTAAGTATTCGCATGTATTTTCTTTTCCTTCCCTTATTTTTTTTTTGTTTCTTCTTTCTTTTGTTGTAGTCGGTTACGAATGAATAAAAGCCAATGTAAATAAATTGTTTATTTTTTCCATTTTGTGGGGGGGGATTTGAAAGTATCTATCTTGAAGCTCATTTTAGAGCAAGTGCAGCGGGAAAAGACGTTATTTCTCAGAAAATACCAGAGTAGTCTGAAAAATTTCTAGCCTCAACATGAAAAAATATAATTGCATATTAGACGCTATGTTGTTTACCAGTCGTTTGTATTAAGTTGTTAATGTTTCCGTAAAAATGGAAAATAATCAAATATTGAGCTGGAAACTTTGGACTACCCTCGTACTATGGCAGTATTAATTTCTCTTTAACTAGAAAAATATCTCGATTCCAGCAAGTTTTTCAAGATAATATTTTGTTTCTCTTTTTCTTGACCCTGGTTTAATTACTTAAATATATATATTTTTTCTTTCCCTACATAATTTGCTGCTACGTTTCTTTCTTCTGTTAACGACCTAAAACCATAACAAAATAATATTTAAGCAAGATAATAATTTTAAAATATTTCCCGTCAGCGAGGTTAGAATCAACCTCGTGAAATTGAACGTGGAATCCTCCATTTTTATCCATCAAAATATACTTTATACATAGAAAATAAAATTTAATTAAATACACACTTAGTCGTCAACGAATTACAATTAACATTCATTACAAACAGCAGAATTACATATCTTCAGTACTCCATTTGTACGCATCCTCCTGCCGGGCCCTGCGAGAATTCATAATCTCGAACCACTTCTTTTCGTAACCATTAGACCTGTCCACGCCGTCCCATCGATGTCCCGGCCTTATAGCGTAACGGTTCGGCATGAATTCTCCCTCAAACTTTGGTTTACCTACAACATAATTATCGATAACGCCCCTGCTGCTAACATCTGCCTTAAATCAAATTCTTAAGACTCACTTGGTTTCCCGGCTTCAATGTCCTGCTTCTGACGTTTCTTCCTCAAATACTGCAGCATGGGATCACCTTCCCTTTCCATCTCTTTTAGATGCCTCTCCAAATCTTCGTCATCGGCGTACCTAGCCAATGGTTTGTTCATCTCATGCAGATCGCTGTTGAACTTCTCGGTGGCGTCTTCGACCTGTTTTAAGCCCCTTCCCCATTTTGCGTATTTCGCCTTCAATTCATCTTCTTTCTCTTGCTTCTGACGAGCTTCCTCGGCTTCTCTCTTAAAATCGCGCACCTTACCGGTCTTGCGATCGCGGTAAATCGGAGCCGTGTTCCCAGAAGAGCTAGCTATGGTGGAAAGTTCATCGAAAACTTGTGTGAAAGGGTCTTTTCCCATTATAATATCGTTGGCTCTTTGAAGTCCCGATTTGTTGCTATGTCGGGATGTTGGGGGCTGAAGATCTGGGGAGGTTCTTCGAGATGGTTCTTGATCTCTTGGGAACCTGATGGAATTTGGTGTAAAGTTATAAATTACATGAAATCTCACTTGATTTGCTTAAAACATTCACTTCATTACAAAATCTTTAAACACTTACCTTGTTGATCTTGAGCTAGATGATGTAGCATCTTCTCTTCTTTCAGTAGTCCTTGGAATCGGGTTGGGACTGCGTCTTCTCTCAGTACTTTTGTTAGATTCGTATCTAGCACCCTTTCTGTTATCTTCGTTATGTCTATTAGATTTATCTCTATTTCTTCCATCTTCAACGCTATATCCTCTGCTTTGAGAATTATGATCATCATCTCTAGACATTCGTCTTCTACTAGAATCATTTCTTTCCTTTCGCCTTTCATCTAAAGCCATTCTTGGACTTGTAACATGTCTATTATTGTTGTCTTTTTTACTTTTAATGGGACTTATGTCGCGATCAATTTGGCCTTGTCTTTCCATACTTATATCATGCCTATTTCTTCTAGCTGGACTAGCATCGCTGTCTCCTCTGTTCTTTGGAGGTGGACTTACATTACGGTAATTTCTTCGATCTGGACTTAGAGGGTCACTACCTTTCGTATTTTTTCTAAGAGGACTTACATCGCTAGCTCTCCTGGTTCTTTTAGATGAACTTGACTCGTAATCTTTTCTAGTTCTCTCAATTGAACTTTGTTCTGGTCTGTATCTACCTTTTCTTGGCGGACTGCTATTCCGATCCTTTCTATACCTTCTAGGTGGAGTCCTGTCATCTTTGGCCTTATATTTTATAGTGTTGCTCCAACGACTCTTTATTTTGCTGATTCGCGATGGGCTATTATCGCTACCCCTCCGATTCTTTCTAATTGGACTTACATCGTCAATATCCCTTTGATACCGTCTCACAGGGCTTGCATCATTATGTCTCCTGTCCCTTCTAGGCGGACTTGCATCGTTATCTGTCGTGGCCTTTCCAATTGGGCTTCGATCGTTATCTCTTATATTTCTCTTTGGACTCGCATCTGTACTTCCTTTTCCCTTTAAATCCCGTTGTATTGAACTTGATCTTCTATCAAAACGGCTTACTTTTCTTCTGGGAGGACTGTAATCATCATTATATTTATCTGTTATCGATTCAGGTTTGTCCAGGATTTTGTTCAGAGTCTTTTCCGTAACTGGAGCAGTTTGACTTTGCATCCTGTTCCTTATTTCAATGGCATGTTCTTCACCAACGGGTTTCCACAAATCGCTATCGCGGTAGTCGCTAATTCTGAGTTCGAGGGGCCTGTCATCGATCACCCCTACAATTTGAGGGGCGTCTTCATTCTGTGCGTATAAATCCTCCTCCACAGCTTGGTTGAAGGCGACTATATCTACATTGTCGTCTATAATTCTGACCCTGTAACGAAAAGGGAAATTTCTTCATGTATAAGATCTAAATACTACGGCTCACCTATCCGATGTGCTTGTAGACTTTTTCTTGCGTTTTTTCTTCTTACCGGGTTCACTGCCCAAGGAGAGGTATTTCTTTAGGTATTCTTTTTGATTAATCGTAGTCATTACTTTATTATTTTCGAACGTAAAGTTGATAAAGTATGTGACAACAATAAACGAAAATATAACCTAATTTTTCAAAGGATTAAGCAAAGTGACAAACTATTTATTACAGATTTCTATTCTATTATATTCAAATAAAGAAAAGGGTCCCTGTATTTTGCTTTTATTACAAGAATAAATTAATTTTAATATCAAAAGCTCCATTATATTGCATAATGATACGTTTAATCCAAGTTAAATAGGATAATTCAAGTCAATAAAAGCATCCCCGAACGTAAAGTTTTAAAATTCGCGGTTAATTTTGGTTGGCAGTTCCGTCAATAAAGATCAAATTCCCAGGTAGTATGCTAAGAAATTAGCCAATATGAATCGCCAACTTAAATTGATACTGGAGCGAACAAACCTAACAAAATCTGTTCAACACATTGTACAGTAATATATGGACTATTGTCATCTCTTTCTGTTAATAGAATGTTCGTATATGTAGATCTCTTTTTCACACAAGCGCAGTTGCCAAGACATTACATTAGTAATTTTTATTTTAAAAAGTTATTTGTTTAGTTTCATCATTTGTGTGTACTTGCATTTTGTTTATAATTTTATTTTCTTTGATAATATTTATTAGTGTAAAAAGGAGTTCTTTTAAGAGCTGTTTAATACTCAAGGTTTTACAAACGTGCAATATTTCTGAAGGGAATATTGTAATGGTTCACGTGTTTTATAATCTGGAGGAAGAGACGCCAAGGAGAAGTGCATCGGAGCAGAGAAAAGCAGATGATTTTGAACGCGTTTTTCTATTTCCGCAAAACATTGAATGTTTCTGCTGCCATCAAGCAGACAAGTAAGGCATTGGATTGCGGAGAGAGAATAGTGTATCTATTGCACAAGCAACAAGGACCACGAAAAACACCACAGAAGAAAACGCCGAAAAGGAGAGGAATTCAAAAGAATGCTCGTACACAAGTATACGATGAGCAGGTTCAAGCCGTTATTCGTCGCAAGCAAGAAAAAGCTATGTATTTCTTAAATAATTCTCCTACGCTGAACAGTCTGTGGATGTCTGTCGATAGGAAGATATTCCAAACTTCAAGCGAACAACTCTGTATAAGTTATTGCTAGATATCGGCTTTGTATTTGAGAAAATTGAAACATGACATTATAAGATGGAGGCGTAATTATTTGAAAGACATAGAAAGATATAGGCAAGAAGGACGAAACATTGTGTACACGGATGAATCATGGGTCAATACAGGACTCTTTGCAAATAAAGTATGGGCTGATAATACTGTAAATTCAAAGCAACAGGTATTGATAGAAGGTATGTCGACAGGAATTATAGCACTCCGTGGTCGTGCTCAAAGATTTAATTTAATTCACGCAGGCAATCAAAATGGTTTTCTTGCTGAAGCAAAATTTACATTTCTTTGTAAAAGAAACACGCCAGATGCACATGATAAGATTTGCGGATATATTTATGAGAAGTGGTTTACAGAATAGTCACAACCGTTTTGGCCAAATCATTCTGTTATCGTAATGGACAATGCACCATATCATAGGCGAATGTTGGAAGCCCCGCCAACATCAAATTGGAGAAAGGATGATATTCGTTTGTGGTTGGAAAATAAGCATATTCCTGTAGAAGCAGGAATGTTAAAGCGAGAAACATAACTATGACAAATATAAATCTGAGAAAAAATTTTGGCCATACCATACTATGTTTGCCTCCATATCATTGCCTGATAACCCCTATTGAAATGGTGTTGGCTCAAGTAAAGCACTACAACCACATGGACAATAGTACATTTAAAGCTGCAGATATTATATCTCTAATAGAAAAGGGTTATGATAAGGTTTCTGCAGAACAGTGGAGAAATTACGTATATCACGTTAAGGATGGTATTTATCATTATGTTACATTGATTGTTATTAAATATAATTTTATAAAGAGGAAATGTGGAAAACCGATGAAATTCAAGATAATGTAGAAGAACTCATTATTTCTTTGGATTCAGAGTTAAGTTCTACTGAATAAGAAATTAGTTCTGAATGTGTAGATAGTAGTAATAAATCGGGAATAGACTAAAATTAAATGCAAATATTAATAATAGAATGTATTTGTTAAAGAAAATAAAGAAAAGCTATTGTAAAGGGTGATTTAAGTAAAAAAAATTAGACCTTACATTAATCGTTACATGTTTAATGTTTTCTGAGATAATAGAAAGAAAAGCAATTATACTATCACAGATATATCTTGAATAAACATTCGCATTGTTGTATGACTTTGTAGCACACTTTGCAATAAATACACCATTGTTAAACCGACTATCTTGCACTGAATTTGAATTGTGTTCGTTGATGGATCCACTCATTTGCCATTATTTAAATATCATAAAAAATGTAATTGGTAACTCCATTGATGCACGAAGCAACTGGCCTAAAGCCTCATTTCCCTCCTTGCTTCATTGAAAAGCTCATAATAACACACCATCTGCTGCAAACAAAATAAAATGTGATATACGAATACGGTTTACTTTGTGGTTATGTAGTTTATGCGGTGCATTTGAATGTTCATTTGGTTATTATTCATTACGTCCACTGCCAACTGCAGAATTAAATATTTCCTATTAACACATTTTTCAATGCAATTTGACAACAACGCAAGTACTCTCCGTATGACCCGTTCTGTTTTCTAAGGTGCGAACAGATTAGACAGTAATATAGATCCTGTGTCTCATTCTTCGCATTAAACAATTATGACAAATATTAGCGATTTTGTACATGTTTATATTTAATTCTCCATAATTATCTTAAAGGTACAAACGGCATTCGTTTATGGAAAACCTATCAATAAATTATATATTTCATGTATGAGAAAGTAAATACATAAATTTGAATAGATTTTTCCCATACTTTTTTCTAATTTAAGGCGAATAAAAAGCAATTGAATTAAATTGTACTGCCTGCAATGAAATAATTAGCCGACCAACTATTAGAGGGCGCACAATTCACCGATTCAAATCTAAAATAGGCAGAAAGTATCTGAAGCCATAAATAAAAATTTCAATGTTTAAAAACAAGAATAAGTCCGCTGCTAATTTAAAAAAAAGCGCTTAATACAAAATTTAAATCATTTCGTAATAATTTTTATCTCATAAACATTTAAATCTTACGAACATGAAATTAGTTGATGTGACGTGACAGCTACGTACCTAACCTCTAAAAACTGATTTAAATTTTCTCTGGCAGAGTATGAGGTGAAATTGAATCTCCTTAAAAGCATGCGATGTTTTCTAGTTTAACCGATCGTAATGAAAATGGCATTCTTCGAAGATGCTCTGGTGGTATTAATATCGCAAGTAAGTCTCGAAGAAGAAATTTTATTCCATTTCTGTAGATTATAAACGTTATATTTGCAGATCATCTTCTTCGCCGGTGCATGGCTGTTTTTCATGAAGCAACTCTTCAAAGACTACGAAGTCAGGCAAAAGCTGGTACAGATAATATTCTCGATTACGTTGACTTTATCATGTACAATGTTCGAGTTGATCATATTCGAGATAATTGACTGGTTGGATTCAAGCTCTCGTTATTTATTCTGGAGTATAATCTTGTATCTTTTGCTTTTTGTGGTAATCATTCTAAATCCCCTGTATATATTCCATTGTAGCGTGAGTAATATTCCGTTTGGTAAGTTTAAGTGTTATTAGCAATTAACACCCATTTGAATGAAAGTCTATCATTTCAGTGAAAGCAGATTATATAAGGCAACTTACTTTTGTTGTATGGATAGCTTTTCTTATAATTTTTTGGAAAATTGGTGATTCCTTTCCAATATCGAACTCAAAGCAAGGTTTCTTGTCAATAGAGCAATTGGTTTCTCGCATCGGAGTCATTGGGGTTACCGTAATGGCTATTTTATCCGGTTTTGGTGCTGTTAATTATCCGTATACTTCAATGGCTTATTTTATGAGGTAACGGTCAAATTTTTAATTTTTACATTAATCAATTTATGTATTCTCGTACGTAGAGACGTTTCTCAATCAGACGTCACTAATTTAGAGAAGCGACTAATGCAAACGATGGAAATGATAGTTCTTAAAAAGAAAAGGATTGCGGTATCCAAGAAACAAGCCTTAGAAAATAAAGGCGAAGACTCTATGAGACAACGGTACGGGATATGGAACATGCTGTACTCGGTTGGCTCAAAGAAAAATTCTGAAAGCAAGTAACCTAAGCGACTGAAAACAGAAGAGCATGAAATTTTAATTTAATTAAATTAATTTTTTTCAGATATTTCGCAACTAAAATTAGAAATTTCGGGATTGGAGGAACTAAGCCGGCAGTTATTCTTGGAAACGCATGAGAATAGAGACATGTTGGAGAGGATACAATGGTCTAAAACATGGACGGGGATATATTTCAATATTTTGGGTTATTTCTTCTCCTTGTACTGCATGTGGAAGTTGATTATAGTAAGTATTTTGGGGAAAAATGTAATTTGAAAGGTATTATTGTTCTTATACCTACCGTTAGTTTCCTTGGTATGGCAGGCTGAATCGATTTATTCTATAAACACACGCTACATTATTTTCAATCTATTCATCGAATATCATTTCTTATTTCAATTTGTCCACAAATACTTAGATAATTATTGCAATGTTTATTAATATTAAACATGGCTAATATAGATATTAAAGCATCCGTTGCAAAACGGTGCCATAGGTTTCAGGATTTATTCTCTGCTTATTTTTATTCATATAATGAAAGCTGATTGGCGGCACCCATTCCGCGTTATAATAAATCGGGCGGGAAGGACGAAAATTCAAGATCATCTGTATAAACGGATCGCAAAGATCGGCTCAAAACTATCCGCAACCGCCGGCTAGGATAGTATTCACTACCCTCTCTCGAACAAATGAGGGTGCGATATGTAACTTAAGTCGAGTTGGAATTAAAAGACGTATTTCCCACTTTTTTATCTTTTAATCTCTTTTCGGGTAGTCTTCTGTAATATCTTGATATATCTTAATATCTTCATATTTTCCAGTGCACGATCAACATCGTCTTCGATCGCGTGGGAAAAAAAGATCCCGTAACCAGAGGCATCGAGATCGCAGTGAATTGGATGGGGCTAAGTTTCGACGTCAATTTTTGGTCGCAACACGTCTCCTTCATCTTGGTTGGTTGCATCGTAGTAACATCAATTAGAGGATTACTTTTAACTTTAACTAAAGTACGTAAATTTTTTTTTTTTTGGCACTTCGGCTTTCTGGCAAACACCTTTTGACAGATTAGGAAATTATTATTATTATTAAAGTTCGCCACTTTCCGTGCGCTTAATAGGCGCCGGGTATGGGAGTGGTCGTTTGGTGTGTGATTTGCAATTAGACTATGCGATGGAGTGGGGACGCGAGACGGCCTCGCATACCCGAACGACCACCTCCGTACCAAAACCTCCGAAGCGCACGGAAAGTAGCGAACTTGACGTACCTCGTTTCTTGTCGTAATAAAGTAATTTTCTGTTTCAATCGGCGCCAGTTTTTCTACAAAATTTCCTCGAGTAAGAGCTCCAATATAATAGTGCTGATGCTGGCGCAAGTGATGGGTATGTACTTCTTGTCGTCGATCCTCCTACTGCGCATGAATATGCCACCCGAATACCGGATCATCATCACGCAAGTGCTGGGCGATCTTCAATTCAACTTCTATCACAGATGGTTCGATGTGATATTCTTAGTTAGCGCACTGACTAGCATAATAACTCTGTACCTAGCGCATAAAGAACCCTCGCACGAACACGTCTGACGTCGCATTGCCAGGACAATTATAATTATACAGAATGATTCAAAACCAAGATATTCGTTACAATTTGTCATTTTCAGAAAGGGTAAGCTGCGTTAGGTACTAAGTGAGAGTTGATGATTATAACAGTGTATGCCAGTATTAGTTCCATTATACGATTGTGGCGACATCTAGTATTACGGAAACGTAGAAAATACGTTGGTTTTGAATCGGCTTGTATCGCGGTTGATTCGGGAAATTTCAAAGAACGGCTTTAATTCATTCCTGACAAAATAATCTTCAGAGTACAGTACAAAATCTGCGTCTAATTGATGATATTTGCAAAAAATGTAAATAAATAATTAAACGCTAGCCTTTTGGATG
This sequence comes from Oryctes borbonicus, assembly GCA_902654985.2. Lineage (NCBI taxonomy): Eukaryota > Metazoa > Arthropoda > Insecta > Coleoptera > Scarabaeidae > Oryctes > Oryctes borbonicus. Next base: position 684,891 of record LR736911.1, read on the forward strand.
TTATCTAAATAATAAAGTAGAATTCATGCTTGCCAAACTAATAGGAATAAAAGAACATGTCTGTACCTAAAAATCTCCTAGCAAACAATCTTCTGAATCAACCTATATATAGGGGATGTCTCAAAAGTACCTATTCAAACCTAGGAGCACCTTGTCAAGTAATCTTTAATTTTTGACAGATAACCTCTAAATGTCTACATATATTATTTATAGTTGAGTGTAGGCTTTCACGACCGTAATCCATAGTAGAAATGTCTTTCGGGTGATGTCGTGTAGTTAATTTTTTTTTTTTTTTAACTACACGACATCACCCGAAAGACATTTCTACTATATATTATTTATATTTGAAAATTACAGGTTTCTTGATGTTACAGAGTGTCCATTGTAAAAATGTTTCAAGCACAATAATTGTTTTATGCGTGGTAATGTGAAAAACGTGACTCCGTACTTGATTGGCGTATATATTCCGAGACATTCTGTATATAGAAAATAAAAGATGTAATGGACTTTATATATTTATAAACATTCATACACGCCTCTATAAATATTTTCTATTAAGACATTTTTTTGTAAGCTGATCTTATATAAGTATATAATTATAATTTGTACTGTAATAAAAAGTCACTTGTTAACGAATCGGTGTTTAATTGTAATGTCCATCTATGAAAGGAAGCCCAGCACGCTACTCACGAAATGATTAAAATCATCGTAACGTGGTTCTGAGAGTTGTTGTACTAGAAACACTCTGTAGCACTTCCCATTAATTCTTCAAGAATAGCCGATTAAAACTCCCTGGATTTATGTAAACATTCCTTTATTATTTGATCCTAAATTATAAGTGCCTTTCGTATATATACATTTTCGAATTACTTCATAAGGAGACCACGATATTCATTTATAGCCGAACGATAAAAGTAGGAGGCGATCGGTTCAAAAACTAATTGATTAATCGCAAACTATACCAGCAGATTTCCTTGTGTCTATTTTTTTTTTCTTTTTTCTTTGTATTTCGTTACAAAAATAATGAAAAAAATGATATACAGAGGAGGGAAATAAGAAACACTCCTGCCCCTTCCAACGCGCCGGGGCAGGCTAAGCCAATCATTTACCAAGGAGATTAAGAGAAGAAGAGGGAGTGGTTGTCTTTGTTGTTGTTGTTGCTTGTTCTGATGATTCGTAACCCTTTACTAACTAAACAGCTGTTCCGTCGCTCGTTCCAAGTCCCAGTTATACGAGGACAGTGCCACCCGAGCTTGGTGTTCGTCTACACCCATATCCTGCAATCGTTTGATCTTTTCGTTAAATTCGGTATTCACATGTGGACCTGCAAGAATAAGCCAGTTTAATATTGTTTACTATACTGAATAAAAAATATTCCGTCAAGTCAAACCACTTGATATTTAGACAAAAAAAAACAATTTTATTTAATAAAGAAAAAAAAAATGTCTCCCATAGTACGAGGGTAGTCTGAAGAGTTTCCAACCTAATACAGGTACAAGTTTTTTTTTTTTATAAAATCAATTTTCCTTCGCAGTCGAAACAGTGGACTGCGAAGGATGAATTAGCTCCTGGAAAAAAAAAACAAAGACAATTCCTTGGTGATGGATATATATTTTCTTAGGAGTTGTGTTAACCGACCTACTTTGAAAAAGGAAAAAGTATGACGCGGGTATACTGGGCATCATCACTCGGCGAACTGAAGACAGAAATTGCGGATAAAAGATCGCATTTGAAGAAAACTTTGTTCCATCCACGCACACATTAGTGATCGCCGTGGCAAAAATTGGGGTTTCAATCGATAGACCAATCAGCCTATTCACCAAATCCAGGCTCAACGTTTCGCTGGAGCTCGGAGATTTTCATCGAGCGAGGAGACCATCACGTTTGTAACTGCTTATTTTGCAAGACAAGATGACAAGTACTATTTGGACGGATTAAAGAGAAGGAAACTATGATGAAAAATAACATCTGCGTTAGGCTGGAAACTTCCCAAACTATCCTCGTAGAAAAACACCAATAACACATTGCACATCCTAAAAAAGACCCACCTCCGGCATATACGTTCGTCCAATGACGCGCCGTCATCTGGAACATGTCTATATTCTCTTTGAATTGCTTAGCGACTACTGCGTCTTGGGGATCGTCCGGTTCCGCGGCCGATAGTAGAGCCTGCAACGACAGCAATACTGTTCTTAGTGTCATGGCGGCCGCCCTGAAATTGATCGTTTCAGAAAATGAACGCACAAATTACTGTTTCTATTTCTTTTTTGCGTTTTCGGTTTGATTTCCTAAGTCCAAAGACTTAGGCTATCGCAACGCCGCTATTGATTAACTAACCATTGATCTTTCAGGATATCCAGGCAGATGGCGCCCGTTACGGAACTGATGTTAGGGTGCCATATTCTCGTTATAAATCTAACCTGAAAAAAATCTATGGTTAAATTTAAATTGAAACGATGGTTAAGCTTACATTTATAGAAGAAATACAAGAGATGCCGGTACATATGTATCAACGACAACAATAACTCGAGTTAAAATTCATCAATTTTTCAGTGTTCTTTGTTGCCAGAATTAGGAACTTTTGAATCATTCGCGAAATTTAAAAAATTCTAACTAATAATAACGCTACGATTAAAATATGGCGGAAATTTTATTCACTACCTTAGTTTTACCAGGTATGGCAATTTTTCACAAGCCCGATCCTTCCCGTGTAATTTGGAGAACAAAGAACAGTTCTTCCACATTGTATTTGGGAAATTCGGGGATTGATTCTTGCTTGCTTTTACCCCCCCTCTCTATAACATATCAATTCTTTTGCCTTTTCCGAGACCTACTTGCTACGTTGGTCACTCAACGATATAATTATTTTATTTTTTCCATCTAAAATCGATGATTTTCACTATAAAGATATCTAAGAACTTTTAGAACGATGAACTTCATTCACACCTATTTTGAATAAATTTCTACTGTCCGATAAGAAGTTATAGTTACTGGCAAAATTTTGACATCTGTCAAAAATTATGACCGTTAAATTCTAAAATTAATACAAGTCAAACGTAACAAAAGACACGTTCCTTAGTTTCTTCAAAGGTTTGATTATTCTTCGTGTCAAATTAAAAAGGATATCCGTAATCCCGCACTCATTTCGAAAGCATCAGTTCGCTTACCTTTGGAGGGTTAAACGGGTAGGTTTCAGGTACTCTAATCTCCAATACAAAATTTCCACCTTCGTACGGTGTGTCGGGAGGGCCAGCGATTTCACCTTTCAATTCGGTATAATTGTCATTCACTAGTTCGACCTTAATCGCGCATTTTGCAACCTGAAAGTTTTTCATTTTACTCAAATTCAATAATTATTACGGATGGTGCAAGATCACTTTAGCAAGAAGGTTAGTAAACAATTGATAACCCCTATGAATGATGTGTGCACATGTCTAACGCGATATTTGGATATTCCTTCGTTGAAAATCAATAAAAACGTTTAAAATTGCGACAAATACGGTATTTCTCGCCTTGCAGAGCAAAAACCATGACGTCTACGACCCCACAGGGAGACGAGGAAAGGGGTAAGTGAACGAAGTAGATAGGTCGACGCAAAACGTTCGCAAAGGTACTATTTTTGAAGCATGACAATCGAAAAGAAGCGTACTAATAATACGTATTTTCTAAGTCGAGAAATACACTCACCTCCTCACTTTTGATAACCTCTTTGAATTCGCGTTTTATTCTCTGCGCCGCGATATTGGCCATTATCGAATTCGCGTCTAGTTCGAAGATAGTATCATAACATTTAAGGTTTGTGCGAGTGTAAAATGATTTGGATTTTTTCGATGATTGTATGTCTTATAAAAAAAATGTATATTTTAACTGACTTCCACACTTTGTAATTTACAATGAAGTTAACTGACATGCGAACTGCTGCCAGTCTTTCCTACAAGTTGGCCAACCTAAAACGCCTCAAAAAAATACGTACATAATTAAAAAAAAAAAAAAAAAAAAATATATATATGCATATATCCCAATCGTTTGGCAAGACGTTATTCTAATCTAATTGTAACTAAAAAAAAAACTTGTCGATGTGTTTTCCATTGCGAATCGATAGCGAAATTGTTTATACTTCAATTGACGTACGCTAGAAATTTAAAAATGTTATCGTGCGTTCAGCCAAATTTAGCCAAAGATGTGGTTTTGAGGTCATAAATTTAAAATAATAAGAAGAAACAAATGATATCAAATATGTACTAATTTCTTCACCCGTACACTAGAAATAGGCTAAAAATAAATCTAAAAGCAATTCTTGGCTAACGCCGCAATCTGAATCTATATTCACATTATGTTGGTATTTTGAAATGGCCCCGAAAATTGAACAATTCCTGTTCTTTCTGCAATGTACATCGAAATTAAGATAAAAATTGTATTTACGATGATAAATTTCTTTAGAAATTGATGGTGTCGTGCTCAAAGGAATTTTTAACAATCTCCGTTTTTCTAGAATATCACGTAATTTTAGATTTAAAAATTTTATTCTGATTTCCTCGTTAATTTAATTTGGTAATAATGATAAATGCGTACGCTTAAAAGATTAATTCTATGGAAAATGCGAATCGATGAGGTTAGTTGAACGCGCTAGCGTCTAGGGTATTTCTTCCCTCTCTTATATATCAGATAAACAAATGTTCCTATTGGTCGGTTTCTAGTGATGCCCGTGTTTTCTCAGTCCGTGCGTGCTAAAAGTTTGTTACACGCAAACCTCGAAAAGCCCAGCGTGGTATTGCATAGCAGAATGCCGAATATAAAGGTCTTTAGCGGCACCTCGCATCCGGATCTGGCCCAGCGGATCGTGGATCGTCTCGGCATCGATCTCGGCAAAGTCGTAACGAAGAAATTCAGCAATCTCGAAACATGGTGCGTACTTGACCATAGCATAACAGCAACGCATCCTTCATCATTCTTTAATAATAATAATAATGGGGCTAATTATGTGTTATCGCTTTCGGCGTTACGATTCATCCTCATTTTCGACGCGTCGATTTGTCAAATTTAAACGGCGCAACCTTTGAGTAATTCATATTGATTTTCAGCGTGGAAATCGGCGAATCGGTACGCGGCGAAGACGTTTATATCGTACAATCTGGAAGCGGAGAGGTGAACGACAATCTCATGGAGCTCCTCATCATGATAAACGCGTGCAAAATCGCCTCGGCGAGCCGTGTCACCGCCGTTATCCCTTGTTTTCCCTATGCGAGGCAGGACAAGAAGGATAAGGTTAGTTTTCTTCGTTTCTTTCGTAATTTTCCGCTTCTACACGTGATTTGACAGAGCAAAAATAGCGCGAAATTTGAATTTTGCTTACGATTGATTTTGTCCCCGATTTTACATTGTTTTTTTTTTTTTAGATTATTTTGGCATGTTTCTTCGTAGGTTGAATCGTGATTTTTAAGGTAAAAGTTCGTATAAATTTATTTGGAGAATTACACTTAAGATTAAAATTTGTTACACGCGTTTTTATCGCTATTTTTTTTTTCTAATGACAATGTCAATACACGTGCATGTGCCATAAAAAAATCGCGATGAATCGTGCTAAATACAGGGCATCTCAAAACTTGACAATTTTTTTTTTAGCAAACGACGCTATTCGTTAAATAGAAATCAATTTTGAAGAAAATATTTACAATATAGGTCTTTTACGTTAACAGGGCAGGGGTGTCGTCACCAACGTCATTATGACATCATAATGATATCAATCTTTATTGAGCAGTTTATGAATACGTCACTAATAAATTTGGCATTAAATTGTAATTGATGATTAAAGTTGTTTAATCGTAGTTTGTGATATCCCAAAATTAAATTAATTAGAGATTAACTGATGTTATGAAACGATTTTTATTGTAAAAATCACGATTAGATAAGCATGGTTTCTTTTCTTTCTTTTTCTTATTCTTATAAAACCTGCCTATCTTCTCATCTTAACTTTATTTTTATATTTATATACACTGTGTCCGCATTTTGACGCTACCCGTTGTTATCTCGGTTATCAGAAGACATGAAGCAACCGAAAAAAAAACAAAATTTTGCCGATTTCAATTTTCCTCAATAATGTGAAAAATGTGAAAAAATTTTTATTACCCCAAAAATAAATTTGCCTCCACTAATATATAATTAGTAAGCTATGAAATTAAACACCAATGGGAAATGAGACCGAAAAAATAGGTGATAAGTGATTCCACATACTTTCGACAACTTATTCCAATAGTTTTGTAAACTCTACGAAGTGCGTTTCCGTTTAATGATCTTAGCACATCCAGCATTCTCTGTTCTAAAATCTCCCCAGTTTTTGGCGATTCTAAAGTAAATACTTGGTTTTTTTTTTTAATAGTATTGAGGTTTGTTGCGAGTATTGAATTCTGTGCAATATTGCTATTTAACCGGGACTCTATGTCTTCTAATTACCGAAACTCCGATGCCAAGCATCGAAATGGGGACACTGTGTATATTGTATACAGGGTGAATTATCGTGGCGGGATAGGAAGATGTTGCCTTCGTGAATGAAAATTTTCAAAAAGGGTTTTTTTCTTGTTATGACATCTCATCTCATTCTGGTTTAAAATTATTTGGAATCCTTGTTAATTTCTGTGGAAAAAAAAAGATTGGAACAATAAAAATTTATTTTTCAATATAAGCTTCCTTGCTCTTGGAAACAAGAATTACATCGTTCCAATAACATCTCCAATCCGCTGTAAAAAAAAAAAACCTTTGGTTTGGCTGCAAAATAGCTTTCAACAACCGCTATAAGTTTGTCACCTTCCCTAAATTTCGTTTCAATCAGTTTTTTTTTTTTTTATATTTTTAAACAAAAAATTGACAGAGAGCTAAATCTGGACTATAAGATGGATCGTTAATTTCTATGAAGCCACATTCAACAATTGCACCAAGTCTCAAATTATGGAGTGCTGCACTTCGCTTTAATAGAATCTCTGAGGCGACGCATTAAACTTGCATAATACTCTCCTGTCACCGATAACCAATCATTAAAATTCTCTGATAATCCCAAAAAATATTTTTCCCCCAAGGGGCGGAATCTTCTCGAAAGTGCTGGAGCTCTGAATATGCCGCTGACTAAATGACGGACTCGGGTTTCACCAGTCGATTGATAATTTTAAACTATGCCCACAAATCAGACCTCATAACAAGAAAAAAGTCATTTTAAAAAATCTCCACTTACAAAAGCATAACCTTCCGAGTAAGCCTGCAGGAACGAGTTGCGCTTCACGAAATTAGCAGAGACTCGATAGACTTCGTCTCATGAGAATGGCGTAGGGTAGGCAACACGAGGCTACTGGTTTCCCCGAGAGTCGACAAAACACGAATCTGTCTAGTCTCCGCTAATTTCATGAAGCGCAATTCGTTTCTGCAGGCTTAGAGATGACTCACGCTGTATGTAGTGTGTCCACGGATAACTACACTTATAATCTAAGATAAGATTTTGCTTATTTGCTTGAATAATGATTAAATCTACAACTTTTATGCTATTTTCGAATTACTCTTATGGCCAGCCTCGCCGACGTGTCTCAAATTCTAATAATAATTCTTAAAGCACTAACAATGGACGGTTCCGAAACCGGAAATTCAAAAAATTACGAAACTTTGGGAACATGTAGACGTGATTTGCGCTTTGTTTTTCTTGGCTGCTTAATAACACTCACTCAAATAAACAACTTTTGTGTTAAGACTTTTTTTCTATCACTTACTGTGAGCATGCGCATAGGCAAAGTGGAAAATTTACAATTTTCACACGTTTATTTCAATATCCATCCAGATTTTTCCGCAGAAAAAAAATGCGCGGTACGCACATATACGATCTACATGTTCCTCCCAAAGTTCCATAATTTTTTAAATTTCGAGATCGTAGTATCAATGGTGCGGTGCGTATGTAACGTACGCTTATTCGCAACGATTTTAATGTCAGACAGGACTTTTCAAAACGCCCTGATAGCGGTTAAAAAAATTAAGCTTTTCAGATATTTAAGTGTTCAAAATCAAGTTATATTGATGAGATTGGCCATTATAGCTCTAAAAACTAAAATAACTTTTAAAAACTGTAGATTCAATAAATATTCACAAAAGACAGAAAAAGATAAGCATAATCTCCTCGTTAACAATGATTTTTATCCCGTAAAAATTAAAGATAAAAAAAAAAACCATATCCGTAGATCACTTTATCTCAAATTTCCCAAGTTAAAATTTCGCTTAGAACTAGTCTAATTTTGTGAATATGGTTATGATTCTAGACTGACAGTAGTGAAAAGAGCTTGGCAAAATGGAAAAACACCGAGTGGAAATTCAGGGTAACACAGTTTGAGATACGCAGAATGACTGAGGGGGTCGCTTTTTTATTTATTATTATTTCATCTTTATATATATGTTCTTTATACGTATCACATTTAAATAAAGTATAAATATATCATTGCATCATCAATGTGGGATGATAACGCTGCTTAACTTCGCTTTTGTAACGTTGAAAATTCCGTTTTCAAATGGAAAATTTGACATTTTTTTGACGTTTGACAGCTGTCAGTATTGCATGATGGGAATCACATTAATTTTACAAACAGACCGGCCCTGTAGAACGATCCATTTCATCTTATTTTGCATGAAGACACAATATTTGCAAAAATCATTAAATTAAGAAGATGAAGGGAGCAACATGGTTCTGTTGATAGAAATGCGCACTTTCCTTTAGTACTGTAAAATGGGATGGATAGAAACAATTTTGGACTTTTTCGACTTTGTTGCTAAAAATGCTAAAAAAACAAGTCACTATTAGTAGATCAAAAGACACATGGTACAATTAAATGAAACAAAAAAAAAATGAAAAGTGCTATTTTTCTATGTGCGGGAACTGGCTTTTTTTCCAGCCTCCGATAGCTCATAAAAACAAGACAAGTGTAAATAATAAAATGAATTTATTAACCAAAAGTTATGTACTATTCTACATAATCATCGTGAAGATTGATGCATTTGTCATGTCTATGGACGAGCCTTCCAATCACCTCTGCATAGAATGTTGCCGCCAGTGGGTTGAGATGGCCCGTGACGTTGTTTCACCTACCCTGCTAGCCACTTTTTCAGTTCATGAAAGAGATGGAAGTCGTTTGGCGCTAAGCCGGAGTTATACGCCGGGTGTTCAAAAACTACCCATCGAAATTGTTCAAGAAGTCGTTGGGTTACACCAGCAGTGTGAGGGAGGGCATTGTCAGAAGTCAGTCTTCTTTTGATTTGAATGCACTATTCCCTTCTGATTCGAGGAATCGAATTATTCTACGCAACTCCATGTTTACGTGCCCTCAACTCAGCTGAAAATGGCGTAATGACGTTGCAAGTGCCAGATATTATAGTGGGGGAGATGCGCAGTCGTCTTTTGAGCATCCCCGTAGCCTCGTAGCCCTCGTAGACTTACTGTGGGTTGAAAGTGGCTTCAATATCATTTTCTTCAATATTCTTAACTCATCCGATAAACAATTTATTTTTATGCATGTTGTAATAATTTTTTTTTGAAAGCACATGCTGCTTCCCGGACCCCCTTCTCGATTATTTACTTGTAACGCCTAAGAGGTATCTGAGATTTCGATGTCGATGATTGTTCCTCAGACGAGCTTTAACCTTTAAGGCTTTTGCTAGCAGGAACTTGAATTTTACGACGTCGTCTCCTATCGTCTTGACCATAATCATATCGCATTGCTCTCAGAAGGCTTATAGGAGAGTCCTTCAACGTTCTTCGTTATCGTTTATTTCTTCAAGATTTGACTGCGGAAATCGTTCCAAGACTCTCGACCTATTTAGTGGAACGATTCCACAATTAAAACCGGATTGTATGTTGCTTTGAGCGTAAGGCTCAATAGGCTTTAACAAGTCATTTACCAAACAAGGAAATCTAATCTTCCAGTATCCATTTTCAACGTTTCAAGTATGCGCAAACTGTTTTAAGCTGCCGGAAAAACCCCTCATTGAGAGACTGGGTGAAATGGGTTGAGTTTGATGGAAGGAAGAGGTCGAACGGATGCTGATAAATATGAACTGAGATTCTCACAAATTAAGTATTTTTTTCCAGGTAGATCTTTTAGGTATTATTATTTTCACCATCCAATCGGGGGCGGCTAATACCCTTTGGACCTCCAACTGTCCAAGATCTAGAGATTTTTCGCTTCCCCATCAGCTGAAGCAGCGCGCATAATAGAAAAACCAAATACGTTCCGGATAGCGACAGCCCCTTTTCGGGATTACCTTTTTGTACCCGGATCATCGGTTGGATTGGTTTCATTGGTTCCGATTCTGCAGCTGAATTATCAAAATAGGAATTTGTAGTGGCGGAAAAAAGTAGCAGCTCTTGAGCGGCAGATTCTCGTGCAGTTGGTCTCTCTGGCGTTTTAGAAAGAAATAAACAAGCTTTCTATCGGGAAGATTATCTTTAAATTTTAGTATTCTTTCACTCCTACGTTCTTTTTACGATCATCCTGACGTCCAAATGGTCAAGCGGGTAATCACCCTTTCACTTCCGCTTAGCACGTGCGAATTTTTCGTCTAGAGCAGCGAGAGGATTAACTGCGGATTAATGCGTCTTCTTCGAGAGTCTGCCATATCCAAGTTAATCGTCGTTGCTCCTCTTTTATTTTAGATGTGTAATTAATATGACTTTTTTTTTTGCATACATATCAACCATATTTCTTCTCCTATGGCGTTCCATAAAATTTCCATGCGTGCTATTGCCATTAAAAACATATCTATTTAATTTCAGATGACCTATTCGAACTGGTATTTGTAACTATTTCTGTCAAATCGCGTTTGGCTTCTCTTGTTTTTCAAGAATCCTCAATTCCTTCGATAAACAATCACAAATCAACAATAAATAACGCAAACACAAGCAAAACGATAAGATATGGTGTGACCCCTGTGGCGAAAGCGGCAAAAACAGAAACTGTTATTTGTCAAGTTTCGAAGTAGGCTGTGTTTCGTAATTCAGTGGCCTCTGGCGACGTAAAATAACGATAAGACCGTGTTTGTTGTTTGTTGCTTCCAACTGCGCATGCTATTATCGATATATGCGTTATTAATAACAATAATAAGAAGGAAATTGTCTAACAACTTATATTTGCCTGTATTGGGTAATATACTCAACAATTACTTCCGGCTTTTGGGGAACCGAAAATCCCCGAGAGATTACTGTATCCTCGTCCTGTAACCGTTTGGGGTGTAGATGTTCGTTCTACGGTGTGTTTGGACCTTTTTTTTTTTCTTTTTTGAAAATGGAAATGGGGAAACAGCAACTGCCGATGGAATAGTCTTCGTCTTCTTCGAAGCCCATTCTCACCCTTCGTGGTCCGCTGCTTCGACTATTTTCTTCAGCTCCTTTCTGATGCTGAACAGAACTCCTTTTGTGTTAAAGCTCTTTAGGTCATCGATAAATTGAATTAACACTTTTCTGAAACCATAATAAACAATGTCGTAGAGTTCGTTTTGGTATCTTATTACATTTATCGTTGAAAATTACTTTTTTTTCTCTTAATTTTTCAGGCGCCCAATGTACGTATATCCTGAACATTTTGCAGTATCTCATAGTTTAAACTAGAATAGAACGTTTGACGCGCCGTAAGTAACTTTTACTTCTTTCCATTGTAGTTAAAAGTAAAAAAAAATTGAATCGCTGAAATTGAGTGATCGGTAAGTCAAATAATATTTTTCCGATGTTGGGTCGTTTATAATTTGCAATTAAAGGCACGCCTTTTTAACTATTTAAGTATTGGCTAGAAGAACAATAATAAAACAAAAGCCTAATGCAGCACCTACGTTATTTATAAACCCGTTTATAAATAGCCTAGTGCTGTCCAACTCTATGTGTTTTGTTTCTCCTGTTATCTAGAAGTCAGCTGTTAAAGCCGTTTTAACAATGTGACTTTGAAAGGTTACTTGGCTTAATGTTATATTTTATTTAATAATAATATGGGGGATCCATTCCACGTAACCGCCGGTAGAGATTCTCATATATTCTGTTTATCTCTAAATTATTCTAGATGAAACTTTTGTCGCGGGTTGCTTAAGCTTGTCTCCACTTTTTTTATGGTATTTTATATAAATTTGCTTGCTGCTGCAAATACGTTAAACATGATAAACTAAAGTTCATGGTCTCAATGATAACATTAAATAATTTTCAATTGAAACTATTTATTTAATTTATTAATATCATAGATAATAAGTAACATTGTCTTTTTTCTTGCTTTTGGCATTATATTTGCTTGTAATTTATCTATATTTACATGTTCATCATCTTTACTTGCTATTAATTATTGCCTGTCAACAAGCTTGAATAGTCTTAAGTTAAAAGTCTAGATTATAGAATTAGGAAATTGCATGACATACAGGGTGCCCAAGGTTATTTCGCAGCTATTGATTATTGAGTTAATTTTTTTTTCTGTTGGAACACCCTGTACTATATTTTTTTAAATTTCTTTTAATATTTCCAATTTCAATACTTTATTAGAATCGACGGAAAGATTCCCCAATATACAGGATGTTCCATTTGAAAAAAGGAAACGTATTGAATTGTTTTCATATTAACACATGTTGATTAAAAATATCGCCTGCTTAAAACAAGAAAAAAATATTTTATAGTTAACTTTGGCCACAGTGTGCGTTGTGTGCATAGTAAATTCAAAATATTTGCACCATATTTCTATGTTTGTCTTACACAATAAACGGCCAAGAGGAGAAATACTACAAAAATGTAACAATCGTAAAATACTAATCGTCCTGTCCTTGGATCTTTGTGAAAAACTAACATAAAGAGAAATATGATTCTTTTGCGTTATTTTAGGGATACGATGTACAGTCTCGAAGTTCTAGCATACGATCTGCGGAAATATAGAATAATGTGATTTTTTTCTACGTACGTGTAGTATTAAACGATGCAGCAAGGTAGACAAAATTTCGATAAATCGGAAAGAAACCGATCGTAAAGGATTGGTTAATAACAAATACGTACTTTTAACTTAAAGAGAAATTCGTAATTTTTTATACGAATCCGGTTATAACGATCCGTTGAATAAAACAAAAACGTTACCGGTTATAACGAATTAACTGTAAACAAAGTGCTGCGTCTAATAAAGGCCTTTCTACCTACTTTCAAGATATCTAAAAAACATACAAAGCAAATTTGTTATGTTTTGTGAATATAGGCAGTGCTTCGCGTCACGGTTGCATGATCTGCAAAACAGCTAACTTGAAACTTAATTTTGCAATAAAAAAAATAATTTTTGGTAATTCCAAAACCGGGAATTTCATTTTTTTTGCTGAACCCAATTTTTGTCCAAGTAAAGCCCAATATTTCAAATATTGAAAAAAATATACGGTCCAATGATATTACTTCGAGACGTTTTAGATTTCCATCCAGTGTCTTTGACATTTGAAATTTAATCTCTTTTCCAACAGAGTCGCGCCCCGATCTCTGCCAAATTAGTCGCCAACATGCTCTCGGTAGCCGGAGCGGACCATATCATCACGATGGACCTCCACGCTTCCCAAATACAAGGTTTTTTCGATATCCCCGTCGATAACCTGTACGCGGAGCCGGCAGTCCTGAAATGGATCAAGGAAAACATACCCGAATGGAGGAATAGCATCATAGTCTCCCCAGACGCCGGTGGCGCGAAGAGGGTGACATCTATAGCCGATAGGTTAAATGTGGAGTTCGCTTTGATCCATAAAGAGCGGAAAAAGGCGAATGAAGTCGCGTCTATGGTGTTGGTCGGCGACGTTAAAGATAGGGTAGCGATTTTAGTCGATGATATGGCCGATACTTGCGGTACGATCTGCCATGCCGCTGAGAAATTGATGGACGCAGGCGCGACGAAGGTCTACGCCATCTTGACTCACGGTATATTCTCTGGACCGGCCATTACTAGGATAAATGCAGCGTGTTTCGAAGCTGTCGTCGTAACGAATACCATTCCGCAAGACGGTCATATGAAGGAGTGTCCGAAAATACAGGTTTGTTATTTTCAAAGTTTTTATTTAACAAGATGGTTACCCAAACTCTAAGGGTTTGATGGGAGATCACATATGTCTTTTCATTCTGACTACTTAATTCATACGTAACATCCTCGTTTCCTTGAAGGAGAGTAGTAAATATTATCCTAGCCACCTTCGCGTTTCGACAGTGGCGATAGTTTGAAGTGATTTGCTTCACGTCAAGTTCTACGCCACAGAACAGTCGTCGAAAAAAAACATCGCGGGGCTTAAACAGGCGAAAGGATGGATCGTACTCACCCCGCTTGAGCTTTAGTCCTTCTTCCCGCTCACGAAAACTTTCCGCGACGTGGAAAGGGTCCCGCCAATCAGCGTTTATTATATAAAAATAATCAAAAAGACATACTGCATCCAACCCATCAAATGTGATGATTGGTAAAAGAATATCTGAATAATTTCCTCGAAAATCCCATATTTCTGATGCAATCAAGGTTGTAATAACGCCATATTTTTCTTTTGTTTCAGTGTATTGACGTATCCATGATGTTTGCGGAAGCCGTGAGACGTACACACAACGGTGAATCTGTCTCATATTTATTCTCCAACGTTCCATATTAATAATCGATTTTTTTATATTATTCTAATTATAGTAATTGTTATTATAGATAATCTTAGATATACAATTTAAATAGATTGATCCCTCTTTGTCCCCCTTTTTTTATGGAATTGTTTTTGTTTTATTTCGATTTTTCTCGTTTTTTTCTTGGAATCTCCAGGCTTTATTTTAAACGGTTTTTTTATGTTTAATATTTTTTATTTAAACTTGCTTTTATAAAATGTAAAAAAAAGAACTTGATAATTGCCATATTAATTGTTTTGTTTTAAGCTAATTAATTTTAATAAAAGCATATGTTTTTGATTAAGAACTTTGTGGATTCATTTTGACAAACTTTTTTCTTGTTTCGATTCCTTTCGAAAATTGTAAAGAATAGAAATTATAGGATCCTCTTTGTTATTTTACCAGATGATGAAAATACATTTTTTTAACATAAAAATTGTTTTATTACCTTGCATTGAAGAGAGGAGAGGATAACGTCACATTAAACCTCTCCGATTTCGCCTATATTAAATGTAAGCGATTCGTGGAAAAGGGATAACTTTTATTGGATGTACGAAGAGAGAGGTCTATTGTGACGTCATCCTAACACATTTGTTGAAATATATGTTGGTGTATTTTTTTTCTATTAACCATTTGCGGTAATTATTCGATTTATTTGTCCTATTCACTGTGAACATTTATTTAGAATATTTGGTGTAGCTGCAGACCATTTTAACATAAGACTTTCAGTCTAACAGAAAAACAATTATTTTTTTTTTGTCAAATTAAATTTTATTTCTCAACGTAGTCTCTTTGTAAGACTGTATACTGTAGCCAGCGATCTTCCATCTCTTTAATCCATCCAAATACTACTTGGTATCTTGCATTACAAAGTAAGTATTTGTATCTGCGCTTCGAGCTTAGGAAGCAGAAAGTTCACCGAAGGCCAGATCTAGCGAATAGCTTAAATGATCTATCGACTCGAAGCCCAATTCCTGAACTTTTATGATTTTAGAATAAAACTTTCTTTTTTATTCGAATGCTGCGACCGTTTTATCGCTGCTTACCTTTAAATAATGATACGTAGATGTTATTGTTTTTCCTTTTTCAAGATAGTCGATTAACCTACAAACCAGTTGCCATCACTTCCCGGGCTGATTCACCCTTCGCAGTCTACTGTGTCTTGGCGTCAGGGATGTATTGGTTCATTTACAGGTACTCATCGACGTCAAAACTGCAATTTACTTCGTTTACACTGCCTCAACGGAGCTTTGGTAAACTTGGTTCGAATGTTTTTTTGGTCCTAATATTAACTTCCACGTTTACGTGGAGCTAACTTATTTCAAACAAAAAAGCAGGTATATTTTTTAAGTTTCTTATATTTATTGGCTCGCTTTATGGACAAAATTACATTTTACGTTTACAAGCCAGTTAAAAACAAATAGCAGTTTATCTATGTCTTTGTAGTTAGCGGTTGTCGCTGTCATGTTAAAGAGAGATTGATATTTTTTAAAATTAAAAGAATTTTATTCCAGCTTTAATAATATTAGAATAAACATGTAGATCTTCGAAATAATATCCGATACAATGAATACAGATCATGGATTAATTTGGAGTACGGTGCCAAACGTAGATTATGTTAATAACGTTACAGTTTTTCAATTAACTAAAAGAAATTTGAAGAAATCACCTACATAGTTAACGTAATGTTTAACGAACGAATAACACTTTAGTCCCTGATTAATTACTAATATACACAAAAGATTCTACACACACGCACAAATAAATAATAAACATAAGATTCCGTAATAACATGAAATTCTATAAATGATTGACTTAGCTCGCTCGTAGATATTACCATTTACGATGGGAAAACGTTTATAATTTCAAACGACCTGGTGGCAGAGTAAAATCGAACACTACAGGCAAATTATTTGGCATATAATTGATGTCGCAAGTCGATGCATTTATATAGATGATTTTTCCATCAGACAGGACACCGTAGCCTGGAAAATGAATCCAAACAACCCGATGTTATTTATATAATAACTCAAGAAATCTGGATAATAAAAATGTTACCTTCGTGTATATGGCCGAATACGTGGTATTTGGGTTTGACTCTTTGTTGGACAGTCGTAAGTAATTCTACACAGCCAGCTCGAACTCCAGAACAGACCAGGTCACCGTAACCGAGGGGCGGAGAATGCGTTATTAGGATATCTGTGTCTTCCGGAATCAAATCCCATTTCTGTAGGCATTCGCTACCTCGTTTCAAATTGAAGCCCCAGTTACCAAACTCTGGTTGCCTAAAAAACATGCTATTTGTGGAAGTAAAAATCACTTAGGAATCGAAGAAAAGCAAGGAAAAAAATTATTCTACATTTGAGTAAGACTGTACAAACGAGAGCTTTTGCAGTAACGTACGGGTTGGTTACTATCAATATTTGAAAATTAATGATTTAAGAATACAATAGATAAAAACATTCGAGAAATAAAAATTGCAAATTCTTGTGAGTTTTTGAACATTTCATTTTGCTTCATCGTGATTTTTCGGTCGAAAACGCAGAAGAACTTGTACATAGTGATATTAAAAGTATAGAATCATCGTACGTACCATGGTGTCCCATATATCTTAATGCCGTATAGTTCAACTAATGAATCCTCTAAATAGATGCAATTACTTAAATATTGTTTATTATTTACAGTATTCACGGCTTCCTTCAATTCATCCTCACCATCGCCATAGGTGTGCGATCCAGCTAACGTACCCGTGTGCCTAGAAGATGACTCAAATCGTTTCTTGAACATATTTACAAACTTTGGATCGAAACTCAACTCATGATTGCCGCATATGACTATTTTGTGCTTGTGTGGTAAAGTACCTAAAATCATTTGTGGTGACATCGAATTGTTTTTCATTTGAACACACGTTACCTAGCCACCGATTAAATTCTTTTACTTCATCTACATGCCCGCATTTCGAAAAATCCCCCGCGTGAACGAAAACATCTCCATCGGGTATATTGAATTTGATGTTATGCACAAGAGAATGCGTGTCACTCATGCATACAAATCTGACTTGATTATCTGAAGCGGGTTTCGTCGGCGGCTTCACGTTTACTTTGAAAACCTTCTGGCCTTTTTGGATCTCGCTCCATGCCTCTGTTGGATTCTGGGTTAACGGGTGCACATTGATCGTTGGCATGTCGCTCATTTAGATTTTAAGGTTGAGGTCTTCAGGTTTAGATCCATTTCACAACATTACGATTTTTTTTTTAATTTCAAAGTAACTCTTTGAGAAATTTTTAACCGAATATCGTTTGTTGCGAAGAGCAAGTTTAAGAGGATTTATTTAAAAACGCCGTCCGTCCTGTCGATTTAAAATTGTATTTTTTACTTCCGTTTTAAATCATTACCAGCAGCGTGCCAACTGCTTCATGGGGATTTCCATCGAACATAAGCGAACAAAAGTCACTGTTTCTTAATTAAATCGGTCAATTTTTTAATGTAATGCACGCATTTTCATGCCTTTTTAATTCTTAAAGAATCCTTATATTAAAACGAAGCATTTTATTTTATAACGATGTCCGAGGTTGGGACAGCGTGGAATGGAAGCGTGACAGGACCGTACTAAAACAATTGGAACGTAACATACAGAGACGTAACGTTAATAATTCGTCGGTACTTAGATGTTTGTATTTGGCTTTGATACTACGTCATATTACTTAGATGTGATTAGAATGCTTTACAAAAAGATCTGTCGTTTTTGCGGGAAAGTTTTAAGAAAATTTACTTCAAAATGGCACGTGGCAAACCTACCAGTGTAGAAAAACGTTCACGCATTATTACGCGGTTTGAAGAAGGATATTCGGGGCGACAAATTGCTGAAAAAATAAATATGAGAAGTTCAACAGTAAATGACATCATAAAGCGATATCGGACAACTGGAACTATAGAAAACCGTGTTCGTCCTGGAGCATCTAGGAAAACAACAAAAGCTAAAGATTTGAGAATTGTATTATTAAGCAAACGCAACAGAAAATTAACAGCGCCACAAATAGCAGCCGAAGTCAATCGCGGCCGTGAAGAACAAGTTTCAGCGAGTACGGTAAAATGGCGACTTCAACAAGCGGACCTTCATGGACGCATTGCCAATCGAAAACCCTTATTACGTCGGGGCAACAGAGCAAAACGGCTACAGTGGGCCCGTTCTCATCTAGATTGGTCGTTAGATGATTGGAAACACGTGCTTTGGAGTGACGAGTCAAAGTTTGAGGTTTTTGGGCAAAATCGACGAGTTTATGTCCGAAGATCTAAAACCGAAAAGTGATCCCGAACTGCATTGTGCCTACAGTGAAGCAAGGGCGTAGTTCTGTGTTAGTGTGGGGATGTTTCTCCTTTGCTGGGACGGGAGATTTATGCAGAGTGCAGGGTGTAATGAGGAAGGAAAATTATTTTGCAATACTCCAGAATCATGCGGTGCCATCAGGCTTGCGTATAATAGGCCGTAACTTTACATTCATGCATGACAACGACCCAAAACACACTGCGTTAGTGTGTAAGAACTATCTAAAGGAGCAAGAAGAACAGCACACCCTGAAAGTAATGACATGGCTCCCACAAAGCCCAGATTTCAACCCGATAGAGTTGTTGCGGGATGAACTGGACAGGAGGATCCGAAAAATATGCCCAACTTCACCAAAACATTTACGGAATATTCTGCAGCATGAATGGATTAATATTCCACAATCCGTTTTAACAAAACTTATCGAAAGAATGCCAAGAATAATTCGAGCGGTGATTAACAGCAAAGGAGGTTTTTTTCGATGAAAAAAAAAATAATGTTCAGTATGTTATATTAGGCCAGAATAACATTTTATTTATTTATTTTTGTCTTTTTTACCTGTACATACAATAAAATTGCATTTTGTTTTTAATTTCGTTTGTTTCTGTAACCTTTTCATGTTTTTTAGCAACCGACCGAACTTCTCTGAACCGCAGTGTACATATACACTACCCGACAAAAAATTAGAGGCGGTCCCGTTTTTATTTACGAAACAAAGTTTATAGACATTGTATAAAATGTAAACGAGGGTTATTAATACTTGTTATGTAAATAGTCCATTTATAGATATTTCTGGGTGTTTATTGCTTTACGAGGGGTAATTGAGATTTTCCCAGATCGAAATAGGAATTTTAAATGCGACAAAAATTTAGACCCTGCGCATTTATTACATTACTACAAGCAAAAATGTTTTAATTTGATACTTCTCTTTATATGCAGCGGTTGTGCTGGTAAAGTGTTCACATTTCACCGCGAGAAATTATATTTTATAAAGTGTTTGCAATATGGGTAGAAAAAAGCAATTATCCTTGATAGAAAGGGGTAATGTTCTAGCCTGGCACCAGGATGGCGTTAGTAAGAAGGAAATTGCTCGTCGGTTACGAAGAAGCGATCATTGTGTTAGAAATTTCCTAAAAGATCCGGAAAATTACGGCAAACCAAGAGGCCAGGGGCGACCGAAAGCTGTAAGTGAGCGGGATAAACGCATGATATTGCGGCGTGCATCCAATTCTTCTGCGTCGGCGAGAGTTATTGCAGAACGGGCGGGGGTACAAACGCACGTGCGTAATGTTCAAAGGATTTTAAAGGCGTCACCGGTAATATCACGGAAGATAATGAGAAAACCGCCACTTTCGGTGAAATACAAAGAAGCGGGGTTGAGATTTGCTGAGGAACACGTATCCTGGAAGAAACAATGGGAAAAAGTTATATTTTCCGATGAGAAACGTTTTAATTTGGACGGACCGGATGGGTACTCGCATTATTATCCTGATCTGAGAAAGGAACCAAAAGTGAAAATGACCAGACAATTATGGGGTGGATCTGTGATGATATGGGCAGCGATTGGATTCCGCGATAAAAGTGGGATAGTGTTTTGCACAAACAAAGTAACATCTGTGACGAATAAAGACTTATTGCGTGACAATCTTCTACGTTTTGGTAACCAATGGGCCGGGCACAATTTTGTTTTTCAGCAAGATAACGCGCCAATTCATAAAGCAAAAACCATTACTGAATGGTTTAAAGGGAAACAGATTAAAACTTTACAGCGGCCGGCACGGTCACCAGACTTAAACATTATTGAAAACATGTGGGGTGAATTGGCACGTGGCGTTTATGGCGGAGGCCGTCAATATTTCACGGTACAGGAACTGAAAACTTCAATAGTGACTGAATGGCAGAATATCCCACGAAATTATGCGTTAAATTTATATACCATAAATCTATTAATAACAGACTATTGGAAGTGATTAAGAACAATGGAGGATCTACGCATTACTGATCACTCATTTGTTTATTTTTGTTTCACATTTGCAACAGAGCGTCTAAATTTTTGTCGTAGAAATTGTTTAAACATTGGAATAATAATTTATTATTTAGTTCGTATATTACTGGAGGAGATATTTTTAAGTTTAAAAAAAAAAGCCGTAAAACATCTTACGGCGTCTAAGTTTTTGTCGGGGAGTGTAAATAAAATGTATGCCGGTGTATATACAGGATGTCGCAAATTATTGATACAATTTAGAATAAAAATATGATAAATTGATTAATTTCAACAACTGTCTACCCCATTTTAAGGCAACCTTTGGATAAAAACAGTTGTCTTGAATCTACGATTTAGAACATGAAATTTATAAACAGGAATTTGTAGCGAAAGAAGGGAAAAATTATACATAATCAATATGATTTACTTTTGAATGAGAGAAAATAATGCTAGAATAGGAGAGTCCCAAGAGCATCAAAGAAAGATCATAATAAAGATGTGGAGGCTGAAGTGGCTGGAGCATGCGTGAAGAGCAGGAACAACAATAATAACATATATTATATTATTTCGGATAATAAATGACTAAATGCCAATGAAGGGTTAATAACATGAAATTTTAGAAAATTGTGCTACAGAAGCAAATTGTAAAACAACAGAATTTAAGTTCGCACCATTACTTATTGCACTTATGGGACGATGTCTTAAAACACCACCGTCTGAGGCTGATATTTTATAAACATAAAAAAATTCCTTATGAATGTAAGATATGTAAAAATTGCGTACCATCCCTGGCGGGGATCGAACCCACGACCTTTGGATTAGAAGTCCAACGCGCTATCCTCTGCGCCACAGGGACTGTGTAAAAGTTATTTCAATGCTGGTATTTCTGGAGCGCATGTTTTTAATTCAGGTTACAATGTTTTTATTAAAATTTAAAAAAATATATTTTTATATATAACATACAAAACATGTTTCTGTTAATAACAATAATTTCATTCGATTAATTTTTAGTTTTTTGTAAAGGGGAGGTTATTGTGCAAGTAAACATAACCTACAAAATTACACCGTTTAGCAGGTAGTAACAAAACATGCCTCCAAAATCGAAATTATACGAATCCACCGGTAAAATTAAATCTCTACCTAAAGGAAACGATGGAAGAAATCGACCTGAATTACAATTATCCCCAGAAGTAGCTCAACAGTTCGAATTGGAATTGTGTTGGTGTATCCAACAGTTACAAACGGCACTAAAATCGGGCAAGCTTAATTCTAAACAAAGTAAGCATGCATTGCTCGCTAGAAATACAACAGAATTCCCATTTCCTTAATTTTTATTATAGTACAAGATCATACGAAGGCCCTAAATGCATTAATGAAAAATTCCACATCCATCGTCAAGAAAAGACAAGTTATGAGATTGTCTTTCGGCGATTACCGGGCTAAAATGGTTGCTGAAGATAAGAAATTAAGCGCAGCGAATTCAAAAATTAAGATATCTCACGGAAATCCTTGTAAAAAATCGGTATTTTTTAAAAAGGCTGCGTTTACTGTTTCGGACAATGATTTTCGTTTTAATTTTCCAAGTCCAGCTCAAGGGGATATAACAAATGTGATGGGAAATGTCAAAATTAAAGACGAGGCAAAGGAAATCGATCAGAAGGCAAATTTTTATTTTGTACCATCGAGTAATAATTTTAGATTTAATTTTGGTCTTAGTGAATGATATATATATGTTTGAGACGTTTTATTTTGGATTGTGGATATTGTTTATAATAAATTGATCTTCTTAAGGTATGTGTTTGTGTAAGTTTTGTAAGTTTAAGACTATGAAAAGGATCGTTGTAAGCTATGAATTACTATGATCGTTAATAAAATTAAATAAAGTTGTAGTAAACAACGCAAAAGTATTAGCACATTCCGCACCACATAAGTTTAATTAATCAATCAATCTGGGATGGCTGTTTCGAGGATGCATGTGATCCTTATTCTCAATCAATGACCGAAATTACAGTGTTTAACGTAATGAAGTTTCGAAATGTAAAAGGTTATTTAAATGAAGTTTATATAATAAAATACAAAAAATTGTTTTTATTTTTTCCGTTTCAAAAGATCGGTACTTCCGAGAAATTCTCGGAATGATAATAAAAGGGACTTTATTGTGGTTGTCGCAATATTTCTACTTTACATAATAATTTATGGCTTTAATCCCTTAGCTAATGTTTAATATTTTTCTAATTTTATGTATTAATAATTGTATACAGTGTGATATAATAGATTTTTATTGTATGACCGAACTTCACTGAACGGCAGTGTACGTGATTGCACTTAATAATCCCTTTTTTTACGAATATCTTCGCGGCAATTCCGATAAACGGTGCAATGCAGTGCTAAGCGTGCAGGTAGGATGTTTCACGAAATCGGAGCCTCGAGTTTAAGCTTTGTTGCACGACAATTTCAGATTAAATTTATATGCGCCGCATCAATCTTTACGAAGCCAAACCATATTGAACGATGTGTACCACGACGTGAAAGCCTATTTTCCTAGCGGATCCCTTTCGGAATAAAAGATATTCGCACGCGATGCGCAAAATTATCCGTTTCTGCTTCCATGTTATTAGCTACCTTGTATGTATACCTGACGTGGCGTTATTTTATGAAAATGTTTTACTTTGTAATTTTAGAAAAAATACGCCAAACTAATTATAAAAGCATAAGCTTTCTTTTGAGGTACCACACGATGGGTAGCTCGACTTAATTTCTTTTTGAAGGGGGCACAGTTGTAAACAAAAGGTCGAAATATGTCCTTACAATAAAAACAGATGTTTTTTTGAGGATTATTTTCGTCTTCTCTGGAAGAGCTTCTCTATTCAACTTTAGAAAAACGCAGATCCATTTTCGACATTCGCCCTGCGCTAATTTTGGCAAAGTTGCTAAATTTTGAACTCATTGAGAAAATGGATCTGTGACAAATGCCGTTCGAGTTTTGACCTTACAGAGAAAGACTAAAAACAAATTCTTAAAGCCACTTTTGATCTTTTATCCGATCGTGTAGCCGAAATCATACGACGTTTCGATGCTTTCTGGCCATCATCAACTCCTTTCTTTACTTATCGTTTCAATTATGGTTCGTAATTAAAGTAAAACATTTCTACAAAGCTAAATAATGGTCTTAGAGGTAAAAAAAAAAATAGCTACTCCTGTTTTTTTTTAACGATTTTCTCAAATTTCAAATTACCCTTCATTTCGAATAATTCGTTCATTATCCTCATGGTAAGAATCGGAAATAAATCAGTCCGTCTTATTCAAGAAAAATTAACGTCAATTGTAAAAATTTTAATCAAAGAATTTAAATTTTCAAAGTAGGCATTCTCTAATCAAAAAAATTATTTTTCCTCAAAATAACTTGCTCGTTTTCTGATGTAGTAATAACTTACTACATATATTAAAATTCCTGCAACGAATACCCGTCATTTTGCAATCTCACGACATAGGAGCAACCTTCAACAACTAAACAAGCATCGATCAAACGAAGTTATAAAAGCCCAAGAAGGCGCATCTTCAAAGCCATTTTCCCCACGAACGCCTTAGAATGTACAACGGCACGTCAACACCAAGAAAAAACAAATTAGGCACCGGGTATTTGGCCCGGCCAAAATTGGGCGCGCTGAAGAACACCTATACCAGTAGACCCCCATCTAGGCCATCTAGTGGTTATAGTTCGGATAAACGGAAAAAAATCAGGTTTGAATTTTTTGAATTTTCCACATTGCCTTTTTGCCAAAAAAAATTAGATTTTGTTTTGGAGGAGGATGGGGGTGGGGATTTCATGTTTAACAACTTAAAATTCGGTTTGTTTGTATCGAGCGTATCTGTTTGGAGAGATCTGGGACACCTGATTCATAGAAAAATATTGATTTGTCTTTCACCTGTAACTGAACGTTTTAGTTCTTCTTTATGTGTGACCACGATAGCAGCTTATTAAATACTATTTAAAGCAATTTGGGAGTGCAGCATGTGGTAAGTAAAAAAAAAATTGTTTGTTTTAATTTCCTTTTATTTATTCGTTATTCTCTGTTTCCTTGTTCTTTTCACACTTATATCCTTCTGAGATACGAACTCGGAAAGACAATAAATTAAAAATATATTATTTATTTATTATATTTATTATATAAAAAAATATTAAAAAAAATAAAAGTATTGGGGGTGCGGGTGCGCATCTAAATTTAATTTTTCGACATTTTCAGTGAATTGTTTTTTGCAAAACAAAAGAACCATCTAAGTCTATTTAAGCGTTACCAAAATATACAGGGCATTCCAATTGAAGCGAGCCACCTCAAGTAACTCTTTACCTGCTGTGATTTATATAAAATTCCGAAACCTGTCAATTTTCATATCAAGGGTGGCAACCTTTAATGACAAACGATTTAAAATCATTTCTGGGGGCGCAGCAGCCCCCACCCTTAAAATTTGAATTGGGAAGATGGGTCTTGTGACCGCTCATTCTAAAGGTCTTTTAATTCTCTTTACGGCAACATGTATTAAAACGCCAAGGCAAAAGTAGGAATCTCTGGGTTGTTTTTCTGGTGTGTGCCGATGTTATTATTAGAGTTCGCCACTTTCCGTGCGCTTCACAGGCGCCGGTATAGGAGTGGTCGTTCGGATGTGTGGTACGTTCCGTAAAATGAGCTGAATTTAGAATAAAGGAATCTGCGCCGCCGGCGTAGGGTTTTAGCAGTTTATTCAGGTGTTTAGCCAACTTGTAAGTCGGACTCTCGGTGACACCGACGATGGGGCGGACGAGGACGTTGGGCTTGTGGATTTTAGGCAGACCATAGAATTTGGCTAGTTTGCTGTCTTTAGAAATGACGCTCTTTTGGATGTCTTCAGGGTGGAAAAGCGTTTGATAATGGCTGTTATCTCCCTTTGAATGCGTGAAGGCAAGTCACGAGATAAGAGGCGAGGGTGAGTAATCTTTGGAATTGAGAACCAGCGTGACATTACCTTTGTCAGCTTTTAATGTGACGATGTCCAGGTTCGATTTAAGGGATTTCAAGGCGGAGAGTTCGGACCTGGATAGATTTGGCTTAGGTGGTCTGGAAGCGGTGTTATATCTGATGGAGTCCGCTACGGTCCGAGGTAGTTTGACTTTTTACTCTTTTTACTCTGGGCGCGCTGGTGCGAAATTAGAACCTTCTGATAGTACCGAAAGTTCGTCGGGAGATAAAGGCAGAAGGGTTATGGGGTATAGAAAGCCTTTTTTTTCTGAAAATTTGCACTTAAGCTATCACCATTAAAAGGTTGTAATATCCAAAAATGTTTTAAGAATAGATATTATTTTTAAAGAAAAAATTTCAAAATAATTGAATTAAGGTAAAAATCGATAGCATTTTTTTTCTCTTAAAATTTCTTTGTTCTCATTGCGCCCGTAAAGGAAACCACCCAGTTTTACAAAAATAGAATATACGAAAAAGCCGAACTACGCGGACACGGCATACCGTGACGCTGTTTCCCGACTCAGGATCCTATTGGCAGAAAGCTACGTCCCAATTAGAAGACCGCTCAGAGAATTAGATAGCGCTGGAGAAGAAACGGACAACCAATCCGTCATCAGCGGTGGAAGTAGGACTTCTAGAATCGGCAGAAGTCACTACCATTCCCCCCTAACACCGAGACGTTATAATTTAACGGCTCCTCTAAGATCTGCCAATATTCATCTTGGTGATGGTCACAATGATAATAAGTCTTTGGGGTAAGAACCTTTCAAGGATTTTAAAAAATTGAAGTTGTAATTTGGAAACTTTCAGCGAACAGCATCCTACTAAATGGGACACGGGTTGTCATACAGCCCCTCCTGAGCTGATGTCCTTTATAGAACGCCAGGAAGAATACATTGAACAGTTAGAAAGAGAATCGAGATTTTGCAGGGTGTGTATGATGACGATTTAGTCCGGGCCTTGTATTTGAAGGATAATCAAAAAACTAATTTATAGAATCAACTTTCTGATATGCTGGGCAAAGTGAAGGAAGTCATCTCTGAGAATGAAAACCTTCATGAAAAACAAAAATCCAACCTCCTGAAATCCGTTTTCGATCATTTAGAGACCGAAACGGAGACCGAAACCGATCTGGAAATAATGAAAAACGTAAATGTTAGAGTAAACAGCCTATGCATATAGTACACTACAAAACTCCGATTACAGATAACAAAATCACCTAAGCATTCCATCAAACACAGACCGCTTGAAGGTCCAACCATAGTCTTCGAATCACGTATCTCAGAGTTAGAAGCGCAACTCACCCAGACCAGGATCGATCTGAAGAAAGCCCAAGACGAGAACGAAGCGTTCAAGCGAAACCTGACCGATGGGATTTACGGGGAAGGTCTAGATTCGTGCAAGAAGCAAGTCGAAAATCTTCAGAGGTCTACCCAGAACTTCTCGCAAATCATTTCTAATGTTTCTAACTTAAATCGTTATAGGGAAAAGGTCGTCTTACAAGATACGGTTTCGAAGTTACAGAGCGCGCTGACGATCTTGAGAGATAAAGAGAATAGCACCTGCGATCAAGTGAAGAGAAGCCTAGACGTCGCTGAACAGGCTCAGTATGAGAAGACCGCGGCTGAACACGAGATTCGTAGGTTGAAGGATGAGTTGGAAAGGCAACACGGAAAGTTGAGGGATAGTATCAATGAACAGGTAATATATTCGACTTGATATTGGAGCAACAGTTAAAGGTAATGTTTGTGCTAAAAGAAGCGAGCTAGATTGGATTTCTTGCAAATTACGACGGCCAATAAACTTCCAAATTCCCTTGATTCAGAGCCGACGAATTGCTGACGAACGCAGTGCAGTCGAAAGAAGATACTCCCAGCAGATCGAGCAGCTGACGGCCGAACTAGGCGTTCAATGGGAGCAAACCAACAAGCTCCAGTTGGAAGTCGACAAGCAGCGTAGAGAAAATGCAGACCTTCGTCGCGAATTGGCGCAGAAACAAGCGCACATCGACGACCTCAAGAAGGACATGAGCAACAAGATTAGTAAGTAGCTACTCCAAGATCGATCATCCTTTTTCCTCCTTAAACGCCTATTAGATTTTTCCTCAAAATGGAAGCTTTCGCACGCCAGTAGAGTGACGGCAATTCATTTGAACCCTGCCATATGTTCCTTTCCAGTCTCTCTTCAGTCGGACATCGGGGTAAGCGGTGCGGAGAAAAGCGCCTTGGAGCAGCAGATCGCTACGTTACAGATGGCCAACGAGAGGCAGGAGAGGCAAGGTAAACAGGAAACCTTGAGGCTGCAGGCTGAAATGCAGTCGTTGAGGCAGAGATTGGATAGAGCCGATGCCGATTTGATACATAGCCGGAGGGAGAACATCAGATTGACGGAGCAAGTTGCCAATCTCGAGAAAGAGGTAAGAAGTTTAAATGGATGAAATGTACCCCATTTATTCAATTGAATTTTCCAGCTAAAAATGAACGAGGTATTAGCCGAAGAGCGAAGCAGAAGACCCATACCATCCCCTTGCAATGGTCCTTCAGGAGGTGACATAATGGCTCTTCCGCCACCGAAGGAAGACCGCGAGAAAGAGCTTTCGACGATGATACAAGATGTTGAAACCAAGCACGGTAAGTTTCGCTTGGAATGAACGATATCAGGACAGTTAGTCCATGAGTTGATGAGATTTTGGTTCACCTCCTTAATGATATTCGCGATTGTTTCGGTAAAGAATACTCGATTAACTTGCTTAACGAACTTAATACTGATGTGATATAATTTTTGCAGCGGCCACCGTGGCCGAATTAGAAGGCATGATCCACTCTCAAAATCAACTCATGGACAAACTATCTAGCGAATGTCACGTCCTCACGCAGAAGCTGGAAGAAGCGAACACTAGGCATAAGTAAGGAGTAGTTAGCACCAATTATCACGGGGCGTTGCTTGATGTAGGAACGCCTTCCTTGACGTGGGAATTTTCTTGCATTTAACGTCAGCTTTCTGTAAAGTTTGCTGAAGATTCTAATGATCAGCGTACGGAAGACGTTTCTACAATAGTGCGTTTTCATTATATTTAAATCTAATTTTACCAAATGGTATTTATTATACCAGGCGGACCATGCGAATAGTTCTGGAAGCAGTTAGTCGACTGAAAGTTTTAACACAAATGATGACATTGTGGTAGTTGTGGGTGATCGCTGGAAGTTTCTTCTTTCACCCAAGACATTTTTTCAACTAACTGCTTTTAAATTATTCAGGAGGAAGTTTGAGTACTACTAAAAGAAAATAATGTTGGCATTTTTTTTGGATCTTCTGATTTTCAAATTATAGCTGCATTACTAAAGTATGATGTATACCCAATAGAGTGTAGTCCACAAGAGGAGTGCAATAAATGCCTGGCCTTAGCAAGAAAAACATTTTTATGTATAAAACTTATTTCTCCAACCATGCAAAATAGCTGAGGCTAAATTTGGTGAATATGGCGGGTGCACAGCATTGTCGAAGCGATCCAATATGTTGGCATAATACTTGCCTTTTTCAAAGTAATCAACTTGGATTATGCCGCGTTTATTAATCTTTTGCTCGCGCCATGATATTGTTGGCCGATGAAGGCCTTCTTTGGCGACGAAAAACCCACCGTTTGGACGGTTCCTTGGTCTCTGATGAATCCATGTTTCATCAACAGTTATGAATTGTTACCTTTGCAATCTCCAATCGTTCATTACCGTGAATTTCATCAATCGTTTCTGATGCTGTGGCCTCACCTTCTTCGCCAAAAATGCTGGTACGGCCGTCCAATATTTATATTTTTTCGATAACGAAGGTGTGGAGTCCCCATAAACTTCGTTTCCTTGTTCAAAAACAATTGCTCTATGTTCGACTTTATTCCGTTGTTAAATCACAAAAATTATTCAGTCACTTTAAATGCCTGTTGTTTACAAACTAACTGACTCTTATTAAAGGTTACTTTTAGGAAAAATAGAATTAGTTGACTTTCAGTAGGCTTTCACGACCGTAATCCATAGTAGAAATGTCTTTCGGGTGATGTCGTGTAGTTGATATTTTACTTGACGTTTCGCTGACCATCCTGTCAGCTTTTTCAGAAGATTTCTAAAGACTTCAGTCTTCAGTCAGCGAAACGTCAAGTAAAATATCAACAACACGACATCACCCGAAAGACATTTCTACTAAAAATAGAATTACTTCAATTCTAGTAGCGTCAATAGGCCAAGTAATTATCGAACTCCCCAAGTTGAATACAAAAATTGCATAAATATACAGGATGTTACAAATATTTTTAAAATATGCTCTGATAATTCCTCTCTTGAGCAGCAGCAATTTAAAGAAAAAAATTTCAAATAAAAAATATTCGCAGACACGTTTCGCACAACTCAGGTACAAATGGGGTTCAGTTCCCTCTATAAACTGTAATTTTTTCATATGGAACATTCTCCCTGTATATTATTGCGTTTTTAGATACCTGTCTTCAATCTATGTTAATTTTGTTCAATATTCCCTGCGCCCATTTAGCTTAATTTTTGAGACAATTGAAATAATTTGTGAATTGTGTCTTCGGAAATACACTGCTCAAAAATTAAACAAAACACAATCTTGCTGTTTTCGATATCCTCCTAATCAAAATGCATTTAGAAGCTATTCAAGTTGAACAATTAACCCAACAGGAAGTTGCCAACCGGTTGAATGATTCTCAAAGTTTAGTTAGTAAATGGAATCTAGCTGAAGAGCTACAACCGCTGCCTTCGCCAAGCTACAGGAAGGACAAACAATAAGAAACAGGTTGCAT
This sequence comes from Oryctes borbonicus, assembly GCA_902654985.2. Taxonomy (NCBI): domain Eukaryota; kingdom Metazoa; phylum Arthropoda; class Insecta; order Coleoptera; family Scarabaeidae; genus Oryctes; species Oryctes borbonicus. The sequence continues at coordinate 715,632 of LR736911.1, forward strand.
AGTCCCAATCTAAGGGCAAGCAGATCCGCGATTAACTAGTGAGAAGCGAGCACAACTTACAAATAAAAATATTCACTTGAACGAAACTATTTAATTAAAAAAAAGAAAAGTTACGCTTGGGTCTTGAGCAACTGTTTACACGGCAGACAATGTTTAAATTAGCAAAAAATACAGTCAAGATATAAAAAAAAGTAAACAACTAAATAATAATAAAAAAAATAACTTACGAAATAGTCTAAATATAGCGTTCAATGACGAAGACGAGATGGACGAAAAAAAAACTTCAAAGACAGAATGTTCGTACGTAGGCATTCATTTACTGTAAGCTGGCGTTGGCGAAGTGTCTAATAAAACGGAAAATTCTGACCTTGTCTCGGTGGCGGCTTCTACCGAAAGTTGCCGAGAGGAACGGCGTAGTCGACGTGCGCGACGGTTGCTTTCAAGGGTTGTTGAAGATGGCGGTCGCGTAGATGGATATTTCACGTAGATTCTGTACGAGGACTCATGCTCACAAAATTTCTTACGTTTCTACGAGATCCCTCATTAAGGTTATACTTACAGAAAAGTGGAGAAGCGTAAACTCGTCTGGCTACCTCGACAGTTAAGGCACGAACTCCGATATTTTCCCGCCAACTAGAAGTAGAAGGGGGACCGGAAGTAGGGAGTTGAAATTTTACAAATTAAAAAGAAAATGACTGAAAAGGATTCAACGAAAGTTATGCTAAAAGTTTTCTAAAAATAGAAGGATCGTTCTATAGTCAAATTCGTATTTAAGACCATCCTAGAACTTCCGATTCGGTTCCTCCATAGAGCCTCATTAACCAATCACTGTGAAGGGACGCTAACTTCGTATTGGTCATCGGTCAATTCAAACAAATACGCGATACAGGCTTGGTCAAAAGAAATAAAAAAAGGTAAAATTCTGATGTAACAGCTACAGAATACAGAAATTGGAACCTGCAAATGGAGATCACGTCTTTTCACTGTTATAATTTCAATGGGGAGAGCGATATAATCAAAACTTCATGTCATTTTCGTGGAAGATCAGTTCGCGTTTGGGGAGGATGGGCGTACAGATTTGATTGTCCTAATTAACGTGGTTCTAGAATCAATTATTGTACCATTTGCTGCCACCATTGGTGAAAATATTACTTTAATCGACGATAATGCTCGTCACAGCCGCGACAGAATAGTGATCGGCCACAAGAACATCATATGGTATTGACCGAACGGATTGGTCAATTTGTTATCCGGATATGAATTGCGTTGAGCATATCTGAGATGAAATGTCAAGGTTAGAACAATCGCCCTAGACATGACACCAGCTTGCCAATACTTTGCGAAACATTTGGCAAAACATTCCTCAGCCTTTCATTAACTATTCAGTTGAAAAAAAAAATGGCAACCAGAGAGACGATACGTACTGCCAGCGGAGGTACCACACGACGTTAAACTGCAAATTGTAGCAAATTGATATTAGTCGAAGTACCATTTCTATAAACAATCGAAATCCAAAATAATTATTTTTAAAATTATCCTTTTTCTTTTGTTTATTTAGCATTCCTGTAGTTAGTGTTATTTTTTTTTGTTCAAGTTTATGTTTGTTTAAATGAATCAATTCAATTTCGTTAAAATTAAGAATTTATTACAAAGAAAAAGAAATTATCCACTTCAATTTTTGAGCAGTGTACATTTTGTCAAATTTCGTTTACAAGATGGCCATCTAAATCGTCGCCATGTTTGATTCGTGCTTTTTAATTTTTTTACTGTATATTTTTCAATTTTAATGCATTCCAATAGTTGAGTGAAGGCTTTCACGACCATAATCCATAGCAGAAATGTCTTTCGGGTGTTGTCGCGTACTTGATGTTTGACTTGACATTTCGCTGATCATGTTGTCAGCTCCTTCAAAGAATTTCTGGCTGGTCCTGGCCAATACCTTAACGTCGCTGTAGGTTATGCGGTGGTCTCCTTGTTGGTCCAGGTATTCCGCTTCTGCAGATTTTTCTGTTCTCTTGTGTAAAGCGTTTTTGACGTGTTGTATTTCACTATCCCTGTCATGTTCGTCACTAATTTTCTCCGCTCTTCTTCATAAAGTGTTGATGAGGGATCTCTTCTGTTGTGGATGGTGGTGAGATGTTGCAAGCGGGTACCGGTCTGTGTGTCTTCTTACGGTATACACTGTTGCCCAGTCTACTGCTGGGCTGCGCTTCACTAGGACATCTAGGAATGGTAAAGTGCTGTTTTCTTCGATCTCCATGGTGAAGTTGATATTTGCGTGTTGTCTGTTGATATGTTGTATCAATTCCTCTAGATTTTTTGGTCCGTGCGGCCATATGACAAAGGTGTCCTCTCCATATTTGTACCAGCACCCAGCAACACCCGAAAGACACTTCTAGTATTTGCATTCCAGCTCATAGCAATACAGGGTGTCTCATACAGAAGAACTAGTAACTTGATACATATTAAATATATTAAAACCTGCATGTATAAGCTAAGCTGCCAACATTATTACTTTAAACCTTCCTTTCTTTTCTTATCAGATTGCTTCGTACGATTAAAGCATAGTTCTAGATAAAGCTTAAAGCAGCGTTCTATGCTTTAATCGTGCGACTCCGTGAATTACTTGATTTTTTCAATTGCTTTGTTTCTAAAACCAGTTAGGTATCGAGTTTGCTTACATTTCACCTCGCATGCTTCATCTAGCAACTTAGAAACTCTCGTTGTGATTGGCGTACGAGGTGTAGTATGCATAGCCAGTTGATTAATTAACTTCCTTGTGTTTGGTAGGGACGGCAAACCGCAAAAAAGAGTCCGATTTGCAGACAAGCCGGACGACCAAACGCAAGGAACCAATTAAAATAGACGTCAGTGTCAAATTAGTGCCCAAACGTCGGCAGGTCAGTTCTATGCATGGTGTCTACTTCATGGTGCGTGTTTGTGGTGATGTGGTATGCTCGATGTGCTCAATAAAGCTTCGTAGAGAAAATAACGTGCAGATTGGAAGAGATCGTTGGGAAAATTGTACTTTCTTTGAAATTAGTAACTTGACGAAATCTTCCAATCTCCAACGTGATTTTTCCCCTTTTATCATCTCCCAACGAATAATACAAAGGCGAACAGCGAGACCGTTAGCCTATCCTAACCTCATAGATAACCCTCTAAGACGGGCTTGAGTTCATTTTCTAGACGTGAAAGCGGACGACTGCGCAACGAAAACGACGAACTGATGCGTAAGCTGGAAACCGTTTGGACCTCTTTGAAGCGCGTATCCCCACTACCACCGCCTCCTGTCTCGAACACGCCTCAAACGCCTGCGCTGTCGCACCAAACGAATCAACAACAGGTAATCCTCTGTCGAACGAGCTTGATTAATCGGCCTCTCGTTTTTTATAGGGAGGAAATACGGGAACTACAAACTAATTTAGATTACATAAGCAGCAGATTCACGCTGCCGAGTAAAACAACCGCCGATCAAGGTATCTTTCTAGTAAAGCAAGCAAAAGACTGCAAAAATTAAAAAAAAAAATAATTAATTATTTGTTAGTTTTCGCAAATTCTTACACTACACCTTTTTTTTATGTACGGCATGTTCTAAATTGAGCGAGATAACATGGGTATCTTCTGTATTATTAAATAATAAAATTATATCTCTAAAAAAAAAAGTTTTGCTCATAACGGATTGAGTTGTAATTCTCTGTTACGAAGGCTTCTGTCGATGTTTCGTCCTACTCTTACTTTCAGCGCTGTTACTGACTATTTGACCGTTTCTGTTGTCTTCTCGGATGGAAATGGTGATCCTGGTTCGCGCCTCCTAGGCGATGGTGACCAGCTTCTTAATAATGCTTTTATTGGCACTTTTATTACCCACTGGAACCGCTACCACGGTTGTAGTTAACGTATTTTTTTTCATGGAGCATCCCGCGACTTATATACGTCACAATACCATGCGACTTACTTTGTCACTTTTTTTGTGACTTCTTTGGCCACGATAACCTCTTCTCTTTGAAGGACAAAGGGGGTGGCTGCCGTTTGCCTCTTTTCTCGACATTTATGATTTGTCACCTGTTCGCTCTGGTCGCTTATCGTCAAGTGAAGGCTTTTCCTTCATAACGATGCCGCTGATGTTTTCATTTTCATGTCGGGTCTTTTCCCCCGAATATCGTTGCTCTTGCCATCTTGCACCAATCACGAGCTATGCTACAAATCACTCCCCTCGTCTACTCCTAAGGTATCACCGATCGCATTAACAAGATCCTCTTCAGAAACAACATAAGAACCACCTTGAAGCCCTATTTCAAACTCTCAGATTACTTCTCCATCAAAGTCCGCAATCATCTGGAGACCCCTGATGTCTGCCAGATTCCATGTTCGTGCGGTGTGTGCTTCGCTGAAACAAGCCGCTCGGTCAGCATTCGTGTTACTGAGCATGAGCGTGGTACGCAGTTGTTGCGTGCAACCGGGTCAGGGCTAGCTGAGCAAATCCATTTTAAGTCTGCTCGGATCTTATTTCGCAACCCTCACCATTATAGTAGACGAATCGTAGCAATTGCCACCGTTCATTGAACCACGACTTCTCTGCTCCGTTGACCCATAACAACCCCTATGTGAACCCCTTTGGCATGAATGGTTCCCAGTCAGTGTGCAGTAACAGCCCTGAAGATGTTCCATAAGAGAGTGAGGACGAAACGTTAGCAAAAGCTACGACGACGACGTGGTTCTAATCCCGGAAACCATGTTGGAATTAAAATCTCTTATTACGTTATTGGAAGGACGAACGATTGACACGAATGCTCCAAACGCTTATTCCAAATTAATGAAACAACTTAGCCATTTCTGAACTGCTCAAAATGTTAAATAATTTAGCTCAGCATAATCTTAATTGGCGAACTGGCAAAACTGCTCAACTTGGCTAGTTTAAACAAATCCGATACTCAATAATGAGGTACTCGTGGTAGTCTACTACATTTAGGACATACCTACTTTATTACGTAGCAAGGCTACTAGATATGTTATCCCATAAGACTTTGTGCATATGAGAATCGACAGGCTTTTGGACATGTGATGGATGATTGGTTTTCTTGCATAACCACGATGATGACACACCGAGATATACGAACCAATCCATCGGTATCAACCTCAACCTCCAACTATTTCCAGAATGATCGACAAAAATAAGCGTTGATCTTGTCAATTTCCCTTTTTTTCTTTAATTAAGGCATCATTGGCAAAGACTTATGGGACAACCTTGTAAATTGCAAATTCTCAACTAATTTATTGCATAGAAAAGGCTTTTTTATAGGTAGGTATATTTTCGTTTTAAGCAAACAAGTAGCTTTATTACTTCTGAACATCATCTCTCTAGAGGATACATTTCATCCAAAAGAACTTCACTAGATTTCATGATTTCTTCTCCGTTCATTTATTTCAATGGAATTCTCTCTTGATTTTCTTCTAGACGAGGAACCTCCAGCACTGTATCAACCAGCACCAACTACCGCATTGACTAGAGAGCTAAGTGGCACGGAAAAACCGGCTTTGTATAAACCAGAAATTCCGATACCGCAACCGAAAGAAATCAAACCTCAAGTCGAACCACAGAAGACGATCCCGAAAGTTACCGAGCAGACGGTAACTCAGAAATTGAAAGAGGAACCTATACCGCAGCGTAAACCTAAAGAAACAATTGAAGAGCCTGTGATGATGCCTAAGGAAGTTACTAAACTTAAAGAAGATCTATCCAAAACGCCGATTGAAACGCCAAAACCTTATCAGAAAGAGGAAAAGTACGAAGAAGATCAGCGTTACGCTCAGGAAAGCGATCAGGAATACGTTAGCAACCCGAATGTGCAATATCCAGCTGAACACTACGAACCTAATCAGCAATATATGGAAGATCAGCAATACGAAGACGGACAGCAATATGCGAATCAACCCTACGATCAACAATATATGACCCAGGAACAATACGAGCAGCAATACGGGCAATACGATCCCAACGCTGAGTATTCCGAGCAACAATACGATCCAAATTATCCCGCAGAACAGCAATACGAAGGCGCCGGTCAATATATGGGCGATGAACGATATGTTGAAGACTCCCAATATACGACGAACCAACATCCCGAACAGCAAGCTCAGGAAGGGTATCCCGAAGCCCAACAGATGCGGGAGAATTATCCCGAGCAACGGGAAAGCAAGCAAGCAATCGTTTCTGAGCCTCAACAGCCTCGGCCAAAACCTCCCGAAAGGCAAGAGAAGGTTCCTCAACCACAAATTCCTGCTGCGCGCCAATATTCTCCTGAGCCGCCCAGTAATCAACAGAAGACTGCTGAGAAGATCAAAACGCCAAGTCCTACAGCAAAAAAGTAACTTCTCTTAAGCTTTGATAACCGTTTCGTTTATGGATTTCCTCCGAGATCTTCAATTGTTTCTGCAATTGCATGAAATTTATGACTAGTCACTCTATTTTATCTTCTAATCATAGTTCGCAATTAGTGGGAGCTTAAAATGTAAAAAGTATACCGTGCGAAACTGTATCAAAAAGGTGTGGTATCTTTGTATATAAAAGAGGTAGTTATGTATACAGTTATATATTTAATATCTTCGAAATATATACATATGTACCTACCTATGTACACTGCCGTTCAGAGAAGTTGGGTCGGTTGGTAAAAAACATGAAAAGGTTACAGAAACAAACGAAACTAAAAATAAAATACAATTTTATTGTATGTACAGGTAAAAAAGACAAAAATAAATAAATAAAAAGTTATTCTGGCCTAATACAACATACTGAACGTTATATTTTTTTTTCATCGAAAAAATCTCCTTTGCTGTTAATCACCGCTCGAACTATTCTAGGCATTCTTTCGATAAGAATTGTTAAAACGGATTGTGGAATATTAATCCATTCATGTTGCAGAATATTCCGTAAATGTTCTTGTGAAGTTGGGCATATTTTTCGGATCCTCCTGTCCAGTTCATCCCACAACAACTCGATAGGGTTCAAATCTGGGCTTTGTGGGGGCCACGTCATTACTTTCGGGATGTGCTGTTCTTCTTGCTCCTTTAGATAGTTCTTACACGCTAACGGAGTGTGTTTCGGGTCGTTGTCATGCATGAATGTAAAGTTACGGCCTATTATACGCAATCCTGATGGCACTGCATGATTCCGGAGTATTGCAAAATAATTTTCCTTCCTTGTTACACCCTGCACTCTGCATAAATCTCCCGTCCCAGCAAAGGAGAAACATCCCCACACTAACACAGAACTACGCCCTTGCTTCACTGTAGGCACAATGCAGTTCGGGATTACTTTTCGGTTTTAGATCTTCGGACATAAACTCGTCGATTTTGCCCAAAAACCTCAAACTTTGACTCGTCACTCCAAAGCACGTGTTTCCAATCATCTAACGACCAATCCAGATGAGAACGGGCCCACCGTAGCCGTTTTGCTCTGTTGCCCCGACGTAATAAGGTTTTTCGCATGGCAATGCGTCCATGAAGGTCCGCTTGTTGAAGTCGACGTTTTACCGTACTCGCCGAAACTTGTTCTTCACGGCCGCGATTGACTTCGGCTGCTATTTGTGGCGCTGTTAATTTTCTAGATAGATTTTTATTGTATGACCCAACTTCACTGATCGGCACTGTATATAATAGCTTCTGTATTGTTGTAGTAACTATAATTTAAGATTTTTTAGGATCCAAATCCACAATATACTTCATGTAATACGTATTGTAGATATGTTTAAATAAGAATGTATACAAATAAATTATTAATACCTATAACATGCTGTTAAAGACTTATATTCTTATCTTTTTCATTATGTTTGAAGCAATTTACATTAACGCCTCTTTTTAACAATAGTATCGCGGAAGATCCGTTATAAAAATTCAAAGACCACTTTAAGTACGCGATTATTACATCGCTAGATGTAGAACGATCTTTTTCTACGTATAAGTAGATATATGCGCCGCAACGGACACATCTCAAAGAGACCGCTGTAGGAAAACGCACGCTATGATGGAGGTGTTGAAGGCCTCACCTTCGGATTTCTGTTCAGCCATCTCAGAATATTCGGTAGGTTGTTTACTATATAATGCTTGCGTTTTCATAAATTTTCTTATTGTTATTAGTTCTAAATAACGCGCACGTCTATTTCGGTTAACCCAGCGCAGCGACGCCACTGCTAGGCAATCGACTTGTTGCGCTCCAATTATTAGACGCCCCTTTTACGTATGCGTCCGATTCCTTAAGTTTATAAGTCGTTTTCTCAACACTAGATGTCACACCGTATGAAATCGTAACTTACAACCTATTTATTTGTATTCTTTCGTTGATGAAATTGATAAAAAGACTTTCGCATTCAAGGTATAATCTCTAAGCAAATTTTTGAAAAAATTTGCTTAGGGTGGGTTCAATCATCTCAGTTAAGTAAATGTCTTAACATTAATCTTCACGCTACCTTAAAAAGTTCTCCACTTTTAAGCTTCTGGACTTATATTAAGTTACGACTAAGGTATATGACTGAACACAGCAAGATGAGCACTTATCCAGTACAATAAACTCATTTCCTGAACGTTGTTGAAACGCATTCTGATTCTTTCGAGTCTAGTGGGATCAATTCTGGATACTTTCCGAGCGAGAACCTCGTGAAAGACGTCATATCTGAACCAAAAACAGAAGCAGAAATGCATCGAACGGGCTCGAGCACACAAAGATTGGGCGGAAGAAGACTGGGATAAGATTATTTGGAGCAATAAAACCCAAGTTACTGGAGGATGGGAGCGGGGGGGAGCGCCGTTGGAGCAAAGTTTGTCCGCCACCGACGGGAGAAGGATCTTTTGCTCAAGGGTGCCAAAACCACTATGAAACCCCAAGTTAGTATAATGGTGTGAGGCAGCATTGCTATTCGTGGCGTTGCACGGCTGGCATAGAATTCAGGAATTGTTAGCAAAAGTGTATCTTTCAGCATTGTCACAGCGCCAAGAGTTGCATGAAGTGATTCGGCCTGGATTTAAATTTTTTTTTTATTTATTATTGAAACAAAAAAGAAGATAATCGTACAACAATAGTAACAAAAATGAACAGGCATAAACGACCATTTTAGCTTCGAGATTGCTACCGTCTTCCGACATGTTCTTCGCCAACCACTTACGATAGCAGCCGATGTTAGTGTAATACCCAATTCCTTTCGCGCAAATCCCTGCAGACACCAAACCAATCACCAGCTTGTTCTGCCTCAAGTACAGAGGCCCTCCCGAATCGCCGAAACAGACGCCCTTCAGCGTCCGGTCTTTAATGATGAGCAAATCATCCTTCTTTTTCCAAACCATCAGATGAACAATCTGCATCTGGTTACTCGGGTTGATATCTTTATCGCTCATAAGACCAAAGCCAACGGCAGCGACGTTGCGCGATATTGCCTGCTTAACGTTCAATCTCGCTATGTTAACTGTCTGCGGTACCATATCGAAGGGACGCGCAATCTGCACGAGTCCAATATCGTGAAATCTATTCTTCAGCTCCGGTTCGTAATTTTCATGTACGATCAGCCTCTTCGATCTCCTTTGTTGGGCATCCTCAGTTAACTGCAGCATGCCCATTCTGACGAATATCGTTTCGATGGTGTACGCCTTGCGTATTGTCTTGTTGTATAAACAATGACCGGCCGTAACAATCCACAATCGCCGGATATAGCAACCACCGCATTGGAACTTTTCTTCATCTAATAGGATTATGAAGATAGCGGCGAAGGCGGGAAATTCTCCGCGCAGCGCTGCATAACCGCGCATAATCTTAGGACTTCGCAGTGGATTATTTCCCCAACACCACGAGGAGAACGTAACGAGAAGAATAGAAAGGAATAGAATTTGAGGTTTTATGTGATTTGGAGTCGTTTTCAAACACATGCTATACTTGAAACACGTAAAGTGTGACAATTTTGACGCTGTTGTCACAATGAACGCGCCTCACGCGCGCTACTGAGAGCTCTGCATGAACATTAAAATTTAAAAAAATAAATAATATCCTTATCATCTTCATATTCAAGAGGACCAATATCCTCAACATTACCATCTCTAATAATATCCAGAAAGGTACCGGTGATTAACGGGAGGAACAAACTGGTAAAGTTTTTTATTCTACTTTGTTTTATCGTCGATTAACAGCGGGGATTCTTTTGTGTAATGTAATTTTTTTGTCGCATTTGTACGTATTCTTGGATCCTTCTCGGGTCGGTCTACCACCACAAACCTGACGGCCTTCTTACGAGGGGAACCCTAAAAATCTCCGGAATTGACCACTAGATGGCACTTGACATTTGGTATAATAATAATAATTTTTCGTGAATGTCGTCCACTTATTTACTTATTATTGAAAATAAAAAGAAAAGTCGAACAACAATATTAATAAAAATAAAGAAGCATGAAGGACCATCTTAGCTTGAAGGTTGGTACCGCCTTCCGACATGTTCTTCCTTAACCACTTGCGATAATAGTGAACGTTAGTGTAAAATCCTATGCCTCTCGAGCAATCCCCCGCGGACACCAAACCGATCACCACCTTATTGCGTCTCATGTACAGAGGCCCTCCCGAGTCGCCGAAACAGACGCCCTTCGGCGTTTGATCCTTGATGATGAGCATATCATGCTTCTTCTTCCAAACCAGCAGATGAACAACCTTCATCTCGTTACTCGTCCCGATATCTTCGTCGTTCAGATGGCCAAAGCCTACCACAGCGACATCGCGTGATATTTCCCGTTTAGTGTTCAATCTCGCTGTGTTCACCTTCTGCGGTATAATGTCGAAGGGATGCACGATCTTAACGAGTCCGATATCGCGAAATTTATTTTTAGGCAGGGGTTTGAATCTGTGATGTATGATGAGCTTCTCCGCATTCCTTTGTTGGGTGTGCTCGGTCAAGTGCAGCATGCCCATTTTGATGAATATCGTTTCGGTAGCGTATGTTTTGCCCGCGCTCTTGTTGTATAAACAATGGCCGGCCGTAACAATCCACAATCGTCGTAAATAGCAACCGCCGCATTGAAAATTCTTCTGATTTAAATTGAATAAGAAGATGGCGGCGAACGCAGGAAATTCTCCGCGTATCGCTGTAAAACCTCCTATAATCTTAGGATTTAGGAGAGTTCTATTGGCCCAACACCTCGAGGAGAGCGTAACCAGGAAGATAGGAAGGAGTACAGCGCGGGACTTTGTATGATTTGGACTTGTCCTCAAATGCATACCATAATCAGCGGACTTAAGATGTGACAACTTTGACACATACTACGCCCATGCTCAGTGTTGCCATGTTGAACTTAGGAAAATACTTAGATAAACTTTACAAGGATTGCTCAATGCGGTCCCTAGGTCGTGTGGAGAATGGCCTAATGGCCGCCATCTACAAAATTAACAAAAATTTCTACTTATTTATTATTAAGAAAAAAAGAAGATAGTCGTACAACAATAATAATAAAAATGAAGAGGCGTAAACAGCCATCTTAGCTTGAAGGTTGCTACCGTGTTCCGACATGCTCTTCCTTAGCCACTTACGATAGCTACGGACGTTGAGGTAATATCCTATGCCTCTCGTGCAAATCCCTGCGGACACCAAACCAATCACCAGCTTATTGCGCCTCACGTACAGGGGCCCTCCCGAATCGCCGCAGCACGCGCCCTTCGGCGTCTGATCCTTGATGATGATAAAATCCGCTTTCTTCTTCCAAACCATCAGATGAACAACTAGCAGGTGGCTGCTCGGTAAGACGTATCTATCGTGGAAACGGCCAAAGCCCACGACTGCGACGTCTCTCGATAAATGGTTTTGAATGTTCAACCTTGCTAGGTCCACACTCTCCGGTACGATATCGAACGGATGCATGATCTTGATGAGTCCAATATCGCGCAGTTTCTGTCCCGGGTCCAATTTGTATTTTTGATGTACGATCAGTTTCTCCGGTCTCCTCTCTTGGGCATGCTCGTTCAGCTGCATCATACCCATTTTGACCAATATCGCTTCGGAAGCGTACGCTTTGCTCGTGGTCTTGTTGTATATGCAATGAGCGGCCGTAACGATCCATAATAGCCGTATATAGCAACCGCCGCAATGGAAATTCGGCTCGTTTAATTCGATTATGAAGATGGCGGCGAAGGCGGGAAATTCTCCGCGCATCGCTGTAAAACCACCGATAATCCTAGGACCGAAGAGAGTTTTATTGGCCCAACACCGCAGGAAAAAGGTAACCAGAATGATGGGAAGGAACACAGCGTGAGATTTTGTATGTTTTGGACTCGTTGTCAAATGCATACTGGGGATGATTTGACAACTTTGACACTTACACTTGCAGTGCGCACGTCCAGTGTTGCCATATGGAACAATTTACAAATACAGAGAACAACAAGGAATTGTATCAACTGGACGAGAAGGTAATCAAAATTTTAGCTTCTAACGAACTCACGAAAAATGTTTAAAAATGGAACGAAGCACACGAAGACGAAGGGAATTAGAAGGCCAGCTGGGACGAGTTCCATTAAGGGAAGTGTGCGAGTCACATGAAGATGTGGGGGAGCTAATGGAAAGAATTCGGAACCGAAAATGGAGAAGGAACGAAGGTATTTCTCTGTTTTTCATTTATTGAAGGATATATATTTTGGACAAATCCCCACAAAATACTGAGTCTGAAGCTCCGATTCCTCCAATGTTAAAAATTAGTAAATTTAATAAATCAAAAATTAATAAACAACTAGAAAGGCAACCAGAAAACAAATTCCTACTTATTTATTAATAGTAATAAAAGTGAAAAGGCATAAATCGCAATTTTAGCTTGAAAGTTGCTACCGCCTGCCAACATGCTCTTCCTCATCCAATTGCGATAGCAGCGGACGTTAATGTAATATCCTAACCCCGTCACGCAGATCCCCGCGGACACCAAACCAATCACCACCTTATTGCGTCTCAAGTATAGAGGCCCTCCCGAGTCGCCGAAGCAGGCCCCCTTCGGCGTCTGATCCTTGATGATGAGGAAATCAGCCTTCTTCTTCCAAATCGTCAGGTGGACAACCTGCATCTGGTTACTGAGCTTGGTGTCGTTATTGTACAAACGGCCAAAGCCTACAACAGCGACATCGCGCGATATCTCCTTTTTAGTGTTCAGCGTCGCTAGATTCACAATCTGCGCTACTAGCTCGAAGGGGTGCCCGATCTTAACGAGTCCGATATCGCAACGTTTATTCTTCGGCTTCGCTATGTATTCCCCATGTACGATCAGTTTCTCAGGTTTCCTTTCCTGGGCGTACTCGCTCAGTTGCATCATGCCCATTCTGACCAATATTGTTTCGATGGCGTACAATTTGCGAGAGGTCTTGTTGTATAGACAATGGCCGGCTGTAACGACCCACAATCGCTGTATATAGAAACCGCCGCATTGGAATCTTACCTCGTTTAATTCGATTACGAAGATGCCGGCGAAAGCGGGAAATTCTCCGCGCGTCGCTGTAAAACCGCCTATGATCTTAGCACTCAGATTGTTGGCGCAACACCGCGAGGAGAACATAATTAATAGGATAGAAAGGAATAGAGCGTGAGATTCTGTAAGATTTGGAATCATTCTCAAAATTGAACAATTTTGACATATACAATGTCTACGCACAGTGTTACCACATTGAACTTAGGAAAATACAAGGATAGCAAACTTGACGAGGATACCCAAAGAACGTCATCCGCGTTCCATTGCCTCTTATTCGCATTAATTAATGTGTTATTATCGTATATTTTTGTAATAAAATTGGTAACCGTGTAAATAACGAAAAAAATGATGATTATTCATCAAAAAAGTGTAGCCAACCCTAAAATCTACTTTACTGACATATAAAAAAATTGGGAATTGTACATCTTAATCCGGGAATTTTAACGTGCATTAGCATTTAAATAAAAATTTGTATTAAACTTCATCGTACCATACGGGTTTTAATTACAATTTCTTAGAATCGGTATTGCCAACCCGACTCGCTCAGTTAGTCGGTAAGAGATTAGCGTATTCATTTTAAAATGACTCGCCAAATGTGGCGAGTAATTTTAAGTTTATTCAGTTCTGAACGCAACGAATCATTAATTTGATTTAGGGATCTTTTTGTTAGATCGTTAATCAAAATGCAGGAAGTGCGTAATAATATGATACTATTTCAACGCCCAAATTAATTTCTTTACCCGGCACTTTTCATCTACGTTTACGATCCACTAACCACTAAATTAAGTTTTATTTCACCAAAATTACTGGAATTTCCACTAGGTTGGCAATACTGCTGGCATTGCGCACCAAAGTTGCTTCGTGTGACAACAAAGGCAATTGAATAGGTAACTTAAAAATATTAAATGTAATGCAAGGATACCACAAGTTTGTGAAATAACTTTTTGTAACACTGCGAATTATGTTCCACTTCTTTTTCTATCTTTTTACTGTTGGTAGCACTTATAATTTCAAAAATCACATAAGTCACAGCTCCCTTGTAGTGGCCGCCCTGATTTCAACTTCTAACCTCAAACGCATTAAAATTTAAAAACTACAAAAAAGATACTTCCACAATATCCTCCTTTTATGGTCGATTTAGGTAAACGAAATTTTACACGATGTCAGGTCGTGGAGCGTTAGACCTATTAAACGCATACGGTGATAATTCGTCTTCAGACGACGACGTGCCATTCGGCAGAATTTCAACAAAACGTTTGCACAAGAACGATAGCGATAACGAAGAAAAACCATGTAAATTGCGACAACAACCAAATCGAATTGGTAGATTTTCGTTGCCCGACGCGATAAAGTTGGAAAAGGAAGAATATTTAAACGATCCTACATTACACGAAGGTAGAATCAGATCGTTTAAACATGAACGAGGGAATTGGGCTACGTATATTTATATTTTTTGTGAGTAAACTCATCTGCAATTCATAGTTTTCATATGTATATCTCCACATTACCTTGTAGACGAGAATAACGATGGTATACAGTGCGTTGTAAATAAAATTTGTGATAAATTAATTTTGTACGATTTTAAATGTGTTAACGACTTTCACATAAGTTTAACTAAGGTTGTTGTACTTCGACATCATTGGATTGAATCGTTTGTGAGAAGTATAAGAGGAAATTTAATTAATACTAATCGGTACCATATTCAGATAATAATAACAACTTACAATTAGTCGTAATGATCTTAACATTTTAGATTTATAATAATATTCGACAATTTAAATGTGTATTGCAACGAAGAGCGAACCAGAACATTCATCGGTTTAGAAATAAAGACCGGTTACGATAGTTTATTTAATTTGGTAACGATTTTTAATAAGTGTTTAGCAGAATTTAGATTACCAGAATTTTACAAGGTTATAATTGAATATTTTTTAATAATTGCGAGAATATATCTAATAAGTGTCTTTGCAGAATCCATCATTTCATATGAGCCTAGCATGGTGCGTCGGAGATGTTGAAGAAACCGTCAAAAAGCTTCTACCTGAATTGAATAGCGAAGTGATGAAAATGAGGGATAATTTTGATGACAATAATTGGTATATCTTTGTAGATCAATTACATTGTAAAGTTGGAAATAAATTATTTACGTTTGATATACCTTAGTAAGGCTTTTTATGTTACAACTGAAACGCACTGTTGTTTTGAGTATTTTTTCTATTTTCCAATATTATTTTAACAATTACTCTCAATTAAATACTTATTTATACAAACGAATTGCTTACAAATCTGGACGGACGCCAAAACCAGGTCCCGGCGGTGGCCCTTTCAACGATGTTAATTCCCCAGATGGTTCCGCTGCGAATCTACCACTTCTATAATGATCTTAAATTTAAAATATTAGTTTAACCTCCAGATAGCTTACCTTGGTCCAGCACGAGGTTTCTTTCCGGCTTTAAGTTGTGATAAAATTTCTTTAGTATCTTGAATTGTCAAGTCCTCCTATAGTGCCGTAAAAATACTTTGTATAAAACCCAAAATTAATTTAAAAGAAATCCTTACATAATAGTCATCGTTAATCGACATCATCGGTGCATTCGCACAGGCTCCCAAACACTCCAATTCTGATAGAGAAAACATTCTATCATCGGTCATACCACCTACATCGATCTTTAACTCATTACGAATCGTATTTAAAATCTCTTCGGAACCACGTAACCAACAGGGAGTCGTAGTGCAAACACCAACGTGATATTTTCCGGTCGGTTTCCTCAAGAACATGGTATAAAATGTAGCTACTTCATACACCCTCATCCTCGGTAAATTTAAGATCTCTGCTACTTTATGCATGGCAGATATTGGTAGCCAACCGTATTGCCTTTGCGCTAAATCTAGAAGGGGAATCATCGCAGCTCGCTTATGGCCTTCCGGATAAATTGCAAGAATTGCCTTGACTCTCTGAAAAAATATATTTTGCTATATAGACCAAACGTAACGAACATGTTAAATGTAGTGCCTTCTCATTTTCAGGATTGAATTCGAACGGTACATCGGGATTATCCTCTTGGGTGTCTCTATGCACGAATAGGGCATCGCTTTGACGGTTTGCGGTGGTCTGAAGCAGCCTGGCGTTTTGTAACCCCTTTCGGATGTCAAAGGTTATGTAACAAGAAGGGTTTCGGATTTGTTACAAATTTAATTGCATTTGTTGTATATAATGTTACACTTACGAAAAAACGGGCTATTGTTCTCAAATTCGATAACATATTTTATGTTTTAATTTATTTTGACAATTCCCTAAATTTATTGAAATCAAAACGTCAAAAAATTATTTGGTTATAAAGTAGAAAACTGTAAAATAATTATAAAATTTTTCTCAAGCGAAGAAAAAATTATTTAATTAATAATTAATAATAGTATTCAAAAACTATTAAGATATGAATAGAATATAACTTATTTAGATTTGTTAATTAAAGCAATTTTCAAATTTAGTACACTCATTGTAAATGGATAATACGAATAAAGATGGCGGTATAAAACGCGAAATTCTTAAATTAAATTTAAAAATTGTTCCAATTATAATGTAATTTATCGAAAATTAATAAATTATTATTAATTAATTACTGTTTAAACCATTGGAATTAATTATTTTTAAAAAGACTAAAGTTAAATTAAAAATACAGGATTCTACTTGGTACAACCTGGGTTGTGTTTATCAGTCAACAGATGACTCTATCAAATTAAAATTTATTTGGATTTCTCAATTTGCCTAGGGGAGCGTCAGGAAGTTGTGAATAATGCAGTTTATCAGCAATTTGAATCGATAAACAAATCATGTAAGTAAATAAATATTTTCAAATAATTCAACTCCGCTGCGGCCAAAATGCCAGCGATGAAGGACTCGAATATCGTCAAGATAGCTGTGGAAATGACCCAACAGGTCCCACAGCTAATTGAATTCAATCAAAACCAACCTCTAGCTGGCATTATCCAAGAGCTATGCAACGGATGGCAGTTAACGGACCCGGAGCAGTACGCTTTGCAATTCAACGAACATAACAACAGGAACTATATCACCGAAAAGAATAGGAACGAGATTAAGAATGGGCAGGTGTTACGTTTGGAACATTCCCCTTCGAAGACCGCTCAGGACATCCTACATAAATTGAACGTTGGATCCTCCGAAGAAAAGGCCGATGCTATCAAAAAATTATCTATGTTGAGTGCCGATACTACGTTCGCATTAGATTTTATTAATAAGCAAGGATTGGCTTTGATAATACGACAGATAGAGAGCGGCAAGTGTAAGGGGGTGGTTCTCGCGCATACATTGCTGTCGTTCGTTGAGTTAATGGAACACGGGATCGTTTCGTGGGATATTTTAGATGGGAATTTTATAAGTAGGGTTGCAGGCTTGGTGAATAATAATCAAGAACCGGATGTGACTCAAGCTGCTTTGTCGATCTTGGAAAATGTGGTGCTGAATAGTACTGAAGGATATGGACAAGTAAGTTGATTTCAATTTTTTTTGTTTTCTTTAAAGTGCGCTTAATTTACAGTTTTATGGGAATAAAATTCTTCCCTCGTAAAGTTTCATACTTCCACAGATATCGAAATTCATTAATTTTGACGCATTTAATCTATTTTCAAGGTTGAAAGAGAAGTTCCCGTTGGTTCCTTAATTATCCACCTCCAATCGTATTCGGTAGTCCAACAAAACGCGGTAGCTTTAATCAACGCTCTGTTACTGAAGGCGGACGGTACGAAGCGTCGAAACGTTGCTGCTACTTTAGCGTCGAAACAAGTTAGGCAGGTCATACAGAATAGTATTATCCAAGCAGGGGTAGCTGAGGGTGCTGAAATGGCCCATCAATTGTATGTTTTACAAGCGTTGACTTTAGGATTGTTAGAGCAAAGGAAAATGACAAAGATTGATCCACAGGTAAGAATTTTAACGTAACACCTACATTGCACGGGTTATATTTCCATAATTTGAAACATATCGTTTTAACATCAACGCCTTGTATAATTTGTCCAATGGATCTTTTTGAACCTTGAAATTTTGCACTTAAAACCTACGATCTCTAGGATCAAGATGGACTAGATAAAATAAAAGAATTACGGAGGATAGCCTTTGATGGTGAGGGCGCTGGTAGTATGCGGGGTCCCGGAGGTTTCACGAGAGATTACAAGAAACTAGGTTTCCGAAATGACATCAACCCAGCACTAGACTTCACGGAAACACCTCCCGGTTTACTAGCCTTGGATTGTATGGTATATTTTGCTAGAAATCACCAGGATAACTACACGAAATTAGTATTGGAGAACAGCTGTCGGGCCGATGAACATGAGTGTCCATTTGGAAGGGCTAGTGTGGAACTGGTGAAGATACTATGCGAATTATTGAAAATAGGTATTAAAAAATTTCTAAGGGGTTGCCCCTTAGAATGTCGTTGTATGTATTTAACCTTCCAGGAGACCAACCTTCCGAACAAGAGAAATCATTCCAACCCCTATTTTTCACTCACGATCACCCCTTCGAGGAATGCTTCTGTATCTGCATCGTCCTCCTCAATAAGACCTGGAAGGAAATGAGGGCCACCCTAGAGGACTTCGGGAAAGTAGCTAGCGTTGTCAAAGAGCAGATATCTCGGGCTCTTCAGGATAAGCCATCGTCATTGGAGCAGCTAAGGACCAAACTGCAGAATTTGACCTACAGTGAGATAACCGCTTTGTGGCAACAAGAGAGGACCTCGAGAGAGGAATGGGAGTCCCACGCGAGGCCTATCGTCGAGCTTAGGGAACAAATAACGCCGGATATTTTGAATCTGATAAAGGAGCAGAGATTAGCGTTTCTGGTGGAAGGGACGAGGTAAGGAAAAACATGAAATATATCCTACTCAATATATTTTGATACCAGATTATACAGATTTACCAAGTATTCCGCTAGAGGTCAGCGTATCAAGGACAAATTCTGGTACATGCGTCTCTCGCCCAATCACAAAGTCCTTCACTACGGGGATTGCGATGAAAAGAGCGCCCCCACAGCCGAAGAACTAGGCTCCAAACTCGCGGTATCCGATATAAAAGCGCTTTTGATGGGTAAAGAATGTCCGCACATGAAAGGCCGTAAAGCATCACATCAATTGGCGTTCTCTTTGGCGTTAGAAGGCGTTGACCTTCAATCTTTAGACTGCGTCGCGCCTGACGAATTAACAGTAGCCTATTGGACTGACGGTATAAACGCTTTGCTAGGTCAAAGGATGCAGAGTAAAGAGACTTGTAAGGAATTGGATACTTTGCTGTCGATGGAGATCAAATTGAGGCTGCTGGACGCCGAGGGCGTTCCGATTCCGCAAGAACCACCGCCAATACCTCCAGATCCGCCGAATTATCATTTCTGCTACGATTTAAAATGATCGATTTATTAATTACGCGTGACAAAGAGGTAGAAACCCTCGGATATTTATCTTTATTTTGTTTGCAATCACTTACAACGTA